>CM069441.1:108027487-108652876 GCA_035610835.1 Ophiura sarsii | reverse complement strand
AACAACACCTCCTCCTAATATTCTTAGCCTCTGATTTCGATTCAAATGCCGGCGAATTGTATGATGTGTTCTTCAAATGAGTGTACAGAGAGAATTTGGCTATCGCATCACCCAATGAGGGCGTCCCAAATGACTCAGGATGCATCCCGACAATGCAGGACATGGGCTCGTTCACGAATTTTCAAAGTTAAATTATGCGTAGGCCTACTAGGTTATGTTATACAACTGAATGGGAAGAACGGCTAATGACGGATAAAATTCGAACAAATGATGAAGTTAATCTTCCAACTACAGTGGTTTTTCCAACATGTGATGAATTTTCTGAAATCACATGATCGAAGTCCATGTTTACATTGAAACCGGTGGGAATTCAAAATTGATGGCCAAAAACCGTTCAGAAAATATATACTTGTTATGGGGTAGAACAAGTAGTTATTGCGATATGCTAATTCGAATCTCAGATGGAGTAAAATGTAAAAATCTGGACATGCAACGGTAAGGGTGGCGAGTTCAAAACACATGGCCATACGTTGGCTTTGTAAGTCAATGGGTTTCTTCAAAACAGGGCTACAAGGCCATAGTATTTATCCGTCACTTAAGGATTACTTAAGGGGTAAGGAATATTTTGCAATTTTCATGGGATTGTTTATACACCCAAATAGAAATACACGGCCTACCCTAGCTAAATATATTAATTTTATACAATTAGTAAGCTTGCACTATAATTATTTAGAACTGGATTATTACAATTAGTAAACAGCTTGGTAATACATAACATAGCCTTCATGAACCATATTTTGTATGAGAAGGTTAACGGTCATGTCGGATATAATATTATTTCATAAATAATACCATCATGACTAAGAACAGAAACCACAGGCAACGAATGTGCACTGGGCGAGACAATATGCACACATTTCATTTCAACTTTACCAAATAATGGAATAAACCTAGCCTATAGACCATGTCACCTGTAACGTCACAGCAGTTCGAAGCAAAAAAAAAGCTTGTCTGCTGGTGTACGCGCGCATTGCCTGCCAAACAAAAGCTTGCCTGTCTGATGGTATGCGCGCGTATTCGAAGGGAGAGTACACACACTAAACCGAACCATTCAACTATGACGGGATCTGTATTACCAGCAGTCAATTCAACAGTCAATGCATGCTCCTCCAACATTGTTGATCAGAAAGAGGTGACATGGTCACACCTGTAACGTCACAGCACACAAGCAAACAAAAGCTTGCCTGCCGGTGTGCGCGCGAATTGCCTACCAAACAAAAGCTTGCCTGCCGGTATGCGCGCGCATTTGAAGTGGGTGTCCATAATAAGGGCCACACCAAACAAGTCATATGTAACAACAGCAGATAATGCAACAGTCAACACATGTTCCCTCATGCATGGAACCGGGAACTATTGTTGATCAACAAAAGCAACGGTCGAAGGGACTGGACTGTCGATACAAGCTTGAGGGAACAGCATAACCCCAACACTGTCCGCTATAATGCCTTATTGCCCTTTATAATGCTTTGGCGCGAGTTTGAAAAGCACGGGTCCGAAACAAAATAGGATGCGCGCACACACCGCCTGGCAAAGAACAATGGCAACTGCCAACCAAATGCCCGCCATGACGTCACATGTCACCACATCTATACATTTATGATTACAGTAATTAAGAAATTATATTATATTCGAAATATTGTTATTGGTTGAAATATCCTCCCGACATGCCCGAAGGCAATTGCAAACACATGGAGTACAATACCAATCACCTGGATTGAGCTAATACTAATGATTGGTACGTTTTTATTCAATGCATTTATATCTCTGGAGAATGACCAATGGCGTACCGACCGGGTGGGCAGGGGGGGCAAGTTGCTCAATTCCCAATACCGGGACGCTCAATTTGCATAAGTAAAAAAATGACCTAAAACACTGAGGACTTGGCGCTTTTTGGACTGCGAAATTTTATTAACCGTGCGAAATTTTTGACCTTGCGAAAAATTGTGACCGTGCCAAAATTTGTGACTGTGCGAAATTTTGTGACCGTGCGAAATTTTGTGACCGTGCGATTTTTTTTGACCGTGCGATTTTTTTTGACCCCCCCCCCCCCCCCCCCCCCCCCCCCCCCCCCCCCACACACACACTTACGTGAAATTCACGAGGTGACTGCCTGGGAAAAATTTGGGGCAACCTTTTACGAAAATTTACGCCACTACCGGGACGATACGCCACTACCGGGACGACATAGTTCTGCCCCCCCCCCCTGGCTCACATGCCGCGGTACGCGCCTGAGAATGACTCGAACTATAATGACTTTCGATGCAAACGCCGTATCTCTATACAGTATATTACCTTCATGTAAGTTTTCGCTATTCATGCTTGCATTATGTCAATCCAGACATGTTTGTATTGAATTTAACCAGAATATGTGATTTAACAATGCTGCTGCTATGGGGTTGCTATGGTTCATGGTCATTGCACGCTCAATTAAATATAAAAGAATGCCAGCTATGCCCAGGCCTGTAGTTATAGTAAGCCAGTCCATTTTAGCAGTGACAGTAACTGTCACTGATTTTAGATAGACAGTTCTGTGTTTGCAGTATAATGAGCCGAACAAATAATAAACAAGCCATTACTTACGTTACTTAACTAGCAGATGATCAAGCAAAAGGTCTAGCTGAAGTTATTGCTAAACAAATTATAAATATCCTTATACTTGACATAATATATTTGGCTTGAACGGATTATCAAAATGGTCGGAGAATAACTGTTGAGACAATTTTCTGTATCATGATTCATCAATAACTGGTTTGATATACCCTGCAATTTTCCTTACACACATTCAGCATAAGTTTAAGATCCTCAATATCGTCTTACAAAATCGCAAAAAGGTATTTACTCGACCATAAGTTAGAAAATGAAGTACTTGCTTTTGCTACCCTGTCCAAGCACTTAATTACTGACTGGTAATTTCTATTTTTTATATTATGTAAAGATTTAAGAAAAGAGCAAGCAAAAACCTTTACTCTATTCCGTAGGACTACAGTGTGACTTACTATAGCTGCCCTTTATTTCAATTTGTTATGCATACATTGGTCGGTGAATTATCACTTTGAAGTGAATGATCGTGAATGTTGTTTAACCAGGGCTGTGTTTTCATGCACACTGGTATAAGCATAGTATTTTCAAAACGTAGCCCAACCTCAAACATTTGCGGTTGTAATGTTAGGCTGATAAGTTGTAACGCGAACGTCAACAATGACACCAAATAGCCAAATTTACCAAAACGGAATTTCAACAGGTCATTTTACGCCCGATTTTACGCTTCATAAGTGCCCCAATAAGAAGCCTAATTGATGGATGTAATGTCAGAAAATGTCAGCGTTATGAAAGTGCACCGTCATGACCGTTATGGAATACCTTCATGATCATAAGTAGTTGAATTAAGACTATTTTGGCTAAACTTTCCATTTTTATGAATGTGAAAAAGGCTTATAAATCAGGATGGATAGTTGTTAAGAACTTGCTTCGCTTGGTCACGTCTAGTTCAGGAGTTTATAATCAAGCGGCTTTCAGCTTGATCACAAGGTTTTGCAAAATGAAAACAAGGTTTCCCTTTAAATAAAAATGAAAGAAAACGATAGTATTATAGGTCTAATCGATGCACGGTTTAATATAATAAAGCTACCCCACGGTCGTATGAGGAACAACACTCCTACTTTGCTCTACCTGTTTTCGAATCTGAATACAACATTTACTTTGAACACACTTTGCAGACAAATGTAGGCAAACATACGCGGGAATATATCATTATCATTATTTTATTGTTATAAAAATTGCATTTTTTAATATAAAGAACCACGTATAAAAATTACGAATTATTAGAGGCCGTCATCCAAAAATGTAAATACTCCTAAACCTTTTTTAAATTATCGTGCATCTTTAGATTCTCGATATCCTTTTCACCAAGCAGCAATGTTAACAAGCGTATACCTTTTGTTGAATCAAATCGATGATGCACAATAAGCATTCATATGCTAAACACACACTAAACTTTGAAATCATCCTTTCAATAAATAGCGTATCGAGAATAAATAGATGCTCGATATAGTATCGGGTATAAACAGAACTTCGAGTCCCTTACCAGTACGAAAATGCTACCCTATACCATGGAATAGCCAGGTTAACGTGTCCGTAGTTCAATTAGCCTCGTGCAAAAATAACCCAAATTAAGATATCCGCATTTAAAAAAGAAGTTTTTCGTGTATTTTATGTTTTATAATCTAGATTAAGGTTCATACATTATTCTTTATGATGGCAATAATAGTGGTCGGCCCGTTGGTCCAACTGGAATGTGATTCTCTAAACAACGATTTACGATAACCGTGATGGTCTGTTATTACACTGTTCTCTGTATGAAAGAAATTAAGAACAACACATTTTATAATTATAATAAACCATAAATAGATCTGTGAAAATCGAAGTCTTACGCCATTATTATTATTATCATTTAATTAAATATTATCACAACTGGGTTCATTACCGGTGCAGTTTTGTACCGACTTTAAGATAGATATAATGGCAGTCTGGGCTTGATATCATCGGAGCTCGAACGAACGAACGAAATATCAGAAAATGCACTCACTTATTTTGGACAGTAACTAGGTAGCTCAAAGAATCTAGGATCTGCGCCTTTTCTGAAATTTCCATAAGATCCTACTCGTGTAAATTCCACTGTGGAAAAAAAATGGCAACAGATTAATTTGGCATTCATCAATGTACTGGCATTGATAAAAGGATATGTACATCATTGGGCCTTCGGACGACATAAATGAACTCTGTACATTGAAAAGGTTGGAATAATGATTCGTACTAGTCATAGTTGTGGCTTTAATGTTACAATGCTAAAATGTTAATTGTTTAAATGTTTTATGATTGTGTGGAACCACGTATTAGTTTCAAGCTGAGATAAGCATGGCACAATCGATACTTGTGCTAACGGGTTTTTTTCTATACAATTTCAATGACATCCGAGTTCAAAAGTTGCTATTATCTTTTGTTTATTTGGTGCAGTTCAGCAACAGGCCAATTATGTAACTGTGAAAGATTTTATCTTCCCTATAGGAAATATGAATGGAAATCCAAAATACAGTAGCAACTTAAAGTATTAGGACACTGTGCATGCCAAAAATTGTGAGAAAATACTGGGAACCCGCTGACCTAATGTGGTAGTTTTATTTTGGTATGTATGGTGTCGAAATAAAACTTAATATTCCCTCCCAAAGATTATATTTTGAAAATGAATAAAGAGATAAATTCCCATTATCTGTGTGAGATTAAAGACTAGTCATGCTAGTGAAAAATTAGTGAATCCATCGACAAACAATTTGTAAAAGTTGACAGACTTATATATGAACATGAACGCATTGGCTATAATGAGCTTGACACTATTATTCATGAGCTATTTCCAGTGGGATATTTGTATCGGATTTGAAGCATGCAGGCACGTATTTTCTTCCATTATGGAATGGAATATGCAGCTGTTGTACGACACATACATATATTAATGGGAAGAGATTCAGTAACACAATTGGTCAACTCACAGTGAAATATCACAGGAAAATATTCAGGTGTGCATTACAAATGCAACCAATCAGTAAGTACACAGAACATTTATCTACCTTTTACACCAGCTTCTGTCGCTTCACCTATGAAAGTGTTCTTGAACGGGATACAACTACCACGGATAAATTCACGAGTCTCAAATCCAATTTCACTCTCATGTTCAATTCGCTGCGACCATTCGTCGACAAAAACTTGTTTATCGCCAACATAAAAAGATCCAACGAAAGTTTCATTGACTGCAAAATAAAAAACACACACATAATGCACAAGAAATTTGAATGATCAAATCTACATTTGCAACTTTTAAGCTATGCTTTAATTTGATGAAGTTTTAAAATATTGACAATATCTCTCAAACATAGTTGCCTGATCATCCTATCTTCGTAATTTGTTATCATAAGAACTTGTAGTGGTATATCTCAAAGTTCATATCTAAAACAAAAATCGATTACAGTTTGATTCAAAGAACAGTCCGTGTCAGTGTCACTGAACTTTAGTTATGGATACTGTGCGAAGGTTCGACTCAAGTTGGCACACGAGATCCACTGATGTTCGAGTCAATACTAGTACTCACCGACGCATCGAATATGCTCTCTCTTTCGCAGTGCTTGTTTCACGCACTTTTTGTCTTCGATGAACCAAAACGAACCCTGTTATTGAGAAGGAATAATAAGTAACTCTGTTTAGGTCATCTAGGATAAATATTACAAACAGACATCAATGAGATCTTCGATTGAACATTCATCCCATTTTTGATCAACACCTTTCAGGAAAGAAACTGTAGACTGTCCCGTTGAAGACAACAGAGGTGATACAAGGAGAACACACTCAACACGAGGACCGATAGCCACTAGCAGCAGGGATACATAAGCATGATAAGTGGCAGATTTGTGTGGAATAGAAGGGGACTCATTCCCAGCAACATACAGGTGTACTGTGCCAACAACTTCATTTATTGGCTGGCAGCTAGTGGTACAACATTCATTCATTCATTCATTCATAAAAGGTTTATTAAAAAAGGCCATAGCAGTCATGAACTGAATTGCGGCCAGTATACAATAATACAACAATATCATTATCAACAATTTCAAAAATATACACAAAATATAAGCAAATAGACAAAAATATACATTAAATACACCATACTATATGCACAAAGTAACCACGCCAAATTAAGAACCACAGAAATGCAATCTAAATTAAAAATATTGCACGTGAGATATTAAAAAGCATTGATTTTTAGGGTAAATGACATATTGGAGATAAAATGCACTGCTACTACTCAAGACCCTTGCTATTCCATAGATCAGTCATGTATACCATCGGGCTGTTTTTGTAACGAGTTGTATTGCACTTTTGAGTTGACAGTTTGTTAGCACCACGCAGATTTCTCTTATGTACACTAGCACGGGTAGGTGGAATCCAACCACTGAATTTTTCGGATTTCATTAGTGAGTTAAAAAAATTCAAGCAAAGTTGCTTCCTTCTAGTATAAAAATAATTTAATCCACATACATCAAGAGCCTCATCATAAGTTGTGTACTGCTTACCCATGATGATCTTGCAAGCCCTTCTCTGGATTCGTTCCAAAGCGGCACATTCGTCGGATTTAAGACCAGGGTGCCATACAGGGGCGGCATATTCTGCCAAAGGTCTGACAAAGCCAGAGAAGATGGTGACAAGATCATCACGGGGTAAGTTAAAGTGTTTGAGTAATTTTAGCATATACAGTCTCCCATTAGCCTTCTTCAACATTTCTGACACTTGGATGTCCCATTTGAGATTGGAACTAATTTGAACACCAAGAATCTTGGCAGAATCAACAACCTGGAGGGGTACATCAGCTATGGTAAGGGAACGTTCCTCTTGTGAGTTTTTCAAGAAAGATACATTCATAGTGGCACATTTTTTTGGATTCAAACGCATATGATTAAGATCAGCCCATTCCTGAAAATTGTCCAAATGTTCTTGCAGCACCGACGTTTGTAACCTGGATCTAGGCTCAATTAGAGTGAGGTCATCGACATATTTCAGAGTGACAAAGGGAGTGTTAATGGCTGCGTCATTAACAATAGCGACAAAACCGAGAGGACCGACGCGAGTACCCTGCGGTACACCACCATTTAATTTCTTCCAGTCACTGGTGTGTCCACGATATCGCACGCACTGCTCTCTGCCGTCTAGAAAGCTGGAGATCCAAGTTACAACAGACGGGCGCACTCCTAGGGAAATAAACTTAGTCATGAGAATGTTATGATCTACTAGGTCAAATGCCTTACTGAAATCAGTAATTACAAGGGTACTGAGATGACCAGGTTTGTTGGCATTCATATGTAGCGTGTCCATGAGTTTGATGAGATAGTGCGTGGTTGAAACACCCTTTTGGTTTCCATACTGATTTGGGTCAACGACGCTCTCCATGTCTTCCTGGAGCCATTTTGCCATGAAGCCTTCTGCTACTTTTGCGAAGTGATCAGTGAGCGATACCGGTCTTAATTTGTCCCATGAGGCAGGCTTACTCTTAGGAATTGGTACAACGACAGCTTTCTTCCATTGCGGGGGGCAAACTCCTTCATCATAAGATCTATTGAGGATGTTTGCTAAGGGTCCACTAAGTTCACATGCAAACTCTCTAATTATCCTGGATGAAATGCCGTCGGGGCCACCAGCTTTACCTGCTTTGATTTTTTGAAGCATATTGTAAACTTCAAAGTCCTGGACAATTGGACAAGGATTGGGATCGGGTGTATAGGTCGGGAGCACTGTCGTATCAAGTGGCTTCAGATCTTTGGAGACGGAGGCGAAGTGATCATTGATACTGTCAGCAACAGCTTTATAGTCATTGGGATCAACATGAGGTGGCGGCTGAATAGTAGACTCGGTTTTATTGAGGTTCGTCATTATTTTGATTTGTTGATACCATTTAGCAGGATTAGCATGTTTGTGCCGCTGAACACGAGTTTTATAGTACTCTCTTTTAGCCTTGTTTATGGCACGCTTGATTTTATTTCGAAGACGCTTCCATTTCACCGAGCGATGTTCCTTGTGGAATACCTGCTGTCGCTCACAGATGAGAGTTTTGATATAACTGCGCATCCATGGTTTGTCTTTGCTGTGGAGTTGTATAGTCATAGTTGGAAGGTGCATGTCAATGGCGTTATTGAGAGACTTGTAGAAAGCGTTACACTTGCTCACGGTATCCAGCTTATCGTATACCTCAGACCAGTCATGCTTAACGATCCACTGGCCAAATTCTCTAATCGACGACTGCTTCATGGGTCTAATAACACGTGAACTGGAAGCATTGGATGTCTTGAGTTTTGACTTTGGTGTCCAAACTACTGTAGAATGGTCGCTAGCTCCAATCGGAGAAAATATATCTGGAACATGATAGTAGTTCTGCATGTTGGTAATGATCTTGTCCAGAATTGCATTTTTCCGAGTTGGCTTGTCAACGACTTGGATCAGGCCATTGCCATAGCAAAGTTGACTGGTATCGAGGTGGTTGATGTCACCAAACAGAGTGATCCCTGCATCTGGATAGTTCGTGCGAATGGAGTCAAAACCCTCTAGAAGGTGGTCAATAAGTTCATTCTCATGAGGACTTTCAGGTGGATTGTATATAATGGCATAGAAAATTACTGAAATATCACGAGGTAAACGTTGGGGTCTAACTTTCACCCATACAACTTCCAAATTGCTAGGCACAGTGATGTCAGCCCTCTGAACTCTGAGATTTAACATATAAATAGTATCGTTTTAAACTTTTGACAGTTCATAATGCAATAGTGGCAGTAGGTTTAACCGTTTAACCGAGTTACTTCAGATTTTTCTCGACAAAGACCGTTCGTAAAACTGTAAAATCATTCAAATTACAAAGCAATACAAGCCTTGATTACTTCAAGATAAAGGTTTGACAAGAACCTCATGATGCTGTATTGTTAAGATGCTTGACGTTCTAGCTACTATCGCGGTTTTATACTTGTTTTTGTCATTTCTTGAACAACTGTTATGAATGACTTACAAAGGACTAAACGTAAACGTATTGTTTTAATAAACCCAATGTGAACACATTTTAATGTGAAATGTAAACACGAAATCTGGCTAATTACTAAAACGGGTTTCTACAATGCCTTATGATTCATTTGTCATTTTCGTAAACAGTTATTCCAAAAGAACTTGCCTCCTCATAGTTTTCAACCATCTTAAAGTAATTACGAGTTCCGTTCAGGTAGTTGATCTCTCCGTCGAAAGCAGTGCGCCTGCGTGGAAAATCATATGAGCGAAGCCGCCTCTCTACAAACGCCTCAAATCTGCCTCCCCGATTGTTGCTTCCATAGATAACTACAAGCAAAAGACATGTAAATACGCACTTATTAAGTGGACGTTCAGATAAGAAAGAGTAGTGTTTTCACGCATAAATCCCCAGCTCCCCCAGTCATGATCCTTTCCGCCACTTCCCCCTATCAGCTGAAGCCCCACCTCATTTTGTCCCCCAAACAACATCGAAAATTTTGACTTTCAATGTAAAGATTAGCTCGAAATTAGTCGTTTCAGGCCAGATTAAGCTAATTTCAAGGTAATATTGACATTAAAGCCGAACTATTTGCTCGCATCCTTCCCCCTAATCTCTTCCCACACCCGGATTTTTTCTCTCCCCTCCCCCTGGTTTGCCCACCAAAATGTTGATATTGGCACCGCCACTGTTTTGGTGTGTTAATTGGTGTGTCGATTTCGAGTGGTTAACAGCGCAGCTGCACAGCTGCAACACCGTCGATTTCCGTGAAATCGGTTGAATGTGTTTCTGACATACCTCACTTTGACCATGCGTAATTGGAAAACCGATTGTGCCATCTTGGATTTTATGTTATAAGTAAAAAGTAGAGATTTTACGGTTCTCAGAATGTGCAAACGCAAACATGATTGTAATCCGTTGTGTAAAAGTAAAAATAGCGCTCCTTCAAAATAAACATTATAAGTTGCAGGGTTTCTGCGACACCCTGTATATTATTGTAATTATCATTTATTGAGAGCGCAAATGACATTGCGGTTTAACATTGCAAGCTGTGATCGTGTTGTAGATACGTTCATAATCATGATAATGACTATCGTGTTTGTGAACACCGTATTACCAACAATTATCAACTCAGTTCAGTCAGCAATATAATCAATCTTATCAACATTATCTATGTTATTTCATCTAGAGTTAGGGGCGTATATAATGGGGCGTCGGTCAGTACTAGCTATGTTCACCGGGTGTGATGCATTTATATATAAAGCTTACATGCAGAAATAGAAGTATATAGCATGCCCCTATGTTAAATATAGCCAATTCATACAATAAACTTCAAAATAATATGAACTAGATTTTTACAAGTAAACAACTTGGTAATATAGTACATTGTACATACATGTACATAACATTAACGTAGCATAAACTCCAGACCCTGGGATACACAGATTCAATTCAATATGCACTACAATACAATGTATGTACGAAAGTAAACGGTACAGCCGGATATGTTTAACAAATGATCACATCCTGTACTACGAGGAAGCGAAACCATAGGCACCGAAATTGTACAATTGACAGGACAATAGGCAAACAAATTTAATTTAGTCATGACTTTACATGCTAAATATAGAAATTCAAATAATCCATAGCATTTATACATGTCATTAATACAGTAAGTAGTTTATAATATATGGCTATTGGTTCAAACATCCTCCCAGAGACAATTGCATAAAATAAACCAATCACCTGAACTCAGTGACATCCTGATGATGATAATAGTGCTATTTCATCCATATACATTATTTCCACGTTTAATTTCTGGAGAATGACTTGAGCTTGACTTGACTTAACTTGAGCTTATGGGGGCACAGCACTAAATATACCGCCCATTGGATTACATGTAAATTAGGGCTAAAAGAGTCGCTATTTTGGGCCCTTAGTAACCATTTTTGGAACGTCTCGAATGCTTTATTCTAATAAACAAACATTCAAATTTCATAAAATCGTCAAGAAGTGTTACACCTTCCAATTCGATTTTACGATACGATCATTTAAACAGCGCCACCTCTATTTTCAGCCCGGACGCTCGCCTTCTAACCGCCTCCGATCACGTGTGTTCATACGCGTGATAAATTTTCAATACAATCGAAAATCAATATTTTGCAATATCCTGATCAAAGTACAAGAGATTATCTTTCATTTTAATTATGAAACGCTATCCTCACGCCAAACTGATTCCCAAAGGACCCCATTAATCACAAAATCGTTTTTTGTTTTTGCCGGAACTTACTACCATTACACAAAACGAGGAGTGATTTAGTGCTGTGCGCCCTTTAAGACCTGCCATGGCACTGAGCGTACTATAGACGATAACCTTCATGTACAGTACACTTACCCCATTATTCATGCTTGTATTTGTATTTATATCCTATACAGTCCACTAAATAAGGCAAGTAATATTGCATGGCAATGCCCTGGCGAAAATGAATCTGTCTACATGTAGGCCGGCAGCTATGTTAGTAGGCCAGTCCATAGTACTGTGTTTTGCTATTTGGTTTGCTGTGTGTTACATGTTTAGTACACACAAATTAAGCTTGAGAAGTCTGCCATCTAATATTGATAACTATACAGTTTTAAACGCTTACCTTCATCAACTTCGAATTCCTCCGGGAGACAGCATATCTCCTGTGATACCGCTGTGGCAACAAATGCTGCTAAAATCAGAAGGAAATGCATTTCGGTAAAGCTAAGCTGCTCCTGTCTGATCAGTTCAACTACGATATAAGTCAGTGAATGAAGTGTATGATCGCCTTGAGGCTTGTTATGTGTTTACCCACGACGAGACAATTATGTAAAAGCTGAAATTTTAGCGGTGGTTTTATTTTTGCGCGTCCCGCGAAAATTATAACACTCGAAAATATTGTTTTCAACATTCATACAGTGTACCCAGAAGCATGAGAAGGTCGCCCGAAAAGAAGAAAACAAATTCGCGAAATGTCTATGATATCTAAATGCGCGAAAATATCTGTACGCGAAGATATTGGCTTTTACAGTATTCAAAGACACTGAAACAAGTGGTGAATTTTTCAGAAGTAGCCCAATTTTATTTCTCAAATATGTCTATATCAGTAATAGCGGGTTATCAGTTATAAGGAAAGGCTAATGAGTTATGAACGGTAAAAAAATGACAATATACAAGAGTTCACAATACCAGATCCTTAGGATCTATGATTATATCATTTATATACCCTTCATAAGCTCCCAAATAAGAAGCCCAATTGGGCTATATTTCAGCGCAGTATTTGTTTGTACAATCGCTCCTGGGAATTCCCGTCGATGGATGTGACGTCACAAAATGTCAGCGTAATGACCGCTATGGAATGCCATGATGGTCATAAATAAAAGTCAAGACGGTTTTGGTCATGTAATGGAATCCCATCGTTATGTTCCCATCCCTTAACACTTTTGGACTGGTGATCTTAACATTTTACCGGTAATAAATCATCTAAGATTTTGTCAACCGCTGACTATGTGGTCCATTTTTAGGATCAGGAAGGATAGTTTATACCCATGGGGCAAACTTATGTCCTTTGCAGTCTTTTAGTTGGACTACATAGTGGGAAATAGACACATCTTTAGATGATTTATTACCGGCGAAATGTCAAATCACCGGTCCAAAATTGTTAAGGGAGTGGGAACATGATGTTCTGCCTTCCACCTTTTATTCTTCAGCTTAGTATAGTAATAAATTATGTCTATAACCACTTCCAAGAATGACTTCGGTAGGTTATAGTGGCGGCACCAGTATCTATATAATACTTAGGTAAATGTACTAACTACCATCTGAAACCGTTTACCATTCGCTGTCTATCATGTAAAATTTTATGATTTGGTTTAGGCTATCAGCTAGGGGGGTCAACCGGTACCAAATTGAGGGAGTAAGGCTAGTAATGATTTTTGACAATGTTTTTACCTCTAGAATAAGAAAATATGTGATAGCAAATTCAACGATGTAGCTAAATGTGTGTTATCACCAATTTTCAAAATGGCCGCCAAATTTCT
Organism: Ophiura sarsii; assembly: GCA_035610835.1. Taxonomy (NCBI): domain Eukaryota; kingdom Metazoa; phylum Echinodermata; class Ophiuroidea; order Amphilepidida; family Ophiuridae; genus Ophiura; species Ophiura sarsii. The sequence goes on along the minus strand of CM069441.1, from coordinate 108,639,174 downwards.
CAAAATATCAATGGTCAATGTAGTGGTTTTTTTTACTATTCACCCTATACCCCAAATGTGGGTGTCTTATACCTGGTTTTAGGGGTTAGAAATGATTTTACAACTTTCTTAATGTCATTAGATATTCATGAGAACTATAAATCCAAGATGGCGTCCAAAATGGCCGCCATAACTGGTCAAATCTCATAAAATGACATATAGCAATTAAATTGTATGGTGAAAGTACAGTTTTAATAGTGGGATGTATGTATCAGACCACTATACACTCATATCCAGAATTTTTGCTTTGATAACACACCTAAATCCAAGATGGCCGCCAAAATGGCCGCCAAAATTGGTAAAAGTCCATATATTGGCATTATATATAAACCAACATGTATGATCAGAGTATAGTTTTAACAATGGGATGTATGTGTTAGACCACTAGAAACTCAAATCTAGTATTTTTGCTTTGTTAACATATTTCAAAATCCAAAATGGCTGCCAAAATGGCCCCCAAAATAGGTCCCAATATGACTGAATAAATTGTAGAAATTCCATAAAATGGTATAATATCAACCAAAATGTAGTATGAAAGTATAGTTTTAACATTGGGTTGTATGTATTAGACCACTAGTAATTCATATCCAGTATATTTACATTGTAATAACATACTTTAAATCCAAGATGGCCACCAAAATGGCCGCTGTAAATGTACAAATAGTCTACATGAGTGTATGATAATCCACAATAGATATTGTAAGAGTGTATATTACATCACATTCACCAAATAGTATGTTCGAAACTGCTAAGCTATTGCTTTTAGATACAAGGCCCACCTCTGTGACAATTTTGACTCTGTATCACTTTCCAAAATGGCTTCCAGAGTGGTTAAGTTGATGTTAAATGACCTAAAACAATTGTTTTGTATTGTAAATGACCATACTATGTACCGTAATACCAATAACCCCAAATCTAATAAGACAGCATTCAATATATGTCTGTGATAAAGACTAGGGCCTTTGTATCTACTTTGAGTATTTTGAAATATCCATGGCTGCAAAAGGTTAAAATAACTGAAAAACAGTATTAGATTTATTGATAGTGTTACATTAGATATGAACAAAAGATTATATCTATAGATTTTAATCCACCCAGTAAACGTATCTGTATGTGACAAGGTAGGATCGAATGGTATATACTCTATATTTTGATCAATTGGTGGCCACCTGTGGTAATTATTTTGACCATTTGGAGGTAATTTTATTGACCATTAGGGGGTAATTTTAATGAAATGGTCACTATAATCCCTATCTTAATAACATCACATTGTCAAAATGGAGTCTATACCATTTAATTATACCTTGTCATATATACAAATATGTTTACTGGATGGATTAAAAGCTGTAGATATATTAATTTGGTCATATCTAATGTAACACTAACAATAAACTAATACTGTTTTTCAGTTATTTTAAACTTTTGCAGCCATCTTGGATATTTTAAAATACTCAATACTATATAGATCTATAGCCAGCCCCTAGGCTTTAGCATAGATATAGTAAATGCTGTCCCATCAGATTTTGGGGTATTGGTATTACATAGTATGGTTATTTACAATACACTCCATTGTTTTAGGTCATTTAACATCAATTTATCCATTCTGGCAGCCATTTTGGAAAGTGATACTGAATCAAAATTGTCAGAGGTGCCTTATTTCTAAAGCAATAGCTAAGCAGTTTAGAATAATACTATTTGGTGAATAGTAGTTTAGAATAATATACTATTTGGTGAATTTGATGTAATATACACTCTTACGATATCTATTTTGGATTATCATACACTCATGTAGACTATTTTTACATTTACAGCGGCCATTTTGGTGGCCATCTTGGTTGTAAAGTATGTTATTACAATGTAAATATACTGTATATGAGTTACTAGTGGTCTAATACATAAACCCCAATGTTAAAACTATACTTTCATCATACATTTTGGTTGACATTATCCCATTTTATGGAATTCCAACAATTTGTTCAGTCATTTTGGGACCCATTTTGGGGGCCATTTTGGATTTCTAAGTATGTTAACAAAGCACAAATACTATATATGAGTTATTATTGGTTTAATACATACATCCCATCATTTAAACTATATTTTCATCATACATTTAGGTTGATATTATCCCATTTTATGAAATTTGACAATTTTTGCAGCCACTTCGGGAACCATTTTGGCAACCATTTTGGATTATGAACTATGTTAACAGAGCAAAAATACTGGATATGAGCTACTAGTGGTCTAACACATACATCCCATCGTTAAAACTACATTTTTATCATACATTTCGGTTGATATTATGCTATTTTATGGAATTTTTACCACTTTTGACCATTTTGGCCATTCATTTGGCGGCCATTTTGTTTTTTAAGTATGTTAACAAAGCAAAAATACTAGATATGAGTTTCTAGTGGTCTCACACATGCATCCCATTGTGGGGTGCACACTAAGCCGCTGTATATACCCGACTATTAAGTATCCACCATGTACATCCAAATAATCAGTATATTAGGCTAAGACTCCAAGACTCGCATCTCTCTACACCTCCACTGAGTGTCAGTCGCTCTTCAAGTAACATTGTGGCTATATATTCAACTGTTTAAAACGCTAAACATTTTTACAGAATGATCTAATGCAATAACAATATCCCCCATAACTACGGCATATACTTGCAAATCTACTGAATGCCAGCTATTTCCGTGTATATTTTGTGCATAAAGTTGTTGCTATGATGGCAGCCATTTTGTGAAATTGGGCGCCATATTGGATTCTATCTTTCTTGGATTAAAGTTCAGATGATGTATTTTATACTTAAAGAGAGTTGTAAAGTCTTAAACATCTCAAAACACAATGCTTTTTGTTACAAATTCCTACAAGAATATGAAACATGGTGTTTTTAATAGAAAAACATGCATTTTGGCGGCCATTTTGAAAATGAGGTGATAACACCCATTTAGCTACATGGTTGAATTTGCTATCACATATTTTCATATTCTAGGGGTAAAGACCTATCCAAAAATCAATATTAGGCTTACTCCCTCATTTTGGTACCAATGGACCCTATTTTGGGGTCTGGCTGATAGCCTAGTTATTTCGATATAGAATGTAGATCATCGAGTGTTGTAGTTGATCATACATATTTTTAGATTGGTCAAAGCAAATACAATTGAACAAACGGCATTTATAAGCCAACTAAATTATACTGAATAATTAATGAGAGCAATGACAATGAACACGTTTTCTAGGGACACTCTGTACAAACATGAATACTTTGAATATCTTTAATAACGAATAAACATGTTTAACAAGTTTTATATCACCCGCATTAACAATCGGCGAACCCGTACTGCGTGAACAACGAATCAAAACGAAGCGTGTGGTGCGAGTATTTACGGCGCTCACGCAATTATATAACTGTCCTGCTTTGCCGTGATTGGTTCGTTACATACTACGAGTGTATGAATAATGTAAATAAGAAGGGTGGCATGAAGTGCATCTTGACACATGTTGTTGATCGGCGTGTGTTTATGTTAAACGCCTTTGTTATGATAATTGTGCGGTGGTAGTTCTTATCTTGTAAAGGTTTTGGGTGAGACATGACTTTATTGACGTGGTGATGAACAACTACATGTGGTATTGGATGAAGTACTGCAAGAGTAGTAGAGGTGATGGATAGTCAGGGTTGGAGGTGGTACTGCAAGAAGAGGAGTGGAGGGAACTGCAAGCGGAGTGGAGGTGATGGATAGTCAGCGTTGAAGGAGGTACTGCAAGAGGAGTTGATGTGCTGGATAGTTGGCGTTGGAGGAGGTACTGTAAGAGTAGTAGAGGTGATGGATAGTCGGCGTTGGAGGAGGTTGTGCAAGAAGAGGAGTGGAGGGTACTGCAAGAGGAGTGGAGGTGATGGATAGTCGGCGTTGAAGGAGGTACTGCAAGAGGAGTTGATGTGCTGGATAGTTGGCGTTGGAGGAGGTACTGTAAGAGTAGTAGAGGTGATGGATAGTCGGCGTTGGAGGAGGTTGTGCAAGAAGAGGAGTGGAGGGTACTGCAAGAGGAGTGGAGGTGATGGATAGTCGGCGTTGAAGGAGGTACTGCAAGAGGAGTTGATGTGCTGGATAGTTGGCGTTGGAGGAGGTACTGTAAGAGTAGTAGAGGTGATGGATAGTCGGCGTTGGAGGAGGTACGGGAGAGATGGGCTAGTGTACACCATCGGGGCAGGTTCGTCCCCCACGTGATTATAATCATTGCGGCTACTGGTTGAATTTGACGAACACACAATATATTAAGCTGTTTGTTGCGAGCTTCCCACAGTAACATGGCAGATCTCAGTACAGGGTGAGTCAAAAAGACTGCAATAGTAGAAAGAAGCCATTTTGTTTTCAAAACCAAAATGAATTTTACAACTTTTTAAACGTTGCAAGAATGATGTATTTAATCCTAACTTTGTGTGAAAAAATGAAGTCAATATCATTTTCCATTTGCCTTTGGTGAACCTTTTGACCAGTGCACCCATTTCACACGTTTGTCTACGAGATACCCACAATATGCATCAGATCGCAAAAACGTGTCTTCCATTCAAATTTGGAAACTTGAGTTCATTTGTGATGTTATTGGAGTTTGATGCATCCTTTCTTGTTACATGTGAGTTAGCATAATCAATTATAATCATACCTATGCTGTGAAAGCGACATAATGTTCTAAATTTTAATACAAAACTGACATTTTCCATTGTTTTGTTGGCGGGATATTCAAATATGAAAATGCAATGTGTGCCATTTCAAATGAAAATCACTGTGCTCGTGGACAAACAGGTAAATTTGGTTGTGCAGCAAAGAGGGTCACCAAAGACAAACGAAAAATGCGATCGACTTGATTTTTTCCACACAAAGTTAGGATTAAATACATCATTCTTGCAACGTTTAAAAAGTTTTTAAATTCATTTTGGTTTTGAAAACAAAATGGCTTCTTTCCACTATTGCAGTCTTTTTGACTCACCCTGTATAATGTTTGTCAAATGATCATTTAAAAACCACTTTGCAAGAGTAGTGGAGGAGGTACTGCAAGATGAGTGGAGGTGATCGATAGTCGGCGTTGAAGGAGGTACTGCAAGATGAGTGGGATGAGTGGAGGTGGTGGATAGTCGGCATTGGAAGGAGGTACTGCAAGCGTACTGTTACTATATCCATATTCATATTGACACTTTTCTTTTTGTATCAATTTTCCAGTCAACGCTCCGAGGAGTTACAAGTTTGTTAGCAGTTACAAAGTTGTTTTTTATTTGGGAGCAGATTTGTCTTGGATGTTTGGTTAAATATTTTGTTATTGATAAGTTGCAAAGTTATTTGGAGTAAGGTAGTAGTTTTATCAGAGTAAATTATTTCGGTGTTCGCTCAATTTGAGGAATAGAATAGCGGGAGTATTAATAATAAATAAAATAAACAAATTCCGGGGCTCCAATATGTGAACAGAGCATGGAGTTTCCGCCTACCGAGCACACCCCAGCTCTAGATAAAGAGCTCTAGCCTGCCTTGGTAGCATTTGAAACAAATCAATGTTGTGTTCTTTCTTATTTCTCTCATAGCAACGGCTTCAGTATCAAACGAGTTGCTATTTTGAATACAAATTCCATTAAAATGGAGTGGGGCGGTCTAAGAGATGAGAAAGAGGCATTCTATATTCAGGTTCTATATTTTCTGGAATGAGAAGTAATTTAAATCATCGGTTTCATACAAAAATACCAGGGAAAGTGTATATTTTCTATAATACCAACGAAAAAAAGAAGAAAAAGTACAGGAAACCCATAATTTGTGTGGGTGTGTTGGGGGGGGGGGGGGGGGGGGGGTAGTATATTCCAAAAATAATCTATAATACCCTATGAGAACATTTACCGACTGAAGAACATTACATTAAAAGTTCACAAGTTAAAACGCTTGATACATTTCATATTGTTGGGTCGTAAATTGGATTACTTGGTGAAAGTTCTTGAAATCACCAATGTTTTATGAATAAGAAATAAAAGTTAAAGGAAAAGAAAGTTCTTCAATTATGAGAGGTGTGGGTGCATTGAAACTAAAGTCACTAAACCTCTCACTCACTACACTAAACTCACTCTGCACACACTCAATAACTCTCTTTATTTACTCAATTTATAACTCGCCACAAGAAAACCCCAAACTCACCAACTCAACCATCCACAACTCGTCACTTATTCGACAATCCCACGACAAGTGGGGGATTTCTCCTCAGTCAAACAAGAATCACTACATGATATCTGTTGGGAGTATTGAAACATCAGCAACACACTAAACAAATATAGCTTTGACTCCATCACAGACTGCGGGTACTGTTAAATGAACAGCATTATACGGGTATTTTACGAATGCAATACTATGGACTACAAACATGGCTGCCTCCATCGATATCTAGAAATACCCTAATTTCGTCATTTGTGCAAACCCGTGGAAGTAGTGGTCGGCTCACCTTGCGATCCATCCCTTAACATGAGAGAGATTAAGTTCAAGGTCTCGTCTGCTCCTGGTGCTTTCATAATCTTTGTACATGTATACTATGTTCACTACCAAATAAGCGAAGATAGTGAGGCTCGTACATCGTATGAAAATTTGTGGTATTTTTCTGTGAGCAAAAAAAATAAATATATAATCCCTATTAATATCGAGCACATCATAAGCATCTTCATTTGTAACTATCCATGTAATTGTAACGGAATAGTCTTGTCGGGAATAATAATGAGTGCGTTTAAGATTTTCAAAAAGACACCTGTTTCATGTTATGTAGGCCAATTAATTTGGTAACACGGTTCATGCAAGGCCGAGTGCGATTGTAGTCCGTTTCGCATGGCAACATGGAAAACCTCTATGGTCTAGACTCTAGACCATTTCTATGCAGGTAGGACGTGCGTATGATAATCGCAACGCACGTAGAGCGCGAGAAACAATGGATTCCTTTCGCGCACGCGGATTAAGAACAACCTCAAAATGTGGTGCTGAACATGCAGAACAAAGTATAATCAGATTAGGAATCAATTATCACAATCTTTAATCAAACATTTGAAAACCCCATGATCGTCTGCGTCTATATTATCTAACCCTAGATAAATAAAGATACCGGACTTTGATACACAGGTAATCCCGTGTCTCGATAACCTCGCAGAAATCACAACTATACACCGCACCATTTCGGTACCTCTTTCTGATCATTGCAAATCACCATCCACCATGAAAGTGCTCGCAGTTCTTGTTGTGTCCGTGATCGCGACGGCGTGCTCTCAGGAGATATGTTGCATGCCTGAAGTCTTTGAGATAAGATCAAGTAAGTAAACGCAATGTTGTCAATTGAAATAATTACGGTATTAGACAATGCTTTAAAAGTAAGAGTTGTGGCTGGTTTTGTATTGTTTGCTATTGCGATTATACGAGGGTCGTTCAATAAATAATGAAAGTGATCATGGTATGGGATGCATGAGTGATTCTATTGAGGGATAATATGATCAATACATAGTATGAATCTTTGTCTTTCAAACAATACCCTTTTGGATTGATAGATACCTTTGGTTATGTAACGTCATTAACATAAACACATAGACTGAAATCTGTCAGTTATTTGGCTGGATATGTAATATGTTGAATATGGGTTGATTGATACATTTGCGTATATCTCGGCAATGCAAGCACAAAATCAGATAACACTTGGCACATAGTTAGAACACACTCTTAGCTCTGTTTGACACTCTTTTTTAGATCTGAATTCCTTAATACAAACGAGAAGGGACCATCTCAAATACGCTTTTATTTAGCAAAATCCGCAATAATATACCTTAGAAAACAACAAAGGATAAAGAACAATGGAGGGATTATAATTTAGTAAATTGTTGTGGGTTGTAAAGCAATAATAGTGGGGATTTCAAGAGGAGCTGTTCATAAAATGTCCTCAAACCATTGACATTATGTGACGATTACTTTAACAATGTATATATAGTAGCTCTAAAGATAACAGTAATATAGAGGTTGTGGCAGCCATCTTTGATTGACACATTCATGCATATCTTCATTTTGACTATCACAATATTTTTACACATTGATTTAAGCATTTTTCATTATTTTTGATTAGAATTTAAAGGCACAGTAAGCTTTTATCTGGTAAATTTCATGATTTTAGCCATTTTTGGCCCAGTTCAAAATGATCTGCCGTCTGCGCATGCGCATATTTTCTGCAGGTTTCGTGCGAATAAGTTCAGATAATTAGTTAACTATCATACGGAATCTCTCAAACTGGTTAATTGCTTGGATTTTTCCTAAATTGTTTGATTTTCCGCAATATTAGTGATTCACTGACTGGGAATTTTTCAATGAAAATTGGCTATTTGAAATACTGATATTTGTATAATTTTTATTCGATTGCCTCTCCTTACTTTTTACTCTTATACTACATATATCAAATTACACAGGGATTAAAGTTATTGTCTTTTTTATCATACTTACGCGAAAAAAATTGGGATTTACCTGCTTCTGGTGTCATGTTATGCAATCTTCTTACCATATGTTTCACACAAACAATTTAAATTTCCCGCCAAATAACTGATTTAGTAGTGTCCCAAGTGTACTTACTTTGAGACAATGCTATGACGTCATAGTTTACACTTAGAAATCCAAAACTGTATTGTTTGAAAGACAAATGTTCATACTTTGTATTGATCACACTACCCCTCAATAGAATCACTCATGCATCCCATACCACGATCACTTTCATAACTTACTGAATGACCCTCGTAGTATAGAGATCAAATGATGAAATACTGAATAATAATAGTATAATTTAGAAATGCCAAAACATTGATCATGAAATTATTCGACAACCTTATTTTAAGCAAGCTAATTGTACATTAACTGGTAATATTATATACCGGTAGAATTGCTCAAGAAACCTTATAAGGTCATTTTTGTTTGCGTAAGGCCTTTTTGGAAGAAACAAAATAACAGTCCTACCTAACATTTTTATTTGGGAAAGAATAACATTCGGAGAGTTTCTTTGCAAAATACTGAACATGTCATGTTGATATCTATGTTATGTACTTTTCAATCTTCAAATCTTCAAATTTTTGCAAAATCCGACAATCAACTTTTCAAATGTTTACACTCTATTTTTTCTTTTTTAAAATTAAATGTTGACTTCCCATCTCCGTTCAAACAATGGAATAGGAAAATTTGATTTAAATGTTGAAAATGTTGGTCATTTTTATTGACATAGTATTAGCGCGCCCACTTTCATACTGTTCCGCGTTCCCAATACTGGTTTAGCATGTTTAGCGACGACGACACTTCAAAGTCTAATAGTTTCATTTCATAATCAATGGTTAATCAAACTAAACCAACATTTAGTGTAATCACTGTCACATGATGGCGCTATAACGAACGAGAATAACACAAAAAGTGTAAACCCTCGATTTGAAGGAATTAGAAATCGTATGACTCCGTCTGTAACTTAGTAGAAGATATGTTATAGTTTTAAGTTTATAAATACACATTTGGCAACTTAACCTGCATTCATTAAACAAAATCAAGGATAGAGGGGATTTCATGAAAAGTTTTCATAGACAATTTTGACACATGGAATTTATATAATTTCCCAAATGAACAATTTTCAAACATTTAACATACTCACTACGCTCATACATGCATGCACATGGCACCTAACCTAAGAATGTAGGCCCTACATGAACAAAAGCTGATTTTGAAATCGAATATGTCTAAAAGACGTTTTTGATTTTCTCCCTTTAATTAGCAAAGGAATATATTTATTGGGATAGTGCTTGGCTTGAAATGAATCAGCAGGTCCAAGACAGAATAAAGTGAAACAAAACTATTAGATTTAGGCAATAATTAGTTCCAGTTTGTAAGTTACATTCATTAGAGAGAGTTGCAACGCCATTTTTGCCCTTTTAAAACTTGAATTTACACCATTTGAATGTTTGATGGATATTTTCAGGTGGAGAAGGCAAGGTTTCTAGAGATCATTTGGTAGAGGACTACGAGGAGGTCGTCAACAGCGCCAATGACCATATCAAGCAAGTCAGAGGGTTAGAAGTAGAGCGCCATATCACTGGTAGTGATCAGCCTCGCACGGAAAGATATCGTTTAGTTGAAGATTATAGTCAGGCAAGTGGTGACCCGAGTGACACATGTAGCATTGAAAAACGTGGGAGGCAGGCAGTGGAACTTTTTTTTTTTTGGGGGGGGGGGGGGGAGGGGGGGGGGGGGGCGGGATTTGGTAGCACGTGGTCCATGAAACGTAAGCGATGACGGAGCAGTAGCACTGTCATTTTCCGCCGTTAAATCAGTATTATCAGTTGACATCGTTTTCAATATAGAATTATTTCTCTGTGATCACACCTAAATTGAAAGTTGACTTTGTCATATATATAATATATTTTCCAAATTAGAACATTGAGATTCTAAGGTTTGCAGAATGCAAAACCTGGCTGCAATTTATGGTATAAAACTGAGACTATAGTTCCGATAATATTACTTGCAGGTATAAGTGGTCAACTGGGCTGCATAGCAGCCACAGCATTTGTCAATTCGGTTTAAATTTCTTTTGGACTTATCTCTATACTCACGGGCACTTTGGAAACAAATCTTGATATTTATATCACGCATACAATGTGAAGATTCTACGAGGTTTCCACAAAGTATAAATATGATTGCAATCAACGGAATACATGTACAATTAACAATTAACAAATGAGCGCCGTCAAAATAAGTTATGCTTTCTGGGATGTTTGCTGTAGGCCTATTTGTGCATCCACAAACTTGATGTTATTGAATGTCATAGTCTTTAAAAAGAGAAAATGAGTTAATGTTCGTAATGTTTCTCATCATATCAGTACTTACATTTCTGATAATTTTACCGTTTACGGTTCTTTCTTATAGGACGCTTATTGGAAAATAAGCGAAGGCAATTGCACCAAGTATAGCCTGGGCAACGCAACGCTGCACCGTTGCACTCCACGTAAGATAATATTTCATGACTTTGTTTCATCACAATGAAAACTATTTACGTATGTGTATGTATTTTTTGTAATGATGGCGCACTTTATCAGGTGCACTCTTCCTTAAATAATCGACTCAATTCCCCTCCATTTTCTACATTTCCCCTACAATAACCAGACTTACGAAATGTGAGCCCCACTTTCTTGAGGATTTCAATGAAATAACCCACAACGTGTGCTCTAGGTGTTAAGCAATTGCTATTTAAGGCAAATAATGGAGCCTAGTAGAAGGTATAGCACACTAAAATTTCAAATATATTGGAATTCAACAAAACAGGTGTCATTTTAAAGATATTGGCAACAGATATCTAATTTGGTGCAAGAAACATGTTACTCGAGTAATGCGTTCTGATGATATGGCCATTTAAAAATCTCCGAAAGTAGTCGAAAACCTGCCACGACTATGCCATTTTGAGCCACAAATTGATTTTTGTCAATGTTGAACCTCTTTATTTTAATAACAATTTTCTTAAATGACTAATCATCACACTCCTAACATGTTTATCAACTGATGGAAAATCAGAAGTGTATTTTATTCCATATTTGTACATCAGGTTCCTGAAAATGCACTATATTTGGAATTATTTAGTAAAAAAAATTCAATCTGTAATAATTAATTTTGCCCAAAAATGAGGTATTTTGAGCAAAATATGTGGATTCGTGTAAAACAGTCTAATCTCGAGTTTAAAATAGTACACATGTATGTGGATGTAGCTGAAGAGCAGGGCTCATATATATATGGTAAGGGCATTTCCATACATGGAATGTAGCACTTGCGGAAAATGCATTTCTTACAGGGTGTTTATATGAAATGAGGCAGCTGATTTCTTTGTGTGCACTCAATGAGAAAAGTAGTAGATTTCACGCGTTGTATTAAAACCACTGAAACACAATATGTTATTTAAAATAATTCATAGGAGAGTTAATGAATTGACACCCCCACAACTTCAAGAACATAACTAAATAATTTAAAGTGAAAAGATCACATTTTTATATACCTTCGTTTGTTTATAAATTAGATTTGAAGTTTACCTTAAAATAGACATTGCTCAATTGTTCACGAAATGTGTGTGTGGCATGTTTGTGATGCGTGACTTGTGCTATGCCTACTACTACTAGTATCAAGAGATTTGTTTTTATTTTTACAAAATAAATTTTATATACAGCCCCCATCACCGATAAAAGTATAAGCTTACTGATAATACTTTACTGTTTCAACTATATAAGGAGTAAGCATGCCTTTCAGAAATGCAGCAGACGTCCTAAACAACAGCAAGAAAGAAATGATATATATTCCAAATAATAATAATATACAATTCACACTCTCTCTATTTGATACTTACACCGCAGCCGGCGCCGTATTTCAGGACACGTTCTATCTAGGAGACAGGCAGTTAATCGTTGACAATTGGTTGCATCAAAGAACGGATAAGAACACGAAGGGTTATGGGTATTTGTCATTCGTGCAAGGTAACTGCGTACCCTACGGAGAAAGCTTTAGAGGGGAGCGGATAAACCCGGATGACAAAACAACAGGTAATTATGATGTATTGTAATGACTTTGTCAGCTGATTAGAACACCAGTTTGCTTCCATGCGTTTATTATTGTTCCAGCGAAGTCGTCAGTTTTTTCTCTTTCTTTCTATTCTTCGTCTTGCCACTATGCTTTTATACTCTTACAACTCTTACTTTATGTACATGTACTTGTATATCGCTTGATCTCATTTTTCCGAATATGAGCCAAAGTGTGTTTCTATCGGAACGATCATTTAAACAAGCAACATTATGATATAGATATTTGCAAGAACAAGCAAATAAACATAAGTTCAATTGAAAGTTTTGCTCTAATTGTAATAATGTATACACAATTCAGTGAAGCTGACCTGACAGCAACAAAAGAGCTTCAGTTTTGACTTTCACATTTTTATTTTAGCTCATTGCACGATATTCTACAAGGGTGATGTTAGGTGTGTGCCAGACGCCGTTTGAAGCCCGAGACTATTGAAACGTCGCACGCACACTGAACTCTCACCGTATATCGCCGTAGCAGAATAGGTTTTAATTACTGGAGAAAATATTTTCATTCAAACGGCATCACAGCGTATTATTACGGGATGTAGTTTGACCTATGACCTTGTTGCCGTGTGCGTTGCTATTTCCTCTGTGTGATTGTGTAGTAGGTCGTTCTATACGAGTCCCAAACACAGCCAATCCCTGTACACCTTCATAAACGAATTTGAGTTTACCCGTGTATCTCCATAAATACCATGGCAATTTAAAGGGGGTGGGGGTGGGGGGGGGGGGGGGGGGGTGACCATAAAGTGGCCAAATATTGACTCCAAAAAGATGACAAGGCAATGCTGTTAACGTATCAACGGCTTAAAAACCCCTTTTAAATTGATTATTGACTAGTCTTTTGAAAGTGTACCTCACCACTCTCACCACCAGTCAAATTCAGGGTAGCCGAGCTACCAGAATTCCTCGCGGCAATAAGTCCGATATTTGATCTGACCTTTGACCCCAACATCTCGCAATACAGGTCGAAATTACACCTTTTCGAGCCTATATACCGCGATGAGACTACCGTTGTCGCCTGAAACAAATCCAAATTTAGTTTACGAGCAAAACACATGTGATTTTCTTCAAACTAAAGATCACCCGGTAGGACTAATATCGAATTATCGAAGTTTACAAAACTTTCGGCAATTTAAGTCATATTCATCATAGTTGACTCCTGAGAAATACTTTGGGAAACTAGAATTATTCGATTATAATTTATTTGTCTTTCCCCAGAGTAGACCAGTGCACATCAACTGCGAAAATAAAACCAACACACACCGGATTCGAACCGGCAACCTATGTTTGTATTATATTTAGATCCACAACGTTCTTAACTTTGAACAGATCGAGCCTGGTGACTCCTGACTACATATGTTGACCATTTTTAACCACCGGATTCAAAACACAATAACAAACGATTGATGTTTCTCTACTTTTCAGAGGGTTGGAGATTCAGCAGCGGATATAGAGATTTCAAGAAAGGCATTCAAGATCCGGAACGTTTCTTTAGCTTGCCATTGGATTGCCCGAAATAGGACGTCTCTTAAAACATCAGCAAAGTGGAACATCAGGAACGTACACTTTTAATTATTTTAATATGTATTCAAATCCCCCTGCATTAAGTCAAATGTTTAATTTGATTTGAGTTATATGTGATTTAAAAGACAAAAAAAGAAGAAGACAATGGTTATTCTCAGTTCCATATTATTGCTATTTAAAAGAAGAATTAATATTTGTTTACAGAAAGAGTATCAGTGTTCTGAAAAGTTCGAAGTAAGAACCATTCTTGGCGAAAATAAAGAAGTATTTGTCTTAAATGATAGGTAACCTCAATTTCATAATATTGTGACAAGAATACATTTCGAAAAAGATTCTGGAAACTTGAGAGAAAAATGGGACTTACGTAATTGTTAGAGGAGGGCGAAAAGGGTCTTTATGACGACTCACACATATCGTACGTATAATTTTCCAACGTCTTGAATGCAAAGACCACATCAGTTTTGAAATTTGTTTTCTGTTTTCTGATTGAATATCAGTTTCTTATTAAAATAAAACAAGAATAAATGTTAAAGTCAATTTAATGCTGACGTTGTTTAATTTGTTTATATATGAAGTATATTGTTTATACCTGATTCATTTTGGCGGTAGTTCTATTTTTTTGGTCGCAAATATTGTTGTTAATTTAATCATTTTCATTTCATGTTGGTTTTTAATGCACCCAGGTTGATAACATCATTTATTCTTGGGAAAATGTGAAGAGAAGGAATGGCCTACTTATTTGCAAACAATGTTCAATAGTACCAATAATAACATGTCATGACGTGTATGCCAGAATTTATATACATAAATTGACCAAACAAATTTGACCAACCAATGTAGCACATATTTAAAGAGCATATTCTTCCACACATCTTAAAACAGAATCACTGGGATTGCTTCTTACTATCAGGAGTTATGTATGTTTAAATAAAGGAAACCATTTTGGCAGTTTTCCACGGAATACCAAATCCTTTGAAATTAATCGTCTAAACTAGAGCGGTTCTCGGGTTTCGCGGTTTTCGAGTTTCGCGGTTGATGGGGTTTAGCAGTGTCAGATGTAGTGGTTATCAATAGGGCAGTTATTGACATTGTATTGGTTTTAACATGATATGTTAGGATCTGACCAGAACCATGGAGGACGGGTGGAGAGTGATGGTATGAAAATGAAATGATTATGAAGTGGTTTGGATTTATTGTGTGGGAGATAATATTTGAAACCCGTTTATTTGTTCTAAAGGGTTTGCTTTGTATTTGATTCAACCATAAGAATGAATTGCTGACAGAGCTGCTGTTGGTGTTTGATGTGGCCTGGAGATTGTATTTAGGTGTGACGGTAAAAAGTTTGATTTGATTAATGTACTTTCCGGTTGCAACCATCGCCCTAAGGGGACCTAGGACTTAGCGGTGACCATGCGGGTAAGAAAAGGTTGCCTTTCTACGCAGGGACAAGATTCAGTACTCATTAGTGGTATATCATTACGTTTTGTCACCAATACAATTGTAGCAGGGAGGTGTAGGTAATATAACATCTCTCTGATTGTAGCATGTAATTTATATAGACATGCTTGTCTATTAATTAGCAAGAGTTGAAATGCAAATTCCATTTAAATGGAATGGGGCTGGTGAAAGTTTGAGTGAAGTGCACATTTAAAACACACTTGTACACAAAATGCACAATATACAAAGAAGAATAGGCAGTAGAAACAGTAATGTAATAATCTTTACATAAACAGTTTATTAAGATGAACATGGGTCCATCCACGAAGTTACGTACACAAGGTGTGACATGATAGTCAAATGTAGTTGCCTGATTGAATTCCAAAACATCATTTTGAACTACCAATCCTCACAATCACGAGGGCCGACTTGGCTATCTTATTCGTTATCCCATCACCGGCGAGAGATGAACGAAACTGATTAGAGCATGCGCATTGTGTTCTTTCAACATCGATCAGCTGATCGCCCGGCGGCATATGATATTATTGTTTACATCGTAAAACAAGGCAATATACACACATGCGCTTTTGAACGGAATAGCCGCGATCGATTAAAATTAATAATTTTGTAAATTCGTCTTTGTATACCGACAGTCCAGGCAAACGCTAATTGAAAACTTGGCTTAAAATTTCTTTAAACTGCATAAAGAGGCAATTAAAAGCTTTGCGGTAAAATGGGTTTTGCTTTCAATTGACAGCGAATACGTATAATTCGGCAGTCTCGCGATGCATTGAATGACTGAGATTAATTTTCGTAGTCGATTGAAAACAGATATTTTGCCCGTAATTTGATCAGCATGGATATTAACATAATGTAATCTTAACTCTAGTGTGATTATTTTTGTCAAAGATTCGATCATTCATCTTTATTTACTTGTTTTGTTACTGCCATTCACTTGCACTTTAGTTTACACTACAGTTAAAAAATGCCAGTGCAGTAGTTGCTTTTTGTTGTTTTATCACCTTTTTAGTTACCTATGAGATCAATTTGACAACAATTATATTCGCATAGAAATCATAAGGATTTTTTTTTAATTTGCCTGACCGCCAAATGCCGAAATTTGGAAAATGGACCCAAATATCATTATATGATTTTTTTTTTTTTTTTTGATACGTATGAGATCCATGATACAAAAAAGTCAAGCCGCAATCAATTTGGCGACAAAAAGTCATTCGCAAAGAATTTTTTTAGTTTGTTTAATTCTAAAATATCAAAATTTGAAAAATTAGCCCAAATACCTTTATTTGGTTAAATAATTCAATTTTGTTTGGGTACGTATGAGATCAATGTTACAAAAAAGTCAAGCTGCAATCAATTTGACGACAAAAAAGTCATTTGCATAGAAATCATAACATTTTTTTTAATTCTAGGCTTGACCAACAAATATCAAAATTTGAAAAATTAGCCCAAATACCATTATTTGGTTAAGTAATTCAATGTTTGTGGGTACATATGAGATCGATGATACAAAAAACTCAAGCGGCAATCAATTTGGCGACAAAAAAGTCATTCGCATAGAAATCATAACAATTTTTTTTTTAATTCTAGACTTGACCGACAAATATCAAAATTTGAAAAATGAGCCCAAATACCATTATTTGGTTAAATAATTCAATTTTGTTTGGGTACGTATGAGATCGATGATACAAAAAAAGTCAAGTCGCAATCAATTTGACGACAAAAAAAGTTGTTCGCATAGAAATCATAACATTTTTTTTAAATTCTAGGCTTGACCGACAAATATCAAAATTTGAAAAATTAGCCCAAATACCATTATTTGGTTTAAATAATTCCAATTTTTTTTTTGGTACGTATTAGATCGACGATGCAAAAAAGTCAAGCCGCAATCAATTTGGCGACAAAAAAAGTCATTCGCATAGAAATCATAATTACTTGGTACGTATGGGATCGATGATACAAAAAAGTCAAGTCGCAATCAATTTGACGATAAAAAAGTTGTTCGCATAGAAATCATAACATTTTTTTTTTAAATTCCAGGCTTGACCGACAAATATCAAAATTTGACAAATTAGCCCAAATACCATTATTTGGTTAAATAATTCAAATTTATTTTTGGTATATATGAGATCGATGATGCAAAAAAGTCAAGCCGCAATCAATTTGACACACAAAAAAAGTTGTTTGCATAGAAATCATAACAATTTTTTTAAATTCTAGGCTTGACCGACAAATATCAAAATTTGACAAATTAGCCCAAATACCATTATTTAGTTAATTCAATTTTTGTGGGTACATATGAGATCGATGATACAAAAAACTCAAGCCGCAATCAATTTGGCGACATAAAAGTAATTTGCATAGAATTTTTTTTTTTAAATTCTAGACTTGACTGACAAATATCAAAATTTGAAAAATTAGCCCAAATACCATTATTTGGTTAAATAATTCAATTTTGTTTGGGTACGTATGAGATCGATGATACAAAAAAGTCAAGTCGCAATCAATTTGACGACAAAAAAAGTTGTTCGCATAGAAATCATAACAATATTTTTTTAAAATTCCAAGCTTGACCGACAAATATCAAAATTTGAAAAAAATAGACCAAATACCATTATTTGGTTAAATAATTCAATTTTATTTTTGGTACGTATGAGATCGATGATGCAAAAAAGTCAAGCCGCAATCAATTTGGCGACAAAAAAGTCATTCACATAGAAATCATAATTTATTTATTTTTAAATTCTAGGCTTGACTGACAAATATCAAAATTTGAAAAATTAGCCCAAATACCATTATTTGGTTATTAAAGTAATTCAATTATTTGGGGTACGCATGAGATCGATGATGCAAAAAAGTCAAGCCGCAATGAATTTGGCGACAAAAAAAGTCATTCGCATAGAAATCATTTTTTTTTTTAAATTCTAGGCTTGACTGACAAATATCAAAATTTGAAAAATTAGCCCAAATACCATTATTTGGTTAAATAATTCAATTTTGTTTGGGTACGTATGAGATCGATGATACAAAAAAGTCAAGTCGCAATCATTTGACAAAAAAAAAAGTTGTTCGCATAGAAATCATAACAATTTTTTTTTAAATTCCAGGCTTGACCGACAAATATCAAAATTTGATAAATTAGCCCAAATACCATTATTTGGTTAAATAATTCAATTTTATTTTTGCTACGTATGAGATCGATGATGCAAAAAAGTCAAGCCGCAATCAATTTGGCGACAAAAAAGTCATTCGCATAGAAATCATAATTTTTTTTTTTAAATTCTAGGCTTGACTTAATATCAAAATTTGAAAAATTAGCCTAAATACCATTATTTGGTTATTAAAGTAATTTCAATATTTTGGGGTACGTTTGAGATCGATGATACAAAAAAGTCAAGCCGGAATCAATTTGACCACAAAAAAGTAATTCGCATAGAAATCATGACAATTTTTTTTTAAATTCTAGGCTTGACCGACAAATATCAAAATTTGAAAAAAAATTAGCCCAAATACCATTATTTGGTTAAATAATTCAATTTTTTTGGTACATATGAGATCGATGATGCAAAAAAGTCAAGCCGCAATCAATTTGGCGACAAAAAAAGTCATTCGCATAGAAATCATAACGATTTATTTTTAAATTCTCGGCTTAACCGACAAATATCAACATTTGAAAAAATAGCCCAAATACCATTATTTGGTTAAATAATTCATTTTTTGGGGGTACATGAGATCGATGATACAAAAAAAAGTCAAGCCGCAATCAATTTAATGACAAAAATGTCTTTCGTATAGAAATCATGAGCATTTAAAAAAAAAAATAAGTAGGCCTGAGTCTGACTGACAAATGTCAAAATTTGGAAAATGGACGCAAATATCATTATCAATGTTTGGATAATTGTTATTTTTATTTTTAAAGAACCGATCATTTCTATGTGCGAGTCGATAATATATTCAATTAAAAGGTATAGCCTATTATAATGCTAGGGATGTTCATATCATTGACTTCAGAGGGCGACATTTTTTTGAAAATTAGTTGACCAAAATATGTAGAAAACTCTATGTTTACCTAGATGAATACAGCGATGTAGTACGATGTGGCTATAGAATGTATTCACTGATGTCTATATAACCCCGCACAAGCAACTAAAAATCATGAAAGTAAACCGCTTTTTACCTAAAATGGTTTAAAAATGTGCATGATTTGCCCATAGTTCTTTACGAACTAACGATGTGGCCAACTTGATTTTGAATAGAATACATCCCCCAGTCTTCAATATTACCGTATGGTGTAATACTAGCATGTATTACAATGGTATAACTAAAACCGCGGCGACAAGTTTTTTCTGTTTGTTATGTAAACATAAAATAATTATGTAAATGTCCACACTCTTTCCATGTACTAATGAGTAATGGGCCCAGCGTGATTCAGTGAAAAAGGCATCCAATTGTTACGTAAACATCAAACAATGGCAGAAAGCAAACGTCACAGGGATTTTCAAGAAGGGTGATAAGAGCAAACCAGAAAACTACAGGCCAGTCTCTCTTACCAGCATCATTTGTAAGATCATGGAACACATAATCCACTCGCACACAATGAAGCACCTTGAAAAGCTGAATATCCTGGTTGACAGTCAACATGGGTTTAGGGCCAAGAGGTCAACTGTTACTCAACTTATCCAGACAGCCCACGATCTGACCACAAACCTTGAAGAGGGCACAACTACTCACCTTGCAATACTTGATTTCAGCAAAGCCTTTGACAAGGTACCACACGAGAGGCTGTTAAATAAGATGCACCACTATGGAATCAGAGGCCAGCTTTTACAATGGGTGAGAGGTTTCCTGAGCAACCGCACCCAACAAGTAGTGTGCGACGGAGAGACTTCGACGCCAAGAGACGTGGTATCGGGAGTCCCACAGGGCACAGTATTAGGTCCACTTCTCTTCCTACTTTACATTAATGACTTGCCGAACCAACTCGCAAGCAAAACCAGACTTTTTGCAGACGACTGTCTAATATATACAAATGGAAATGACAATCAGCATGTCAAAACCCTCCAAGATGATTTGAAGAAGCTAGAAGAGTGGCAAGATAAGTGGAAAATGTCCTTTAACCCGTCCAAATGTTCAACAATGCGTATCACATATAAGAAGGATCCTCCAACTTCAACCTTCATCTTCTGTGGAAATGAACTCCAGCAGGTGAACTCTCATCCCTATCTAGGCGTCGAAATTGACAACAAGATGACCTGGGCTCCACACATCAAAAATGTGATCAGCAAAGCCAACAGAAGCCTTGGTTTCCTGAGACGAAACATGTGGTTTTGTACCAAAGAGGTGAAAACATGTACGTACAACATGTTAGTCCGTCCCGTCCTGGAGTATGCATGTGAGGTCTGGGACCCATTCTCTGTTGTACAAAAACGACGACTTGAGATGGTACATAGACGAGCGGCAAGATTTTGCTGTGCAGACTACCGCAGACACAGCAGCGTCACTGACATGATGACCAAACTAAAATGGGAGACACTTGAACATAGGAGGAAAAACAATAGACTGACAATGTTATACAAGATCAACAAGGGACTTGTTGGAATTGACGCCGACGAATACCTGACACCAGCTAACGACTCACGACACAGACAGAGCAACACACAGAAATATAAGAGAACATATGCCAGACTGAATGCACACAAGGAATCATTCTTCGTTCGCACCGTAACCCAGTGGAATAGCCTTACTGAAGCAGCTGTAAACGCACCATCTGCTGATGCCTTTAGGAAGCACCTTTAAGTTAGTTCAACATCTAATACCCAAAACATCGCGTCCTGCTTGCATGAGTCATCCAGTTATTTTCGTAAAAGTTGGTGAAATGTATAAGAAGTTATACCCTACCGACAGAACCGATACTGATACTGATACTGAATTGATTATCTATACAGCAAAGATTCGCCCTCATACATCAAATATGGTGACGTAGCAAGTATTACAATGGTATAATTAAAACCGCGACAAGTCGGGGGACTCTGTTTGTTATGTAAACATCAAACAAAAATAGCAACGCTCATACATCCCCGGGAAAAAGGGGGGGGGGGGGGGGTACTCAGATTTGGTTTGGTCGGGGGTGTACCGCTGGAGAATCAAATCCCCTACCCATTTCTAAGGGTGATTTTGGATAGACCCATGTCTAAGGATTTTTCAGTTGAAAAGCCTACCCATGGCTAAGGATGTCTCATGAAAAACGACCCACTGGAGCGGCACCTCCCCGTATGCCTTACATACGTGAGTACCACCCCCGAGCATGCATCGTTGTATTTTACTAAGACAAATATGCTTCTCAAGGCAAAAAAATAGTTTTACTCCTATGAGGCAGATTAACCCCAACTTTGAACTCGTCCAAGTTATTTGCGATTTGTACATGCTCACAAAATCCGGAATCCATTGATGGATTAATAAAGACGAAATCGCAAACACAATTTTTTTCTGAGGCAATCTCTAGGGGTGGTACATAGCCTAGCGGTGAACAAAATTCAACAAACTCAATTGCGCGTAGTGGCGTTTGGGATGGGGGGGATTCATATAGTTTTAGCTTCATGCTCTATTACGCTTGAACTCTTTCCGCCCACACACATGAGTAGTAAACCACGACAAAACAAAATTACGCCCCTTGATTGGAAAAACGGTGATCCACGCTTGCGATCAGCGACGGAGCGCATGGAGTATATAAAACATTATGGTGATATACGGGGGGTACAATAACTAGAATCGCCGCCATTTTCTTTGATGTGACGATGTCGGAATAGAAAATAAATATCCCTATCGCGGGAACAGTATCCCTCATAATTCTCCAAATAACCAGTCACTCGAACTCAGCCGAGATAAATACTGTACCAATATCGTGTCCACAAATCTTACTAATTCAAGCTGTATTTTTCGAGATATTTCGCACACAAACTTCGATTTGAAAATTTTAGGATGCCGGTACCCGTCCTCCAACGAGGAACAAAGAGTACATATTTATTTAAATTCAAAAGACATTTATACCTTTGGAGATAAAGACAATGAAGTACGTATTAAGACGGAATATTGTTGCACTCATCTTCTAAAGAATTCCCAGGAATTGTCCCTTGCCATGATTTTTTACTAAAAGAAGTGTTAACGAAATTCTTAATGCAAAAAGCAACAGAAACGTTTAAAACTTCATTCTCATTTCAGAAAGAAATTGATTTATATCCGGATTTATATCTGTATTCCTCACGATATAAAACATGAAATCTGACAAAAAATGGAATGTTTCAGGGTTGACCCAACGTTTAGCCACAAATTATTGATTGTACGTACGCATACCATTCTGCTGTATTTGAAACTCCCGGGTTTAAAACTCATTTGAATATAAATGACTCTTGTAAATACGCGATGTCACCTGTAATGCCACAGCAGACAAGCAAACAAAAGCCTTCCTGTAGTATGCACGCGCGTTACCTCCAAACAAAAGCTTGCCTGCCGGTATGCCCGCGCATTGCCTGCCAGATCATAGGGGTGTCCATATAAACCATACACTAATCCAAACCAGTCATCTGATGCGACAGCAGTCAATGCATGTTCCCCCCACCCCCATGCATGTGGAATGGAACCTGGCACATGGCATTGTTGTTTAACAATGAGGTGACATGGTCTAGGTACTATTTGCTCTTCACTTCAAGCCGGATAATAATAATGGATGTAGCTGCCAAACAAGGTTCTTATTCAAATAGGCACAACCCTTGATAGCAAGGACCGATCAGGGTTGAGCGACCCAACTTGCCGATCTGAAGCTACTTTGAAGTTTAACTTTGGTGATTGTCATGATTTTGGTGGCGCTGTTTGTCGTTTCATTCTTGTCTGCTTAGGTATAGACTAATTGTGCGGTTTTGAAAGGTATCGAGGGTTGAGCGCAATTCTGAGATGACTTTCAAATAGTCGGGACTCATTACAATACACTGTAGCACTCAACTTATAACTCTAGTTTTAGTCAAATTAAGAGTGTTTAGGAATCACGTCAAAACTCGACCGCCAGGCAACCGCCGGTTACGGCCGGTTCCGCCCGAATCTCACAAAACGTGTCGTCTGTTATAATATACACACATAATGAGGTCAAATAGTTACACTCTGGTGAACACGACCGGTTGATAGTGCCTCGTCACACGCATGAGCAATAAAATCTTGAAGTAATGGGCTCAGTTGACAACCAGTACAATACAGCTATTGATTTTCGCTGGGGTTGGCTTTTTCAATCTGTTTATAGCTCAATTAACTTTTTTAAATCAATACCGAAAGTCTATGAATGTTTGTTTTTTTATAGAACGATTATAGAGAGAGCTATTATGACCGCAAAGTAACAGATTGATAGTGTAAATTGGTCCGGTTACAGCATTAAGTCAACCGGCGGTTGTCAGTGTTGCATGCGCGAATATTCATATACCAGTAAAACATTTGACCTGAAAGAACCGGGCGCTCAACCCTCGGTATGTAAAAACGTACACGCTGGACGACGGTTTTTCCATGCCTGAAAATATATGATACTTCACGTTTCATTGTTTATTATATGTATTTGAATTCATTTTCTCACTCTACACCATACCGTCATTGTTTGTGTCTTGTCAAATTTGTTCGGTCTTTTTGGACAAAAATTGTTCATTCACGATAAACTTCTTTTTTAACTCACACTGTACATGATTGACCTACCATCACGATACATTGGCGATAACAAGGGATGACGAGTGAATCTTTTAGTGCCTACAACGTATCCCCTTCAATATAGCTACATGTATTAACATAAATTTACATAATTCACTGTACATCACTCTATCATCATTCCATTCGACAAGATATATTCTTGTCTATCCAAATATTTTCCCCGCCCCGTATTTGGGTGATGTCGTTCGTACTGAAAGTGACGTTTCCCACGAGAATTATCTTCATTTATAATATTTTCCAGTTTGGGATTTGGAGAGAATATAAACGTTATCCGTGGGAAAAACAAATGGATAGTGCTATTTCTAAGGAAGTCTACCATATTGTAGAACATAACTGTCTCCGCAAAAGGGAGGAATTAGCTTACATAGTAAACGTATTCAAAACAGAAAACACATTGTCGAAAACATTCTTTTTACCCATAATTCTGTATGGTCAAATTTATGGACATGGAATTATCAACAATTAAATAAATCACATGAATCCCCGTACATTAGAATCCATGGCTGCAATATGCTGTGACGCTTCCCTTATTGTATAGCCTACATCGGAAGGATGTTCTGTATAACAGTTTAGATTTTGCTGAAATACTGCTGACGTTCTATTTATAATCCAATATACACATTACAAATCCTTTTTGAAATAGCCTTTCTGCTTTGCAATGTTGAACGTTGAGTTTGTCAATGGTAGTGATCCTTATGCTGTAAGAATATTAAATAAAATAAAACAAAATATGGTAAGGTCTTGATTCGAAATATTGGAAAAAGTATACTTAAGGTCCCAAGATTCTGGACTGTACTAATATCGTCCGACACTGGAACTATCGTTCGATAGTGGTACAAAGTAAGTGTTCCAGTATCGGCCGATACTGAAGCATATAGAATGTTCCAATATCGGGCGGTACTGGAACACGATTTGATGTTCCAGAATCGACCGGTACTGGAACAGTAGAATCGTACCAGTATCGACCGATACTGGTAACTTTTATGTACCAGTATTGAACGATACTGGTATACCAGTATCTGGGACCTTTCCCAAACCAAATACAGTGGCGTAACCAGCGAAGGGGGGGGGGGGGGGGGGGGGGGCGGGAGCCCCCCTACTTGGAACCCTTGCCCCCCCCCCCCCCCCCCCGCTTGGCCCCCCAAATGAAATCAAGTACGGCTGTAAATGAAATTTACAAACAAAGTACACACCAAATCCCCCCCAATAATGACATCGTGTCGGTTGAGATTGGCGCTGTCGGTTCATTTGACGAAAGGAATCATGGAATTATGATGGTCAAAAGTACACATATGAGAAAAAAATCGCGCGCTACGCGCGCATGTCTTCCAAAAATGAAATATTCTTTGGTACAACCTTGTTTAGAGCCAAAATGTAGCTCAATTGTCCAAAAAAAAAATGTATAAAGCCGAAAATTTTCGCGCGCAACGCGCGCATCTCTTGACTCCAAATATCTTAGGTGCCCCCCATTTCAAGTCACTGCCCCCCCCCCCAAAAATTAAAAAGTCTAGTTACGCCACTGCCCAAATATCTTATTTTAATACGGAATCCGGAGTTTAGGGAAATTTCTAACAGTGTGCGCAGGATTCTTACCTGGTTGGTTTGAATCCTGTTCTTTCTTCTCTAGAGTTAGTAATCGTTCGTAGGCTTTTGATTCTCTCGTAGTCACAGTGTAAAGTGCAAGGAGTAATACTGCGGTTAGAAGGGTTAATACAACACCCAATGCTGCCATGCCGTATCGGAAACTATCCAATTGGTCGATAAGACCCTGAACGTATTCGTCGTCGTATCCTGTCATCTAGAGTGGAAATTAATAATAGTATGGGATAGACAATAATGTATTATCTTTCCAACGTCGATTATCGAAGTGCCGATAAAGAGCTAACAATTTCATAGCCTATTTCAGAGCCACCAACTCTGTTCAATGGACATGGAGCAGTCCCATTAATTTCTCTCTCAAATTGTAAATAGCTCTTTTAGAGCCACCAACACCAACTCTTATCCAGTGGACAAGGAGCAATCCATTTGAAGAGTCTTTTCTAAGCCACCAATTTCGCAAGGAAATGTGCACCTACTCTCAATTCATCCTGCAAGGGGCAGTCACAATTAGCTAATCGTGACGAAGGCTTGACAGTTTTATACTTGCCCAGGTCGGGTGAATCCTATTTACCCATACATATAATATATAATTAGTATATACAAGAAAAACTGGCAATACCCATAGGCCCAGAGCCTATCACACATGATTGCAGCTGGGTCTAGACCCCCCCCCCCCCCCCCCCCCCCCCACTTGAAAATACTACAGGGGTCAAATTTCAAAACTGTTCAGATTATGGTGTTATGCATATACAATTGTTCCTGAGATCATAAGGAGCAAAAGGTAAATGCCCATGGTTGTATTTCTACCCGCTGTTTAGTTTGGGGTGGTGGGGGGGGGGGGGGGGGGGGGGGGGGTAGGGATCAAAGCAAGTTGTAATTGATTTACTTCGTGTATCAATGCTTCTGTTTTGAACAATTCAAATGCATTATTACACACAAGGCAGCTATTTTGCAACATTGCCAAATTTCATGAGAGTCATCTGCATGAAAATTGATTCTGAATCTAAACATTCTCATCTACAGTTTCAGCGATAAAATTGCATTTGTACCCTACTTCACGGTCACATCGAGCTTCCACCCGACTATAAGAAAATGAAAAAGCACCGGTATCGCCCATCCTCATCCTGCGAGCTCCCGTTTGCGAATTTATTAACCGTAAACAACATTTGGCCACACACTGTATACTTTACATGTACATGTACATGTACATTATTATACTGTACATGTGTATACCAATCAGTCTCTATAGATGAGGTGACAGTTGTTTACATCAGTAGTGTTTACAAATTGATTAGCGCCTGGTCTAAAGACATGTTAGAGGTACTAGTCCATGACTACTGCATACATACTATTCGAAAGCAAAACACACATCACTGAGCGCCAATTTTAAAAGCACATGCCCTTATGGTGCGTACGCATACTGCCGGCAACCAGATTTAGTACCTGGTCTCTCATTGTGCTTAGGGATGCAGACCATGACTACTGCACTATTACACCGTAAGCATGGTAAGTAATGATCAATCAAGTGTGAATTAAAGCACATTCCCTGTAGGTGCGCACGCATACTGCCGGGCACTACGTCACCGGTCACACCATCTATAGGCCTACGCTTTATTCCGTCAAGGTATCAAAATGATATTTACGGTAAATAATATCGCCTCCCGTTTAGCAATGCGAAAGTATTTAAGATAATAAACATAGAATGTTTTTGGTTTTTGGTTTTTGGTTTTTATAACCTTTCTTTTAAGAAATAAGCGATGCTAGTATGCATTCTAAACGTATTTCAATTAGTTTCGACCAATTTTGATCCCTTGGTCTCCGTTTGACTCATTTCGATCCATTTATATTACTAATTACCCAAGGTTTTGATACTCAGATTTCAGGTTGGATTCAAAGTGATATTTTTAATCGCTGATCATACCTATATGTAAGTACGGTTAAGGCTTAAGGCCCCTCAGCTCCGCCCCCCTGTATCTGCGACTGTAACGTACTACTACTAGTATTAGTAATGATCGTACCATGTACCATACATGTACATGTGACGAAAACTAGTTACCCGTAGAGAGATCCCGTGTTTAGGAGCAGCTATTTAAAAACACTATATTCAAGTATATCTCGATGATATGCATGTGTAGAGCATGTAATTTCAAGTAAAAAGTGTGTACTAACTTTTGGAGGTCATTCAATCATTGAATGAGCAGGAGGGCATCTTAGGTCCGAATCGTTTTGCAAACACCTTTGTGTTCCCTCCAAAATGTCATTTAAACCAAATCACGGGATGTATTAGAGTTTGGAAAGTTAACTACGGTATTCGATATTTATTAAACGTAAGCTTATTGAATAATTATTCTAAACATTCTTACCCTTATTTCAATTGTAAGTCAAAGACTTAAAGTTGATCCTAGTCAATATGGTAGGCGTATGACTGTCGTTCTTCTCTCTGTCGATATTATTCAGGGGTATGACTTTTATACCAAAATCGTCGTTGTACAAGATAATGGAATAAAAAAGAGTTGTTGTCGAGCCGTTTCCGCTGATCGTTTGCCTGTGGTATATTTTGAGGTCGTCTGGAGAAACAAGACACCAAGCAGACTCGCCTGTAGCTTCACAGTCCTCTAAACTGCTAAAACACGCAGCTGTTGAAAATCTCTGACCTCTAGGCTACACTGCGTATCGTTTTAAGATCTGGGCAGCGTGTTTTGTTTCTCACGGCTAATTGACTCAGTAAGTATCATCCGCCTGCGTAGCTTGTTTGATATGTCAGGAAACAAAATGATTTGTTACTCAAAATTTCCAGTGAATATTTTAGTGTACTGGCATTTTGAACCCCGAGGGGGAGGGGTACTCGGATATTTTTTTGGTAGGGATGTGCCTCCATCAAAATGAAAATAAACCCAAACATTTACCAATTTTCGGAAGAAAATGGACTCGTATGTTTACCAGAAACCCATTATTTCCCGATATATTTGACAGATTTAGCTAAAATGTCGGCAAAAAAAGATTTTAGACCCATAAATTTACCAAAAATGGCTTTAAAAAGGGGTCATCCATT
Organism: Ophiura sarsii; assembly: GCA_035610835.1. Lineage (NCBI taxonomy): Eukaryota > Metazoa > Echinodermata > Ophiuroidea > Amphilepidida > Ophiuridae > Ophiura > Ophiura sarsii. The sequence continues at coordinate 108,610,129 of CM069441.1, read as the reverse complement.
TACAAGATGGTTAAAAATCGGACCTTTGCGGCACATACTCGTAACCTCATATCCACTAAGTACATCCCCCTGAGATTTTGAGATACAATTTTACTTCTATTTACGGTTAGCCAATCCCCACTGCTCATAAAAATAATATGCCATTGAAGAGAAATTGATCATTGAAAACGCATCTGTTATAATGCCGGGTTATAATGATGATCTCCGAATATAGCGGCGGATGTATGTGATGGTCGATAACGTTCATGCCAATATTATATCCATTTATTCTTACCACACAATCAAAACACTTTATTTATAGATGAGGTGACATTTGTTGACATTTAGGACGCCCTCTGTTGGTTTGAGACAAAACACACCGGGCAAGAGTTCCTATAGTTTACATAGGCCAGATCAGGTTTTCTAACTAGATTGTGGTGTCACAGCAAATTGTTATCAAAACTGTCTTTAAACTTGCTTAGGAATGCTATAAGCTATCGCATTTCACAAAAAAAATTCATGTTGTCTTCATTAACTTTACTGTATATTGTAAATACATGACATCATAGGTCACCTCATCTGTTCAATAAGAGAATGCGTTAATTATCTCTCCGCGCGCAAAAATAATCTGAGCGTTCGCACTATTTAACATACGCACGCACCCCCACGCGGTGCACGGTGCAACCTGTAGCAATTTGCGAGCCCCATGCTCGCTTAAACGATCGTCGTCTATCTTAAAGGGAATAGCGCATGGTGAGGAAAAGAAACAGCTGACGACGATTTTGTACCAGCTAAACCTTAGCTCATAACTAATACATCACTTACATCATACGATATAAAATGCGTTCAATCAAATGAAGGATGGTTGATTGAGCGCGCCGTCCACATTGGGTTCAGAGATTGTTGTAGAGTCGCACACAATACCGCTTGCATGTAAACATACGTAGAACAATTACAGACTGCGCCAATGTCCAACTTGTTTAGATTCAAATAGTCGCCGCGCGCTGTTCAATTTTCATTAGAATCCTCACCATGACCGCTTTCCTTTAATTCGCAGCTGTGTGATTGAAGGTTCGCCAATTTGGATCTGAAAACCACACCATCTAAAATCATTCGTGGACTAATTAAGAGTTTTTGCGAAAACTTTAATATATGGATATACATGTACAATGATAAATAGACGACATCAGATAATGCGAAACTATACAGAATTGCGTTTAAAATCATTATTCCTATCGCCAACGTCTTTATAAGCCTATTAGTTGCCCTTGGTAAACAAACAGTGATAGTATATGTTATCATGGAAGTGATATTATGCGGCAAATTATCAGGTTACTCCAAAGTCCAACCAAGCCTGAACTACATTCGCCCATATCATAATATACATTTAAACAAATGTATGATATGGGCGAATATAGTGCCAAACATGCCTTGTATTAGTAAAAAATGCCAATCTTTATAAATAATGTATGTACAATTTCCCGACCACCTAATTGGTTGGTTGTACCATGTGACATAACAATAATAATCATTCCATTCGAAGCACGTACATACAAGTACCAGATAAAGCAAAATTATGATAAAATAACCCCTTTTCATGAAATAAAAATATGCCTCTCAGTATATTTATGACATCTTTTTCCTCGTCCAAAGAAAATAAAGTAGCTCCCAAGCGCATGACAGCATCGTTTATGTCACAAACATAATTCTTTTCAGCAATATTCGCCAAATTTAGTATTTTTTCAGAAAGGAATATAATCAGGCAAATATGCATTGTTTGGGTTTTTTTCAATTTCAAAAGGACAAACAGATTTCCGGATGACGTTGACATTGAGGATCCATTGTTTACTTGCCTCGGAAAATCCCTACCAAACATTATTTGATATTTGGTTCCCAAAAGAACTTACGCCACCCACCACTAATTCCAACACCTACGAGCACAAACCTGCCAAACGTGACACTTGACTTACAAAATAGAAATAGAATAATGATTGATGTTGATTTATTGCTGTTAGTAAACAGTAATCTCAGACGACGGTGGTCACGCGAAACCTAAATTTTGAATTCGTATTGGAATAACACGTAATCACGAATTTTAATCTTATCATTTTGAAAATGTCATCATAGGTTAGAAGATTTTTTTTTTCAATCCAAAACCGTTGGAGTTGGATAACCAACCCCATTGTAAATGCTATTTTTTAAATTATTTTCATCGTTAACCGGGCGATGACTGTTAAAAATATTTCAAAATGGCGCACTCCCGTTGCCATATTGGACGCGTGGCCCAATGTCGTCTGAGTAATCTCGGATCTTTAACAGCGCCACACCTTGGCGACGTGGACGCCATGACCCGTGACCCTATAACCACCTGGGCATGTCATCCGGTGTCTTCTGTTGCAAAAGGTAGTTGATTGTTTAAATATTGTATAGGCCTTGCCGATAAGACGTTGTAGAAAAGGCAGCTAAAATCACTCTTGGTATGCTTTATTGGTATCAACTGGAAATAAAAAGTGAAAAACATCATTCAATGATATGAAAGTGAATTTTATATCGTAAATCAGCTCAAGTCGACAGCTACATGTATCTGTGTATATAGCTGTGCAGACGATCTCTGATCATTTGTGGATCTAGTATGTTATTCATTTTGGTCTATCCCGAACCTATGTCTTTATCGGTCACCCGTCCGAATCTAGTAACAACAATTATTTAAAGTCCGCATTTTCCACATTAATCATGTTAGAATACAACCTGTCGAAAATGAAAAGGTTGATTCCGGTAATATATCACCCGGAAAATAAAGAATGATATACCAGGGGATGATGGGTGGGTGACCGCTCAAGATACTGCAATTGTTGCTATAGACAGAAAATACAAACTACTCGGACTCACGCAACAGCGTGGAGCCAAATAAAATCCAAATAAAATCCTCAAATCTTTCTGAATAAAATAATTATGTTTATCATTTGAACACATTTTTAACTCACCAAAGATTTGTGCTTCTTTAAATCTTTCTAGTTCTTCGACTACACCATTTTCCCGCTTAGATATTGTATATATCGATAACGATAAGGAAGCAGTGAGAAGAAACAATATGACGCACACTGCAGCCATACTATACTTGAAAGCGTCCAGCTGCTTATCCAATTCTTTGATTTCATTTCTCAGACGTTCTTCCTCCGGGTCTGGTGTCGTGGTTCCGATGCTTGGTTCTGAGTTTTAGAATGATACATTGATAAAAGCAATAATAAAATCAGACTTTGCAAGAGAATCCCCATCCTTGGACCGATAATCTATTGTAAAGTAAAGGTCTTTCGGGAATCCAATAGTGTCGAGAAGAGGTGATTGATAAAAACAGAAAATAAAGCACCACTATAAGGTGGGCTGTCAGGGGTTTACACCTTCGGACCGATAATCTATTGTAAAAGTAAAGGTCTTTCGGGAATCCGATAGTGTCGAAGAGAGGCAAAACTTTGAGATTAGCTATACAGTTTTGCGTAAATCTTTAATAAAATAAATTTTGTTTTGATAAGTGCTCTTAAGCATGTTGAGTATGGTCTGACAACTGTGCGGGCATTTATCAACCAATAGCTGACGGGAAATTGCCACTTTTTGGACATCCTTAAAACCTGCTTTCCCACTGAATCAAATCATAGTTGTTGTTGGATTGACTGGTACAGGACCTTGTGTATTAATCCATTTAGAAATGTACTCAGATTCATGGTTTAGAGGATCACTTTTGTCGTTTGTTATCGTTGAACTTTAAGTTCGGAGTTGACAATTATATAAATAAAAAAGGTTTGATGATCATGACCATGATGTTTTAAAGAACTTTAACATATTCCCCATACCTTCAACAAAATGAAATGTTGCCTGGTAACCTCTGGCAGTAGCACTCGAGTCCGATTTAAACACAACGTACAAATACTGCCCAGATGACATGAACATCTCTGGTATCAAGTTGCCGCAATATTCTCCCATCAGTGGTGCTGAATCGTCCTGTCCGTCGTATACCCTAAATGTGTCCCAATCCGATCCACACACACCTTCTACAGAACCATCAATCTCGATGGAAAAATCCAGTATGTCTAAGACCACTATGGATCCCTCAGGTGCTTTTATCAATGTTTTGCAGTTGACATTATTTAGATATTCATCGGGATACCGGGGAGATTCAAATGTTCCTTTTGTTTCGATAAATGTAGCATCGCAATACCAATCTACATAATAATAAAAGTGATTTATAACGCAAATTTAGACTCAGTGAAGAAATCCCATAGCCATCTATAATCTGTCCGCTACGCGTACGATAAGCGGCATGCAATGACTAGGGAAAGTATGAGACCCAATTTAAGGAATTGCATACACTGACTTTGTACAGTGACTTTGTATATACAAATCACCATCCGTGTGAAATTATTGGAAGGAATATAAAGGAATCGCAAAGGATTTACAGGAATTCTTACAGGAATTACTTAGGATTTACAGAAATTCTTATAGGAATTGCAAAGTGTACTATATATCCCGGACTCTGGACAGTACTAGTATCGTCCGATACTGGGACACCCAGTATCGGAGGATACTAGTACAAAGTCAGTGTAACAGTTTCGGCCGATACTGGCACATATAAAATACCAGTAACCATGGTAACATAAAACATTCCAGTATCGATTGATACTGGAACAGTAAAATCGTACCAGTATCGACCGATACTGGCAACTTTAATGTTCCAGTATTGAACGACACTGGTATAAATACCAGTATCTGGGACCTAAAGTACACTTTTTCCGAAGGAACTTCTTATTGGGTATTGCAAAGGATTTAAAGGGATTCTTACAGGAATTACAAAGGATTTAAAGGAATTCTTAGGAATTGCAAAGGATCTAAAGGAATTATTAGGAATTGCAAAGGATTTAAAGGAATTCTTAGGAATTGCAAAGGATCTAAAGGAATTCTTAGGAATTGCAAAGGATCTAAAGGAATTATTAGGAATTGCAAAGGATCTAAAGGAATTCTTATAGGAATTGCAAAAGATCTAAAGTAATTCTTATAGGAATTGCAAACTCTGTGTAATCTCGTATACTTACATCCACTGTAACTGGTCAAAAATCCAAAATCCATCGCCTGGTTTGAAAAAAACTCCAGACGAGCTGCCGTTGACACAATCTTTATAGATTCGGGTACATCATTAAGACAATATGCACCGACTGTTGGTGATGTGATAGAATCGCCGGATCTCACTACAAGCATGTTGGTATTTTCCGACTCTGTACATTCGGGGTCCGCTGCGTGAATTTGTGGGAAACTAAACTCCATTGCATTCAGATTGTTCGAATCTGGTTGAATAGTCCATGTAAACCAGCCTTCAGTCTGGGACGCAACTTGAGTCCATTTTGGAGTTGCAATACGGCCACGAACAGATGTAATTACCGAGTCAACCACTTGCAAATTGTAATAAAAATAAGAAATACAATAACTTAAATCTCAAAGTTTACGCTCGCATCATATAAGTTTATAACCACGAAATACGAACCCGGACATATTTACAGCTATAATAATAGACAGACTTTACCATGTTTACGTTGATGTTTGATGGTATTATGATTTGTCATATAATCCTGTTCTTCCAATAAGTATGTATTTGACATGAATTTGAAATCAAAAAGGGAAAATATTTTCCTATTATCGCCTAATATTCGAATGATGATCATGATGAGGGTGACCATTGACATTTGTTTGCTTAAACGTTGTCATGGTTGTAGCAAGATTATATTACCACTGTTAAGATATGAAATTATGAAGTTGCCGCACACGTTATCATCTACTTCTTCCTTACCTGGAAACGACTCCAGTTCAAAGTGCACAGTACTGTCATCGTCCGTCGTATTCATGACCTGGTATTTATTACCCGCCATAAGACATTCGTATGTGCTGCCATTTGCCTTAACGTCAAAGGCTGTGCAGAGAACGTCAGTCTTCTTAAGACACATCTCAGCACATGCTTCGACGCTACTGGTTGTCTGAGTGTCAATAATCGAATCCGCGGTCAATGTTTTGTAGTAAAAAGGATCAAAGAAAATAGAGTTCGCACCTGTAGAAGACAAATATTATGCAGATTAGTCATTGGGTTTCAATTGCGCTGCATTGGTAACTGATGATAGAACTCCAGGACCAATGGCACAACCGCGGTTGACAACTAATCTTAAACCAAAGATTGCCAAGACACTGGGATGGAGTGCACTCTTTCATGATCTGGAGGGATGGACTCTAACCAAAGCATATAAGAATCGAATAATGGCTGTTGAAATGGGGATCTGGAGAAGAATACTGAAATACCACTGCAAAGAGAGCTAATCGAAAGGAAACTAGCCTACTTTGGGCACATCATAAGAGGCAGTTGGTAGCTTACTGGCAACCCACATCATAGAGGGGGAAGTGGAAGGCAGTAGGAAAAAGAGGTCGTCAGAAGAAACAATGGTTCGATAACAAAGAAATGGACCGGTATGAGTCTCATAAAGGCTAAGCGTCTTGCACAAAACAGAGCAGCTTATAGAACGATGACCCGGAGATGCGAACGTATGGCAGCAAATCGTCACAACTGACGGAGGCCAAAGACAAGCAAGGCAAGGCATACTATATCATATCATATCATATCATATTATATTATATCATATTATTTAATTGAGTTAAGAAAATTAACTTACCACAATACAATTCATCGGTACCATAATAACAACCATTTCCACCACTGCATTTTGATGATTTGGAAATACACTTCCCACCACGGCACAAGAACTGGTCATCGGTGCAGTCACTTGATTCTTTTGGAAATATTTTTTAAAGAAATCAAAATGGCAAGATATTAATGTATCGCGTGAATTGGGATGACATAACTGACGATATCACACATTTTCGAGAGCAAAATGTAGTCAACTCAAATTATGTGGCTCTAATCAGCTAATTAAGCTGTTATCATTTATTGCAGACTGTTTTTGTAGCACGATAATAATTAATCTTTCCCTCATGGTTGTAGAGAAGTCAGAGTTTATTTTTGACCCCGTGACGTAATGTTCTCTTGACCGACACTAGCAACTGAGCTAAACGCCGACAATTGGCATCGAAGCGTTACATAATTCATACATACTTTTATCCGGCTCCCCTCCTTCCCATATCGGAGCTATCCACTCTTCAAAGGCTGTAACTCTTGCGTAGACACCAGGATAATTTGGCTGTGCGCAACCATATCCCCAGCTAACAACTCCACCAAGGTGCCATTTGCCATCTATGAGACCAACCAAAGGTCCGCCGCTATCTCCCTGTTCAATTAAAATGTTAATACTTAATAAATGTCTGTTCACTATGAATATGGGAAGAATGCACTGCTACCACATTATTGATTTCGATTTGTTTAGGGCAGCGGTTCTTAATATTTTTGTCCCCCCAAAATGTTGTTGAAAAATACCCGATTTATCAAAACTGAAAATGCTTAGTTATATGATGCGAGCGTAACGAGCAGGACATTTTGCCAATTTGAACGTTTCTTTTGGGTTTTTCTAAGCCTTTTTAGAGCAAAATATTAAAATAGTTCCCCGAAAATCTATATTCATGACCCCCCTTGAAAAAACCCAAACGACCCCTATGGGGGTCATGACCCCAGGTTAAGAGTCGCTAGTTTAGTGGATGAAACACAGGGGCGAATAAATACCTGATAAAGCTAATTAACATTACATTCCAGTTGCCTGTAAGGTTTGAGCCCAAGTTTGACAGGTTGAACTTGCCATGACGCTAGTATTAGTAAGTTCCACCCAAGAATTATATCCATCCAACACCATTGACCGCATGACTTCGCACACGTGGTGACTTTCAGCCAGATTAGGGCTAGTTTTAAAACTAAAATCTGCTCTTTGGATAATATAATGTGATTTTTTTTTCCCTCGAAATTTGAACTTATGTTTTTACAAAATATGATATAGCACTAGTTTCTATGACAAATTGAAGTTAAAAGTTGGAATTTCTTATTACAACAACATTTTTCAAAAGTAATATAATAATAGGGCTTCTAGTTACACCCAGACTAAATAGCATTGAGCCATGCTTAGGACAGCGGTGGAAATGGTAGTAAGCACGCTGACAAGACACAGGTGGTGTGAAATAAATCAGATAAATGGTGTAGGAGGGGATGATTTATTACCCTGGATAAAGCATCAAAGCCGTGGTCAAGAAATTTGGATAACATACAGGGAACGGAACTGTAATGAGCATACGTTTTTTACATTCTAACAAATAAAACGTTGAGTACCTGACATGAATCCTTGCCTCCTTCCGGTAATCCAGCACATATCATAGTATCTGTGATTGGGTCAGGGGCGTAGTAATCAATACATTGTTGCTGATCTACCACTGGAACTTCCACCTCATACAGGTCAGGATTCTGAGGTCCTGTAATAGATTAGGAAAAATGAGAGCAATTCAAGCAATGGACTCCTCGGTACAAAAAAGAACAGGACAGAAGTCATGTTTCTAGAAAGAATGGTTCCGAATCTTTTCAAATGGGAAAAGTAGCACAATGGCAGCTGGTGGTCATCTTGGATTTTCTTCGGTAAACATATAAATGAAGACACCTATTATTGAAAATAAAATGATGAGAGAGGTGTCATGTGATTTTCCAAAATCAAGCGTCCACATTGGAACTTGCAATGGTCTATCCAAATAGTTGTCCAAGCTTTTACAAGGGGCTACAGTTTTTAACAACCTCAAGTGCCAACATCCACCTTCGACATGTTTGAACCCTCATTCATTCTCGTTGTCACCGGATCACTTGGTATGAACCCACTGAATATCGAAAGTGTACAGGAATTGGGTAAGCATTGACCAAATGATGTTGCTTTCTTTTCAGTCCATATTCAGTTTACATCGTTTCATTCGCGACCATTCTTTTTTACTTTCGTTTTAAAATTACGAACACGTGAAAGGTTCTTCGTGTGGGTTTTGAAACCATCATATAAATATCCGTATTACTCTTAAGTGCAAAAACACCACCCACAACAAGTATGTTCCAATAAAACCGCAAACAATAGTAAACCCATCCATCATTTAATTATTAAACAGTAAAAAATCTGTCGACACAAATTAGTTACTCTTCAAAACTTGATTTAGAAGTAATCAGTGTTTGTATCGCGTTGTAGTGCGCTATTTATCAAATAGTTTGAAGCTGAAATATGTTAAGGAAAGTAGAAAACGCGGAGTGGATTGAAAGTATCCAATTGGGTGATATAGAACTTGTTGACATGCATTTATTCGTTATTAGGCGATTAAAATTATTCTTGCTAACAATTGTAGATTTTGAATGGTCAACGCACTTGCCCAAAATATTGGTATGCTCGTAATAGCACTTCCCTTGCGGATTCGTGTCATTATTCGCGCATCAACATCAGCACGCGTGCATTGATTTTTCTAACTTCTATCGAAACATCGCATTCGCATATATTGACTTAAAATTTTCTTTCAAACGTACCTCCTTGGTAGGTTGTACCCCAGCCTGTGACCGTCACAGGTGTACCAGCCCCAAAATCTACGTCATTGGATGCCTGTGGTACACACACCGGTCTCACGTAATCCGTGATGTCAAATGGTTTGGACATTTTCATCAAAGCAATGTCGAAATCTGTGTTTTCAGTGGTGCCATATTTGGGGTGGACATACACGCCGGAGCATGGTATTCGTTGGGAATTGTCAGAGATATCCACTAAAGAGTTGCTACCAATCATGAACTCGTAAAACGGGGGATCATTGAATACAGAGCTATCAAAATGTAAAATGTGAAATCATACATTTAAAGACAGTCAACTGTTAATAAGCTATTCCATTTGAAATCCATACACCTCGGTTTACCCGCATGGGTGGCTCCATTTGAAGTCTATTCTCCCTGTCTTCCGTATAGGGGTGTATGGATTTCAAATGGAATAGCTCATTATTGCAAACAATCTACATCTTATTATCAAATTCCAAAGGCGTACAAATGTATAGATGAGGTGACCGTTGTTTACATCCAATGTTTATCAACAAACGCAACGGTCGAAGGGACTGGACTATCGATAGATACACGCTTGGAGGAACAGCATACAGGGTGACCCAAAAATGTTAACACTCCGGGCACATAAGATATCTTAAAAGGACATGAACACACGGACCTAATCTTGATGTATTATGAAAGCTGAGTAAATAAGCTTTCATTTGCATTTTATTGCGTTCCAATTGGTTATTTAGAACGGGAGATATGCTTCAGCAAACATGAGAAAGCAAAATCGGCTTGGTCCAATCCTCTCAGTATAAAAGTAAAGCTTTTAAAATGCACGAAGCAAGAAGCAGCATGATTAAGTCACACACACACATCAGTTAATCTCTTCTTGTTCTTTTCAACGCATTCTTTCGATTCTTTTCAAGCTTAAAAGACATAAATAAATATATGCCACATAAATTAGCTTTCATAATACATCAAGATTAGACCCGTGTTTTACTGTCCTTTTAAGATATCTTATGTGCCCGGAGTGTTAACATTTTTTTGGGTCACCCTGTATGACCACAACACTGTCCGCTATTCCGTATTGCCCTTAATAATGCTTTGGCGCGAGTTTTAAAAGCACGGGTCCTAAACAAAATATGATGCGCGCGCAAACTGACGGAGCAAAGAACAATGGCAACTTGCCCGGTGTGATGTCACCTGTCACCCACCTATAAATTCATTAGTGGCAATATGTTAAGTATTTGATTCGCTTTGGAGAGACTGACATTTCCCTTTCTAATTATTTAGAATATTCGCAAAAGATACTGTTTCAATTTCAAAGATAATTGTAACTGATGTGTTAAGATAAGTGTCACTTGAGTAATATAGGCCTATATTACCTCTAAACGTACACATAGCTACCAAATGCATCATGAACTCTTTTGTCTTTTTGATCTACGACAATTAATTAACCTAATTATTTTATTAACTTTCATGAACCATAATTACGTACATGCAATGTGCGGCTGTAATTATCCAATCAGGCGCCACCAATGACGCTCCGCAACCTCGTCTTCCATTGGCGTAGAGGGCGGCTTGCCATGGCCATTCGCCCTCTTGCGCTGGCCCACCGCCAACAATTTTGGATTCGGGCTCTAATTTTGCGGTTTGTAAACCACACTTGTCGTCATCTGTGAATACGAGCCATTATAATACAATTCAGTTCAGTAGAGCTAATAGTGTAGGCTGTTATGTAGGATTTCAAACTAGTGCATTTTTGTTTGCTAAGGATGCTTTTTTTTTGGTGTCATTGGATAGAGTATACCCTCAGCTATCAGAAATCCATTGGTAGCATTTTTTCCATCCACGGAATGGCCGCCATCTTGGATTTCAAAATGGCCGCCATTTCCAATGGAATTTGTCATATAATTTTTGTTCTGAGCAACCTATGAAGTCAAAATTGGTGGCAAATCATGTTTTCAATACCTGAGAGTTCAAAAATACTGTATCTATGTTCTGATGTCTTACATTCATGCATGGCCGCCATCTTGGGTTTCAAAATGGCCGTCATTTACAACAAAAAAGATTTTACCCTATAACTTTTGTTCTGAGCAACATATGAAGTTGATTTTTGTGGCAAAGCTCATGTTTTCAAGAGTTATTTACTGACAATTAAGTGTACAGTTATATCTGTTATCCATTAATTTGACATGAATGGTTGCTATATATAAATTAAGCTGTAAATTCAATACAAATTTCAATTGTTAGCAGTAACATATACTTAGTATTTATTGTCCGGTAGTACCCCACTGGTGATACATTAGGTTGATCACATTGCATTGGACTTATTACAAGAAGACATACCAGGAGCAATCAAATGTATGCTTTTGTATCCACAGCAGCTACCCCCTCTATATTGTAGAGGGGTATTATTGTATTATAATAGGGGGTAATTGCTGTTTTGTTCAATTGCATGTATCAAAGGCAAAACCAAACAAACAAACAAAACGAAACAAAAACTAGGAAAGGAAAGAAAAATGGTTAATAATATTAGAGGCCTATTTGGCCTATAAATTAGCCTATGTGCATAATTACTTGACTTACTTACTTTCACTTATGGCGAGTGATATTCCCGAACCACGATGCCTCTCCAAATCTTCCTAGTGTAACATCCGTCCAGCTGTTTACTAAGCTTTGGGGTGACTGTCCATGACTCACATCCATAGAGGAGGACTGATTCTACAGTAGCTATGAACAGTCTTTCTTTGAGCTTTCTGGATAGTGATTTGGCCTTCCATAACTGACTGGGTTTGCCACAAGCTCTCCATGCAGCTGCGTGTTTTGATGTCCTTTTCAGTACTGTTCATCCAGGCTCCAAGGTACTTGAAGTCCTCCACTTTATCAAGGGGCATACCTTCGTTTGTGGTGATTACAGGTACTTGCTTCTGGTTGAAGGACATGTACTTTGTCTTTGCAGCGTTCATTTTGAGCCCAACTTTACCCACCGAAGTCTCCACTCTGTTAAGTAGTGATTGCGCTTGAGACACTTCTTCAGACAACAGTGCAATGTCGTCAGCAAAGTCAAGGTCAGTAACTGTGGTTGGTCCTATTCGTCTGCTGCTTCTTTTTGTTAAGCGGAATCCTAGCTCTTCTTCTTTGCCATCTATGGCCTCTCTTAGGGTGTAGTCGAGAACATTGACAAAGAGATATGGAGCCAAGGTGTCACCTTGCAGTACTCCAGCCAGTATTTCAAATTCCTCAGTTTCCCCATCAGGTGATATAAACTTTGCCTTGGTGTCCTTGTATATTTCTGCAATCGCATTTGTAAGCTGCTCAGGTATACCATAGGCCTTCAGAATTTGCAGCATTCGTCCCCTATGTATTGTGCCAAACGCCTTCTTGAAGTCTATAAAGGTTATGATGGCTGGCAGGTTGTTTGATCTAATTCCCTCAATAATTCTTCGGAGGGCAAGAATGTGGCCAACCGTGGTACGTCCAACTCGAAAGCCATTTTGATTAGCTCTCAAGTGGATGTCAAGCTCCGGTCTGATTCTGTTGAGTATCATCTTGTTGTATAGCTCGGCAACAATTGAGCTCAGACTTATTCCACGGTAGTTGCCTCCCAAACTGAGATCACCTGATTTTGGTATTGGTATTATGTTGAGAATAGACCATTGGTCTGGCTTTTTCCCGTTCATCAAGGAATCGTTGCAGAAGTCCAGTATTATATTATCCAAATCACATCTTTTGAGCATTTCAGGTGTGATACCATCTTCCCCACTGCTTTTCCCCTCTACAAGTGCCTTCTTAGCCCTCACATATTCCTCCAAGTCAAAGGGTCCTTCTTTTATGCTGAGATTTGATAGTACTGGGGCAATTTCCTCATCTTCATTACTTATGTGCGGTGGGCTCCCAAGTAGATTTTTGAAATGAGTATACCAATTATCTAGTCTCTCCTTTTGCGTGGATCCTTTGATTTGTCCTTTTCTTGTAGTCAATCGTCCTGATATTTTGTTGATGAGTTTCCAACTCTTACTATGCTTGCAGTTTATGTGGGCATTTTCTACCTCTCTAAGCTTATTGGTAAGGTCTTCTTCTTTCACATGATCATAAGCCTCCCCTAGGCTCTTCTTAGCCTCATTATAATTTCTCCAATTTTTCTCGTCATTAGTGTCTTCTAGTTGATATTTTGCATACGCTTCTTCAATTTGTGATCTCGCCCTTGATACCTGGGCGTCATTTGAGAAGTAGGTTATTTTCTCTTTTTTCCTCACAGGAATCACTTCCTTTGCAGCATCTTGAGTAGCTTTAATGAATCTGGACTATTTCTCAGATGCAATTTCTACTTCATCCTGGAGAGGTTGAAACCTATTATGCACCTCTATGCTATATTTGGCTTGTAGATCATTATCAGTTGTAAGTAGCTTCCAGTTATTGCTTTTTCCGTTTGATGATTTTACTCTTTCTGAGGCTTAATCGGATACGAGCAGAGACGATTCTATGGTCAGATCCCACACTAGCAAAGGTGTTATATGCTTCAGAATTTAGAACACTGTTTTGCCATTTCCGCCTGACAAGGATGTAGTCCAGCTGTAGTTTGTTGCCGCTTGGGCTGACATATGTCCACAACTTGCCTTTTTTCTTGCGGAAGTAAGTATTTGCGATTATAAGATCTTTCTCTTTAGCCAAGTCTGCTAGGTACTCTCCATTTCTATTTGTGTCATCATGGTAAGTGAATTTGGCGTCATCCTTTCCAAGCCTAGCATTGAAGTCGCCAACAACAAGCAAGATGTTGTGTGCTGGAATGGAGTCTATTGCCCCCTTTAGACTGTTGTAATGATCTCCTACGATGTCTTCATCCGCCACATTTGTAGGGCAGTAGGTCACCACTACAGTTGTTGCTGGGTTACCATTGAAGTTGACTATGAGTGTACGATCAGAATGTGGCTTGATACTTGCTAATGATCTGAGTGCTCTGTTATTGAGTAGTATCCCGACTCCACCTACAGCTGCACCTGCTTTATTTCTTGTTGCTGAGGTAGTGATCAGAGTTATGCTCTCATACTTCACTGGGTCATCATGGACAATGCGGTGTTCCTGTATCCCGATCATGTCAATTTTACATTTAATTAGTTGGTTACAAGCTCCTCCCTGCATCCACTCTCTCTGATAGTTCTCACATTCATGGTAGATATAGTAATATTGGTCTTGCATGTTGCAAGTGGTCTCCTATTGCGCGCTCTGCCGTCAAGCTTCCTTTCGGGTTTGGGGGCATGCCGTCATCAGTTGATTTAGAAAAATCCGAGTTTGCTCCAGGAGACGTTATTTTAGGGACTTTAACCCTAGTGTTGATTTGGTTTGCCATCATGGTTTTTCAAATTGCTGTAATCACTGCGGTCGCAACTCCTGCAGCATGGTTTGTGATCAAAGTTGTCCTTCTTTTAGAATACTTGCCAGCCAAGGCTAATTAGTATATTCTACCCGGGTCTCAGTGATTTAAAGTGAAACCTAAAAAGCAATGATCAATAGTCCTCCAGACTAATCCAATAGTCCTAGAACTACCAACCATCGCCCCCAGAGCTCCGTCAGTTAGCACTAACCGCAAGGTTTGGCCATCCAGGTGGCACGCGACTAACATGCACTACATTGCAATGCATCTTAGTCTTCGAGGACGTGGAGATGGGTAACTGCAAGAGAAATGATTAGGGACAGGAGGGCTGATGGAATTGCCTCCTGTATCTACAACCTATAGTAAAGCAAAGCATGGAAAAAGGTGCATAGGAGAGGCATGCAGAGTAAGGAGCAAGATGGGAGATAGAGGAAAGGAAGAATTTGTGGTAGAGCAGAAGGTTGGAGTTGCGCTACATACAGCCAGTTTTAAACCACCCTAATAATTACCCTTATAATTACTACTATCAGCTAATTAATATATAACAACAGATCAGCTATTATACACTCTCTTGTCTTGTAAACAACTCCTGAAACATGGATTTTGCCACCAAAATCAACTTTATATGTTGCTTAGAACAAAAGTTATACGGCAAAATATTTTTTGTTGTAAATGGCGGCCATTTAAAAATCCAAGATGGCGGCCATGCATGTATGTTAGACATAGGAACATAGCTAGAGCACTAGTGAACTCCCTTGTATTAAAAACATGTGGTTTGCCACCAAGTTTGACTTCATATGTTGCTCAGAACAAAAGTTATAGGGTAAATTATATTGGAAATGGCGGCCATTTTGAAATCCAAGATGGCGGCCAATCGGCAGATGGAAAAAAATGCTACCAATGGATTTCTGATACCTGAGGGTCTACTTTAGCCAATAAAACCAAAAACTGAACCAAATGTGTTGGTATTGTGTTTAAATGTTAATGTTCACAATTTCCCCGTTCTTTATACCCCTCACTCAAAAATATGAATAATTGACTTGTGTTATCTCGATTATTGTAACTAATGTATTTACATAATTGTCACTCGAGTGGATACCTCGAAAAAATACACACAACCACCAATGTATGTATATTTTTAAGAATACATAAAAGAATCTATTATCCAATTCCAAAAATTGACTTACATTATTGTCAATAGAATACAATTGGAGCGATTGTAATCATGTTAGCGCTATAATGTAAAATAGAATAGGATGGCCTCACACATATCTTTTATGAAATTCACAAGTGAACTCTATACCAATTATAGACCTACCTTGCCAAGCTAGTACTATTCCCATTAACGTTGTAAGACAAACCACTAAACAAAGGACTTTGGAAGCCATGCTTGGTGGTAAATGTTTCTGTAAAATGAAATGCATATCATATGTTGTGTAGTTATGGTGTTAAAATACTATTTATATTTTTCGATGGTATTACAATATGAGGAATTATACACAAATGTCTTTTATTTGGAACTTACTGCCGATAAAATTAGATATCTTTTAAGTTACACTTAAAAATACGATTATAATTTTAAATTCACATTGTTATTCCTTACCTAGCTACCTATGTATAAATACCTCTTACTTGCCGATAATTTCCGTTTTGATAGTGTTATCGTCATTAACAGTAGTTGCCCAATTAAGGTACAGACACCATAAATCTGGCAAATAAGTCAATGTTCAAAGTACGAGGTTTGTTTGTAATGTATAATATAAATCAAATAAATAACAATCTAGTTGTGATATGTGCATCAAAACGAACGCGCGTAGATATCTAACTTGTGCATTAAAATACTTTGTATTTGGTAGGATTCAATTTAGTTATTTGCATATAAAATGTTTAAACGTTTTTCAGTTTTTAAACAAAAATGGTTATGGAAAACTTTCCTGAAGCCATCTTGTTCAGCTTGAATAATGAAACATTGAAACTAATACGTGCAAAGCGCGCAAAAATTGGCATTTCTAACACTAAATAGGTCCAGTATTACGGTGACTCCGTAAAACACAAAAAACACAAGCATCACACACAGACAAAATCACAAAAGGCACCAGTTTTATTAATTAAAAATTAATGATTTATGCCTCCCATCTATGACCCTTTTGTTTTGCTATTGACAATTAATGCTGACGTTCATCGCAATCGATTTATCCAACACGCGATAAACAAATCATTTATAAAAGGCGGGCAAAAATAGAAGATAACTGTAAATCAAATTAATTAATTATTTGTTTGCATACTATTTCAGGTTCCGATAAATCTGACCATTTGTAAGTGTTTAGATACTTTATTGGCGCAGTTTATTTGACGATGTGAGATGTTCGGATGATGATTGTCTTTTCATGGAGAGAGAGAAAGAAGAGGTACACTTTATATTTACTGTTTTGTTAACGCTTTTCATGGGTGGGTAAGTGTTTAGATACTTTATTGGCGCAGTTTATTTGACGATGTGAGATGTTCGGATGATGATTGTCTTTTCATGGAGAGAGAGAAAGAAGAGGTACACTTTATATTTACTGTTTTGTTAACGCTTTTCATGGGTGGGATTAAGTGCAACAATTGAAGCTGCATCCTTTGTCATTCAAATGGCCACTGCTTCATCAATATTGGTGCTATTAAACACATGGTCCCTCGAAAAAAGTTGATACTTTCTTTTTGTGCAGTGTTTATATGTTATGATAATTAAACCATCTTCAGAAAAAAAACGTGTCGGTGGGAATTCAAATCCGTCATACAGTTTGAACAACTAAAATTACTGCACCGGCGCGATTTATATTATATAAAGGATGGACGAATTGACTTCAAACCTTCAGCGATAGGTAGGTCATGGTCAAAAGCTGTGGCTGCTTTTTCGGGTCTAATTTGCATAGGTATTCTAAAGTCATCCAGAGGTCAAATCGTAAAAGTTGCCCGATTAACGTCAAACTTGGAGAAAAGAAACATGAACGCCGGGTGAACATTTTGTTGGGTCTAATTTACATAGGTCATCTGAGGTCAAAGGTCATCCAGGGTTAAATCGTAAAAGTTGCTCGATTGACTTAATACTTGGAGAAAAGAAACATGAACACCGGGTGAACATGTCGAAAAAATTTGAGGTAATCCGAGATCAACGGTCATTAGTGGTCATACAAAGATCAAAGGTCAACAAGGGGTTAAATCGTGCAATGAACACCGGGGGAACATGTCAAAAAATAATAAGAGGTCACTGAGGTCAAAGGTCATCCAGTGGTCTAATCGTAAAAGTTGCCCGATTGACGTCAAACTTGGAGAAAAGAAACTTGAACACCGCCTGAACATGTCTCAAATTAATTAGAGGTCATCCGAGGTCAACGGTCATTAGAGGTCATCCAAGGTCAAATGTCAACGAAGCTTATACATTGCAGACAAGGTAAACAGCACACCACAACATACAACCATGTAACATAAATCATCTCGGCCGGGCGCACTGAATGATTAATCTTAATCAGTTACAATACCTTAAAATTCGATGTAAATAATGTGAATTCTGCCTGCTGGCAACCAGCTTACAATTACAATGGCGGCCGCGAGGAAAAAAACGCGAATTCTGCAAGATATCGCAGGAAACCCCGCAAACCGTGGTTGTATTGCAAACTTGTATTGTTTATTGCATCTTAATTCGTACTGCTCAAATTAAGTTGTCATGCAATTTTGCAATGCAAGCAATACCTCGGCACTTCTTGTCTAATTGACGATGTTTATTTGTCAAGTAAGCAATGGTAGGGTTGTCAAATCAATCGAATTAGTTTTGCATTGTTTTTAATTTGTATCGCAATTCCAATGATTCGTATCATATCTTGTTTGATTCGTAGGCCACAGTAACAGAATCGTAACATGACAAGTTTCCTGCATTACAGTCTTTATTTATCCGTTTGACGAATTTTCTTCAACAAATGACGAAATAATATTTGCAGTGTATGTTAGGCAGGGTAGAGGTAAATGAAAGTTTTGAAGCTTCAATTTGTTTTTGAAATTTCCAATAAAGGGGGAGGGGGGGGGGGGCAAACATGTTTGAACACATGATAATATCCACAGACCCCTGCTTATGCACATTATTTGGTCAAGTAAAGCATTCTGACTTTAAACATAGATCGATACCTTCGAGGCTTGAGGCTGAGGAACATCACCATGGGAAAATAACATACACAATTTTATAAAGCTATTTAGGCAAGGCAGCTATTCATAAATCAAATGAAAAGTCGGCTATTTCTCACACCATTCAAAATAATATATAGAGCAGCTATAAATGCAAAGCAGCTAATCCTTATACCAGATGCTTATACCCTACTCCATAACGGAAAAAGTGTACTTTAGGTCCCAGATTCTGGAATGTACTAGTATCGTCCGATACTAGAACACCCAGTATCGACCGATACTGGTACAAAGTCAGTGTTCCAGTATCGGTCGATACTGGCACACATAAAATGTCCCAGTATCGGGCGATACTGGAACAAAATTATGTACCAGTATCGTTCGATACTGGGACAAATTACACTGGTAGTATGTGTACCAGTATCGACCGATACTGGAACATAAAAATGTTCCAGAATCGGTCAATGCTGGAACACAATTTGGTGTTCCAGTATCGACCGATACTGGAACAGTAAAATCGTACCAGTATCGACCGATACTGGCAACTTTTATGTTCCAGTATTGAACGATTCTGGTATACCAGTATCTGGGACCTAAAGTACACTTTTTCCAAAATAACATATAGAGCAGCTATTGATGCAAAGCAGCTATTACCTATTGTAATACCTTGCATTATAAAGCCAGGGCTGTCAACTCTCCCGCATTAGGCGGGAGTCTCCCGCATAGACACTCTTTCTCCCGCACTCCCGCATAGCATATATAAACTCCCGCCTCAAAAATAAGTCAAATAAAAAAGGGAAAGAAAAGAAAAGGGAAAGAAAAGAAAAGGGAAAGAAAAGAAAAAGGAAAGAAAAGAAAAGGGAAAGAAGAGAGGAAAGGAAAACAGATGTCTATCGGTATATTGAAAAGGCCTAGTTGCACCCACTTGAGATATCAGTGGCGTGTCCAAATTGGGGGGCGGGTGGAGGGATGGCTGATATAATCCAGCTTGGAGGGGCATGCACCCCTTAGAAATTGACTGATAGACATTGCATGGGTTTATATATTTAATTCTATCAAATTTCAAGGCTTCAATCGAAGAAATCGAAACCATATTCTTTACAAATATTTTGAATGAGTACGTATGCAAGAACATTTATATTCGTGTGCTATGCGTGCATATGTCCAGAAATATCATTCTAAAAGCCCATTTCAAACCAAAATACACATTAATTATAGCCAGAACTGAGTATATAGGAAAAAAATTCGCGCGCTTCGCGCTCATGTTTTCCGGAAACAGGTAACCCGGAACTAAATTAATTCGGGTGGGGTTGAGATTATACTTATTCGGAGGAAATTAAGAGGTTTTTAGTAAAATTCTTTCGTCAAGCGGGGAAATCAAAAACCCAATTCGTCGAAAATAGTATGAAAAATCATGGTCGGAAAATAAATAAATAACGAACCTAAAGAGAGGGGTCATATATATTGCTTTTTGGGGAACCATTTTCATATTTCGTTCTAAAAACGCTTAGAAAAACCCAAAAGAACCGTTCAAATACGCAAAAATTTCTGCTCGCTACGCTCGCATCATATGACTTAACGGTTTCAGTTTTAATCAATCAATTGATTGGAAATTATGGCATTTCAATACAAAATCGGTCAAAAGTACACACCAAATTGCCCAAATGGGTTCGAGAATTGATTTTTATCTTCAAAATTATGAGGGCGGCACATCCCCCCTCAGACTCCCCCCTGTCCGCGTTAGTTACCGCGGAGGGCGGTGCTTTGCACCTCTTTGGTTACTCACAATAGTTACTCACTATTTCAGTTTTTTAACCTTGATTTTTCCCCCACCCCCTATACAAATAACCTGGCACCGCCCCTGGCTGTAGGCCTACCTTTTGGACTGTGCGATTTTTTTGGACTGTGCGGGTTTTTTTGACCGTGCGATTTCTTTTGACTCTCCCTCCCAGCGAATCCCAAAAGTTGACAGCCCTGATAAAGCAGAGCACTATTCCAAATGCAAAGCAGCTAATCCGTATACACTACAAAATAACATATAAAGCAGCTAATTATGCTATTATTACCTATACCTTGCAACATAACTTATAAAGCAGCTAATACTGTTCCTTATACAAAATAATGCATAATAAAATTATAAAAGCGCTTTAATTGAACTTT
Source organism: Ophiura sarsii (assembly GCA_035610835.1). Taxonomy (NCBI): domain Eukaryota; kingdom Metazoa; phylum Echinodermata; class Ophiuroidea; order Amphilepidida; family Ophiuridae; genus Ophiura; species Ophiura sarsii. The sequence goes on along the minus strand of CM069441.1, from coordinate 108,588,947 downwards.
AATTGAACTGAAATTGAAATAAAAGTAACTATCAAATAATAGGGAACTCGCAACTCGCATGTCACAACTCGCAAACGTCAACTTGCATTTGTAACTCGCAACTCGCACATTTCAACTCGCAATTCGTAACTCGCAACTTGAACTCGCAAATTATAACTCTAAACTAAACTGCTCACAAAAAGTTAGGAAACTTTTTTTAATCAAGTATATTTTTATTATTTATCATCCTTTTGTATTATGTTGCATATCAATGGAAAGCTGAAGTGTTCTTCTTTAAAATTATACCAAATGTGCAAGATGACATGTTGCTGGACTTGGCCACATTAATGATAATGAGACAAAGTCACATATTAAATGTGCCAAAATTAGCAATTTTGTGTTACTGTGTGGGAACATGGTGAACAAACAAATTGACAATGTAATAAAAACAAGCAAGACAACTTACCGAACCTTATCTTAATCTTAAAACGTTTACCGTGTCTCAGAAAAATGTACAAGTTGTAGGCCTAAACCTTTCATCACTAACCTTCATGACCTTCCACCTGTTAACCCAGTCTTGCAAATACCCAAACAATGGTTTTCTAAAGAGATGAGGGTTGGGGCAGGGATACTATTAATTTTGGGATAGGTAACTCCTATACTAACACACGTAACGAAAACGGTGCCGTTTGCATAAATTAAATAAACTATGGTTATCATCGGAATGTGTCGGTGACCAGCGTTGAACGCGTTTAACAGTGTTTAACCAGGTTTAACGTAATATTTGGTCAGCATAGAATTGAGGGCGTTGTGGTTTTACATAGACGATGGTGGCCACGTGAAACCTAAATGTTGAATACGTAATGAATAACACGTAATCGCGAATGTTAATCTTATCATTTTGACAAATTCATCATAATTAGAAGAATTGTCATCGTTAACCGGGCGATGACTGTTAAAAATAATTCAAAATAGTGCACTCCCGTTGACATAATTGGGTCGTCTGAGAGACGCGTGGCCAGCGTCGTGTCGTCTGCTATAATCACGCCTGATCGGTATAGCGCCACCAGTTCTATGCTGACCAAATTTTAATTAAAAAGTGGACCCGATCGGCAAGCTCAGAGGCAGACCCCTGGTTGGGGGTGTGTGTTGTGCTCACTGGTGCAAATCTTTGTGTAAACCATTCATGGTTCTCAAGCATGGCCGGTTTGATTATTAATCATTACCTATTGACTGTTTGGCACAGATAACGGTAATTTTGGCACATTTGATTTGTGACTTTGCCTTATTCTCATTCAAGTGGCCACGTTCAGCAACATGTAATCATTGCAAATATGGTATAATTTTAAAGAGGAACACTTCAGCTTTCCATTGATAAATAACATATACAAAGAGGGAAATAAATAATAAAAATATATTTGATTAAAAAAAGTTTCCTAACTTTTTGTGAGCAGTTTATAAATTGTCAGGTTATGTTATCGCTTGCATACTGAAACATTTGCCGAAACTGTATTTACATGTATCCATGGTGTTGGTATAAACTATGCAATATGGGATGTTTCATTGGGGTACGGGGTTAGTATCTCACATTTCATAAGATCTACTTCAACGTGACCACCTAGCCGGGAGATTGTAGGACTGTGCCCGGTTTCATTCAGATGTTCGGGACAATGACACTCGATTCACACGTTTTACCCCCGAATCACACGTTTTACAAACGCGTCTCTATCACCAACCAATACACATAGATGCACTCAGTACACGTTGTTATACATACAGTCGTATGAAATATTCCACAATTAAAGCTTTGAATCTCAGCTACAAAATCATAGTATATTGGTCTGAATACTCATTGTACTTTTCTGGATATGCAGTAAAAACCAAACTTCCATTTAGTGCGACGGAAACGGGTAAAAAAAACCAAAATATTTCCTAAGTGCTATTCATTTGGCCAATTCTAAAAGAAAAAATGTACCTATCGGTCAATTACAATCGTTCTAATGTACAAATATCTCTTGAACAGACTTTAAAAAATCAGTCACTTGTATTGTTTAAAGTTTAAACAATACAAGTGACTGATTTTTGGCGGAAAATGACCTCTAATTAGCCAGAACCAGACCTGGACAGCCATCACTTTTAACACTACCCTAGAGGACCGCTGCAAAAGGCATATTTGCTTTTCATTTTCATTATACAGGACTAAATGGATATATTTCAAGTCTCTCGAAGATATATTTTTCTATCACTGACTACCTGATTTATTATTCTAAATGTTGCATATAAGGAAAAATGATAAAGTTACTATCATTTTAAGATTTAACATTCGAGGCATCACTGTGGCTTTACTTGTAACAACGAACATTTGACTGAATATCAGTATTCCAGTATGCTAAAGGCGTGTCAATACATTCGAGTTGATATTATACTATTTGCAAGCTACAAAGGTTAACATTGCCTACAATCTGATTTATACATTATATTCAGAAATCATCCATTGTTTTCTATTTTCAGTATTTAAATCGGGCGGTTATACCTAATCATACAATACGGAGAGAAAACGAAAAAACATGTATTTATCTTTGGGGTAATTTTCCGTGTCCGTTGTCCAAAATCTCTTTTTGGCTTTTATTGCATCATGACAAAAGTGATATTCATTTGGCCAATTCTAAAAGACAAAATGTACCTATCGGATAATTACAATCGTTCTAAGTTACAGATATCTCTTGAACAGACTTTGAACAATACAAGTGACTGATTTTTTGGCGGAAAATGACCTCTATTTAGCCAGAACCAGACCAGGACAGCCATCAATTTTAACCCTACCCCAGAGGACCGCTGCAAAAGGCATATTTGCTTTTCATCTTCACTATCCAGGACTTATTGGATATATTTCAAGTCTCTCGAAGATATATTTTTCTATCACTGACTACCTGATCTACTATTGGGCAGTTCCGTAATTAGGTAAGCCAAATTGAAAAAAAAATGAAAAATTTGAAAATCGTCGAAATAACCTAATTAATGTATCATATCAAAGGTTATGGGTTGTAGTTTCATGATATAAATTGGAATTTGACCTAACATTCTCGGTTTGGCTGATTTTGAGGTTGTTGCGGACGTACAGGGCATTTTGAGTAGAAATCGCACCGTGAAAGTGCAATTATTTCCATGAATGAATTAATAAGGCAAGTATTACAAATTGATACAATCAATACAACAATGAACATGTGTATCATATAAAATAGTGACTTAAAATGACCAAAATATTTAAGAATTATGCTTTTTGGATTAAGTTTGGTACCTTCTGTTGCGGACGTACACTTCCCAAAAGCTGCTACTTTTAACCACTCCGTTCCATACTTTGGCAATGTTAAAAACCAATGAAGTAAGTATTTTTCTAAAGCTGATGATTCATACTTAATGTGTAAAACTTATTTTGTTCTGTATCTGTTAACATATTTAATGCATGGTCTCTTGAAGTGTTGCGGACGTACATCTGTGTTGCGGACGTACATCTGTGTTGCGGACGTACATCTATTTCACAGATATACGTCCGCAACACTATACGTCCGCAACGGATAAACATCGGTCAATTTAACTTAAAGGTAGATGACCCGATCACATTTTCGTAACACAGAATTATTTCAAACATACGGAGATTTTCATATCATATGAAAGCTCGTATTTTTCTCATCATCATACTGAAATTTGACGGCCTAAATCGGTATAATTACGGAGAAATCGATGAAATAACGTCGAATTACCGCGAATGGTGGTATACCACCGATATAGTTTGTGTACAACTCAATGGGTACAGTTCACAGCATCTTGTGCGTCTAAAATAAGAACCATTAGAGCTATGCAACTCAAACTTTGGGACACGACTTTTTTAAGGCTGACCTTTCATGTAGAATAGAAAACTTCAAGTTCAAAATCGGAAAAGTGATCGGGTCATCTACCTTTAAAGATAGGTTTGTCCCTCTTACAAACAAAACAATATTATTTTTCATTACAGACCTGAACACTTCAGAGAACTGAATTTTCAGGTTTTATACTCGTACTAGAGATACTTGAAACCCAGGTGTTAACAATCAAGCAACTGGTATAGTTTAGATTTGGCAAGCCCTCAAAGTGTCTGAAATGTACGTCCGCAACTACGGAACTGCCCTATTCTAAATGTTGCATATAAGGAAAAATGATAAAGTTACTATCATTTTAAGATTTAACATTCGAGGCATCACTGTGGCTTTACCATTTGACTGAATATCAGTATTCCAGTATGCTAAGGCGTGTAAATACATTTGAGTTGATATTATACTATTTGCAAGCTACAAAGGTTAATATTGCCTACATCTGATTTATACATGATAGTATAGCATTATATTCAGAAATCATCCATTGTTTTCTATTTTCAGTATTTAAATCGGGCGGTTATACCTAATCATACAATACGGAGAGAAAACGAAAAAACATGTATTTATCTTTGGGGTAATTTTCCGTGTCCGTTGTCCAAAATCTCTCTCTGGCTTTGATTGCATCATGACAAAAGTGAAACAGGTATCCATTAGCATTTACTATAAATGTGTAGCTATGATTCAGAGCTATAATCATGACAAATGTCATGAGGCTGACATTCATAGTAGCGATGTTATGAGGAGGTAGAACTTACTGAATGACCCTCGTATGTACACAGAGCATACTGTGAAATGTATTTTCTATGGTAGAACAATTTTAACACCTTAGAAATTATATTCAATAATAAGTTTATGGTAAAACACTCAGGGGGTTGGTGGTCGGGGAGGTAAATTTAAGGATGGAGTGGCAACTACCTTAAACGCCAAATATTTGACAGCCAACTAGCAAATATTGGATAGCCAAATATCTTTAACTATTTTGTCAGTGTTGTTGCGCTTTATTCCGTTAAGGGCGCTTTACGGAATAAAGTTAATCTGTACTAAAATACATTGCTAATGCTCAGTATGCTCTGTGTACATTCATATCATATGCACACAGCTTGTACTGAGTAAATACATGTATGGCAGGCCCAATGTCCAGTAACTCGAAAAACCAAGTTTTTCAAGTGAAAATCCAAGTTTTTCTCGAAAAACTTGGTTTATAAATTGAAAAACCAAGTTTTTCGACGGCTAGGCAAAAAACTTCGTTTTTGATTGGAAAAACAATGATTATCGATTTGAAAAACCAAGATTTTTATTTGGCTGAAGAAAATCTTGGTTTTTCGATCGAGAAACCAAGTTTATCTAAATGTAATGTCCAATTTCGAAAAACTTGGTTTATCATTTAAATAAACCAAGTTTTTCTAATTATTTTACGACCCGCGTTGAAAAACTTGGTTTTTCGATTGAAAAACCAAGTTTATCTAAACTGTAATGTCCAATAATTCGAAATTGTTGGTTTATCATTTTGATAAACCATGTTTTTCGAATTTTTCGAGAAAAACTTGGATTTTACTTGAAAAACTTGGTTTTCGAGTTACTGGACATTGGACCTGCCATATGCATGTGTATTGGGTGATATCACGCACACCTCATCTGCTCACAACACCCAATGGGCCTTCCGCACCCACGTACATGCATTAAGGCAAAATGCGAGATTTCTATTTCTCCGATTTGATCAATACTGAAATAAAACACTGTCAAACATATAATCAACATCCCCGGTCCAAATCTTAGGAGTTCCGTGCCTGCCTTTTTCATGTCTAAGACAAACAACGTTTTCATCATTTTAATTCCGTTTTATTCATAAAAAATAAGAAATCTTCATCAAAATTCAATGTTTCAAATAATTAACAAGAATGTAATCGAAGATGATAACAATATATAGTGAAAACTCGGATTACGTAATCCATATTTGTTCTCAATACATGTTGTTTAAAGTGTTCAGATGTGAAATGAGAATCCAATGATGCCGCTAACATTTGATCAGCAATGTTGCTATCGGTTTCTTTTACATTTGATTGTATATTTCATCATCTGTATATATAGGCATACCCTTATTGTTTTAATATGAAATTGAAAATTCTATAAAGCAGCCAGTGTGTTCATACTTGTATCATGAATTCTAAATATTCAAACCTAGAATGTAAAATTGTACATGAATGGTGCTATCCGATGAGCTTCCTTGGCCCTTGGTTCCGCAATACAGTCCTCAAAAAAGTAACTGACCAGGTAATATACTCTTAACTCCAAAACTATAGCTCCTACGTAAAGATATTAAATAATAAAGTTGTAAGGAAATCTCTTTTCTTCAATTTGAGACATTGTTCATGACAATCGGTTAATAATTGAGAACACTACATTGATAAGGATAGAACAAAGTGCCGTTTACATTTTCACACTTGGGTTTTGAACACGCAGGACCGTGTGACAGGGGTGTGTATGGGCTGCATTGATCGATTATTAAAGCATCCATATCCTCATTTTACTTTCAACCCGTGAGTTATCGCTCCCCGTTAATCAATAATCTGCCTGTTGCTAGTCTGAGGCTGCGTGTCGAGGAACAAAATCTTAAAAAGAAAAACTGACTTTGTTTTGGTTTTGGGCACATATCCGAGTTAATATTCATTCAATCTTCACGTGTCATATCACAAATTGAAGAAAAGAAATTTCCTAACAACTATATAGTTAAATATTTTTACGTAGGAGCTATAGTTTTGGAGTTAAGAGCATATTAATTACCTGGTCAGTTACTTATTTTGAGGACTGTATATTCGCAGTGCATAGCCGACTCGCGTAAAGTAAGAAAACGCTCAAATTGAACCTTAGCACCTTGTAGTGTTTTTATTAAATAGATTCTTTAACATACCCTGTAGAATGATAATAGTCTATGGGTATACATGGTATACTATACAGTTTCCATGTCATTGACAGTTTTTGACATATAATGTCATAGCGGAATCTAAATTTACACTCTTAATTGTATTCATCATAATCTGACTTCATTAGACCTTCTAGTTTGAGCGATTTGTCATTTATGTAAGGAAATTCATAAGGCTTAAGATATCCAAAGTGATTTCAAATTCATACAAAAGTATAAAAACGTGATAAAGAACAACGATTAAAAAAAGATGAGATTCTATCGTTGCACTTAATCATATATATCAAAAAATTGCCTACGTATATATATATATATCTCACAAGAGGAATTATCAAATACCCGTATAGGAACAACAATATCATAAATCGCCTTTTCGCGAGATAAATTTCAAAGGTGCACACATTCGGTAAGTCAGTGATGAAAGAATTTACTTTTTGGTTTATCTAAATCTTGACTTGGTATTCCGAGATGTGGATATATTGCATCGTCGTTTAAATACAGACATTCCTCTTGAATTCGGAAAATGACTGATATCTTAGAGGTATTAATGGTTCAACCGCCCGGTTACATCATAGTCAACAGTGTACGTTATCGTAATATCCAAGAAGACCACGTGACTCACACGGAATTATATAAACTGATAACAATGACTTGCATCGTTGGATGCGAATCACATGAATCCAACACCATCCGGGTTTTTTCTTTTCTTTCAGATCGCTAGTCGTGAGTTCGAGAGGTTATTCTTTCTTTTGATTGCCATTACGCACGATCGGTCAAGATATCCACACAGAGGTGTGTTGTTAATTTGTCAGTCTCACGATCTATATAATAATACTGACAGTGACTTGATTTGGTTGTCCTTTACAGCAGAAGATCTTCTATTCGCCTCTGTAGCCACTGTTGACGTTTCCACCAACTATAATAAAATAAAATTGGAAAATATTGTTTAAATTTGAGGAAAAGCATGAATGAATCATTATGATAAGAATTAGTGTTACAAATAACTGCCGGATTGATAAGTTTGAAGTTCGGCTGATTAGTACTTGCGATGTAAACTTTCTGTTCTATGAAAATGTCGCTGTGAGCATTCACCATCTAAATCGAGTCTAAAAGTAAGTTTTGTGGCATCTATTGCTGACCAACAATGAGGGATATTCTCCAGATCCTGATGGTTAATGCCTACGGTTTCACAATACTAAATCCCGTCTGGTCCTGCACCCTTTAAGGCGATATTCCAAAACCGGCCCGTTACTATTCCGAAACGGGAGACCTGGTCTAAATTACAGTTTAAAATGAGGGTATTTATTACATGTTATGGCCAAACTAATATAGTATGAATTTTGACAGACACATCAGCGTTCTTCAGGTTCAAACAAATTGACGCAATGATGATTTTTTAATATTTTAACCAAGACATTTGTGTTTAGGTCGTTTCCGGTAGCTGACGCCATCATCTAAATCAACAATTGCGTGTGACCAGGAAAACCCAACTCGGACGGGAGAAAATGCATGTTACCCCCCATATATGAGTTGTTGAGATAGTAGTCATGGTTTTCATCTTAAGGTTGATATCAAATTTCAAGATACCAGTTTCTTACAACGTCGAAAAATATCCATTTTTAGATTGTGCATTTCACGTGTAAACCTATGGGAGATGTATTTGGTGGTGTGTAACCCTATATGGCCAAAGACTACTCCATGAATGTTGAGTCTGACCACAAGGAGTATTGAAATCCGTAGGCAAACTGGAAACCTATTTAAGTATTTTCTTCATCAAATAGGTAAAGTGCACAATTTCGTGGTTCGTTGAATTGTCTCATTAAAACAACAGTTGATGTGTTGCTACACTTACCGCTTTTCTTTTTCAAGTCTTCTAGTTCATTTAAAACCTCACTTTCACGTTTGGAAAGTGTGTAAATGGATATAGACAACACTGAAGCAAGGAGAAACAGTACAACGCATACAGCAGCCATGCTAAACTTGTAGGCGTCTAATAAACTGTCCAGTTCTTTTATTTTATCTTCCAGAGGATCAGTTTCTCCCGGTGGTGACGCAGTACTGCTTCCCGGAGCCATAGGAGCTGATAAAAGAATAACATTAGTAAAATGTAATAACGTTAAAAGGCGTAATTTACGTGACATCCAGGGCACTAGAAATCGTTTAATTGATTAGGATTAATTAATAGCTGTTCCAATATTGATATGTGTTAAGGATGTACTTTTTATCTTAATCTGTAAACTTGGCGACTTAGGTGCTTTCACCACTTAAATTCATTAAATTGTACTACCATTTGCTAAGGGAGCACATCAAAACTCGACCGCCCGGCAACCGCCGGTTCCGTGAGGTTCCCTGCGGTTGCGGCCGGTTTCTATTGTTCTAAACAATGATATGCGGTCCAACCGGGCGAACCGGCGGTTGCCGCGCGGTCGAGTTTTGATGTGCTCCCTAAAGCAAATCTGTTTACAGTAGTCAGGAGTAATATGAAATTGCATTTATAAAATATGCACAGACCAGCAAATTTGTGCTCAAGCATTTGACGGCTGAGTTTTCAGTCAACTTAGTTCTCTGTACTGTGAACATTCCCCTACCCCCGTCCCCTACCTGCTGCGAAATTGAATGTTGCCTGGTATCCTCTGGCAGTAGAGCTCGTATCCGATTTAAACACAACGTACAAATACTGCCCGGATGAAGAGAACATCTCTGGTATCAAGTCGCCGCAATATTCTCCCATCAGTGGTGCTGAATCGTCCTGTCCATCGTACACCATAAACGTGTCCCAATCTTGTACACATACACCCTCTTCATAACCGTCGAACTCGATCGAAAAGTCCAATATATCTAACACCACTATGGATCCTTGTGGGGCTTTGATTAGTGTTTTGCAATTGACACTATTGGGATAATCACTGGGATATTGCGGTGACTGAAATGTTCCAGTTGTTTCCATAAACGAATTGTCGCAATCCCAATCTAGGTTAAAAAGGATAACATTTTGAGTTGGTTTATATCAAGCATATGTGAGAACGTTACCTCGTCTCCATAAAATAATGAAAACATATATCAGAAGTATTTTATCAGAACCCACGTCAATCTTATAAGAATCAACTTATGGGGAACTGTTCACACTTGATTACACATTACTTTGTATTTCCCGGGTCATCACCTAATGGTACATAGCTACGGCATAGTCAACGGGTCACAGTCAGGCACATGCGGGTCAGCTCACTATACATTCTCGAAAACCCACACAATGCTGGTATAACCAATCAAAGCAGTATATTTGATTCTTACGTATTGCGCACCACGAAAGTTCATTTGACCATTCTGTGAGGTAGGTTAACTGCGCGTACTTTTACGCGGGGTCAACCTACTGTGACGCGTACGTGCGTCCATTTGATAACAACCTTAATGAAAGTACATTTCTGATAATGCTCATATTTCTTGTGCATTGAATTGAAGATTGTCCATACAAGATCCTTTGTGTCTTTCAGGATCCTATTGAAAGTGTAATTCTTCAATTGGGAATATTGTACAATTGAATTACGGAAACTGTTAACGAATTTCAGTGGTCGTTTGTACCTTATCAGCGGTCATTTTTGGTCTTCAGTGATAATTATTATGATTTTTCTGTAGTAAAGTTCATGCTCGGGAAAAATTCAAAATGGTAAATTAATTTGCTTGCTCATGATATCCTTTGCGTTTTTAAAATTGAAATCAACCATACATGCACAATCAAACATCTCATATATGGTGAGAGTCGTCCCTATCGGAAACCTTTAAAGGAAGGGTCCCGCAAGCACAGCATTGAGCATTATTTGTTAGAACAATAATTATCGAGCCGAAATTACGTAATTATATAGAACAAAACATCATACTAGTCACAAAAACGAATAAAAACTGCCATCACTCAACATGCAATTTTTAAAATTCGCGCCGATTGAAAGTCCCGGTGTCGATGACGTCATGGGTATCGGTGCTCAAATTTGTGCATGTGCATTGTATAACTATGACTTCATCGACACCGGGACTTTGGATCGCCGCGAATTTTAAAAATTGCATGTTGAGAGATGGCGGTTTTTTCTTGATTTTGTCAGAAGTGTGGTGTTTTGTTCTATATAATTACAAAAGTTGGGCTTGATAGTTAGTTTTCTAACATATAATGCACAATGTTATGCTTGCGGGACACCTCCTTTAAGAATGATTTTGGTGTCATGAATGGCAAACTTGCTCTATACACTTGAATGTTACTTACATCCACTGTAACTGGTGAGAAAGCCATAATCCATGGCGTTTGCTGTATAGTATTCAAGACGAGCTGCCGTTGATATAATTTTGATTGATTCGGGTATATCATTAAGACAGTATGCACCAACTGCCGGTGATGAAGTGGAATTCCCGGATCTCACTACAAGCATGTTGGTATTCCCCGACTCTGTACATTCGGGGTCCGCTGCGTGAATTTCAGGGAAAGTGAACTCTATCGCATTCAGATTGCTGGTTTCTGGTTGAATTGTCCATGTAAACCAACCTTCCGTTTGAGAATTATCCTGGGTCCATTTTGGAGTTGCAATACGGCCGCTTGTGCTTTTAAGAATTGAACCAGATGCTGTATACAAAATAATGTAATACAAGTTATGCTTCATTGGAGGAATTGTTTCATTGTCCATTTATCAGTTTATTTGTTATGTTTTGATAGAGATGAACATCCAATCAAGTTATTGAGTGTTATTGACTATTACCATTCTTCCATTCTGATCGTTTGTACAATGATAACATTTTTTCAGTATTCTTACTTACTTAATAGAAAATTGACCACGGTTGTTGTAAAGGCGGAATGAAATATAGTTGTATCTGCGCGCCAAAGTAATCCAAGTGTACTCGCGCTAACTTGAATAGGCACGCGTCACGCATACGATTCACAGCGGGCAATGTTGCGCTAGGTGAGCTGTATGCGCGCTCATGCTTTTATCTATTATGCTCTATACGTCACTATATGTAATACCACCGATGCCATGAATAAAATGAATTTTACCTGGGAAATTCTCTAATCTGAAATGCACAGTGGTATCTCCTTCTGTAGTATTCATGAGCATGAATGCATCATCAGCCAAATGACACTCATATGTACCGTCATGTTCCATAACATCAAATGCAGCGCAACGTACATCTGCCTTTTGAATGCACATTTCAGCGCATGTTTCAACACTGTCGACATTTATTGTTTCAATAATGGAATCTTCTGTCAGTTTCTCGAAGTAGAAAGGATCAAAGAAAACCGAATTCGCACCTGTATAGAGACAAGATTTTTGTATTAGTTATAGTATAATAAAATACGTAATATTGGATTTTGCTCATTTTAAAGAAACTTATGGCAATATTTTGATGGTGATGTGAATTTATGTACACTTGGCTTGTATTAAGTAAAAGTGACTTCAACTCTGACTATTACTTTACCTGTCTATTAGACTTTTCTATGACGCCTTATATCACTAATCATACCGATATATACCCATACAAATTGCTTACGGTAAAACCACTCAAATGGCCGGCAACGTGTTCAAGTTTCCCACTTTAATTTGCGTGTGTGTATGTTTACAATGATTGACGCGAAATATCAAATTGGGTTCATCGTAAACCTGGTAAGATCTTTAGTGATTTTTTTCTTCTTCTCTGGAGCGCCGAGTATTTTTCAAAACTTCACCTAGTTGTTTGTAGTTTTAGTATAACTAAAGCGGTACGTCACATTTCAATAACAGCAATGTTTCTTAAAGGTACATGACCCGATCACTTTTTGGGGCTATGATTTTTTTTTTCACATCAAGATATTTTGGTATCAGAAGAAACCCCATATTTTTCTCATTATGTTTGTTAAATATTAGGGGCCAGAAATGTTTCATTTGGAAATTATAGGCTAAAATGTGGTAAATTACTGCCAAGGTGGTTAACCACCAACCAGTCCGTGTACTACTCAATAGGCACATGTCTTTTGACCTTGCGCTTCTAAAAATAGAACCATTGGAGTTATGCAACTCAAACTTTGGAATGCAACAATTTTAAGGATGACTTTTCATAATAACTAGAAAACGTTAAATTGAAAATCGGGTTAGCAATCGGAACATCAGACTACCTTTAACATTTCTTTATCTGGATATTAAAGGGAAGCGGTCATGGTGAGGATTCTAACGAAAATTAAACAGCGTGCGGCGACTATTTGAATCTAAGTTGGACATTGGCGCAGTCTGTAATTGTTCTACGTATGTTTACATGCAAGCGGTATTGTGTGTGACTCTACAACAATCACTTAACCCAATGTGAACGGCGCGCTCAATCAACCATCCTTCATTTGATTGAACGCATTTTCTATCTTGTGATATAAGTGATGTATTAGTTATTAGCTAAGGTTTAGCTGGACCAACAATCGCCGTCAGCGGTTCTTTTCCTCACCATGACCGCTTTCCTTTAATCGAAATGCAACTTACCGCAAAATCCTTCATCAGTATCATAATAACAATCTGGGTAACCATCGCATTTTGAATCACTGGAAATACACCATCCGCCTTGACAAAGGAATTCATCGGCACTGCAGTCACTTGTCACTGGATGATATAAATAAAATGTACATAAAAGTACATAATTATATAAAACAATACAGTATTTCACCAATTTGGCACATTATCCCTTTGTTCGGCCTGGTGGTAAATGCATTGAGCTCAGGGGCTAAGCATACACCGAATAGGGTACACACACCAAAGCGGATGGCTAGGTTCTATTTCCGCGATAATAGGGATGCATTCACTTATTGTACGAATTAAAAAAAAATACATATGTGTGAAATAGGACCGCTTCTAGAGGGCCAGACATATAATACCATATTTTACAGATTCATGACAAATGAGTGCGAACATTCCTGCAATTAACTCATGAAAGCTGTAATACCAGTGTGAAGTATTGTATACCATTGCAGCTATTAAACATTCTTTTCAAATGTAATGTCCGAAACAGATTGTGTCAGATAGCCCCGTTATTATTAGAACGTTGTGGATTCCACAAAAGGTTTAAACTAGCAACCGTTTATGTTTGTTTGTACTCACTCCTTTCTGGCTCTCCTCCATCCCATATCGGTGCAATCCAATCTTCAAATGCTGTAACTCTCGTATAGACACCTGGTAGTTCAGGTCTTGCACAGCCAAAACCCCAGCTAACAACCCCGGCCAGGTACCACTTGCCATCAATTTGTCCAACCAAAGGTCCACCGCTGTCTCCCTAAACAAAACGGTACAGAGATTGTTTTTGTTAAAGCAATATTATGTGATCTTTTTCAAATCTTTGCGCATAGTTTTCTCTCTCTCTCTCTTATAAGGAAGTTTGACTACCGTTTATCAGGAAAGACTTTCCTGGACTCATAAATCTACTTTGACAGTATTTCCCGTAAAAATCCATCACAGAACTTTACTAAATCATAATGGAAATCTGCTTTTAATTTAAGGATTTTTCAACATATATATTTCGATTTTTATCATAAAGCATTCTGTAGGGTTTGTTCACTTATGTGTAGTTGCGGTCGTAACCAGAAACACTTTAGACGGCGTGAACACGGTGTCAAACTGTCCTGGTACCAATCTGATTTTGGGTAATTAGGAAACGTATTGAACTGTGACTTGTAAGATATGTTAGTTTCATGGTTATAAATGTAATTTGACAATAAATGCGTTTCTAGGAAAATCACACACGAGGGCGATGAAAAAGATCGCATAATATGTGTTAATTTATGACCATATCAGTCATTGGTGGACAAGCTAATTTTACTGATGGGAATCAAACTATGACATATCGTAAATTAATCGCAAATAGCTATTTCAGTGTTATTGTCGGAGGCTTAAGGAACAGTTGTAGTTATAATGTCATCTTTCCTGTTCCAGTAACACGGTATGAAATAACTTTCATCGCCATCAATCTGAATCCTGGCACTCTGTGTCTCTCGGTGTTTTCATTTAAATTCTGCCGGACGGATGTTAACTGTCCACCGTTGTTACGATAAGTAACTACGTATGGCTCATATGTATACGTGACTTGTACGTAAGACATATACGATAGTCGAGAAAGTTATATTTTGCAGTAGAACGTACATGCAACCTTAATGATTGAATTGAGACTAATGCAAATATTTATTTATGTTTATGAAATTAATTGAATAGGTATTTCAATTTTCAATTGGTGCTTGTACCATGTGTACGTATGTCGATGCAAAAATTACTATGGTGACTTTCGTACAAGTCTTACGTACAAGTCACTTATACGTATGAGTCATACGTACTAGCTTTGCAGTGTGGCTAAGTAGTTGCTTTACTCGTAGTGTTGCTATTCCATTTCGGTGCAAAACCACGTAATTCATAAACGCACTAAGATGCTTTTTTAAAATACCTTGGTTTACATAATCTTTTACTCAAATTGAACGCAATTAATCCGTACCAGTGGCCCTTAATATACATTATATAGAATTTCAATACCTGACATGAATCCTTGCCTCCTTCCGGTAATCCAGCACATATCATATTTTCTGTGATTGGTTCAGGGGCGTAATAATCAGCACATTGTTGCTGTTCGACAACTGGAACTTCAACCTCGTACAAGTCAGGGTTCTGAGGTCCTGTGACGGAAATTGAAAAATGTACATTAAAAAAGGGCCGAATAGACATTGTCATGATTGTAGAGGAACCATTCAAATTATAGTCAATAAGAATATCAAATCAAAAGGTACCTCCACCAAAACCACGTCTACAGCAAGCTATGAAAATCTGGCACAAGATGGCGCCATTCCTAGTCTAGATCATTTTAGCTTTAATGCCCGCGCTCAATTCAAATAATAGTTATCATACGCTTCCTATCGAGCAGGAAGCTTTAAAGATACTGTGTGTTTTAGCAAGATGAATGTTCTTCTTCAAGTAATATTTTACATCATTTTAATTACAAGCTCCCATAAACATTGAACCAAATCAATGCAAATATTTCCATGATAATGTAGAAGTTTTTGCATTGGTCTCGGTTCAATTTTGAAGGTTGCTCGTACGTACGTGTATGGTGATGCCAAATATTACTTTGATGTCTATCGTATAAGTCTTACGTACACGTCACGTATACGTATGAGCTATAGGTACTTGTTTTGCAGTGCTTCCTAAACTAAACTACTTCCGTATTATTAAAGATCGACGCGGAGATAAGAGATTTAGGTCTACATTGCAAGAATAGATGAACGGAATTCAATTGAAACAAGCTTTTGAATTGTTGAAAATAATTAGTGACAAAAAGAAGAAAGTATCAATTGTTTAAATAAGATTCTTTATCTTAGAAATATATACATTTCAAGTTTAGTGAGGGCTCTTGCCTTAACACAACAAGTAGAGGAAAGCTAGGTACCCATTCAGTGAGGTGTTAATCACCGATCCTTTGTCACTCCTTTTAACAATATAGAAAAAGGATCACGCTTTCCCCGCTCTTTCCTCGAGCTTTCCTCTACTTGTGTTTGGGCAAGAGCCCTAAGCAAACGTGCAACACGCGCATTTTCATTTTTGATTCACGCACCTCCTTCATAGGTCGTCCCCCATCCTGTTATAGTCACGAGTGTATCAGCATCAAAATCGTCCTCATTCAAACCTTGTGGTACACACGCGGTCCTTACGTAATCAGTGATCTCGTACGGGGTAGCAAGCTTCATAAGTGCTATGTCCCAATCATAGCCATTACTGTCATCGTAATTTGGGTGTACGTAGACACCAGAGCAGTCGATCGTTTGCGAGTTGTCTGAGATGTCACTCAAAGAGTTACTTCCAAGCATGAACTTGTATAACGGAGGATCGTTGAGAACAGAGCTTTAGCGTTTTAAGAAAGACAAATACAATAAAAGCGAGGTATTAAACATTAACAATATAGATCCACAATTATTGGTATTGTGAGATACCAACACATCTTTGGTGTGAGATTGTTGGTATGTTGGCCGATGTTCTCAAGGTGGAAACTGTTTATTTGCTTTTCATTCCTGGAGTGAAACTTGCAAACATAACTGTAGATATAGAATGGTTGCATTTTACCTTTAGTAACATTTTTGAGATAATGGATACTTCCATGAAAAATAAAATAAATGACATACATGCAATGTGCAGCGGTTATTATCCAATCAGGAGCCACCAATGTAGCGCCGCAGATTCGTCTTCCATTGGAGTAGAGGGCAGCTTGCCATGGCCATTCGCCCTCTTGTGCCGGTTTACCTCCAACAATCTTAGATTCGGGGTCTAACTCAACTGTTTTCATTCCACACTTATCATCATCTGTGAAAGAAAACAAACATACTTTAATTCGGACAACAATCCAATCGTTTGTTTGATGGCACGCGCTTGAGATGTCTACAAATAAGGGTAGCTATATTTATCCAGTGATTTTTATATTGCGGATGCCACATCAGCAAATAGGTTCCCAAAACTTTTACATGTTCAATAGCTGTAACAAATATATAGTAAATTGTCTACCTTTCCACTTGTTTAAAAATGTGTTTGATCATTGAAGGACAAGATATGCCACTGAAATTGGACTACTAAACTACTAATGTATTGCCCTCATGTATCATACAATTGGAAGTATGATACATGGAAGGAATACTTCAGCTCTCTGCTCAACAATGACAATGGTCAAACAACATCTGATCTCCTGATCATGACTTGCCAATCCAAGATCATCCACCTACACACGAGGAGACTCTGAAAGCCATACGCCAGATGAAAAACAACAAGGCAGCACACTTTTAGAAGGTCAGGATCAAATACATGAGTAGATTTCCGGCTCACTTTGTTTTGATCCTTTAAGGATCATTTTCGGATCGTTTTGATCCGTTTTCGGATCGTTATCAACAAACGGATCAAATTCACCTTGATCAACTTTGATCTGATTTCCGGATCAATTCGATGAAACAGTTCATTGGTCAATGAGTGACTGACGTCACTCTTTCGCAAACCGATAGACGACAAGCAGACGATCTTTTGAATTCGGTCGCCACAGTTGAAACAAGGGTGAAATACCGCGGTAAGTTATACAGTCTAATCCGTAAAATGTTACATGATTTTGTCGGTAAAGTAGTTTTATTTTTTATGTTTGAACATGCTCTATTCTTGTGAACAAATTTCTTGTACCTGACCAGTGCCATCAGTACGATTTTCGGTCAAAATGCTCCTCACAAAATGTCACGATCACTGCGATGTACTAGGCCTACACGATGTAGTAAGCTTACTGCACTCGATATATAGTCTGCAGTGTGCACCCGGGGGTGGGGGCACTCAATCAATATTAGGTTTCACACCAGGCTCCATCAAAAATACCCCCCTTTTTTTGGCCCGGTGTCACCGAAAGACCCTTGCATGCATGCTTGTTTTTACAATCTGTCACCCGATGACCCCCTATGTTTTCACTTTTTCTTTGATTCAGTTTGATCCTGGAGTAGGATCATAAGCTACAGGTACATCCGATTAAGGATCATTATTTTGATCCGTTTCAGTATCATTTGACAGAAATATTTGATCCCATTTCGGATCAAACTTTTTGATCCTGCTTGTCGGATCACTTTGATCCGGAAAGGGTAAGCTCATATGTGATACCGCTTCTGGATCAAAATTGATCCTTTTCGTCTCATATTTGATCCTGACCTTCTAAGAGTGCAGATCTTGACTGTGCGATCACCTCAGAAGCACTCCAGAGTGGCGGCGATATAATGGCAGATGTAATCCATAATTTCTGTGCAGAAGTTTACACGACTCTCATACCACCTATCCAATGGACCACAAGTGTTATTGTTCCTTTACCCAAGAAGGGAGACCTTACACTCTTAGAAGGTCAGGATTAAATATGAGACGAAAAGGATCAATTTTGATCCAGAAGCGGTATCACATATGAGCTTACCCTTTCCGGATCAAAGTGATCCGACAAGCAGGATCAAAACATGGGATCAAATATTTCTGTCAAATGATACTGAAACGGATCAAAATAATGATCCTTAATCGGATGTACCTGTAGTTTATGATACTACTCCAGGATCAAACTGAATCAAAGAAAAAGTGAAAACATAGGGGGTCATCGGGTGACAGATTGTAAAAACAAGCATGCATGCAAGGGTCTTTCGGTGACACCGGGCCAAAAAAGGGGGGTATTTTTGATGGAGCCTGGTGTGAAACCTAATATTGATTGAGTGCCCCCACCCCCGGGTGCACACTGCAGACTATATATCGAGTGCAGTAAGCTTACTACATCGTGTAGGCCTAGTACATCGCAGTGATCGTGACATTTTGTGAGGAGCATTTTGACCGAAAATCGTACTGATGGCACTGGTCAGGTACAAGAAATTTGTTCACAAGAATAGAGCATGTTCAAACATAAAAAATAAAACTACTTTACCGACAAAATCATGTAACATTTTACAGATTAGACTGGATAACTTACCGCGGTATTTCACCCTTGTTTCAACTGTGGCGACCGAATTCAAAAGATCGTCTGCTTGTCGTCTATCGGTTTGCGAAAGAGTGACGTCAGTCACTCATTGACCAATGAACTGTTTCATCGAATTGATCCGGAAATCAGATCAAAGTTGATCAAGGTGAATTTGATCCGTTTGTTGATATCTATCTGGAAACGGATCAAAACGATCCGAAAACGGATCAAAACGATCCGAAAATGATCCTTAAAGGATCAAAACAAAGTGAGCCGGAAATCTACTCATGTATTTGATCCTGACCTTCTAAGAGTGTAGCCTCATGACCAATTACCGGGGAATATCCCTCCTTTCGATTGCTGCTAAAGTGTACAACAGGATCCTTCTAAATAGGATCCGTGACCAAGTTGACTCCATCCTGAGGAACAACCAGGCAGGATTTCGACCAAGGAGAAGTTGTGCCCAACAAATTCACATACTCAGAAGGATCATGGAAGGTTTCCAAGACTATCAGCTCCCGCTTGCGGTAACATTTATCGATTTCAAGAAAGCCTTTGATTCCATCAACAGAAAGGTGATGTTCTCAGTACTGCGACATTATGGCATTCCAGAAGCTGTAGTCAATGCTATAAGTGTGCTATACAACAACTCTAGAAGCGCTGTAATGGTAGATGGAAACATTTCAGACCCATTTGATGTCTCCACAGGAGTTTTGCAGGGAGATGTTTTGGCTCCTTTTCTATTTGTTATATTGGTCGACTACCTACTGAAGAAGGCCACATCAGAGCTAGATTCGGGAGTCTTAATTCATCCTCGTCGCTCCAGTCGTCACCTGGCCAAGTTGCTAAATGACTTAGATTTCGCTGATGACATTGCTTTGTTGGAATCTTCAATTCCGCGGGCACAGGCTCAGCTAGCCAGAACAGCGGCGGCAGCAGCCGACCTCGGCCTCATCATTAGCACACCTAAGACAGAGTACATGACTATTAACTGCAACCCCCATCCAACACTTCAAGTCTATGGTGATCCCATCAAACATGTGTCTGATTTCAGATATCTTGGCTCAATGATAGCATCCGGTTTAAGCGACCTTAAAAGAAGAAAGTCACTGGCTTGGTGTGCTTTTTGGAAGCTGGAACGCCTGTGGAAGAGTCCCAAAATACCCATTTCAACTTAAAGTGAAGTTGTTTAACACCACCTGCATTACTATTCTGTGCTATGGCTGCGAGCCATGCATGGTGATATCTCAAGACATGGAAAATAAAATCAATGCATTTGCCACCTCCTGCTACCGAATTATGCTGAATATTAGGCGGATTGACCACATCCCAAACACCAGCGTTTACGCCATGACCAGCACTGAGCCACTTATTCATTTGGTAAGGCTACGGCAGTTGAGATTCCTTGGTCACATCCGCCGGCTGCCAGAAGAAGAGCCTGCAAAAAGATATGGCAAAAGGAGACCAGGTCGACCGCGCACTTCATACCTTACATATGTATTAGACAATTACTCGGGGACAAAGAAGGTGCAATCCAAGAAAAACAGATTGCCGCACTTGCCACTGATCGTCGTGCATAGAGAAACCTTGTAGTCGCCTGCTCTGCAGCCGACGGATGATGATGATCATACAATTGAGAAGTGATGACAGATTGCAATCACAATCACTTAAAACCTTAAATTACCTTACGGTTTAATTACTTAAAGCAGTAATTGAGAACGCTGCTTTCTACCTGTGGTATTTTTTTTATAGTTATCACTTTATTTTTTTAGTCTTTTTAAATGACCAATGGTACTCTCTTGTAATTCACAGATTTATTTTCATTTGACCAACATATAGTATGGCTAACTCTTTCAATACAAATCCACTAACCTTGCCAAGCAAATACCGTTTGTAGAACGTAAGTCGTAAGGCATATCACCAGAATCAAGCTCTTGATGGACATGGTTGCTGCTTCTGTGTATTCAAAATATCATTAATATTATTTTTGCTGTTCCTGGCCGATTTGTTCTATTAAAACATTTCAACATTTACACTGAACTGTTGCCACTTATTTTGTATGTAAAATGCCCATACCCGAAAATTCAGATGCGATGATGTATGACCGTATAGCAAATTACACTGTTTAACCTTTTTCATCGCAGATGTTTAATTATGAGCAGCATTTTATCACAGCCTTCAGAATGCCTGTGTTCAAGCTCACTCTATCCGTATCACTTATGACCTCACACTAAGTAATCTCTGTACAATGTACCACTGTAATGTAGGCAACTTTTCTATAATATCTATGATTGGGTCAGTGATAATAGATTCTTCATCCATACTTAATCAGCATTGTAATAAAGTATACTCACCATGGTCACATTGGCATTGTACTAGTATAAGATTTGATTGTGAGAGTACTACTTCTACTATTTATAGAAATATTGTGCTTATACGCTTTAGTCTTTCCTTCCCCGTCTCATTCTAAAGACGGTTCATAAAACCTTCTCTAGCCAAAGAACTACATTAGCTAGAGGACCTTTATTTGGTGCATTAAAACTCCATGGCCCCGAAAGTCGAGCGTGAAGGACCTCAGGGCCCAAAATATTGGACCTCAAGATGTACATGGTAGGCTAGAGCAAGCATATACATGTATCTTCTGGAGTTGTCTAGTAGACTTTCTCTTACTTTGAATAATGGTTTAAAGTATCAGCAAGTAAACATCAAGTAATTGCTACCTTATTAAACACCATGGGAGAGTATACGGCCGATTGTACCAATGGCGAGTAACTGAGGAATAGCGCTACCTCGCTAGTAAGTGAGAGGTAAGTTATAATTTTGAGAGCGCCAAACCGGAGTAAGCTAGGCTAGTAAACACCGACTAATTTACGCTAAATCCTATACCTGCCGAGACCCAAGAGTAAGTTGGAGCGTAACGTTATGCTGCTGCAACTATCGATGCTAAATAGTTGTTCTAAAAGTGTACGCTCACATAGTTATGTCGATGAAATAGGTGACTTTAATCAACAAAATTGCTTGGATTAACTGAACACTTAAGTCAAATCAATTATTTACCACTACATGCACAAATAAAGCAATCCAGAGATAAATAAAAAAATTAAATCAAACATAAACGCATGGACCTTTATCATTTATAAACAATTGACATAAAAATGAAAATGAAAAGAATAATAATGGAATACACGGGGATCGAACCCGTGTTTGTCGATTGCGAATGGCGTGAGCAACATATGCACGCCACAAAGATAGACGAGTATAAGTGTGATAGTTTTATAATTTAACCATTGGTCCATTTATTTACAACGAGCGGATTTTTATCGTGACATTTTTGCCATTTCAAACCATATTTGTATGTTTTGTACACACAAAATGTGTTTGCAATGTAGGGCTAATCAAGGTCCTAATTTTTGAAAGAACGATAAAAAACGTTGACATTTTTTAACACAAAAATGGCGTCATATTCACGGACTTCATTGCTCGACCCAGGACGTGGTGTGATGTGTTGCATTATTCATGTTATTTAAATTAACGTTTGACGTAGCGACTGAAGACACATTTATATATAATTCTACGGAACACCATTCGTGTCATGATTGCCGTTCGATACATGTACAAACGTTTGACGCTTGCGACAACTTTTTTGAAGTAGGACAATGTTAATTTATTTTTATATTTACCTCGCTAGTCACTATTCCGTTCTTATTCTCCAGTTTTGCTCTCAAAATTACATCGCTAGTAATTTACGCAGTAGTTATGGCATAAGTTCTAGCGAGGTAGCTTACATCGCGCGTAAGTTACGCCAGTTTGGTGCACTCGGCCGATATGTGTACGTGTACTATACAATATGTCCATATATCCGAAATCAAGGTTGATGTGGCCATTAATTGAAATGAATTGAATAAATGAGGTTTTTTTTAAAATCTATATACCTCTTCTGGGCGATGATTGGTGTTTTTTAAAGACTCTTCTTGTTAGCATTGTTTTCAAATAAAGTGATGGCTCATTGGGGTATATATATAATAGTACACAGTAATCAGGTAACAGCAAACTAATTTGATAATCTATTTAGTTGTTTAGTGATTTAGTTGATAATGATATAAAGAAGCAGTCTCACAGGAAGGTCAAAGGTCTACCCAATTGTGTTCGGATCCGCCTTTTTATCAGGGTGTATTTATTTACGCTTGTTTTTTGCCCACGTGGATAACGTTTACATATATAAATACCGAGATACGAATATTTACATCAAAGAAATCTAGTTAAGTTATTGAGAATAAAAATAAAGTGGAACAACCTTTTTGTCCTATCACACTGTTTCGTCACATTATCAATTAGTATTATTATCCATGTATAGGCCTACTTTATTGTCATCGCAGCCAACCGGCTGAATTGGCACAATATTACAATTACAAGTTATACAAAAATATACATTTAAAATGCAAGAATTACAAAAAATATACATTCAAAACACTAATATAAAAGGTAATACAAAAAAGAGTAAATAAGTACGGCTTGTCACTATGGTGATTATTCATTAAAGCTGATTATAAGATTATTAATCAATGAACTAAACAATTTTGTCAAACAATTATTGCCTTAACTATTTCTGTTTTTAAATCAGTGATCAGTGACGTAGCCAGGATTTAGTAACAAAATTGTCAAATTGGTGGTTATAATGGTAAAGTTTGAATAGATTCGGGCGAAACGGGAGGAAAAGGGGTGCCTCCTTAACCTCCGCTTTAGTATTCAGATGGTATGTCTTAAGCAACATCATCCGTCAAATAATTGTTAAATAATGAATTAATATTTGATAAACATTGGATCTTCACGTGAGAAAACAACAACCATTTGTGTACATTTGTCTATTCAGATTTCGATTCCGATCTTTCAAAGAACGTAAATATAAACATAGACTGTACATTTTTACAGTCATGATATAAACAACTCTCAAATACTGAACACTGGTAAAACATAACTGAAGAGTTACCTGTGTCGACATTTTAGATACCAATCCATTGGCATGTACGTCTAATGCATCATGTGCTTTATTAAAGAGATAGAAATATGCCTTTCTTTGTTTACTATGCTTAATTGAAATTAAAACACTGAATCGTACTATGCTAAAAATGCACGAAATGAAATGAATTATAATAGGTTACACTTATTTTAATAATCTGGATATATGCCATGACCTTCCGCATTAATATACGAAAATTAAGTTTCTAACGATTATAGTTACAAAATAAATTACACTAACCTGTACTATAAGTTTACTATATATCTTTGTATCCAACTGATATGAACAAGCTATATGGTCAATCTAAATACGGACGGATGGTAGCATTGTGTATTTATCCGAAGATTTATCATTTATCATAGCATTGAATAGGTTACGCCATGGTTACACGTAGATTACGGCAGCAAGTCCCACGACGTGTTCAAAGTCCGTTTTATATATTTTTATCTTAGATATGATGATACAAAAGTATTTTAATAGTATGATGATGAAGCGGTTAAAGGTAGATGACCCGATCACATTCCGATTTTAAACTTGAAGTTTACTATTCTACATGAAAGGTCATCCTTAAAAAAAGTCGTATTCCAAAGTTTGAGTTGCATAACTCTAATGGTTCTTATTTTAGACGCAAAAGATGCCGTGAAATGTACCCATTGAGTTGTACACAAACGATATTGGTGGTTACCACCTTTCGCGGTAATTCGACGTTATTTCATCGATTTCTCCGTAATTATACCGATTTAGGCCGTCAAATTTCAGTATGATGATGAGAAAAATACGAGCTTTCATATGATATGAAAATCTCCGTATGTTTGAAATAATTCTGTGTTACGAAAATGTGATCGGGTCATCTACCTTTAATGAACCAGCAGTTTACAACAGGGTCGCTATGAGGAAAGCTTTGCGTGGCAGAACTATTTATTAAAGCATTACCTCACTATTATATTGACATCAAATCAACTCCTCTGTTTATATAATAGCAGAGGAATGGCATTTTAACTTTAAAATAAAATACATTCTACCAAATATATCCTATCCTACATCAGTACAAAACATTTCAAGTACGCACATTATTGGGAGGCGGGTATTTCATTTCCAAAACTAAACTGCCACGGAGGGCGTCATGCAGCCATGATACAGGGGTTATTGTTACTTTAGGTTCCTTGCAACGTAACAATCGGTCAATGTCTGGCGCCCTCTTTATTATGCTCGTTACCGGGCCTTATTTATTTAAGGAGAATTCGGGATATACTGTATACATATGGAGCCCCTAAGAAAAACCCTTTTCCGTAAGAACTCTCAGATGTAATCTACCACACATTTTATGGGGTCAATAGTCAGCTCCGGAACGAAAGTCCGTATCACTTGAGGGCGCTTCAAATATACTGGTGTGCGTCACCGTGGTAACGAGTTCCTATCAATTTGTGCAATCATTGAATTATCGCATTTCAACCCTAAAAATGTGCATGAAAATTAACATCTTAACACATTGAGGGCAGCCTAGTTACCAGAATTTCTCGCGGCAGCTATTCCGATAATTTTATCTCACCTTTGACCCCAACATCTCGCAATACAGGTCGAAATTACACCTTTTTGAGCCTATATACCGCGATGAGACTACCATTTTCTAGGCGAGTTGACACAATTTTAATGAATTTGTAGTTAAGTGTGATAGTTTTTACAGTAAATATAAGCCTTGTAGTATTATACAGTGATTCATTTGTTAACATTATCTCAGCGATAAGAGATTTATTTTATGGTTGAAAATCGGCAAAATATGATATTTTTTCCCAAACTGTGACGGGAGGCCATTTTCTTGGAAACGCAGTCCCGTTCCCAAACCCGCCCTCTATTGAAATATCAAACTTATTCGTCACCCAGCGGGTGTAAAAATTGACGGCAGTGCGTCAGTAAATAGCACGACCTCAAGCCGAACGCGCTCCCGTTCCGGAGCATACTGGTCAATTGGGGGAACCAATATAAGTGAGAAAAAAATGTGTTCACTCTAAAAAACGGTCAAAAACCAATTCTTGGGGTTGGGTTTGGGGTTGGGTTTGGGGTTGGGGTTGGGGTTGGTGTTGGGGTTGGGGTTGGGGTTGGTGTTGGGGTTGGGGTTGGGGTTGGGGTTGGGGTTGGGGTTGGGGTTGAGGTTGGGGTTGGGGTTGGGGTTGGGGTTGGGGTTGGGGTTGGGGTTGGGGTTGGGGTTGGGGTTAGGGTTAGGGTTTATAAACAGTCACGGGGTGGACAGTCCTGGGGGTGGACAATCTGGTTAGGGTTAGGGTTAGGGTTGGGTTAGGGTTAGGCTATGCAGTTTATTCCGTGAGGGCGCTCTATTGTAGTCCACCCAGGGTTGGTCAACCCAGGGTTGATCAACCCCGGGACTGTCTACCCCGGGTGGAAAGTCATGTGGGTATTTCCATCGCTGCATATGCTACAGGTGTGTTTCCAATAGTTTTAAACAGGGGTAGTTATTGCGTTATCTTGATTTACTGATTTTAGTTTTAGGTATATTTATAATGAAAAACGGTATCGTAGTAGCTGTAATTGATTTTGTTTGGCACTGGCATCTGTGTATCAGGGGAGGGTGTCTAAGATAATTATATCGAAACCAAGGCTGTGGGTTTCAAAAGAAAAATCTCAATACGATGCGTAACCAGGGTGTATATGCTATAGCATAGATAATCAAGACAGGGATGGACAAGTAGGTATACTGTTTTCTTTTGAAGCTATGCGTGTTTCGGACCAAGGGGTCCAAGGTAGTTCAGCATCACAAAGCTTCCTGTCATGCATGAAATAACTTCTCAACATCCCTAGTAAAACTCACTCTTTCCCACACGCATTTAATATGTCATGGGTTCAAGTTTAGGTGTAATAAAACACTGGGTGAAATAAGTGTCTATAAACTTCACAAATGGCGTTATATCTATCGCATTGGTGAAGTGTGTATTAAATTAATATGTTTCAAATAACAGAAGTATTTAAACTTTCACCGTTGATTTTTGTTATTAAACTGATTTTATGTATCCCGTTAGCTAGTATTAGATCAATGTAGTTGCTGTAATATACTATCAATACCCATACTGTTTACCGGGCTTTTCAAACATGCTATAGTCATGCAGGTGTGGGCAAAACAGGCATAGTATCGGCTCCACACAACATTTCAATAGAGATAATTGAAGATCTATGACTATCGTTAATTAAACACAATTCCATGTTATGCATTCCTATACCTCAGAGCGATTGCTGGGGCGTCCTACTTTAAATCGCTCAAACTTGTGGCGGAAATTATGGTTCTACCTCCATGTATGGGAATCACGAAACTAGTCTAGTGTGAAAACTTCATTCTGCAGGCGCGTAGCTAGGATTTTTTTCAGGGGGGGGGGGGGGGGGCAAGATCCCCATAGATCCCCATAACGGTCCCTATTTCAAAGAAACCAGGTCAAAAAACGGCTGATTTAACATGATTTTCCGCCATTTTCGTCCCCATTTTGCCAATTTGTCCCCGTCCGGGGGGGGGGGGGGGGGGGGGGGGGAGCAGTCTGCCCCCCCCCCCCCCCCCCCCACTCGCTACGCTACTGTCATTCTGGCCTGGGATTATAAGCTTTATTCAGTTTAATCCCTCAATGAAGGTAAAACCGAAATTATGAAGTATATGACAACCCATGCTACCAATTGAAAATGATTGAGTAGATTTTGATTTATAAAGTTGATGCAGATGACGATGGCCACGTGAAACCTAAATTTGAATTCGTATTGGAATAACACGTAATCGCGAATGTTAATCTTATCATTTTGAAAAATTCATCATAGGTTAGAAGATTTTTTTTCAATCCAAAACCGTTGGAGTTGGCTAACCAACTCCATTGTTAATGCTATTTTAAAAATTATTTTCATCGTTAACCGGGCGATGACTGTTAAAAATATTTCAAAATGGCGCACTCCCGTTGCCATATTGGGTCATCCGAGACGCGTGGCCACCGTCGTCTGAACTGACGTTATACACCCAATTGGGCACTCACGACGCCAGTCTGGTGCTGATCCTCATTAATTCTGACCATTGACTCGGATATGTTTGTCGGATTTTGTCTAGGAGGACAATTCCTTCGAGGTGCTGGGTATAGAGGGCGCTTTGTACTTTTTGAGTTCTGGCCTCTTAAAAACTGTACATGTTCTACATCATACGCTGGGTGAGCCTCGTATGCAAGATGTAAAAATAATATTTCAATCTAGTGCGCGATTTGTATTAACTGTATCTGCACGAGCTCTATGATATCAACAACGACGACCAACAACGAAACAACAACTTAGATTAAGATTCAAAACATGTGAAACAACCGGATTAACATAACCTCCCCTAAACAAGTAGCCATTGATACCACTTAGTACTGATTCTACCAATAGTATCTCCACGACTTGATGTATCAGGATTGTTTATGAAAATAGTTGGAAAGATGGGTTTCTTCTGACAAATCCATACAATTATACTCACATTTACGTGAAATAGTTTCATGCTCAACTAAGCACTTCATCAGACTATTTGACATCTGAACAGTCTACTCTTATCAAATTAAAGACGACTCGGAGGGCCTACCAACTCAACAACATCTACGACAAAATGATCGCTATACCTCCCTCCACATCCGGCGGTAACCACTATAAAAAGACATTGAAGAGATCAGATTAATAGTCTGCTTAAGTGCTCTGTTGAGTATGAAACTGTTACGCGTAAGTGTGAGTATAATTTTATTATACTTTCAACAATGGATTTGTGAGAAGAATCTTTTCAACTAATATCTCCACGAATTGAAGAATTTCAGCTAACATTCGAAAGAAAACCCCACTTGACAGTCTTTGAACAAATAAGAAACAAACGATTTTATTAAAATGTATCGGTCGATGAGACAACGATATTTACAACTTCATTTAATCTTATATTTGATCAAAAAATCGTCTTTGAATTTAATACAATTTTAACCAAGAAGCCATACAATAATTGTACACCTTATAAAAGAGATTGAGATAATTAAAGTTGTATAAGAGAAAAAGAAATGTTTCCAAATAATAGCATTTCGTAAAACATGATCATGATTATATAATGAATGTAGTTTTATTATGCCCAGAGATAGTCTAGCATTAGTGCAAATATATTGCAAGCGAATTCAATATGTATAATGCATACCTGTATGATCTTGTAAAAAGTTTATCTGGTAGAATATAGCAATATAATGATAAGGAATAGTTGATTAAATAGATTCTCAGTCATAAAAGTAGGTGGCGATATTTGTCCGTACGTGGTAAAAATAGAAAAACCGACTAATTTTATCGCCGCTGCGTTGGAGACTGAACTTCGTATCCAGAGGCTGGTAAGTTGAAACACATATCTCTCAGATGTTGAACTTGTGTGTTCGACGCTATTGCATCTGTAATTGTGAATACCGTTATCTATATTAATTTGTTTGCTTTCAATATGTAATGACTGTATAATTATGAGATTTGATATTATAGAGATATCGACGCGAATTTCTGCATAAGCTTTTTATATTCACAGGTAAGTTTACATACTACTTTATTCCTATGTTAGGTATACCAACGCAGTTAGTATTCATTGCGTTGAGATGTTACAAAGAAAGTGCATTACTCCGATCACACCAAGCATACCTTGCGTCGTAATCAATTTAGATATGTTAGACACAACTATTTGGAGACTTACAACATTTTTGCGGCTACCCTTGCCAAATGTTGAACGCCAGAGAAATCCGCAGACGAACCTTCCTTAAATTGTACTGTCTGAACACCACAACCTTTATAGATGTATTGATAAAAGGAAGAAGTTCTTCTAAGATTTAGAGACGGTGATATTACTTGTAAGCTTATTTACAAACATTCTGCATGTTGAATTCAATTTGTAATAGTATTTTGTAAGCACTAATATATTTATATTATTGTTGTATCTATGTTTTACCAACATGACATGCAAATGAAAATAAAAATAAATATTTGATGCTCCGGTAATAACAAAAAGGGAAACAAAATTGAATTCAATTTGAAAGAAGGAACATGACAGTTTCATGAAAGGTTACCAACGCCAACATTTTATATTTACCTAAATATTTTTTAAACACTCGCCAGTTTGAAAGGGTCAGGAAATGCGTACGACTGCGACTAACAGATCTAAAGGGTCCACTTTGTTTATGTCATTTTGAGTAACATTCATTTTTTTGGACCAAACAGGCTAGATAGGCATTTAGATGAATCTTTTGGGCATAATTTGATACCAAATTTTCCCCCTAACAACAAAGATAAACCATGATTTGCACCATTTAAAGAAAATTGGTCACTTTTCAAAAGTCACATTTTCAACGCACGCAAGCCGCGAGAAAATTCTGTGCGTGGCACTTTGAATGGCCGGGAATGAAATGGATATTGATCACACAGTGCAACTGCGTTGGGTTGTGCCTGAGCGAGCGGGCTATTTGATTATGAACAGGTAACATGTGGTCTTTTCTTCCCGCGTAAGTGTATTGAAAATGTGACTTTTGAAAAGTGACTAATTTTCTTTAAATGGTGCTAGTCATGGTTTATTTTTATTGTTAGGGGGCAAATTTGGTATCAATGAAAGAATGCGTTGAAAAGAACAAAGAAGAGATTAACTGATGTGTGTGTGTGACTTAATCATGCTGCTTCTTGCTTCGTGCATTTTAAAAGCTTTACTTTCTTACTGAGAGGATTGGACCAAGCCGATTTTGCTTCCTCATGTTTGCTGCTGAAGCATATCTCCCGTTCTAAATAACCAATTGGAACGCAATAAAATGCAAATGAAAGCTTATTTACCTTGTTTTTATAATACATCAAGATTAGACCCGTGTGTTCCTGTCCTTTTAAGATATCTTATGTGCCCGGAGTGTTAACATTTTTTTGGGTCACCCTGTATAGTTACATCTCAGTATCAAAATGTGTGTATTAGGTATACTCATTTTGTTGGCCTAAAACGAGCGTCTCAAATGTTTGAATTCAATTAATCACATTGAAACGGTGACAGTCTGTGCCTGAACAAGTTAAATTGTGATGTTAAGATAACGATACAGCATATTATAGATCCGGATTATATAAATCATAACCTAAGAGATATTGATCGAAAAATAAAATTTGTTATTCATCTTCTTATACTTATCTGCTAGATTACGAGTATTTTCATCTAGCTTGTCTTTTTCTTGTAGAAACGCCACAATGTTCTTTATCAGGATAGTTACCTGTTTCGCTATAGTGTGTTTAATACCATATGTTGCCGGTTTTCAAAGTAAGTGTTATTCGATATATTATTGTTAATCCAGCGGAGTATTATACACCTAACACAAACAATTCCTGACCAAGGGCATTTATGTTAGCTAATTCAAAATCAACAAAATGTATCGAATTACTGGGAAGACATTTTCTCGTTAAAGTTAAATAAATTACATGTTGCTCGTCCCCGCTCAAAAAGAAAGGAAAAAAAAGGAAAATATTTTAGGCTCTCACTTTTGTTACTGTTTCTGAACTTAGAAACTTGCACTTAAATGAAACAAATCATTTGTGTGTCATTAGATTGCATCAGTAACTCAAACAGTACAAAAACATACTATGGCGTGCATATTAAATATGGCGGACATTTCTGAATAAAAATAGCAAAAAATGGGAAAATAGTAAATAGTAAAACTCTGCCTCCTCCTTGTCTTCAAAAAATCAACACGAGCAACATGTAATTTATTTTACTTGGCCTTAAATGTTGAAATAACGATTTTGAATCAGCAAACATTAAATCACCTGGTTAGGAGTTGCCTTTACTCGATATTCCACATGTATAGCCTATAGTACGAGCGTGACTTTAGAGTGTGTCATTTAATGCAAGGTCGCATTTACACGTTAGAAGAAGAAAAAAATAACCATGGCAATGAAATAGGCCTTCTGACTCTATAGCTTGAATGGCTACACTTCACAGTCGGTTGACCTTACGTAAAAGTTCGCGAGGAATGGTCAAACAGAGTGGGCAACACGTAAGATCGACCTACTGCCCCTTTTTTACCGGAACTTAGTGAGTTTTCACGCATGCGCAATGATCTGATCGGAGTGCGCCCGCATGTGTCTGACTGTGGCCAGGAGGCTATGTGCCGTACAATGCGTGCATCAATACACACTTGATACATCATGTTCGTAATTCGGCTACAATACCATTCTTCGCCGAAACATTGATGACAATACGTGGTTTTAACTTCGAATTATTATGGCCATGTGTGTCCATGGCACACAGGAACTCAAATGCTACAATGATATCTTAGTAGATCAGGTGATCAATAATGTGAATTTTCAATGATTTAATAGATATTCGATAATACTGACTTGTAATTTTTCGAATTTCTCGTAAAATATATTATACCTTGACAAAAGTGATACTGAGGTCAATGCTCTATATATCGGTTAAACTGAACTCGAACGGACGCACGTAAGGTGGCCCAATGATTCAATTGATGGATCAGACTGGAGTGCTGTTTAATCGTAGTGAAGCGAGGCATACGTGTGATCGATAACAGTCTGAGAAAATATTGTCAAATATTCAGATCATGGTCCATGTCCTCGTGGTCTACTACATGTGCTCACACATCTACAGGGCGTGTAAAAAAGAGGTGTCCTATGTGAATTTTCTTTTTCTTTTTTTTGACAATGAAAAATATATCAAATGGATGTGAAATAGCAATAATCATGTTCAGCAATCTCTAATGTGTCATTAGATCTTTTCCTATCCATTTTGGAGTATTGTTATCATATTATCAAATCTACTCAGGCATGTCAAATACTTTGGCGTCTTCTGATGTGCAGAGAACTCTTATTAGAATCGTCATTCAGTGTATAATTGAACATAACCAATACCATCGATACTATATCTACCTATTTAATTCTGATCGTTAGTTCAATTGGAGCAGAAACAATATATTTTCATCCATATTATCCATGACTGTCAAAACACATTAATATTTCTAACAATACATTGATGTATCTTATGAATCATCATAAATCATCGTCCAATCCCTGTTACTGAATTGATCATATCTCTGATGTTAATGGATGGAATTTAATGGGATGAAGTGTATTTGATAGAGGACTAGTAATAGGGCTTACAAATAGTGTATCTTATTGAAATCATGGGACACTTTTATTCATTCAATATCACTATATGGAATGTCTGAAAATATACTTTGATCGTCGGGAGATTTCATTTGATTATCATAGTGTTTCTACATATTCATGTTCGTTTGTTTGGTACTGTGTACACAATAGGACTGTATTATACATGTAGCCACACGTCTTCATAACATTGAAATATTGTCAATTGTGTCTATGATCAATTGTGTTCGTACGTGCATTGACTAACAAATTTAGTTGACATGTTGTAATAACAAATATTTATATGAACGGTAAATAACACCAAATTAAATGTAGCACCAGGCTAGTGGTTTTAATTAGCATGGTTCATGTCATTTCAATGATATGCAAAAAGCAATATAATTTCAATCATAGATCTTATTATCATAGATACATTGACGCCATATTTCATTCCTCCAAACGCACTCGATTTCATAGACAACAATTGTATTTCTAATATTATATTTCCTATTTGTTGTTTGTATGTTTGTAGATAGATTCTCGTTCATTGTGTTTTTCTTTTATTACTGTTTCAGTAAATGTAACTGAATGCGACGCATCATACACAGAACCGGGTAGTTTCTCATCACCAAACTATCCTTCCCCCTATCCACACAACGCTCTTTGTCAGACGACACTTACTGCCCCTAAAAACCAAGTAGTCTTACTGTCTATTATTGACTTTGACCTGGAAAACGATTACGCCGACTGCAAGGAAGACTACGACAGTTTGAGCATCTACGACTCAGATTTTGCGGATCCCTCGCAACTTATCGGAACGTATTGTGGCACTAACATACCGACAGACTTTATTTCAACAGGAAAACACTTGTATGTTGTATTTAAAACGGATTACAACAATGCTAGATCTGGATTTCTGGCAACATTTCAATTTTTGGTACCAGGCAATATAACAGAATGCGATGCAACATATACAGAGCCGGGAAGTTTCTCGTCACCCGATTATCCTTCCTCCTACCCAAATAACGCCCTCTGTCAAACGAAACTCATTGCACCCGTAAATGCTGTTGTATTCTTGTCTTTTCTTGACTTCGACCTTGAAGAGGATTCTACAAGCTGTAGTGATGAACGAGATACTCTGAGTATCTACGATTCCAATTTTGAGGATCCGTCACGGCTTTTAGGTGTTTATTGCGGCACCAATATTCCAACCAACTTTACTTCAACCGGAAATAATATGTATGTGGTTTTGGAAACGGATACCAACAATACTAGTTCAGGATTTCTAGCCACATTTCAGTTTATTGATGTACCCGTCAATGAAACTGAATGCAACGACACATTCACAGAACCAGGTAGCTTTTCATCACCAAACTACCCTTCATCCTACCCTAACAACGCATATTGCCAGACAAAGCTCGTCGCTATTCAAGATCAAGTTATATTGTTGTCTTTTCTTGACTTCGATCTGGAAGAAGATTCAACCAACTGCAATATGGACCGTGACACTTTAAGCATATACGACTCCTATTCGGCGGATCCCTCCCAGCTTATTGGTACCTACTGTGGTACCACCATTCCAACCGATTTTACATCAACTGGCAGTAATTTGGTTGTGGTATTTAAAACGGATGCAGACAATACTCTGTCAGGATTTCAAGCCACATTTCAGTTTATTAATGTTACGCTGAACGTAACTGAATGCGACGCATCATACATAGAACCGGGTAGCTTCTCATCGCCAAACTATCCTTCCCCCTATCCACACAACGCTCTTTGTCAGACGACACTTACTGCCCCTAACAACCAAGTTGTCTTACTGTCTATTATTGACTTTGACCTGGAAAACGATTACGCCGACTGCAAGGAAGACTACGACAGTTTGAGCATCTACGACTCAGACTTTGCGGATCCCTCGCAACTTATCGGAACGTATTGTGGCACTAACATACCGACCGACTTTACTTCAACCGGAACCAACCTGTATGTTGTATTTAAAACGGATTACAACAATGCGAGATCTGGATTTCTGGCAACATTTCAATTTTTGTTACCAGGCAATATAACAGAATGCGATGCAACATATACCGAGCCGGGCATTTTCTCGTCACCCGATTATCCTTCCTCCTACCCAAATAACGCCCTCTGTCAAACGAAACTCATTGCACCCGTAAACACTGTTGTATTCTTGTCTTTTCTTGACTTTGATCTGGAAAACGACTCTACAAATTGTAGAGAAGATCGAGACACTCTAAGTGTCTACGATGCTGATTCTGATGATCCATCAAGACTTTTGGGCGTTTATTGCGGCAACAATATTCCGGCCAACTTTACTTCAACTGGAAATAATATGTATGTGGTTTTGAAAACGGATACCAACAATACTAGATCGGGATTTCTAGCCACATTTCAGTTTATAAATGTACCCGTCAATGAAACTGAATGCAACGACACATTCACAGAGCCAGGTAGCTTTTCATCACCAAACTACCCTTCATCCTACCCTAACAACGCATATTGCCAGACAAAGCTCGTCGCCCTTCAAGATCAAGTTATATTGTTGTCTTTTCTTGACTTCGATCTGGAAGAAGATTCAACCAAATGCAATATGGACCGTGACACTTTAAGTATATACGACTCCTATTTGGCGGATCCCTCCCAGCTTATTGGTACCTACTGTGGTACCACCATTCCAACCGATTTTACATCAACTAGAAATCATTTGGTCGTGGTATTTAAAACGGATGCAAGCAATACTCTGTCAGGATTTCAAGCTACATTTCAGTTTATTAATGTTACGGTGAACGTGACTGAATGCGACGCATCATACATAGAACCGGGTAGCTTCTCATCGCCAAACTATCCTTCCCCCTATCCACACAACGCTCTTTGTCAGACAACACTCACTGCCCCTAAAAATCAAGTTGTCTTTCTGTCTATTATTGATTTTGACCTGGAAAACGATTACGCCGACTGCAAGGAAGACTACGACAGTTTGAGCATCTACGACTCAGACTTCGCGGATCCCTCGCAACTTATCGGAACGTATTGTGGCACTAACATACCGACAGACTTTATTTCAACAGGAAAACACTTGTATGTTGTATTTAAAACGGATTACAACAATGCTAGATCTGGATTTCTGGCAACATATCAATTTTTGGTACCAGGCAATATAACAGAATGCGATGCAACATATACCGAGCCGGGCAGTTTCTCGTCACCCGATTATCCTTCTTCCTACCCAAATAACGCCCTCTGTCAAACGAAACTCACTGCACCCTTAAACACTGTTGTATTCTTGTCTTTTCTTGACTTTGACCTGGAAAACGACTCTACAAATTGTAGAGAAGATCGAGACACTCTAAGTGTCTACGATGCTGATTCTGATGATCCATCACGACTTTTGGGCGTTTATTGCGGCAACAATATTCAGGCCAACTTTACTTCAACTGGAAATAATATGTATGTGGTTTTGAAAACGGATACCAACAATACTAGATCGGGATTTCTAGCCACATTTCAGTTTATAAATGTACCCGTCAATGAAACTGAATGCAACGACACATTCACAGAGCCAGGTAGCTTTTCATCACCAAACTACCCTTCATCCTACCCTAACAACGCATATTGCCAGACAAAGCTCGTCGCCCTTCAAGATCAAGTTATATTGTTGTCTTTTCATGACTTCGATCTGGAAGAAGATTCAACCAACTGCAATATGGACCGTGACACTTTAAGTATATACGACTCCTATTCGGCGGATCCCTCCCAGCTTATTGGTACCTACTGTGGTACCACCATTCCAACCGATTTTACATCAACTGGAAATCATTTGGTTGTGGTATTTAAAACGGATGCAGGCAATACTCTGTCAGGATTTCAAGCTACATTTCAGTTTATTAATGTTGCGGTAAACGCGACTGAATGCGACGCATCATACATAGAACCGGGTAGCTTCTCATCGCCAAACTATCCTTCCCCCTATCCACACAACGCTCTTTGCCAGACGAGACTTACTGCCCCTAAAAACCAAGTTGTCTTTCTCTCTATTACTGACTTTGACCTGGAAAATGATTACGCCGACTGTAAAGAAGACTACGACACTTTAAGCATCTACGACTCAGACTTTGCGGACCCTTTCAGACTCATTGGAACGTATTGTGGCACCACTATTCCGACCAATTTCACTGCGACCGGAAGTAGTATGTTTGTCGTGTTTAAAACGGATTATAACAATGCAAGGTCTGGATTCAAAGCGATCTTTCGTTTCATTACCGGTACGTACTGCAACATAAAGTAATAACTTTTGCGTGTTGCGCTCTTGTGGAATCTATCAACCTTTCACTCTAGGACGTGCAAAAACAAATGCGTAATGCTGGTCAATCGGTTTTAAGGTTTTGTTCATTCCCTTTTATAAGAGTTCAAGTTTTATGCGACCTACCTTTGCCCTTGTGCGTTGCGCGTATTCATTGGCTTTAATGGTTGCGGGCTGGGACACTTACTATTTGTGTTTTGTTGTGTCTAATTAGTCCTTCAGTATTTTCTTACTAACACCATCTCCAGCGTCAAACTAATACTCATATCACATTCTATTTAAAAGAAACCATTATAATGACATCATATTACGTACCTAGATATGGTTTATACTCGAAGGCCCTACCACTGATGAATTTCTAATCCAATAGATGATACAACATGTGGCACACAGAGACCCGGTTTAGATCCTGAGATAAATATTGTTGGAGGAAAAGATGCCCAGGTTGGGGAATGGCCTTGGCACGCGCTACTGTATGAAGATAACGCTGCCTGGTGCGGGGCTACATTGCTTACGCCAGAGTGGGCGATAACCACTGCTCTTTGCATGTGAGTGTTTTATCATTATATTCTGTAGAGTGACATAAAGAGGGCTAGGAAGAACTGGTAAATTAGTGATCAAACCATTAATATTAGCTCTCTCCTATTAAAACTCTGAAGGACCAATTAATATGTTTGCTACACTTCAGAGTTCTTACAAACATCATAAATGACAGGGGATTAACATGTTGTGAAGAGCACATACAGTTAGAAAACAACACTAAATACAAATATAACTGGAGGTCTCGGTTATCAGGAGAACCTTACCGACAAAAATAATGAGTTTTCAAGAGTTTGATATGTTGAAATATTCTGAAAACAAACCAATACATCATGATTTTTCATAAATATCATAATTACATTACATTGCAAATGAAACACCACAAAATGCAAGTCAGTTCTTTATAAGATAAATATCAAACCTAGATACAGATTATGTTGATATTTCCTGTATCGTATCTATGATCTTCTATGATTACGGGCATTTGACATAAAGTTATTTCAAGCACATTTTTGCAAAATTCTCCTGACAAAAACGACCCCTTAAAACAAGATGACATCTCAAATATAAACAATACGCACCATTTTCAGAGCCCTTCCAAAGTATCCATCAATCTACCAGATAGGACTCGGCTTTAACAATCTAACCAACGTCTACAGCGGTAACCAGCAAATCGTGGGTGTCACGGAAGTCTTCATGCATCCTAATTTCATAAGCGGTGAATCTGATTGGAACCTGGCTTTGTTAAAACTATCAGAACCAGTCAACATTACCGAGTATGTCAAACCCGTTTGCGTACCTACAGCAGATATGGAGCCGGACTTTAGCGGAGGAACTCTTTCTACCATCGTTGGTTGGGGAGGGACAGATAATGGTAAGAGAAGAATGATGTGTTGTACTC
Source organism: Ophiura sarsii (assembly GCA_035610835.1). Lineage (NCBI taxonomy): Eukaryota > Metazoa > Echinodermata > Ophiuroidea > Amphilepidida > Ophiuridae > Ophiura > Ophiura sarsii. Next base: position 108,549,761 of record CM069441.1, on the reverse strand, counting down.
GATTTATCCAGTTAATAGAGAGAATCCTCTACACTTATGCGTGCCCGTAGCAAAAGGTTTCCATTCCCGTAGTATCCGTTGTTCAGACCAATGCAATGCACGACCCTCAATATAAGCGTTGCTCAAAGAATTTACCTTTACATTTGGCGGGTTATTTAAACGAGTATCTACCAACATGTGTGTTGGTCACACTTTTAGATATGTGGTATTCGTCTTTTTAAATTCGGAAACATGGTTTAGTTCCCACAAATATGGCCGACACATGGATGGCCTCTGTAGCTGTTTTGTCGACAGCTCGTTGGTCATGTTGGTATCACATTTAGTGCTCGACTGTCATCATGTCATAGGAATACATTAACTAAAATCCTCATCCATATTGCAACTTTTGAAACCAAACGTTATGGTAACGACAACAAATAATCTAACGAGTGGTGTTCTTCTCTGTTTTGGACTTGCTTTACACATACCGTAATTCTACATCCATATTCATGTTACCATGTTTACCAATTGATCGATGGATCGCATGTCTATCCAACAGTTTATATCAGCACCACATTGCAGGAGGCTGTAGTTCCTATCGTAGATCAAGAAGTCTGTAGAGAATTCTTCCCGATAGATTCTATAACAGATAATATGATGTGCGCTGGAATACCTGGTGGAGGGGTAGATTCGTGTGTTGTAAGTATGACCTAAATTGTGTTTTAAACACTGCTAATCAAAATGCATATTATTATTAGTATAGTATCCTTATAATAGGAGTGGGCTATAGAGGGTCATAGTTTCAGGACATGCTCATCACCCCTTAGGTTGATGAGTTGATGCGTACTAACACCAATTTTGAAAAAAAATGAAAAAAGTGCGAAATTCTGACTGCTTTGGCCCAAAAAACACAAAAAGTCCGGGTTTTTTTGAAGAAAAAAAAGTATTTTGATCAGAACTCAATCATTTTTGGTCCAATCAATTTCATTTTGGTGGCAACACCCATGTTGTGGGGACAAGGAATAATATTATACAACTTTTTTCTCATGACGATGTTTCGTTTTCCTGAAAATGGCATTTTTAGCGAAAATAGCCCTGTGAGGGCGCTGTTCAAAAGTACCTTTCGCATCGAAGTATATCAAATTTTAAAGTTGAAACATGACATAGTTACATTTTAGGCATTTCCTGAAAATCTGAGCAAAATACCATTTGTTGTTTTTAAACTACACCATTTTGAACGTTTTTGAATCGTCTCCATTGAAACACACGCCTAATGAAAGTTCGTTGACCCCTGTACTATCCTATGGAAGTGCTTTTAACGCGTTCTTGTGATTTTGAAATGAATGCCACGGTAAAATGAAATAAGGTAACATGCTCAAATCTTCAGAGAATGTTTCTTTAAACACTCTTAACATATTAACTCTAACCATGTATTCAAATTCATTTTTATTAATGCGATGGCTACCTTTTTGCAAAGCGCCCTCACAGTCCAAATTTGACCAAAAACAGCTATTACAAGAAAACGAATGGATTATATGAGACGAAACCAGCATACATTGTAGAATGAGACATTGTACCCTAAAACATGGGTATTGCCACCAGAATAAAATAATTTAGACCAAAAATGACTGAGTTGTGATCAAAATACTGTTTTTTCCAAAATGGCCGACTTTTTGTGTTTTTGGGGCTAAAGCAGTCCGAATTTCGCACTTTTTTCATTTTTTTCTTCAGATTTGGTGTCAGTACGCATCTACCCATCAGACTAAGGGGTGATGAGCATGTCCTGAAACTATGACTTAAATCTGACCCTCTATAGCCCACTTCTACTTATAATTGATTAGACGCGAAGATTTATCACGTTTGCAGTTCATGTTGTTTTTGTACACTCGGGTGATTTCACATTCTCTTAGTTTCACATTGTGATTTGTTCATTTTGTTTTCATTTCTAGTACGACGCTGGCGGCTCACTGGTGACCAATATCGATGGTCGTTGGTATTTAACCGGAGTCATTCTAAGTGAATTCTGCGCAACGGTCGAAGAGTACTCTGGAGTTTACATGAAGGTGACTGCTTTTGAGGATTGGATTTCACCAATATTTGAAGGCAAAGATCCAGAAAGTAAGTAGTTATCTTGCAATTAAATTGTCGAAGTTTAATGTAGGCTGTTAATAATCTCACCTCTGTGATACTTAACGGATGGTGTTTCGTTATGATATTGCTCATAGGATTCATTACTCAGACAATGATGTATTTTGAGTACTATTGTAGTTATATAATTCAGCGAACTTATCTATGGAATCGCCATGTTGGAGAGAGGGAGAGGAGGCTAGGTTGCCAGTTGCCAGATCTATTGGGGGTGGGGGGGGGGGGGGGGGTGTTGGATGGAGGATGTTTACCACTTTTCTGGTCTCGTCAAGGTTCTTGTTTAGACACATCTCGTTACGATATTATTGCTCATATAGGATTCATTACTCAGACAATGATGTATTTTGAGTACTATTGTAGCTTTAAAACATCTCTCAACGTGCAATTTTTTTTAAATTCGCAGCAATCGAAAGTCCGGTGTCGATGACGTCATGGTTATTGGTGCTCATATTTGAGCAAGTGCATTGTATAACTATAACTGCATCAACACCGGGACTTTCGATCGCCGCGAATTTAAAAACAAATAATATGTTGAGAAATGGCGGTTTTTATTGTTTTTGTCATAGGTATATATATTATGTTTTGTTACATAACTACGCGATTTGACCTCGATAATTATTTATCTAACATAAAATGCACAATGTTGTGCTTGCGGGACCCTCCTTTAAAACACGTTCCCGCTTTCACTGCCATGTTATATACACATATTTGACCAGGTCGGAATGTCATGGTTCATTAGTGATTAGAGGTCATCGTCAAGCATGTCATCTTCAATATGATTAATCACAATATAAACTAATTGTTTAAGCCAACGCGAGGTTGCTTATCCGTTTACGTTTGTACAATCCCATATGCGTAATGTCACCTTTGACCTGGCATTAGGTTACAAGGCCCGCTTAGCAGCGCTATAAATTGATGCCCTAAAAACCGTCAACAAATTTAAATATTCGCCTTGCTTCCATCCAAGCTGGTTGCTATATGATATAATTCTTGTGTGCAAACAACCGGCTGTACAGTATTGCAACGCTCATTGAGTAGTTTACACGCATGAGTGTAGATGTAATTTGCAACATAATGGAAACTTACCCATGCAGTTAGCACCGAATTAAAATATATGCGGTCACGCGTTATGAACTCGCCTCCCAATAGGGTGGTGCCGTTACATTTTTTAGCGTCATGTTGTCATTTTCCTCAAATATTTTAAAAACTACAAAAGCTATCTCAACAAATTTTGTATCATTTTAAAGCCCTAATAACAGGCTATCTGCCCGCCAAATGGCATTGGTATAGCTAATACAGAAAGGGAGATACAGCTGTTTGATGTTTGGGGACCAGGGGTGGTGCTGGAAGGGGTGCCGCTGGAAGGGGTGCCGCCTGTACAAACTCAATGGGGATAATCCCATGTTTTGTTCTTTTTACAATAACTAGTCATCTCCTAATATTACAAACACAATTTTGGTCCCATTTCAAAGAATATTTAGTAGTCTTTTAGTATGTGGTTCAACAGACTTGTCGACTATTATTAACAACTAATTAATTATGGATAAGACAATGATCATCAGCTTTCTTCCTATTCGCTACACAGTCAACATGAATAATCAGCCTCAATTTACCGGATTAATAAAAATGACTATAGGCCTAACAGAGAAAGTTTTCAACCTATGATAGCAAAAGTATACATTTTTGGAAAGCTTGTAACTAGAGGAATTCAGAAATGCAGTTTATATCAGGGAAGGGTTTATCCTTAAACAAATATTTCTGAAAATTCTAAAAATATATAAAATAAAAATTGGAGATATTCACTAGCCGGTATAATTACCATACCGACGTAGTAACTTTGACAATTATATATCATCTAATGGGTAATTTCATGAGAAATTCAAATATGTAAAAGAAATAATGATAGGGGTAGGTATAAAGAATATATTCAGAAAATGTATACTTTTACCACCTCAGGGGGGTATACAAGCAAATATAAATGTGTAAAGTTAAAATCATGTCGCGAAAGCCAAAATCCGTGTGTAACGCGAAAGGAGGCGAGCTTAAAACACATGACCATGCACTGGGTAATCCTCTCGAAGTATTGATAACAATAGGTTTACCAGAGCGATTTAATGTCATGATGATAAGAAGATCAGAGTTTCTTGGATAATAATGTTCATATTTTATCCACTACTTGATGTTATTAATTTTTCATTTCTAGCAATTGCTGAATGTACATATGACCAATTCACGTGTCCTGAAGGCTGGTGTTCAGACTATTGTGGAAAATGTAACGGCGCCTTTGATGGATGTCCATATGGTGGTGATGATTCGTACTGTGGTATGGTTTTTCTAATATTCTTTTATCGAATACCTGTCTTTTTTAATTTATCAATAGTTTAGTATACAAATGTACAGGCTTTTCCACAACACCCTGTACCGATCACACTAAATCTATACATCTTCTGTTCCGAATAGGATGACATCGGATTATTCGAAACATTTATCAGCTGGAGCGCAACTTCGAATTGAGCCCAAAAATATTAAGTGCGAGGGCGCCCTACGATAAACACACAGACAAAAAAAAAAATTAAAAAAAATCATTTTTTAAAAATTGCGTAGATCAAAATAAGATACGTTTATTCATGTTGAAATAAACCTAGCTTTAATACCTTTGATCGTTTATCTATATCTACATTGAAGAAAACATCCCTTTCATTTGTATTTCCAATAAATATACGCGTATATAATATATACGCGTATAGTCACGTTTGCTCTGAAATTTGTGAAAACATACAGCTACAAGGGAGTACAAACTGACATAAACAGGATGAAGTATCAAAATTCGGGGTGAAATGTCCGTAAATACCTTATTTTTGAACGCCGTAAAAAAACAATCCACAGGATGGTAGATCATAATGAAACGTTTCATATTCTCCTTTATTAATTTTTTGGCGGTTATGACAAATTTTGTCGCATCATCTTGAGCTTAACACTTTCCACGCGGCTATTGATTTTATCATACACAAAACAGATTTTTTAGAGACCGTTCCCAAATTTCAAGGTCTATCTCAAGGATAACTGAACCAATACTAGGCAGGTTTGTACTTATTTCAATTTATTTCTCATGGTGATTCCAAATATCGTAATTTATCGTACAAAACATTTTGTGAAATTTTGGAATGTCGCATGGAAAGTGTTTTCAACAATCAAATTCGGAACCTTTGATAAGTCCACCGTTCCTGAATTATACCTATCACTAAAGAGGATAAATAAGGATATCTGTTATAATCATAATTATATTAACGAACCCAAGCAAATCAAAAATGAATGAATACAATATATCACGAAAAAGATAAACAGAGCAAAAAGGTTAGTTATGAAAAACAAAACAAAAATCCCGTTCCTAGAGACGCATCACTGCATAAACAACCATTTATTCTCCAAATAAAAGGAAATCCCAGTTAGTTTTTATGATAGACCTAAAATGGCTATTGAACCGATACATTGCCGTTCAGATATATTAAGAGGCCTCTGAAGTCCAAACCTTACATTAACCCATTCTGTGCATGTTTCCTTCATTGCAGATGGTTTTCTCGAATTATATGATCCATATCCATTTGTTGCGCTCACTGAAGGCTCAGTTATCGAGGTTAGACATATCACTGATTATTCAGAATGCGCCGAATATTGCCTCGAAGCAGATTATTCTTGTCTGTCCTTTGACGTCAAAGAAGAAGGTGGTAATATCACATGTCACCTGTCGGGGGATGAGTTCGAAGTGCGAGACAATTTCGGAGATTTCGACATCATGCATTTTGAAATTGAAAAGATGCCATGTAAGTATGCGGCGATTTTGTAGTACCTAAGTAATATCCATAAAAATAACGTTCAGACGCCAGTTAGCCAAAGGTAAAGACATGGTCCTTTTAAAGTAGTAATTCGTCATCACGTCATTACTATTTGGCAGGATCTAGGCCTATACATTTTGTAAATTCAACACTCATGTACAATGTTACAGAAAACGTTCACCGAATTCATTAAGAAAGATAGGTCACGTATTTAACATGTTTAACGGATTTATATGCAATATGTTATCATGGTTATGGTTTTGATATTCATGTTATTGTTGTTGTTTGTTTGGGGGGGGGGGGGGGGTGGGCGGTTCTGTTTTGATTGACCTATATATAATTATTATATTGTCTTATTGTTTTACAACGAAGTGCCCTCGTCTACTATCCGTGCAAAGTGTGGCAAGATTGCTTCCCCGATATGGCTTCCTGCGTATGAACTAACGGACCCTCTCCGAAGGAAATTTATTTGGAACATGGATACTCCAGTAACTGGCTACAATCCACGCATCGTGTTTGATTTCACCAAGATAGTTGACGAAGACACTGACTGTAGCGATCCGATGAAAACTAACACTTTGACATTCAGGTCAAGATCAGACGCAGAGGAAGGCTTTGACGAGACAATATGTTTGAGTGATCTTCCAGAAAGCGTCACATATCCGGGGTCAACGATGGTTGTGGAATTCAATACAGCCAATGCTGACATGTATGGATTTATATTAGAGTTTACGTCAGGTATTTAGGAACATGTTTTATGTTTGTGTATTACGACCGATGATACAATATCTACCGTGTATAAATGCATTGTTGAATTCGAAACTGTTAATGCTTAAATCTTCAGCTTCGTATTATTATTACAGCTTATAATATTATTTTAAACTGGCGAACTGACGATCTTAAAAGCTCCCATTTCCCATTCTTAGATTTGTCTGTAGGTAAAATTGTCTCAAGCTCCTCGGCGTCTCTGTCTCTCTGTTAGGTTAAAAAATGATATTAAATACGACTTGGTGATGTTTTATTGTAAATATCATTTGTTTACAGTTTCGGACTGCAGCGGTAACTTCAGCAATTCCACTGGACCAGTTCCGTCGAATTTCACGTCTACAAATTATCCAGAAGATTATCCGAACAGTGCCTATTGCGAAACAAGAATCCAGGCACCTGAGGGCCATAATGTTCTCCTAACAATTCTCGATTTTGAATTGGAGGACTGGTTCGAGTGTCGTTACGATTCATTCAGTGTGTACGACGCCGCATATGCGGATGAGCTAAGAATTATGGGAGTCTACTGTGGGGTCAATATTCCTGAGTTTTTCACCTCTAGCGGGCGCGACCTGCTCGTAGTGTTCAAGACTGATATGTCAGTCAGTTATCGAGGATTCCAGGCGCAGTACGAGTTTATTGAAGGTAGGTCTAAAATACCACGGTAGTTATGAATATTAGCATGAATATTTAACATAATCATTTATACTGTAAGGCTTATATATGAGGATTTAAATTGAAATCGAGGTCTTTCGGAGGTTTCACTACAATGACACATCAGGGATCAACATTAATATGTAACAATTGGCTGCTATTGAAGATAATAGTCATTTAACGTAACAAGTAGTTGCAAATATTTGATCATTCTATCTCATGTATATTTGTTGTTTTTACTAATTTTTCCACAGAACAAGCTTGCGATAATACTTTCTACAGTGCACCGGGGGTTTTCACATCTCCAAGTTATCCTGAAAACTATCCAGGCAACTCATTCTGTAGAACACGAATATTTACAGAGCCAGGAGATCGTATTCTGCTGGTCATTCGTGATTTTGAACTAGAAAGCGATTTTAGTCCAATTTGCGCAGCCAATTTTGACACTCTGAGTATATATGATTCTGTTGATGAAAATGAGGGGGCTCTTATAGCTAGACTCTGCGGGGATAATCCTTCGGAGACTGCCTTCATCAGTACCGGACAAAATATGGCGGTAGTTTTCAAGTCTGATGCTAGCGTTAATAAACGCGGTTTTGACGCGGCATTCTACGCGGTTCCTGGTAAGTGTAAACTACTTTTTAAGTAAATTTGATAGAATACGAAATATTTAATCGTCCAGTTATAATAATGAAACATCTACATTTACATTTAAACTTCATTCTTCATTCACTTTTCGGATGTTTTCCTTGGCATGCTTAGGAAAAAGTGTACTTAATGTCCCAGATATTGGTATACCACGATACTGGCAAATTACATCGATCGGTCGATACTAGAGCACCAAGTTGTGCTCCAGTATCGAGCGATACTGTTACATAATTATGCTACCAGTACTGATTTGTCCTACACACAGAAAACACTATGTAAAAAATTATGTAAATATAGAACTCCATGATTATTATGTAAGAGTTTACATAAAACATGTAATATATACCCAAGCTTGTGTAAATTCCTATGCAAAAGCTTAACACAACTGCATGTTTACATTATGGAGTTCTATTTTTACACAGATTGTGTATTTTTTTACATAGTGTTTTCTGTGTGTAGTGTTGAATGATACTGGTACATAATTATGTTCCAGTATCGCCCGATACTGGAACATTCTATGTGTCCCAGTATCGCCCGATACTGGAACATTCTATGTTTGTAGTATCGACCGATACTGGAACATTCCATGTGTCCCAGTATCGATCGATACTAACTTTGTACCAGTATCGAACGAACAATACTAGTACAGTCCAGAGACATGATAACTTCTGGTAAAGATCGTCCGGAATTTGTATAACCACTGGTTGACAGACTGATACTCAAAGATCTTTGAACGGTTTTAGTACAGTCAGTATATCATTGTAAATAAGGGTAACATATTTTCCACATTCTTTATTTTGCCTATTCACATTATCATGATGTTATCTTGTAATGCGACTAAGATGTATAATGTTACCCTACATTCATGCACCTTGAATATCGTGAATTAAATCATCCACAGATGACAATGGTTGCAACGACGTGTTCCTGATTGCACCAAGCACCATTTCAACACCAAACTATCCCGATGATTACCCGGCCAGTTCGTCCTGCAACAGTCTCATCGTGGCACCTGTGGGTTCAATCGTCCGTCTCACCTTTCTTGACTTCGACCTGGAAGGTCCTAGCTTTGTTGGGTGTCAGTTCGACAGGGTCAATGTGTATGACTCAAACTTTGTTGACGAAGATAGCCTTCTGGGTTCCTACTGCGGCTCGGATATCCCCAAGTATTTGGTATCATCGAACATCAGTTTGTTGGTTGTGTTTGAAACTGATGGCTCGGCAAATTTCAGGGGATTTGAAGCTCTCTTTGAATTCATCTCAGGTAATTTATACGCTATAACAACGTACCTGTTAGTAATGAATATGTTGGCTTATCAATAGAATGACTAATAAGATCAATATTTTCTTAAGCAATAATAATCTTAATCCCATCTCGAATTGGATAAATGGAAGTCCTCTGTCTTCAACAAGTGATTAAAATGGTCCCAACGGATGGACTTGGAATCCTCACATGAGCTCTTTCGTATTGGGATCCATGGTTTTATAATCTTTATTTATAATTAATATATTTCAATACGTTTTAACACAGTTGATGATGCTGGATGCGACAACATCTTCCTTGAATCTCCTGGCGAGTTTTCCAGTCCATTCTATCCGGAAATCTACCCACCACGTATCACTTGCCGTACTCTAATAATTGCGCCTCTAAACCAAATCGTCCGAATCACGATAGAAGACTTTCAACTTGAAGTTCAATTTGATACATTAAGTATTTATGACGCTGAATCGGAAAACGAGGAGGCATTGATAGGCGTGTTTAGCGGAAACTCCATTCCGGGTTTCTTTGAGAGCTCAGGATCTCCGATTTATTTGGTATTCCAATCGGATACTTCAGTAAACAGACAGGGATTTAAGGCATCATATGTCTTTCTTGATGGTGAGTATACCACTGCACATGACATCGCTATTAACTCGGTCTAGTAAACCTATTGTTATCAATTACTACGAGAGGATTACCTGGTTGTATTTAAATTCGAGCAGTACTTCTTGCTAACTGCATGGGTGAGTTTCCATTATGTTGCAAATTACATCCATGCTCAAGCGTTAAACTACTCAATGGGCATTGCAATACAGCCGGTTGGTTGCACACGATAATTATGTCATTTATAGCAACCAGTTTTGATAGAAGGCGAATATTTAAAATATGTTGCCGGTTTTTAGGGCAACAATTATAGCGCTGCTAAGCGGGCCTTGTAGCGTAATGTTTGACACTGTAAGTTGTTTCTTAGTGCTTTTCGTTCATTCCATGCTTAGGTCTACACACGTTGACACAATTATGTTAGTATTACATTCCCACTAGTTGATATATGTATACTTTTACACAGATGTTGATTTATTTTCTATTTGTGCAGGTCCACTGATGCCCACACCACCACCCCCATTCGGTAAGACTTAAAACATTATCTCGATATAATCATAATTATTCATAATAAACCTTTAATACCAGGTTATACAATACGTATAAGCCGTTATAATGTGTCAAGTGTTATTAACAAAAATGAAGGCAATTTAATAATCATGATAATACACCCAATGGAATACTGATTGAATGTTAATGTTGGGATAGAAACTCACATACTGCGCTCGCATACGTAAATGACAGGTCCTGTTTTATAGCGCCATCTATGAGTGTGCTTCCCAAACAATTAAGGCTACGTCATGTTCACATGAGCGGTGATTCGTCAATAGCTTCCGAAAATATGCAAGGAATGTATGTAGACTCGTCATCAAGTGTCAACATTAATTTCAAATGTATAAAAAAAACAATCAAATGTGAATTGATCATTATTTCAGACTTGTAAAACTCATCAAACAAGTCGAAACCGCACATTTTTTTTCGGGATTGTTTCCAATAATTCCGGATAAACTCCAATAATTATTTGTCTATCTAAAGCAGACCGTACGACAAACGTCTATCAGGCTCATCCCCAAACGATTAAATAGCGCTCTCTATCGACAAGCGGAGTTTCGACCCCAGGTTAAAGGCTTTATTTGTGACTATGAATATGAATATGAATTCATTATAACATATTTAAAATGTTTACGTTATCAATGAAATTCCTACGCGAATTTAGGCGACACGGAGTGCGGAAAGCAAACATTTCCTTTGGATCCAGAAACCAATATTGTTGGAGGAAAACCCGCGCAGGAAGCCGAGTGGCCATGGCAAGCTGTTCTGTATACTAATAACTCAGGCAACGTTGATATCTTATGTGGGGCTGCCATCCTAACATCAGAATGGATCGTCTTGGCTGCCCACTGCATGTAAGAAAGATAATATTATATCCCCATACTTGTTCTTTTGTTGTATTAGAATAGCTTTTAACGGGAAGGTTGAAATATGAAATTGAAAAATTATCCCATATAATTGACGCACAATGTAGATCTATATACGACACTCACTTTGTTTAACTATGTCAAGAAATCTCAACTACCACTGTGGATATCTTATATGTCTTATCATCGATAGTTGCGATCATAGATAAAGCTTATAAAATGTGGGTCTCAAGGATTTTCTTAAAAGTTACTTGTGACATAATAGCCTGTCCGATACCATGGAACAACAAGCATGGCAAAAAAAGTTCTTCATTCTTAAAACCTTAGGGTGTTGGTGATACTGTGCGTTTTTTGGGGGTTTTTTAGGGTTTTTTTTATTACTTGTTTCTTCAATGATACATTATAATTATAACAAAAATATTTACAAAATGTATAGGTTATAATAATATTAATAACAGGTATGTACAATGTGACAATCAATTTAAAATCACTGACAATATTTTAGATTAATTTATAGGTCAAATGTCCACGTACATACATATAATCATGATAATACACACGACATAATTATTACAGTAAAATTAGAAGATGGAGTTCTTTTTCAAATAGGAATAATAGGTTTGGGTGGTTACCATATCTAAACTTGCTTATACACAGTTTGCCAACGGCGATTATGTAGTTGATAACTTTTAAATCATTATGATCATCAATGTTATTGTGATAGTTGAATAAGACAATTTCAATGGTTAATACAAAAAGTGTTGACAACAAAAATAAACACGATTATAAAATTCGTTATTTATCCACAGGGAGGTAATAAACGATCCGTCCTTGTACCATATCAAGGCAGGAACAAATTCCGTCGTTGAATTTTCAGAAAATTTACAAATCCGCGAGTTGTCCGGGGTGTTCATCCATCCCAACGCAACACGGTTTGGACACGATAGCGACATTGCTCTTTTGAAGATGGAGACACCATTTGACATAACTGATCATGTCCGGACTGCTTGTACTACGCCGAAAGAATGGGACTATTACTTCGATGAAGGGGTTTTGTGTACCGTCACTGGCTGGGGATTTACACAAACGACTGGTGAGTTAGCGTCAGATTCATACTCTCGGCCAAAAACATCAAACATTCGGTAAAAATGAACATGCAAAATGTTAAGGATAATTTGTGTGAGACTTTTTTCGACGAGCTACAATTTTCCCGAAGAAAAAATGGCACAATTGAAACAAAATCAACGGAATACGGTATGTTGGTGGGAAATGTGGCAATTATTCTGAAAAAATAGGGTTTTTTTTATTTGGGTTACAGTTATTAGATTACCCCCAGGGGTTATAAAGGTGTCAGAAAGGCTGATAAAGGGTCTTCACCACCATTCATATACTTCCCTAAACTATGTGAATGCCTCCTCTAGGACAAAAAACATATAATTTACATCAAGAAGAGAGCAAACTGATAACTTAATGCATTATATTCATGTCACTATGATATATTAAACACATGATGTCAAATGATGACGAATGTTTTGAAGCTAAGCATATGCGTATAATCATTCGTTCAACAGGTCGGGCGAGTGTAGATCTTCTGGAAGTGGAAGTTCCAATTTATGACCAGGCTGATTGTAGACAGACTTATGCCCCGGAACTAGTAACCGATAACATGATCTGTGCCGGATACACTTGGGGTGGACGAGATGCTTGCGAGGTAATACCTAACGCAAAAATGTTTCTAACTAGGTGACATTTATTTGGCGGATTTTAGATTAATAAAAGGTGCCGAAAATGTGAGATATGCATAAGCGAGCAAATGTTGACACTTCATTCATACAAATTGAGTGGATCATAAAGTCGTGATGTTTTGCGTGACCACACCTATGACAAAAAATAGTTGTAGCAAATTGAGTGTCTTATGGGATATCATTGCTTTGTGTGCTCCAGGAACGACTGCGAAGTGTGTGTGATACTCAATGCATCACTAAATGCCGGGGTGCTTTAGATAACGCAGTGTGTCTTTGACATCCCATAGAAATCATACCTATGACAAAATAGTTGTAGCATATTGAGTGTCTTATGGGATATCATTGCTTTGTGTGCTCCAGTAACGAAGTGTGTGTGATACTCAATGCATCACTAAATGCCGGGGTGCTTTAGATAACGCAGTGTGTCTTTGACATCCCATAGAAAACATACAAAATAGTTGTAGCTAATTGAATGTCTTATGGGATACCATTGCCTTGTGATAATACGCATGTTCAGACGGGCATAAGTGATCGGCGTAAATTTAGAGGCGTAAATTTAGACCCTGCAGCAATCAAAATTCCACAAATATTTCCTCTACTCCGGACAGTTGTCCACACGGTACTAAATACAACGTTACTCCGAAGTTTTCCGACAAAGTTAACAGGACCATCACAGGGGGCTTAAAGTTAACAGGACCATCGCAAGGGGCTTACGAGTACATATTGGAAGTACACCCTTTGAACTTTGACCGATGACAACCGCGCGAGTTGTGATGATTTCGAATCCCGTTTTCGGCAGCCTGGTGCTAAGCATTGGTTTCCAGTTTACAATACGATTGATTCCGTTATTTCCAAATGTTCGGTTCCTTTATTTGATTATTTCAGCTATATAGGTTTATTTATCTCGCTTGTAAACATGAATTCAAGATCGAGATTTTTCTTTTTTGTTAATAATTTTTCGCCTCTTTTCGGATGGTGGTTTACAAGATGTAATACCTATGCTCATAGCAATAGCGGTATTTTTTCAAGGCAGACGATCTGATAGGGATGGGCAGCATCGGATGCGTTTGTGGCATATCGTCACATCATTGGCGAAGGTTAACGCCAGAGATCGTGTTAAGTGCATCCACACGGGCGTGCTACTCCGAACTGCAGCTCGTGTTAAGCGCGTTACTCCTGAGAAATCTCAGGATTAAATCGGGTCGGAGTAAGGTCGGATTAGTTAACACGGGTGCCGTCCACACGGTCACTACTCCGAAGTTTAACACACGGACAATCGTTAATCCGACCTTACTCCGATCTTACTCTGAACGAATTTACGCCAGTCTGAACGCATCCAATAACTAAGTGTACTCAATGCATCGATACATGGCGAGGTGTTTTCGATAACGCACAGTGTGTCAATAACATCCCACAGAAATATTGTAGGCCTATTCATAGACGTGGCTACTTAAACATCATGGCCCGTATTCTCGCCCGTATTAATACATGCGTTTTTAAGCTAAACATGCGTTTAACATGTTTAACTTTAAATTAAAAACACATCGTTTAACTAAACGCAACTCGAAGATTTGTTTAACTGAAAAGTGTCTAATTGTAAACATGCGTATGGGGGTAGTTTAACGCGCGTTGAAATTGTACGCTTTAAATGATTACTGAACCGTGCCCGGAGCAAGCTGACGTGCAGATCGTGTAGTCTTAATTAAATATACACGTGCATTTGAGGAATTCGGTCGATATCTATTGTAACCCATTTGTGCCACAATAAATTGAATAACCGTTTACAGTGACGCACGACGAGATTTGAGGAGTTTAAAATCGGGATTTGTTTAACATATCGATTTTCTATCTGTGCAATATACATCTGCAATAAATGTCTCATTCGTTCGTTCATGGACATAGCATTTCACAGCTTACCATCCACTGTTGCCCATATTATACATTGTGCAATAATGTTTTAATGACAAACGGATGTTCAATCTTTACCGATTCTTTAATTGTTATTATAGGGAGACGACGGCGGGCCTTTGGTCACACAAGCCAGAGATCAATGGTATTTGGTCGGCGTGGTCAGCTGGGGTGAAGGATGTGGAAGTGAAAATAAACCAAAGGTTTATTCACGGATTTCGGCTTTTGAGGATTGGATCGCGCCTATTTATGATGGCCGTGAACCATCAAGAAGTAGGTTGCCATTTATGAATCTTTTCTTCCATGCTAGCCTGTTCATTATCATTAATCTAGTTACAAAAAGCACAAATCAATGAAACGTCTGGCCTAACATTAAATCTGAATATGATCAATAAAAACTTTAACACAATGCATAACTAATCCTATACACAGGAATCTTTTCACATATGAACCTAATTTATGTTTGATCAATTGTATCGAATTGTTTCACAATTTATATTGTAGAGGAAACAGATTGTAGTTATAACGAATTTCAATGCATTGATGGTTGGTGCGTTGACTACAGCCGAAAATGTGACGGGGATGTTCTCGGACGAGGCTGCTATTTTGGCGATGACGAGGCTTACTGTGGTAAGTGAATTGTTGTTAGGCTGCGCTACTAAATAAGTACGTTCGGCCCCAGAGTAAAAGTAACATTCACCTATAGTTTATTTAGTTCAACATTTGCGGCAAAAATGTGTGCATTGTACGTGCGTGAGTTTGGCGATACGCATGCGTCAAATTATGAAGCACAGTGCTCCCTGTTGTGTTATGTGAGCCTCATATGCGTATTGATTTGCTGATGTAAGATGGCTAGCCATTATATTACAGGATAATATTTACTATTCCCAATGTTATCGTACTATAAATAAATAATAAGTTTGCCACGGTGAATCTATTTCAGACAGGTAAACATTTAAATTCTTGTCAATTTAATTTTCAGGCGTTTTTCTAAGTTTAAAAGTGATGCGATATATTATTCTTTCGTTTTGACACCGTAATAATGATTACATACTATAAGGTCGCTTCGCGGTCCAGGTCGCTCCTATGACGAGTTTAAGGTCATAATTTAAAAAAACCTTCCTCTGATAGCGACCATCACAGCGACCTGCAACGACTTCCATATACAACGATCAATCAAGAGATCGCTAAACTGGAAACGTCCGGTCGTGGCCATCAGTTGACTTGATTTCAACTCGAACGATCTGTCGCTTTTGACAAAATGAATACCATAGTTTTCAACCAATAGGGAAATGTTATTTGGCGGGGAAATTAGCATAATCATTATACAAAGCCATTATCCAGCATACGGGCTGTGTGTAACATCTTGTCGTCTGCGCTACTACCACGACTACAGCGATTTGTAGTAGTTCGATGCGACCTATGGCGGGTCGCCTCGAGTTAGCAACGGGCTAGTATGTAATAAGCATATTTTTAATAATTTATAGTAAAAGCTACTTCACTCAGAATCCAGCATACCGTTACGGCCTTAAATACATAAATGGCATATTTTCTACAAAAGCAAAACAACATTATTATGTTTTGAGGTTGTTTGTAAAACCCCATCGTATTTTAATACTTAAAAGTTGCCACAAGTAAAATTGACAAAATAATCATTAAAATGTATCTATTTGAACTTTATAATCCCATTTCAGATATGCAAAACTGACGTATAAAATACCAACAAATTAGAAATACATTGATAAAGATATGATAAATTTATGATTTCCTTTGAAATTGGTAGACGGAAACACCCAATTCTTCGACTCACTGCCTGGTTTAGAGTTAACACCCAGCTCTATCAGAGTTTCCTACGATGACATCAACACTGTGGATCATTGTGCCATGCGCTGTTTGAATTCTACTGAAATAGTTTGCTTGGCTTTCGACTTCACCGTTGACTCAGCAAATACGGTTTGCAGTCTCGCCACACCAGAATATACAACCCGACAAAGCATGACTTCGAGCTTGATGCATTTCGAGATTGAGAAGTTGCCATGTAAGATAATTATGCTATTCCATTGTATTCCGTTTGCATTGTAAACCGTACCACGATACCTTTTATGTATAGTGAAATTACATAGCCTTCTTTTAAGAATACACGATATTTCCTCCTCCTTGATGCTTTTCGTTAAGGATCTATTGTCTATGATACATAGTAATGCATCTTCTCATAACACCACGTGCTTAGAAAAAGAAAAGCTAGTGGTTATAAACGTAAATTACGCAATATGTTCCTGTTTTATATGTGAAAACATAAAATGGAACAAATTTAGTTATATAACTTTAATCATGTAGCATTAAATAAAAAATATTGACGAATATCTGTGACCAAACCATCGTATGTCTGTCTGTAGGTTCTGGAGAGTCCATCACATCACTAACAGGGCGCATTGCTACACCGAAATGGTTGCCAGGATGTGCGTCTGAATTGGCTGCTGGTAACTATTTCTGGATAATCAACCCAGCAGAGATGGACGAAAATCTTAACGCCGTATCCATTAACTTTACTCAAATCCACGCTGGAAATCCCGCATTAGATTGCACGACCGAGACAAATAACGCTGTGATAATTAGATCAGGGCCGGATCCGACATCAACACCTGTGGCACAATACTGTTTGAATGAATTACCTTACAGTATTGTTGTGCCGTCGAAAGTGGCACGAATCGACTTTGTGACCGTTGATTCGGATCAATACGGATTTTTGGCTGATTTTGAAGTGGGTAAGTTTAAGTTGACTTTTTTAATCGTCTTGTTTTCGTCAGTCAATATCAAAATCACAAGTGTACTGTGAATATAAAGGGTTTAACAAAAGAAAGTATACCACTTTGTTTATGTCATTTTGAGTAACATTCAATTTTTTTTGGTGCACTAAACAGGCTAGATAGGCATTTAGATAATCTTTTAGGCATAATTTGATACCAAATTTGCCCCCTAACAACAAAGATAAACCATGATTAGCACCATTTAAAGAAAATTACTTTTCAAAAGTCATTTTCAATACACATACGCGGGAAGAAAAGACCACATGTTACCTGTTCATAATCAAATAGCCCGCTCGCTCAGGCACAACCCAACGCAGTTGCACTGTGTGATCAATATCCATTTCATTCCCGGCCATTCAAAGTGCAACGCACAGCATTTTCTCGCGGCTTGCGTGCCTTGAAAATGTGACTTTTGAAAAGTGACCAATTTTCTTTAAATGGTGCTAATCATGTTACTCAAAATGACATAAACAAAGTGGTATACTTTATTTTGTTGAACCTTTTAGTAATAGATTTCTATATCTACGCTCGAATGTGAAATTTAAGTTCAAACATGATTAAATCTAATCAAACATTATCTTTACAGTTTATACATGTGACGCCGTATTTACCGAAGCGCCTGGGGCATTATCATCTCCAAATTACCCAGAACAGTATCCACCTAGTTCTATTTGCAGAACTCTTATAACTGCTCCATCAGGTTCGCAGGTGAGTAGCAGCTTATGCGCGGTGCCATTGCAGAGCTTGGTCACAACATGTTCTCCATGAAGTTGTGGTTTTATTGTGTTATTGGCCAATCTGTAAAAGCGTTCTTTTTTAGCTTTGAACTTAATTTTGTGTAGTGCATTATAAATCACTGCAAATTTCTTTTAATGCTATTGTATTTCATATGATTAGTTTAAACAAATTGTTGCTACCAGCAGACTAACCTTTAAACATAGATATACACCTGGGGACATTGTATAAAATCCAACTTTCTTGACCACGTCTTTGATGACATATCCAGGGTAATAAATCATCCCCTCCTACACCATTTATATTTATCTGATTTATTTTACACCAACTGTGTCTTAACACCTTGTCTTGCTACCATTTCCACCGCTGTCCTAAGCATAGCTCAAGGCTCTTTAGTCTGGGTGTAACTAGAAGCCCTATATACTACTTTTGAAAATGTTCTTGTGTTAAGAAATTCCAACTTTTGATTTCAATTTGTCATAAAAACTAGTGCTATATCATATTTTATCAAAACAGAAGTTCAAATTTCGAAGAAAAAAATCACATTATATTATCCAAAGAGCAGATTTTAGTTTTAAAACTAGCCTGAATCTGGCGGAAAGTAACCATGTTTGGAAAGTCATGTGGCAATACTGCAGCGCCTCAGGCTTGTTTCTAGTTCCACCGCTGCCACACTCAAGGTCCCCCAGCATGCGGTCAATGGTGCTGAATGGATGTAATTTGTGGGTGGAACTGACTAATTCTAGCGTCATGGCCAGTTTAACCTGTCAAACTTGGGCTCAAACCTTACAGGCAACTGGAATGTAATGGAGTGCAGCCATATTGGTTGCATGAAACAGTACTGCAGTGTAAATGGAATAAACAAGATTTAATTTGGACTATATTGCGCTCTACTTTTAGTATCGAGCACTCTGTACCAAATGATCTGGTTTGACTTTGTTTTATATAACCAACATGTTAATTTTATACTAACAGGTGCTACTGTTTATGCGGGATTTCGAATTGGAAAGTAGTGGTGAAAACTGTCGTTTCGACTGGGATTACATGGAGGTGTTCGACGGGAATGATGACGTCGAGAGTCCGCTTATTGGCAGATATTGCGGTACAGACGTTCCACAATTCTTTAGATCGTCTGGGCAAAGCTTGTATGTTGTGTTCAAATCAGATAGCTCTATACAATTCGGTGGATTTGACGCAGCGTATTACCATGTACCAGGTAAAGTGTATGATACAATGCCAGCAGGGATTCGGTTAATTTTGGGATAAGACATTCCTATAATGTATAATACGCATACGTAAATAACAAGTCCTGTTAAATAGCGCCATCCCCCAATGTACTCCAATGCGTTAAGGTTATGTCATGATTACGTGAGCGGTGATTCGTCAACCGCCATCCAAAATATGCAATGAATGTATATAGACTGAGTGTATCAAGTTCGTTAGAAACAAACAACTAACTGTTTAACACAAAAAATGACAACTGGACATCTCATATTTCAGGCTTGCAAATACCTTCAAGCACGTACACTTTTCTGGAATTTTCCGAACTTGTTACCGTGCAAACTCTAACGACAAAGTCACCGACATTCCAACTACAGCGCCATCTATTGGTGTCCTCACAACAAGTTAGATATAGGTTCCCATCGACAAGAGGAGTTACAGCACACTGACACTACTTCCATTTGTTTAACCAATTTGAACTAATAGTTAAACACAGTTGTCGACCAATAAATTTCCTTTTCTCTCTTTTAATTAATATATTATTTTAGAAAACGTCACATTACCAACAGGAAATTCAACAGGTAAGTACAACGTGCAATGCAAATTACATTGGTACAGTATTTTATATCTAGTGCTTGCCTGACCATGATCAAACATAATCTTAAGTTGCGGCAATGATTCATTAAATTTACTATTTCCACTTAGGCTTATATGATCAAAACCATAAGGTTGTTTTTATCAATATACGATATGGACAATACAATATTCCAGAGAACTTATATATACATTCAATATAGGCCTTCTACCTTCTTCCGCTACCTTCATCATTTGCTTCTTGACCCATTTCCGCCGGCCATATTTCCAAATATAAACACTACATGTATGGACCAAAATAATTATTTATGTGAATAAAGGTTAGAGAGGTTTTTTAATCAAGGTATTGCTTTCCGTGTGCGCAGAAATATTCTATATTATGCGCACACATACCACTATTTTGTTCACATAGCCGGCCACTAACTGAGCGCCGGAGCACTTAGAGTGATGCATTGAGTGTATTGAGTGATGCATTCACACACACTTCGTTACTGGAGCACACAAAGCAATGATATCCCATAATACACTCACTTTGCTACAACTATTTTTGTCATAGGTGTGGTCACATAAAACATCACGTTGTATAACAAATTATAATCGCCTATTTCATTCATTTAAACAGGGATTTGCGGACACTATATGTGGTTTAATCACGGGGTTGTATAATACCTTTGGAAAATTACTTGAACGCGTTCTTTTAAATATGCTCTGTAAAACATGACTTTTGACAAAAACGTCATGTATCAAAATTCATGTTAATATTACTTTGGGACATTCTTTCCAAACTCAACTATGCTTAGATGATGATATGTTGTGTTTTATTCTGTTTATTCTATCAGATGAATGTGGTATACAAACAGTTGTATTGGAACCTGAGTTAAATATTGTAGGAGGCAGACCAGCACAAGAGGGTGAATGGCCGTGGCAGGTGGCCCTCTATTATTACAACACTTTCATCTGTGGCGGGGTATTGATATCACCAAATTGGGTTGCCACATTAGCAACTTGCACGTAAGTAATGGTGTAGATCTCAACCGTACGTATGTTTACTTCTTGGTTTAAACTAGCAACTACAGTTTTAAATACAGCAACTATGATGTACTTACTTGGTATACTTTACTCTACTCCAATGAAGCGGTCTCTCAATCGCGTCTTGAAGGACGCTACAGTAGGTGCAGAAACAAGGTCTTCCGGCATCCATTGACAACTGTTAACAGGTGTTATCTACTGTATATGAGTAGAAATAACCTGCTATTGTAAAGTGCTCAACCAAAGAAAGTCATACACTTTGTTTAGGTCCTTTAGAGTAACTTCCGATTATGTTCTGACCAAACCGGCCGGCTAGATAGACATTTGGATGAATCTGTCCGGCACAATTTGATACCTAAGTTGCTACCTAACAACAAAGATAAACCATGATTAGCACCATTTAACGAAAATTAGTCACTTTTCAAAAGTCACATTTTCAATACACTACGCGGGAAGAAAATACCATATGTTACCTGTTCATAATCAAATAGCCC
The DNA here is from genome assembly GCA_035610835.1 of Ophiura sarsii. Taxonomy (NCBI): domain Eukaryota; kingdom Metazoa; phylum Echinodermata; class Ophiuroidea; order Amphilepidida; family Ophiuridae; genus Ophiura; species Ophiura sarsii. Next base: position 108,527,925 of record CM069441.1, on the reverse strand, counting down.
TCTCGCTCAGGCACTACCCAACGCAGTTGCACTGTGTGATCAATATCCATTTCATTCCCGGTCATTCAAGTGCCACGAACATCATTTTCTCGCTGCTTGCGTGCGTTGAAAATGTGACTTTTGAAAAGTGACCAATTTTCTTTAAATGGCGCTAATCATGGTTTATCTTTGTTGTTAGGTGGCAACTTTGGTATCAAATTGTGCTGGAAAGATTCATCCGGATGTTTATTTAGTCTGTTTGGTCAATAAATAATGGAAAATTACTCTAAATGACCTAAACAAAGTGTATGACTTCTTCTTTTGTTGAGCACATTATATGAGATCTGTTACGCCTGACAAAATTGTCCGAGTGTCCTCTAGTATGAGATCTGTGGGGGGGGGGGGGGGGGGGGAGATGGAATGTTTTTTTCGGCCCGCATCTTACATACCATGGAACTAAGGTCACTGAACGGTCCTGGGTCACTGAACGGTCCTGGTCTTTTCTGTTGACGCCTGTTTTACTACTACTGATCGTTCTGTCGGTCAAGTAGCTGAGGACGATTTTGTGGTACATTGTCCTCTGGAGTGACTTAAAATCGCCACGATCTGCGACTAAAAATATGTTATGGGCATTATGCTGTAATTATCGGAGATAAAAACGAGCTCTTATATATTGTATCAAATTTAACAGCGATCTTTTATACGTTAAAATGTCAGAAGATATACATATATGCGAATAAAACTATACTTATAAACGTTTCCAATATATCCTTTTGAATATTATATAAAGACATTTTAAAATAGTCTTTCACAATGCCATTAATAATATCATAATAATTGCAAAGGTTAATATCACAAATCGTATAAACCACAATATCCTCATATATTTTGTCTGGTCTAATATGATAAATATCTAGTATTCGATATCGATTCTGTGATTCACTTGATGGCTTCAAAAAGACTTTAAAAACTCATCTGTTTAAGATTGCTTATGATTTGACTAATTAACTTCTTTGTAACTGTTTTTATATTTTAACTGTTTGTTTTTATTTGTTTTGATGTTTGCGCCTCGGAATAGGTTGTCTAGATAGATGGCGCATTACAAATGCATTATTATTATTATTATTATTACAGGCCTAATTGTCGCAAAAGGCATCCAAAACATAATTTATCACCACTCACGTACATTTTCCGAGATAAGTATTATTATAATTATGCTTCCGATATGTCTATTACCAACGCATTAATCTTTATTACTGTCCTTAATCGTGAATCTTCAATTCAGGCCTTCTGATAACTTAAACGCGTATGATATCGTCATTGGTAGTAACGACGTCAATGGTGCGACTCCTAACACCCAACTCTTCACCGTGTCAGAACTGATCATTCATCCGCAGTACGACTTCACCGATAAAAGATATGACATCAGTATGTTGCGTTTAAGAGGCAATGTTACCATAGATGACTACTCACGGACTATTTGCTTGCCAACGAGTGACATGGAGTTCCCGGCGGACACTCTCTGCACTGTTACCGGGTGGGGTGACACGTTTGCAGGAGGTAGGGAAGATTGAACTAAAACTAACTTTAAATAGGCCTACATGTGGTTTGATAGAGGAACTTGCATTTAATTCATATGGCATGTATCTATAAAGGTGTGAAAGGATCTGTAGTCCCCCTTGACCCTTAACCCGGCCTCCATAGACATACAGGGAATGAAGTGTGAAACTAGTGTTGCGTATTATAGAGATAAGAGTCATGTACCAACCTATACTTTAATATAGAAAATGTCGTAAACCAGATTGAACCATTCTTTTGCTGATAGACTGATACCATTCCGAACGACATGCAATTATGTAGGTTCAGATTACGAGTAAGATTCATCGTACGAGAACGCATTTCACAAAATGTTAGAAATATCATAAGAATTCTTAAACTATAATATCTTGGGCATAGTTGGTGTAAGTAGCGTTGAAGTTGAAGCTCTAATTACTATAGTGACCTTTCAAAAGCTACATATTATACTATTATAATAGTGTGTAGACAAACACATTTTGTCTTTAAACGGCCACTATTTTGTAATTACATCTTCAGTATTAATGTTATTTTCACCATACATGCCAAAGAGATTTTATACCGTAAGAATATATTTTATGAACATATTTCATGATATATCTAACATTTGGGAAATCTGGATCTGAAAAGGTGTAACTTATTTTGACCACTCTGAATTTGTCATAAATACAATACAAAGGTACTGGAACTGAAGAACTCTACGAGGTTGATGTTTCAATTGTTGACCAGGAATACTGCCAAACACAGTATGCCCCTTCTCCTGTGACGGAAGAAATGCTTTGTGCCGGTGATATAGAGGGTGGACGTGGCGTCTGTCGGGTAAGAAAGTTTGAAAGCTTATGAAGCAAATTCGAGAGCTAAAATAATTAGTTTTTAGTTCCATTTTTAGAAATATTGGATAACTTGATCATCATGGTTAGAAATATCCACTCATTTGTAAAGGGCTTTTTCTGTTGGGGAGGGGGCAAGTTGTATATTTAAATTGGGATAAGTTGTATACATGGTGTGTTAAAAAAGGGTCCCATGGGTGAGAAAAATAATTAAAAATACCCATTCCCATGTTTTTCGTTAATAAAAAGTATGTATAAAGCCTATTAGTCCTCTATCAAACACCCTTTATTCCATTAAAGGTCACCTCAAAAAAGTGCGAATCTTACTTTATCATACTGAAAACTACTTTTGAGATTCAAATGATGAGTGATAGAATACATCAATGTGCAGCGTGTCCCCAAAAAACTGGGTCCAACACTTGCAGAGCTTATAACTTAAATTATGGGAAACATAACTACTTTATGTTTGGGATTATAAAAGTAAATATATCTGACATTATTTGGTGAAATGATAGACCAATCGGATGTAAGGTTTTAGAAATACAAAGCTTTAAATACAGCGTGGTCAGAACCCGTTTTTCCAGAATTTGCCCATGAACCGTCCATGCGTTGCATTTGCGCATCGTACTGACGTCATAAAAGTGTTGCCTTTGACTTTATAACAATGACTTACTCAGGAAAATCTTTGTCATAAGGGGAATAAAAAGTGAAGATACCTATGATTTTTGTTAGAAAAATAAAAAATGCGTTCTGAGACACTGCCATCTTTGAAGCAGTTCAAGAACCATTTCTTCAAAATTGGAAACCAGCCGTTAAGTCAGTCATCTCATCAAAGAAATAAGAGGCAGGCCCGCAAACAGCCAGTCGGTATCAGGCAGGTTACTCACAAAATACCTGCCCGACAGAAATTCCACCAGCCAGTGTAATTCTCACACTTACACCATGAGTTTGAAATTGTTTACCTGCCAGTCGGTCGCCAGGGTACTTCTTCACGACACAAAAATTACCCGCTGTGGGCGGGTGCTATTTCCAGGCATGGTATCACTCAGGGTAACAGTTGCTCTGTTTTTGTACATTTTCAACAACAAGGTTAATGCAATGGGTATTTCTAATGCTGAAAATTTATCCAAAATACCTATAATTTAACCCTTCTACCAAAATAAGATATTTCGGAGAATAAACCCCATGCACATGATTCAGGGAAAACTTGCACACAACGCAGATGCAAGGCATAAGGTGGTTTATTGCTAAATTGGAAAATATTGTTCTAACCACGCTCTGTTGAAATCATTGTATTTCAGAAAGTTGGGATTCGATTGGTCTCACATTTTCACCAATTAACCTTGATACCCTCGAATACAAAGAAGCTACGTTTTCTACTTTTTAAGTTAAAACCTCTGCAGATTTTAAACCCAGTCTTTTGGGACACGCTGTATTGTGTAAAATACATCTAATATTCAAATATGCTGTTGTTTGTTGTGTTTAATGTGGATGGAAATGTATTTTTTCTGATCAAATTGAACTTATTATCAACATGAAGTAGGCAGACTATTATTGATTTGATTGATTATGTTTAATTACACACTGAATGACGATTCTGATAAAATACACATGAAAGGTGCCCAAATCAACATGTATGGGTAGATTTGCCATAATTTGATAACGAAAGCTCCAAAATGGATAGAATTAAATTATTATGACACATTAACAATTACCGAACATGGTGATTACTATTCAATGTACAACTTTTTAATTTGTCATGGCCAGAAAAAGAAAATGTTTCAATGACAATTGATTTATTTGCAGGCAGATAGCGGTGGACCTCTAGTTTCCAATTTTGAAGACAGGTGGTACCTCGTTGGAATGCCCAGTTGGAGTAAAGGATGTGCCGATCCAGGTTATCCAGGGGTCTATACTAGAATAAGCTATTTCGTAGAATGGATAGATGAGGTCATAAATGGAACTTATTCAGGTAATATTTGGTGTGTTTTTTAAACAAAATGAACGTTATGAAGAAATACCAGAGTGTGTTCTTACAAAACATGACAAATTCCAAATGAATCAGAGACACTCATGTTCATTACACCGACCTGAAAAGAAAGATAGATAGCATTCTACGAGATATCATTCTCTATGAACTATTATTTTATTGGCAAGTGCAACACGAGGTAGGATCAGTAAGTTCTGTCACCAAAGGCTTCCCAGCCGCAAAAGACAAAACTGTTTTTATTGAGTTATGTCAACCTTTACACAACATTCTTAGCCCAACCTTATGTAAATTTACTAGGGAAAAACAACCTGTATATTATTTGTCAGGCCAATTTCTGCAGCTACTTATCTCCGTGTGAAATGAAGCCTACAAAGACGCGGTCTCGAATCATGCTGCATCACGACAATGCAAGTCCTCACAAAGCTCGCCTCACCCATACTTACCTTGATGAAAATGGTGTCCATTTGAAGGCACCTCATATAGAGATAAATGTGTGGTAAATTCACTTTTTGTTATAGTTCAATTCAATTGAATATTAACCTTAGATAATGTATTCTTTGTTATGTATGTTAGAGCCTAGTTGTAGCAGCAACTTCACTGAAGCCCCTGGCGTCGTCATGTCACCATACTACCCGGGTAGCTATCCCAATGACGCCAACTGCAACACACTTATCACGGCTCCGGTAGGCTTCCAGGTGTATCTTTCGGTTAGAGATTTCCAAATGGAAGACGACATTGAAGGTTGTTCCAACAGATATGATACACTCAGTGTTTACGATTCTGATCGCGAGGATCCGAACAAATTAATAGGCGTGTATTGCGGTGTGAACATCCCGAGAAATTTACTTTCAACCGGAAACAATATGTATATGGTGTTTGTATCGGATTCATCTATCAGTTCAAAGGGATTTGACATTGCCTTTTACTTCCTGGAAGGTCTGTATAAAACATACAACACAATGATAATGATATAATATTTAAATAAGTTTTATAGAACATTAAGACAGTACATTTATATTTATTTTACTATAGTCTACTATACAAAATAGCTAAGCATATGCTGGTTTAAGATCTAGGTTTTCAAACCCGTTTTTTTTTCATTATAAAGCCACCTGATATAAGTGCTTATAATAAATCAAGTCTCGATAGCTCTACTTAAATGCATTCTTTAAGACATCCTCAATAAGGTTCACTTTCTATGTTAAACCTATTTTCGATACCATTAGAAAAAAAGTGACCGTATTAAACCAAAACCAAACCATTAGCTCACAGGGGTGATAAATATGATTTAAATATGATTTAAATATGATGTTAATCATTCAACAGTTTCCATGATTGGTGTATTATTCTTCCTCAGACACTGGTTGCAATAACAAATTTACTCAAGCCCCAGGAATCTTCACATCACCTGATTATCCAAACAACTACACAGCCAATGCTGATTGCACCACGCTTATAACGGCTCCGGAAAAACGAAGAGTCATGCTCGTAGTGCAAGATTTCAAGCTAGAGGATGATCATGTAGAAAATTGTGACTCCAATCGTGACACATTGAGTGTTTACGATGGCAGCTCTGCCGATGCGACGTTGATCGGTGTGTATTGCTCTGATGTCATTCCAGAAATGTTCACGTCAACAACGGAGAATATGTTCGTTGTCTTCAAATCTAACGATGATACCAGTTCGCGTGGATTCAAGATTGCTTTCTACTTCTTACCAGGTGTTGTATTGTCAAATTAATTATTTATTAAAAATACTAAATATGTTTTTATTTTGATATGTGCTGTGGTACCGTTCTATAATGTGTTAGAGCGCTATATTGTTATGCTATGTTATGTCACATGCAGTTCTTGTACTGTATTAATTTTAGGTAAATATTTCAATGTGGGCCACAGTAAATCCAATTTAAAGCAAAACTTAAACTGTAAATACCAACATTTCGATTATTTTCGTTTCAGAATTAGCGCCTTCGACTTCAGCTACACGTAAGTGCTCTTATTGATATCCTAGATGTCTTTTCTGCGCCAAATATCAAAGTTTAAATGACATAAATAATGATGATTATTGTTCAGGATGGGCTTAGAGGTCAAGATTAAAAACTGCATGACAATTACGTCACTGGCTTCATTTTGGTATTGTAATGTAAATCATACTTAGACTTAGATTCGTGGTCTGCAGCACGAATATTTTACTGTCGTCCAAACCAGCATTTTCCATTGCCATCCATCTGTAGTTGATGCGCATTCATACACTCTATGTAGTGTTGAACCAATCAGAAAGCAGGAATTACAAATACGCGAAGTGCATTGAAAGTGTCCACTCCACTCCGCGTGTGCGCCGTTCAAATCACGCAGTGCGCGTTTTGTTTTGATTCGTTGTTCAAGATTCGCGGGTTCGCCGATTTTCACTGCGGGTGTTAGCAAACTTGTTAAAGTGTTTTTAGTCGTTTAACATAGATCAAAATTATGCTTAAATTGTGAATTTTAATTTGTATAGTGTCGTGTATGAATTAGGTCAATGCATGCGTATGTTTTGTTTCTCGAAAAATTAGAAAAATCAATGCACTTGCGCAAATGTTGATATGCTCACAATAGCACTCCCCCTTCGGGGTCGTGCCATTATTCACACATCAACATCAGCGCGCGTGCATTGATTTGTCTAATTTCTCTCGAAACAACACATACGCATTTATTGACCTATAATTAAGGTTCAGTATTGTATGCATTGAGCTGCATTGCTGCAATCTCAAAAAAACCGAACGTGTAATTGCTATTGAGATGGTAAAGAAGAAACAAATCTGCACCTCACTTTCGATGTGGGACCTTATGCATTGGATGGCCTTTTCATTTCGATCGGTCCTTGTGACTTCTTTTGGCTAAAACGAAGCTGGCCACGAATGTCTTACTTATTGATACGTTAGGTTGAACTGTGAAATGAATACGCTGACCCCACAGTATATGTGGCTTAATATACCTAGTGTACCTTTGCGTCAGTATACGTCACACTCACACATGTAAATAGTATATATTGAACTTTTCAGTCTTAGTCTCCGCTCAATTTATCTGAATGATTAGTGAACTATTGTGATGCAAGGTATAAATAGGGGTCATAAAGTCTAGGAAACTTTAAAGTCACTTTAAATCCAAAGCCTTGCGTGTTGGTTTCGCAGTTACGCCACGCAGTTACTGTGTATTATTATTCTTATACTATCCAGCTCAACCCGGATGTGGTCAACAGACTGTCTCCTTAGATCCTGAGGCCATGCTTGTTAGCGGCAAACCGGCTCAAGTAGGGGAGTGGCCGTGGCAGAGTGCTCTCCTTAGTAACAATGAATTTGTGTGCGGTGGAGCGTTAGTAACATCTGAATGGGTGATCACCACAGCCAGCTGTGTGTAAGTATTTGCATATTTTGTTACACCAAACCATCAAATTTGGTTAACAAATATATATTACTGGTGTGCTTCTGCACGTAACTAACCTTACACGAAATCTTCTGTGAAAGGATTAAAAGGAGTGGGTTCATATAAAGCTTAATTCATGAGGTCTTCACATGCTGTCTAACTCATGAATACCTAAAAATAAGGAAACAAAAATTTCGAATAACACCTGCATAATTGTATTCTTGTTATTCCCAAAGGCAACACGGATCATCCGTGTATGAGGTAATACTTGGAACCAACGGACTCGGTGATGCCCCAGATACAGCACAGAGAAGAGCGGTGTCTTCAGTTTACATCCATCCGGAATACAATGAAGAGTTCAACGATTTTAATATAGCTCTTTTGAAGCTAGCCATGCCGTTACCCATCACTGATTACATACGAACCGTATGTGTGCCAACCCCAGATATGGCATCAGAATTTGAAGTTGGTACTGGGTGTTCCGCCACCGGCTGGGGTGCTGATTCTAAGAGAGGTATTTGCTTTGAGGAAGATCATGTCTTAGATATTTATTTCGGCTATTGAATTTTAAATCATGCTGACATAATGTAGATATGAATAATATGCTGTGATGTTTCCTATTCCTCCCAACAAATCGATGCAATAGAGTAAGGTCCCCTTTATTGCCGCGGTTTATCAATAATTACGTTGCAAATGAGCGTTGAATATGTTTCTGTATGTATTTCTGGTCTTCAGTCTAACAATGCATATTATTTTAGAAAATAACGCTGAATTATGAAAACCCCTATTTGTTTATATCAGGCGAAAACCAGGAGGAATTACAAGAAGTGCATCAAACCATTGTGAATAATGACCAATGTGTCAGCGAATCATTGCCAGATCTCTCGGATAATATGATTTGTGCCGGAGGCGTTGATGGCTCAGGTGTTTGTACGGTAAAGCTGCTTGATTTTTTAGCTACCATACTTCTTCCAAAATAACAAAACAAAACAAACCAAAACAATCAAATATAAGAACAAACTAAGATAACAACAAATAAAACATTTGCAATTAAAACAACCAAGAAAACACCCACCAGAACAACAACAACAACAACAACCAAAAATAACAACAACAACAATAACAAATTTATGATAATAACCTATTATTAACATTTGGTGCCTATACTTCTCGAGTGCAGCAATTACGCACGTATTCTGTATTCGCTGGCGGAGTGCACGTTTAGAATACAGCCGTTGCCAGGACAAATTATTCACGCTAACTTTGTTACGATCACATTGATCATAATAAAAAGCCTATGGTAGACGTACTGGCCCAGGCTCGTACCAGTAAACATTACTACGTGCACTACGTCAACGAATATGTGCGCGTATGCGCTTAATGGTATGTTCTGATCACTTTTTTTGCCTATGATTTTTTGTTCACATCAAGATAATTATTTTGATAACAGAGCAATTCCCATATTTTTCTCATTATGTCTGTAAAATCTTAGGGGCCAGAAAAGTTCCAATTAGAAATCATAGGCTAAAATGTGAGGAATTACTGCCAAAGGTGGTTAACCACCCCTAAAATGTGATCAATTACAGTACTGCCAAAGGTGGTTAACCACCCACCAGTTTGTGTACTACTCCATGGGCAAATTTCTTGTGACCTTCTGCTTCTAAAGTAAGAACCATTGGAGTTATGCGACTAAAACTTTGGAATGTGACACTTTTAAGGATTTTCAAGTGACAATTTAAAAAAAAATCATGTAAAATAGTAAACATCAAGTTGAAAATCGGGCCAGCAATCGGAACATCTACCTTTAATTTATTGAGGCTGCTGACGTCGAGGTCTTAGTGAAAAAATGCTCCGTAGTTATTCATCACACCTACTATTTTATATCTTACCAATGTTAGGGTGATGACGGAGGACCATTAGTCACGAACGCAGACAATCGCTGGTACCTTGTCGGACTCATTGCAAACACTGAAAGTTGTGGAGCTACGCCATCGGTATTCACAAGAATGACTGCATTTTATGAATGGATTGCGCCTATATTCGATGGACAGAATCCTTCAAGTAAGCGTTATCGTTTATCAATTAATATTTATTTATTTATTTATTTATTTGAACATACACTTTTACAACAGTGGCACTCGTCTACCCGACGGTGCGTTCATAATATATACATACATTAATTGACAAAACGAAAGAACATTAATCATGTTAATAATTATTATATATAGTCACGTATACAAATATCTCAAAATTCACATTTTTAGCACTTTTTGGTCAATAATTTCAAAACTGAAAATTTTAAAGGCAAAAAAAACAAAGACTTCCTAGATAATTGAATTAAGATGCTTTCTGTAAAATTTTAGAATTTTTTACCTACAAATTATTTTGTTAGGTTGTTAATAAAATTTAGGCAAAAAAGAGGCATTTTTGGGCAAAAATATAATAAATCACGATTTTTGATACGAAAAATAGATTCCCCGACTAATTTCATTCAAAAAAGTGTATACTTTTATGTACAACACATAAATAGTTTGAAAGTTACAGTGCTTGACAAATTCATACAACGACACTTGACAGCCCCCTTAAGTCTTCCACTGAATCATCATTACAAAGCATACATTTACCATCCTTATTATTTGAAGACCATTTGCGTGTTCTATGTTCCAATGGAAGCGTGTTTGATCGCGCTTTGAATTTTAGACTACAACCAAAGAAATCAGTTTTGTCTAAAAGATAGTCTTCCAATTGAACGGTTTTTTTAAACTGCAAATAGTCTTTAAGAGAAGATTTTTCCTTAACAGTGTTACTCCATACATTATGACAAACAATCTTATTAATGTGTTTAAATGTGTTAACCCAGCGTGGACTTGCGGGGGCGTCATTAATAATGTATTCCATGTCGCACCTTTTAAGCGTATCTCTAATCGACGACAACCATTTGTACCTGATTTGGTTCATGTCGCAGTTTAGATTCATTAGAGCGTTTAACATAAGTTTCGGCCAACGGTGCATCCCTAGATTAGATAGCCGTGCAAGATACTTTATTCTATGAACATCTTGAAGGGAGGTTTTATACAGGGAATAATACGCCATACGTCATATTAGATGTCCATGATATGGGGATGATGTTTGTTCCACTGTCACTTTGCTTCCAATTGAGGGAACTCCTTTTATTGTTTCAGTTGCTGAACGTTTAAAGCTACAATCCAGAGATTTGGCTTGCTTTATTTTAACTTTACACACATGTGTACAGCTTCTTCTATGTATTTGGTGTTTAAAATAACTTTAACAAATCTAAAAATTATAATCAAAATACTTAAGACTCCATAACTGCTCTATACCACAACTGTATTGTTTGAACTGTGTATAAAGACGACCGGTAAGCTCACTTGTATTAAGAAATTATTATTATTCAAAATCCTCACTGGATCACGCCCTTGCCTTTTAAGTGGGGCTAAGGACCTACGTTTGTTATGTCTGTACTTTGTTCTATTCTTTTGGTTATAAACCTTGCTGCTTTATAATGCCTTGCTAATATAATAATAAAATATTAGAAGACCAAGCCCATTAATAGTAATAACGCTTGATCCAAACTGGAGTGTAGTTTTATCACGCACAGGAAACAATAAACACAGTGTTAAGGGTTTCCTTCAAAATGAAAAATATAGATAAGCAATAAGATTGCCTTACCGACCGCAACAAATAATTAAATACTTGTATAATTCTATTTTCAGCTCCACCAACTGCGGATCCCCTGGAGCCTATAAAAGAAGAGTTAGAGCTTGTTCGTAACGACGCCAACCTGTACCTGTATCTGATGTACACGTTTATAGGACTTCTGGTGTTGATACTTTTATTACTATTATATACAGTTTGGTACAACATTGGTAAAAGGAATCGTTTAACAGCTGCTCTTGACTACAAGGGAGAAACCATACAAGGTGTGAATAATGACAATCTTAATAGTTTAGGCCACACTGCCAAACCAGTACGTTTGGGTCATACGAATCAGTGAGTTTTACATGAGACTTTTACAATGGTCGTCAAAGTATTATTTTGCATCACCATACGTACAAGTACACACATGGCAATTGAACTGAGACCAGCTATTTCTATAATCACATTGAAAATGTGCATTTGTCTTAGTTCAATTTTGTTGTTGGTGATGTACATTATTACTTTGGGTAAAAGTCATGTAAAATATATATGAGGAGTGCGTTATGGGCTTGCAATTGGGTCTTATCAATTAACCTATCTACCACGCACGATCATTGACCTTTTGCAGATGAAACATATACATGTACACCTTACCCTATGGAAGACATGAACTTAATCACAGGGAGCGTAGATTACAAATGGAGACACCCATGAAGTTAATCTTATTGAAATGTTCACTCCCTGTGTCGAAGATTAAAATAATGTCTTCCATGATCATGATGATAGGGTGTGTGTAGACTTTCAATTGGAATATAGCCCATTGTTTATGCATCTTTTAGGTGTTATTCGTTAAATGCTTTTGAAAGTCGGAACATTGCCTCGATGGAGGAAATCACGAATTAAATCAACGTGAAAAGGAGTAAGATTTTATCGAGATTATTCTTGTTATCCTGTAACTAATCAAGAAACTTGACAAATATTACTATTTCTAAATAAAGCAAGATTTCGCTCTGAACTAAATTATGTGTCGTTTTATATTGACGATTTTTAACTCAAAGATGTTACATCTCACGAATTGCAATAATTTATGATGTTTCAAAATAGCCTTTTCATTTTAAACACAAAATCTTGATTATATTATGTTTGCCAATATTTTTATTTAACCTTTTGTAAAATTGGTATTTTGTCTATTTTGTTTCAGATACGATACCACTTAAAGAACAATCGTAAGAATTCCCAGTCAAATGAAGTCTACCGCAATCGTCCAATCAAAGAGAACTATCAATTACAACAACAAGAGGAGAAGACAGGGCATATCTTTTTGGCAATTAGTCCTAAACCTATTATTTTGTACACAATATTCACTACTATGAAAATATAAAGAAAACTAACAATTCATGAACTTGTCAGAAGATGTAAAGAGGAAAGGTGAGATTCATATCTACAATAACTATGTTACATCAAAATACGAATTACGTACGCCATTAATGATTTTGACAGTGAATTGGACTAATATTTTGGTTAATTTAATATAATGTTGTAATAAAACGGTTTGTAAATGAATTTAAATATCAGGCAACAGAAAAAGCAAAAAATGCTACCCTACAACAAGTGGAAGCAGATAATCTATGACACATAATGATGAGAGGAAGGGTTCCGGAAAAGGATAGACAATCCGGACAAACCAGTGAAATTTAGCAATAATACGGTATACATTCAGTTGAAAAGTATTGGATAGCTAAAGTGCCAAAGTGCGAAATGGTTAAACTACTCAATATAACGTGTCATATTACATCCAGTCGGAATTCATTGACGTTATTCTGGAAAAGATTCATAATAAATGTTTGTTCTCCAAAAGCGTCACACAAGACATGTCTTCAATATTTACCGTGTCATAAAGTTCACCTACTACCATTAATATTTTGCTGAACAGGTGGAACTGTACAGGTATTAAGTACCTTACATACCCTTCCCTTCATTAGTTTTGACCATAAAAATCACTCAAACTTCGATAAACATAGACGAAGCTAAATTGCATGGATGTGCACACATTTAAGTCATTTCTCTGGCATATATAGATGAATTATGCTGCTACAAATAGCAGACTCTTGGAGTGGATAAGTCTGTGAAATGTAAACAGGTACTCAGTGGAGCTAGCTTTAGGCAGTACCATTCGATTTTCTTCAGAATCAGAATTATTGTTGTTATGCGAGAGTGTCAGAATTATTGTTGTTATGCGAGAGTGTAACGTGGATTTTCCTTACCTGCGTACCCTCGCATGACACTAAGAATCGACAGGACTTATAGATTACAACAAAATACCAAATTCAGTTATTCTAAAAAGCGATGAGCAATCACAAGGAACTGTTAGAGATTTTTAAATTAGCATCTGTAAATACCAAACTTGAAAATGTGTGTTATGGTAGGAATGGTAGGAAGGTAATTCAGCAAGTAAGAATTGTCTCTTGCGATCGTTTCGATTTTAACTAACGAAATATCTGTACCCCAATAAACCGGCTAGATGACTATACGTAATGTCAAGAAGAAAGAAAGCATTTCAATTAAATGTTGTAAGAATGCTTGTCTATATTTTGCTTACATTCGATAACAGAAGGTATCGTGAAATCCACAAGTTTGCTGCTGAATGCGTTAATTAATACATTTACAGACAGTTTGATATACTAGAACGCGCGTCCTAAAATCTTAACAGTATCATACTGCGACTTGTAAAGAAAGACCATGTCGAAGTTTTGCATCATGATGCCATTTAGTCCTGCTATTTGTGCCGGCGTGTGGCATATGTAGAATACAGTGCTATTGAGAATCAACAATTGTGCATACTCTGACATTAAGGGGGTGTGGACTCTCAGGTACAGCCTCCGTAAAACTGCCGTAACTTCTTCAATATTCATTTAATCTTTATAAACGTATACAGTTTTTTGCAGAAAATGGTTTAACGAATCCAACCATAATAATGAAATTGACCATTTTGGAAAAAATTATAAAAAACACGTTTTTTGACCCATTTTAGGTAAAGAAGGTAACTCAAAATATATTTTGTTAAATTTTGTCATACTAGTTTTATGATAATCCTGATAACATTCCCCAGGAGCGTTTTTTGTTTTGTTTTGAATAATCGATTATTTTTTGAGTTATAGACCAAAAAGTGCCAAAAAATGTGAATTTTTACCGCCAAAATCATGAAAATCACATTTTTGATTTTTGATTTTCATGATTTTGGCGGTAAAAATTCACGTTTTTTGGCACTTTTTGGTCTGTAACTCAAAAAATAATCGATTATTCAACAAAACAAAACAAAATCTCCTGGGGAATGTTATCAGGATTATCATAAAACTAGTATGACGAAATTTAACAACATATATTTTGAGTTATCTTTTCCAAACCTAAAATGGGTCAAAAAACGTGTTTTTTATAATTTTTTCCAAAATGGTCAATTTCATTATCATGGTTGGATTCATTGAACCCTTTTCTGCAAAAAACTGTACACATTTATAAAGATTAAATGAATATTGAAGAAGTTACGGCAGTTTTACGGAGACTGTACCTGAGAGTCCACAGCCCCCTTAAGTACTCTTACAAGTCTTATATACACCTAGCACATAAAGTCCCTGACCAGGTGCTTTGAGGTTCGCTAATTCAACAAAAAAACTCCTGGGGAATGTTATTAGGATTATCATAAAACTAGTATGACGAAATTTAACAACATATATTTTGAGTTATCTTTTCCAAACCTAAAATGGGTCAAAAAACGTGTTTTTTATAATTTTTTCCAAAATGGTCAATTTCATTATCATGGTTGGATTCATTGAACCCTTTTCTGCAAAAAACTGTATACATTTATAAAGATTAAATGAATATTGAAGAAGTTACGGCAGTTTTACGGAGACTGTACCTGAGAGTCCACAGCCCCCTTAAGTACTCTTACAAGTCTTATATACACCTAGCACATAAAGTCCCTGACCAGGTGCTTTGAGGTTCGCTAATTCAAAATATATAATCGGTACACAAAATCTGAGATATACATTAAATGAGCAAATTTCTTTTCCGCAGTTTGATACCTCATTCAACAAAATCGAATGGATACTTTTAAAGTTATGGCGATTTCAATGACCGCGCATGCAACAGAAAAGTTGCACTAGGTATAGGAATCATTGATTTGTGTGTGATTACTGTCATAACTGTGTGCTATCTGAACGAGACAGATGAATGGGTCTGGAGTGATAACCGCAATGTGCGGGACAAAGGGTGTATCTGGCTGTGAAGAATACAAGTCTTAGCTGATTAGCTGTGAGTTTTTTCCGACAGTGCGTAATCACACACAAATCAATGATTTCCTATACCTAGTGCAACTTTTCTGTTGCATGCACGGTCATTGAAATCGCCATAACTTTAAAAGTATCCATTCGATTTTGTTGAATGAGGTATCAAACTGCGGAGAAGAAATTTGCTCATTCAATATATATATCAGATTGTTGGTACCGATTATCTATTTTGAATTAGCTAACCTCAAAGCACCTGGTCAGGGACTTTATGTGCTAGGTGTATATAGATTACATCAAAATACCATTCAGTTATAACGGTATTCTAAAAAGTGGTGAGCAATAACAAAGAACCGTAATAGATGTTTTAACAGATGCTACTTTAAAAAGTAGCATCTGTAAATACCATACATACCATACTTGAAAATGTGTGTTATGGTAGGAAGTAGGTTTTCTGCTACTTGCCAGCTGCTCTAAATGAACAAACTTGAACAATTTTATATTGTACGTTTAGCAAGAATTTACACGGGCGATATCTGTTCAACTTTAACTAACTAAAGATTTATCTTTATAAAACAGCCATACTTAATGTTAAAAAGAAAAGGAGGAGAGAAAGCATTTAAATTTCGTAAAGATACTTGTCTATATTTTACTTGTACTTGTTCCTGAAGAAATTGATTTAATGCCATCGTGTCCATTCTTCTTGCCTCGGGGACAGAAAGTATCGTGAAATCCATCGCGGTAAAATTTGCTGCTGAATGCGTAAATGAATACATTTACAGACGAGTTCATAAACTCGAACGCGCGGCCAAAAATCTTAGCACTATCATACTGCGACTTGGAAAGAAAGGCCATGTCGAAGTTTTCCATCATGATGCCATTCAGTCCTGCTATTTGTGCCGGCGTGTGGCATATGAAGAATACAGTGCCATTGAGAATCAACAACCGTGCAACCTGATTTCGAATTGCCGTCGATTGATCGCCTGGATTGGTTGCATCAACCATTGATCGGTTGCTCAAGGCGTGGACTATCATTACGTAGAATGATACGTTGGTTATCAAACTAGTAATATAAATAAAAAACTCCAGTATTTCTGGATGATGTTCGAAATGTTTATTCATTGCTACACATGTATGGAGGTATTTCGGCAAATGTGAGTATCCTTCTGAATCAGGCCAGTCCATACAAAACCATATTGGTTTGCCATATTTCGGGGCGTTTAAGAGGGTTATCACCAAGGCTAAACACCAAGCAGTTGTTATCAGCTTAGCTGTACGAGAAGTGCCTTTTATCCGACGATGCAGCAAGGGACGACAAATCGCTAACCATCTATCTAGAGATACAAGGGTTACGACAATGACGGACGCGTAGTAGCTGAAATACGCAAAGGAGAGGGTGGCGAAACAACCAGCAACACCCTCAAGTGGCATATGATGAACTATAGGCGAGGTGAAGTATGACAAAACGTAAATAGTGGGTGCAAATATGACGAAGATGATATCGGCAACAGCGATGTTGGCCAGATAAAAGTTGGTTAAGGTACGCATCCGTTTTAGTCTAGCGAGCATGAAAAGGAAAGCGACGTTCCCCAGAATACCAACGATGATGATTATTGGAATAATGATTGTGATGATGATTTCATCGGTTTTCGTAAACAACCAATTATCGGCGTAAATCTCATTGGGGATTGGAATTGTATTCCAAGGTGTGCAGACAATTCCAGCCGGAGGATGAGATGTATTCATTGTGCTGGCAGTGTCTATACGCCGAAGATCTTCAAAATAGCGAGACGGTAACGATGCT
The DNA here is from genome assembly GCA_035610835.1 of Ophiura sarsii. Taxonomy (NCBI): domain Eukaryota; kingdom Metazoa; phylum Echinodermata; class Ophiuroidea; order Amphilepidida; family Ophiuridae; genus Ophiura; species Ophiura sarsii. Next base: position 108,510,409 of record CM069441.1, on the reverse strand, counting down.
AGTGGATAGAAGCTGTTAATACCTTTTACTCGGAGAACTTCCTGAATTGAGAGTCGCCTTCACCAACCGGTTCTATTTATGAACACCATACATACTTCACAACCGTTATAAACGTGTAACTAAAAAGGAATTTAGTGCACCTCCTTATAGGCCTATAATAGGTAATTACATTTTTGCGAACCCCAAATGTTCAAACTTTAAGTTAATTACTCGGCATTTCCACGTACCACACGGTGAAAATAACTTAATAAATGTTGTTAATTGTTAATATGATTTATTAAATCGAATGAATTTAGGCCTATTCATTTCCCAGTGAAAGTAACTAACTTCAATATTATATCGTGTTAATAGCAGCACGCTTCTGATTCTTCAATATATTATAATTCATATCATTTCGAAATTGTGAAGTACAATAAGTGAAGGACAAGGAAAGGAATAATACCTATTCATAGTTCCAATTTGAATAGAGTTGTAAAAATTGATTTGAAAGAGCTCGTGCAACATTTCATACAGAAGGCTACTAACAGGACACGACTTTAGACAGGCAATGATATATAAATTGTGTATATGCTTGTCAGTCTGGTATAGAGCGCTTGAATGCTATTCAAACGGTCACGGGCTCGAGTCCCGTACCGCATAATATTCTTGCTTTTTAAGTTGGGATATGCGTCAAAGCTTATATGTTTGGGTTGTGGAACTAGCTGTATTTGTGCTGCCTTGCTGTTATTTAATCAATATTGTTACAACACTATACAGGGTGATTCAAAAATGCATGCTGCATTAGTGGAAAGAAGCCATTTTGGTTTCAAAATTAAATTTACACTTTTTTAAACCTTGTAAAGGATAACATATTTGTAAGTAAATTTGTATGAAAACAGATTAAGTCAATTGTATTTTTCGTTTGTCTCTGATTACCCGTTTGTCTCTGATTACCCTTTTTACCGAGGCACATGTTTTACTGGTTTGTCCACGAGGTATCTAAAATACGCAAGGAATAAGAGCGCAAATGCGTCTCACGTTCAAAGTTGACGTAATTGGAATTTAACTCAATTTTAACATGGGGTTAAATTAATCAACTTTTCTTACCAATGCCGAAAGTGCTTAAAGGGTTCTTAATTTGAATAATTATCTGAAAGTATTACAATGTTTATTTGGCGGTATATTCAATGTGAAAATGGAATGCGCTGTGTCAATTGTAAATTACTATGTCTCGTGGTCAAACATGTATAGTTGGTTATACGGTAAAAAGGACCACTAAATACAAACGTAAAATATGATTGATTTCATATTTTCACATCTTGTATAGCAATTATGTCATACTCTTAATGTTTAAAAAGTATCAAACGTCAAATAGGTTCTGAACACAAAATGGCTTCTTTCCACTATTGCAGTTTTTTGACTCACCCTGTATAGAAAAAGACGTGCCTGGTAAAAAAAATCCGCTTTGTCCAAATAATTTGATATCGTATAATATTCTTCACAAATGCACAAATGCTGGCTGCTAATCAAGCATATAAATGTAAAGCATCAAATTCAGTAGAAAATGAATTTTATACCAATATTTGATTTGCGAATCCATCAACTACCATCCATTATAGCCGAGTGTAAAATTAATTAGCTTGCGATGGTTTTTGATTAAATTATCAAATTTAGTAAAGAATATTTGTATGTCGTTCAATTTATAATTCAATTTAAATCGCCAGACTCCAGGAATTCTTTTTAGACATAATAAACAATTTTCAGTTTCTTTTGGCTTTTTATCTACAGTTGGAATACACGAACTATAAAATTATATCGAATTAAAACAAATTGTATTGACCGAAAATAAAAATGTAGGTTGACACTGACCGTGACGTACGGGATATATTTGCTTTTAATGACTGTCATTTTTGTGGCTGACAGTTATTCTACGATGATTAGGAATGGGCGACATCACGGAAGTATTCGAAAGATGGCGATCGAATCATTAGGATTGCACATAAGGGAGGGGCGGTATGAGACATAATAATCTTGAACTGAATATTAATTACTAAAGGCTATACAGAGTGAGTCGGAATGATCTGGACCCAATTTCATAAAATCACCAAAGATACGCCTATGTTGGTTGGTTGGTTGGTTGGTTGGTTGGTTGGTTGGTTGGTTGGTTGGTTGGTTGGTTGGTTGGTTGGTTGGTTGGTTGGTTGGTTGGTTGGTTGGTTGGTTGGTTGGTTGGTTGGTTGGTTGGTTGGTTGGTTGGTTGGTTGGTTGGTTGGTTGGTTGGTTGGTTGGTTGGTTGGTTGGTTGGTTGGTTGGTTGGTTGGTTGGTTGGTTGGTTGGTTGGTTGGTTGGTTGGTTGGTTGGTTGGTTGGTTGGTTGGTTGGTTGGTTGGTTGGTCTGCCTTTCTTTCTCTTCGCTACAATCATGCCTTGCACACTAACCTTCTCTAAGTTGTTACCCTTGCGTAGTGAGATGTGACCAAAGTAGCTCAACATTTGGGTGTATAAAATTAAGAAGTCGTTTAGGCACCTCAATTTCTTTAATTCTACTGGCATTTGTTCGAAGGCAGCTATTCGTTTTTGTCCGCTTATGACAGAGGTTTTGAAGGCATGCATGGCAATTGGAAATACAAGGGCTTGGACAAGCCAGGTTTTTGTTGCTCTGATAATTCCTCTGTCAGCCCGGATCTTGAGTAGGTTTACCATTTTTGTTTTTGGGGTTTTGTTTTTTTACATTTCTCATTTTTATTTATTAGCCTTCATACAAATATATACATAACGTTATGGATTCATACAATTATCATTTTACTTTTAAATAGCATTACATAAATGTTAGACAACTTTTTACATTAAAACTGCATTTTGTATGATAATCCTATAATAGAGAAATCACTTGTATTGGAGATTGATTCAACACATACGTGGATATTTTAAGTCATGCATCAATACAATTATAGCTTTAAACTACGAATCATAAATTGTAATATATGTTATATGATACAAATATATCTTTAAACTTAAAGTATTATTTTATGACAGTTTATCACGGACATTAAATAACCTTATGCGTTTTTTATTCTGAATCGAAGAGAAATAGCAAATTTGGGTGATTACCATATCTGAATTTACTTATACAGATTTTAGCAATAGCACCCACATAGTTGATGAAATTGTTGTCAGAATTCTTGAAGTTTTGTACCCAAAATTAGAATTTTCAACATTAAATTTAAAAACAAAGCTTACTTTGGCAGAAATGACAATTGCTGCATGATTCCAAATCACTTTACATTTTTCGCAGAGGTAAAAGAAATGTTCTGTGTAGTCAATTACATTTTACCAGTGTTACAAATAACTATCAGATGGCTCTTTACCCATTTTGTGTAACAACATTTTCGTTGGGTAGATGTTATGAAGAATTGTCCAATTAAGTGCAATCAACCTTGCTTCGTGAGTGCATTTTGGCATTGTTTTCCAGATAGGTTTCCAATTGAATATAAAATTCGGAAAACGTCTCATCTAAAGGTTTTGACAGCTTGGGGGGGGGGGGGGGCAATGGATTTAAAAATGTATTTTCTTAACATCTTTACAGAACAAATATCAATCGGTATGCCTTTAAAAGAAATAACTGCATTAGCATTAATTGGATGTTTGGATTACGCATCAATTTCCAAACTGCCGGGAGAGCATTACGAATGACATAATAATCTAATAGGATATTACGGCATACTTTGAAATTTTCAAGTGAGAGAATAATATAGGCTACCCTGATAATCAAATAGCTGGTGTAGTCTAAAAATGTCAGCTTTGATCCAAAATAATTTACCGATCAGTGACACAGATATCATACGTACCTCAAAATGTGATATCGTATCCTAGAAAGCAAATCAGGGCACATGACGGTGATAAATATGGGAATTGCTCAAATAAAACTCTAATATGTTTCGCACTTGTTTACAAGCATTTCCCTTTTAAAGGGGTTTTTATTCCAGATAATCTCATTGCTTATGTCAATAACATCAGAGGTGTGGCTCACTCTTCAGAACGTTGGCATACAAATCTGACATCTTGTTTACAATAGTCATACAATTAACATTATTATTTTTACATAAACAATTTCAATTAAAAATGTTGGTGCCAATACCAATTTTATAAAAGCACATGAAAATGTGTTATTGAAATGTGAACATGAATGTAAACAAGCCGAAAAGCATATGAAAATGTGTAAACGTGCTGAAAAGCATGAAAATGTGTAAACATGCTGAAAAGCATATGAAAATGTGTTAAACATGACATGCAATGCAAACATGCTGAAAAGCATATACAAATGTGTAAACATGCCGAAAAGCATATAAATATATAAAAATGCTGAAAAGAAAATGTAATGATATTCAATGTAAACATGAAAAGCACATGAAAAATGTGTTATGTGTTATATGTAATTGAAATGTGTAAACATGCTGAAAAGCATATGAAAATGTACTAGTATATGAAAATGTGCTATACATGATATGAAATGTAAACATGCTGAAAAGCATATGAAAATGTGCTATACATGATATGAAATGTAAACATGCTGAAAAGCATATGAAAATGTACTAGTATATGAAAATGTGCTATACATAAAATGTGAAAATTGTGAATGTAAACATGCCGAAAAGCATATAAAAATATAAAAATGCTGAAAAGTACATGAAAATGTGCTAAACATGTATATGATATGCAATGTAAACATGATGAAAATCATATGAAAATGTGTTATACATGTATCGATAATGCAATGTAAACATGATGAAACTATGTGAAATGTGAAAATTATGATAGAAATAAACAATAAAAGATAATATAAAAAAAACCAATTTTATAGATATGATATCATTGCTAATCTAGACATATGTAGACATAATCAAATAAAACATTATGAGTTGTTGGAAATATTTCGTTAAAAATCAAGTATTAATCTGTCAAGTTTTCGTCAGGATTAGCTCTGACTTCTTCAGGACCACATTAATATTATAATATTAAGCAAAACATAGAGATTGCCACTTCTCTATTGGTATCATCATTTGGGCTGCCCCTTGCCCGATGATTTGGGAGTACGTGCCCTTCCCTACTTGTGAAAGATTGGTGGCTCTGAAAAGAGCCGTTCAAATTGATTGCCGCTTTTCCACTGAACACAGATGGTGGCTCTGAAAAGAGCTCTACACGTAGGACGCCACCGGCCTACTGTAAATTTGGCTCTAATTGAACCTCCAAAGGACTGCCCTTGACCAATGGAAATAACGTAGAGACGGCCCCTTGTCTACTACAGACTACAAAAAGTATAATTCCCAGTAGTGCGGTCACTGATCTGTAAATCATCTCAAATCATCAGGCAAGGGGCAGCCCAAATGATGATAACAATAGAGAAGTGGCAATCTCTATGTTTTCCTTAATATTATAATAATTTGGTCCTGAAGAAGTCAGAGCTAATCCTGACGAAAACTTAACAGATTAAAACTTTTCAAAACTCTTAACTTATATTATGAATACCCGTCGTTTTAAAATCAAGTATGTCCATTTTGAAGAAAGGTGCTTACAAAGAACACACACTTAAATCATGTATGACATTGAAATCGTGTACAGATGCATCACAAGTTATAACACGGATTCAGTATTTATTGAATAAAAGTCCTGAAGGTTAATTGGACTCTCATAAAATAATAATTTACATAACAAAATAGTTGTGTAATTCTATTCAGTTTGCGTGTGGATTCAAACCCTTCTCATACCTGTGAAAGAGACGGTTTAAAATAATCATACGAAATACTCAATTATTTTCGCAATAACCTAATAACTAGAGGAAACTTGTTGTCTTAATCATTTTGATTCACCCTGTATTATTTGTCACTTTGATAGGCTCAAAGAAATATATCGGATTGCATTATTGGATTAGCTGCCATCTTGTCAGGAATAATAACTGTGTTTAAGATTTTCAGAAAGAAGACCCACCTGTTTCATGGAATGTAGGCCAATTTTCCATTAAAAAAAGTGTAAAAACTTTGCCGTTTTTGACAAGCAATGTATTCATTACGTGTGTGAACAATATTTACGCCAATTTCAAAACCAATGGGTAGATTGGGTCCGTATACAGCAGTGTGCCACTAACGGAGGAGATGGAGCATCTGAAAAGGCAAAAGAGAAAATGCAGAATTACAAGAATTAAGACACCGAGATACAACTGCTGACTCAAACGGATGTCCTACGTACAAATTAAGAAGAAGGTAAGTACAAATAATCATCGTTTAGAAATTTGCGATATTCTCGGACAAGATAATTGCCTGTCTGGCAGAGAAAAAGGCAGAAATATGGAGCTTCCCCGATAAGTTAGAAAACATAATGCGGAATGCGTTTTTCCATACATATCAAAATGCTTTGACGACAAATGTCAAGATAAGATACAAACGAACTATTCAGTTAGCAATGTCAGTAATGGCTATAAATAAAACTAATAATGTAAGATGTCAAAGGCCAGTGATCATACACTCTTAGAAAAAAGGGTGCTTCAGTGGTTCTTGGCTGTCCCGTATATGGAACCCTCATGGTTAAAGGTTCTTTTAGTTTAAAGAACCCCTAAAACTTCTGTAGAGAACCTTTAGAGGTTTTATAGACGGATTTTTTGTTCTTTTTAAACCTTTAAAGGTTCTTTGTGGAACCTATAAAGGTTCTAAAAAGGGTTCCATATACGGGACAGCCAAGAACCTCTGAAGCACCCTTTTTTCCAAGAGTGTACATGTAGTTGATTTGATCAACAAGGCATAACTACATTTCTGGTGACCGACTAATATTGCCAATAAATCTGGTTTTGTGTGAGGGTTCCAGTTTTATTAACTTTGAGTAGCCTCTGGACCGGGACCCTTGTCCCTCTTTCTGACTTTCCAAGGTTGGCAGGTCTGGAAATATTGACTCCAATTTCAATGGGACCTGCCATACAAAGTTAAAATGTAAAAGAAATGGGTATCCCCTTTTCAGTTAAAGCAACCAATATGGTTTTAAAAAAGTTAATACAAAAAGTAATTCTTCAACCACATTTATAGTTTCGGAGAATTTGTGTTTACTTGGTCTTGATCAACAGTAAGTTTTAAAATTATCCTGAAAAAATGGCGCGTTTAGCATGTTTGGTTCTTCAGATATGGTTCATTATATAAAGCATGCACCAAACTGACTGGTTCACGGGAGCGTTCATTTAGTTATTGTCTTCAACAAAACATCATGCTCTAGATTCAGAATTGAAAAGCCCGCCTTGACAAAGTATCCCAATCTTAATGCTTATGTGCCATTCACATTCAACAAAGAAACGTAGGTACGTAGGCCATGGTAATGTCATACACCAGACAGATGTTTCAGATGTCTCTTTTTTTTCTTCTTTTTTCCCTTTTTCACAATTTGTGACCAATCGTGTGTGTTGCTTGCTGATCTTCGAGTTTCGAGTATCGAGTTTCTCCAAAACTCGATATCGAGTTTCATGAAAAAACGTAATTCGATATCGAGTTTCAAAACAAAAATCAAACTCGATATCGAGTTGAGTTTATAAAAAAATCAAACTCGATATCGAGTTTCATCAAAAAAACCAAACTCGATATCGAGTTACGTTTTTTCACAAAACTCGATATCGAGTTACGTTTTTTCATGAAACTCGATATCGAGTTTGGATTTTATTGAATGCATTGGAGAATAATCGATTTTTTTTCTTCTTGGTAGTATATATAATTAAGCTTTAATTAGCATGTTAGTTCGTGTTTAGATCCTATTCTATACATTTTATCGAATGAAAGTTGCTTGACAATTGACATTACTACTTGGTAGCAGTTAGAAGAGAAAATCGTAACTCGATATCGAGTTTGGTTTAGTATAAACCATTTTCCATAGAAACACGTGTGAAAAACGTAACTCGATATCGAGTTTTGTTTGGTATACCATTTTCCATAGAAACACGTGTGAAAAACGTTACTCGATATCGAGTTTGGTTTTTATTGAATGCATTGGAGAATAACTTATTCTTTTCTTGGTAGTATATAATTAAGCTTTACTTAGCATGTTAGTTCGTGTTTAGATCCTATTCTTAACATTTTATCGAATAAAAGGTACTTGGTAGCAGTTAGAAGAGAAAAAAGTAACTCGATATCGAGTTTGGTTTGGTATATACCATTTACCATAGATACACGTGTGAAAAACGTAACTCGATATCGAGTTGTTTTTTTTTTCATGAAACTCGATATCGAGTTTGATTTTTTTTTTGAAACTCGATATCGAGTTTGGTTTTTTCATGAAACTCGATATCGAGTTTGATTTTCTTTTTGAAACTCGATTTCGAGTTTGATTTTTTTTGAAAACTCGATATCGAGTTTTACTTTTTTTTAAACTCGATATCGAGTTACGTTTTTTACATGAAACTCGATATCGAGTTTGATTTTTGTTTGTTTTTGAAACTCGATATCGAGTTACGTTTTTTCATGAAGCTCGATATTGAGTTTGGTTTAAACCAAACTCTAAACTCTAAACTCGATACTCGAAACTCGAAACTCGAAACTCGAAACTCGAAACTCGAAACTCGAAACTCGAAACTCGAAACTCGAAACTCGAAACTCGAAACTCGAAGATTAGCAACACACACCAATCGTGTGTAAGTCCACTTTGTGCATTCTATCTGTACTAAATGATGCTCCCGTTTGGACACGGCAGTTTTGTGCATGCTCTCTGTAATGAACCATACATGAATAACAAACCAAGCTGATCAATACTAAACACAAATTCTCTGAAGCTATAAAAAGTGGTTAAAAAGTTAACTTGAACTTGGGTCAACCTTTTTTTGGAACCAAAAAAAAGTTAGTGGCGTAGCCAGAAAGATGGGAGCCGCTCTCAAGTTTCTGACTCAGCGGCAAATTCTCAACAACAAAAAGTTGACTTTCTTGTCAAGTCCTTATACAACAAATGGTGAGTGCCGCCCCCCCCCCCCCCCCCCGGGGATCGAACCCGGGCTACCGCGTCCAGGTATTGGTGCAGAAACCTACAGGGGGCGCTCCCAAATATAACTTTTCGAAGCCTGTATACCTTTCCGTGAATGTGCAATGAGATAGACTGGGGAATATGGGGCTAACTTGACCTTCTGTTGGATTTTGTTGGACTTGTTGGACATGTTTATAGTTATGTCGCCCATACAAGTTATGAGAAATAATTACATAAGCTTCATAAATATAAAGACAAAAACAAAGAAATTATTGACACACCAATTTCCATTAACTACAATGTATAGGTGTTATCAGAAAGTGTGGAGTAGCTGAGTAAGGGTTAATATTCTTTAATAGATTTTGAGATTGATACTAATTCGTAATAATATTAATTTATTTTTTATTTACCATGCAGGTTGATGTTGACATATTTATACTGGGAGATGAGTGGTGAACTGCAGGCAGGACGGCAGGTTTCTTTCCCAAAAGATTCCGGAATATACAGGCTGTATCAAAAAGATTTGTACTGTGGTCTGATCAGTTTTTCAGAATTTTTTTTGATATGTTACGAACCATTTAGACCATTTTGCTTCTATATGCAAAATTATTGAAGTTTCATCTTTTCTAAGAATTTTGATTTACGACAATCGATCATTTTTTTCAGAATTTACAAGCTTTTAAAGGAATATTGGTGTTTTTATCATTTTCATCGAAACGTTAGATCTGAAGCGCACAATTCAAAGTTCCTCCTGACTGCACTCATATATTCACTACTTATAAAGAGTTTGTGCAGTGAACCTATTTAATTTGCTTTGCTGCGAGTAAAACCATGATTACGTCGATCTTCATTTAAATGACAATAGTGGTCAGAAACAACAGCCAATTATCTTCAGATTATCAGATCAATAAGTTGACATAATTCCCTATTTATTAAAATCAAAAATATTGTATTTATCAGAGATTTTATATTTTTAATGCTTTTTTGAAAATGGAACATATCAGAGTACAAATCATTTTGATACAGCCTGTACAGTGTCTTTTCATATTGCTAACATTAAAGGGGCGTGTACATCTCAAGTGTTTGTCCTGGACAAAAATCACATGACTCGCTTCGCTCCCAAGTCCTCGCGTGCCCGGCAAAAAGCCCATGATGCAATACTAAGTCGTAAAAGATGTGCACATAAATCGACAAGATGCTGTACAAACTAAATATAATATATCTAGAATTGTTTCAACAAGTAGTGTTATTCGTTACATTTAAATCAGAATTACTTTCTTTAACAGTAAATAATCAACTTTTGAGCGAGAAACTATCTTAAAACTACAAAGATTAAGAAATATAAAGCATTTTAAACATCCAATTTAGAGAAGAGTGGTATGTTGAACCATATTACTTTTGTTTGTTATTGCGTTCACATAGCGCATAGTTGGCTCAGCAGTAGAGCATTGGACTAGTAAACCGGAGGTCGTGGGTTCGAATCCTATCACGTCTTGAAATTTTATTTTAATCGTTTATATACATTTTTTTTTATTAGTTTTCGATATTGTTTATCATTTCGTATAATTATTCATTATTGTTCAATTATAGTTTATTTTGGAATGTGGAATTATATACGATTTCATTTTAATTTTCCACTGACTGTTTAGTGTGCACGACATCATGAAATGTGAATGAACCGCGGTATACCACCGAACTGTCCTACTCCTATGCAACAGGCCAATACAATAGAAACTCGTTGTGTGTTATTATCGATTGAGCTAAACTTGTAAAGTAAATGCCAGCCGTTATGTAATACAAATCAATGTGCCTGTATTATTATTATTGAAATAATGTTTCGGTGGTGCAGGAAATAGGAAAATCGATTCAAGGACATGAGCCGACTGGCTTCTTATTTACATAACAATTGGGCTTTGCAGATCATGTTCATAGACTAGCTAGGGGCCATTCAATGTAGGCCTAGAAATAGTAAACACAATTATATTTACAGGACATTCTTTATCGCAGTGAAATTGCAAAAGAAAAAAAGTATCATTCAACATTCAATAAATATAGCGAACGATAAGCAATCCTGTCAATTTATAAAAACAAACAGTGTAATAACAAAACAGAAAAGAAAACCATACCCATCCGCAGGATTCGAACCACTGACCTCATGATTGTGAAGCCGGCGCTTTGACGTTTGAGCTAATGAAGGCTATACATAAACGTTTTGAAGAAACACATTACATAGGGTTCAAAATACAAATATCTCTTAAATCGGAGGCTAAAATGCTTTATATTTCGATTGGTGTGCATTTTTAATATGGGTTATCGCCCAAAAGTTGATTATATGCTGAAGGAGATTGTAATTCTGATTTCATTATAATGCATAACACTATTTTTTTAAACGATTCTAGACATTTCGTTCGTAAATAAATTTCACCATTACGTTTGATCGATTAAAATTCGCGGCAAATCTATTGCACCATGGGTATTATTACTTAGAAACACGGAGACTCAGATACATAGGGAGTCACGTGACTTTTGTCCAGGACAAACACTTGAGATGTACACGCCCCTTTAACAATCAATAAATGTATGACCCGACCAGTGCTGCACGTTTCCCTGCCCTTTAAAAGTATAGTGAAAAACAATGTGTTATTCTGAATCAGACTTGCTGGTCACTTCACCTGTATTATATTTATCATGTTTATTAACCCCTAACAGGGATGGGAGAGGACACGCCTCACACAAAACTTCGCCTACTAAAACCAAATTCACGGGTGAAGGTTTTGTAGGGGGCGCACTATCATGGTCGTAGCAAACCAGACGACCTAAGACGTGGTTGATTTTTATCGGCTCAAAACATGACTTGTGGCACAAAAATAGTACATCAATGGTAAAAAAAAGCTGATTGTAATCTAGAGTAAAACTGATTTGCTTTGATGATGGCAGAATTTAGTACTTATATGACACGAAACATTCAGAATTGGTTATTTGAAATTAATTTACGTAGAACAAAATACGAATTTTAAATTGTGGATGGCTTCGTCTGACAGTGACAGAGGAGGGGCGTGGCGTTATTTGCATTTCATGAATATTGTATAAAGATCAGTTAGGAAGGACGCCGGATCGCGACGATCACATGGTGTGAGGTCATGAATAGTCATGACTGAATATTCATTTACAACGAATGATTGACAGTTTACGCTGTAACTGCCGGGTGAAGGTTTTATAGAGTGCGCTATACTGAACCACTAGGCAGATACGAGAGTCAAAGGCCTGACCCATAACCAGCCAGGCTATGTTTTTGTATGAATTTTGTACCCAACAGATCGCCGCGAAACACTCGGGATTCGACCCTGGACCCTCCGATCACCACGCCGCGTCCCGAAGCACTCAGTTAAAGGTAGATGTTCCGATTTTCAACTTGAAGATTTCTATTCTACATGAAAGGTCATCCTTAAAAAAGTCGTGTTCCAAAGTTTGAGTTGCATAGCTCTAATGGTTCTTATTTTAGACGCACAAGATGCTGTGAACTGTACCCATTGAGTAGTACACAAACTATATCGGTGGTTACCACCATTCGCGGTAATTCGACGTTATTTCATCGATTTCTCCGTAATTATACCGATTTAGGCCGTCAAATTTCAGTATGATGATGAGAAAAATACGAGCTTTGATATGATATGGAAATCTCCGTATGTTTGAAATAATTCTGTGTTACGAAAATGTGATCGGGTCATCTACCTTTAACCTGCCAACGCTTGCTTTACCAAATCAGCTCGGATGATGACGAATTGAATTCTGTAGCATTCGATTGTGTGGTTTTATTTATTTCCCAGAAAGAGTGTCCAGGGAATTTGAGATCATATAGTAAGACCCAGATATGGTAACTTTCAAATTCATTCGTTCAGTTAATCAAATCTAGCTAGTATTAGCTAGTACATGCTAGTATCACTGGAATCTTGCATGCATGCTAGGCGCTTCCATGCATGCGTGCATCTTTTGGGGATGTGTTGCTTCAACGCTTTGAAGTCCATTATATTGCAGCGAAACTAATAGCATTTATAACGATACCGATATCGTCGTGATTGGTCCATTGAGTTTCCTCTATAACGATTAGAATGGAATAGGTCCAAATCCTCAACCGCTATGCCAATGTTTATGAATCTACTATAAACAATAAGCGCACGAGATATGTTCAGAATCTAGCAGGATAATGGATACTGGAGAATGTAGAATGCAATGAATACAACTGAATATTTTTGTGTGTGATTATGAATATATTTGTTTTGTCAAGGGTTTACAAAGTCTCGGGTAGAATTGACGCCCCAAATAAAATATAATTTCATCATAGTTTTAAAATATTTCCGGCCCTTCAGCATGTAGGCCTATAAAGTAAAACTGCCCAAAGGGGAATATGGGGCAACTGGACCGTGGGGCAAGTGGTTTTCTCCTCTCCCTACTTCACTACCCTATTTGCCCTTCCCTTTCACCTTCTCTTTCATTCCTCTTTCTCTTTCTCAGTCTCACCTGCCCTAATTCTGCAGCATCGCAACATGTTTCTCCAACAGGTTGGTCGAATTGGGGCTGTGGGAGTATTTCTCATTCCGGCAAACTTGGGATTCCCTATTTGACGGAAAGAATGGTAGCATTTGGAAATATTTATTATTTCTTTTTGTGTCAACTTTGTGTTCTGGGTATTCCTTGGAATGTATACTTAATGTTTTAAAAAGAAAATACGTGGATTTTAGCTGAAATATAATTTTACGGACCAATTTACACGCACGCTGCATGCTCGGGTAAAATCCGACTTTTAAGTATTAAACAAAATCACGATGAACTCGGATTTATTTTCATTTTTTTCCGTTTGTGTTAAAACATATCAACATTTCATAGACTTCATCATGAGCTAACTCGATTTACATCGATTTGAACACAGCCTACAAAGCATATAAAGTCTATGGACAGCGAATTAGTGATGTACGCCCATAACGACTCCCCTGGATTTGCTGAATTGTTGGTAATGTTATCTATGCAATGAATAATCTTTTATTATTGATCATAATTACTTGAAATTATAAAATTAAATCATTCATGAGGAAGCAACAGGATAAATTCATAGTTGTAAGATTACTTTGATTAAGTTTCGATTAATATCGCGATGAAATGAGATGTTACTAATTCAATATACCGTATTTACGTCAATAAAGGACTAAGTAGAAGGCATATGATTGGTCAATTAATATGCAATGTTATATCCTTCATTTCGTAAAGTCAAATTTACTTAAAAGTGCTGCATAGTATTATACAAACTATTGCAATTCAGTTGAGATTCCAGATTTCAAACTCTGCGTCGCGAAAGATATTGACGGGAAGTAATAACTTTGGCTAACGTATACATTTGTTTTATTTGAATGCTTAAAACATTGATGAACACACAAATCAAATAAGTTGCACAATGACGACAGCTGCCTATTCTAACCCAACAGTAGATGATAATGATGATGATGCTATTAGTCCCTCAGCTGACATGGTATTGGAGGAATCCAAACAGCTGTTTGTACTGGGAGTTATAATGTGCATCTGGACTCTGGTTATCATTGTATCTAATCTTGGTACCATAACTGCATTTTGGAAGGTCGCTGCTTTGCGTGTGAAACCAAGTAACTTGCTCATTCTGAGCCTGTCTTGCGCCGATCTTGGAGTCGGGATAACACTTCTCACGCTCGTTATCCCAAGCAGATTGATGAGTGATTGGATGTGGGTTGGCAAGACAGGGTGTCAGGCAAGTGTATTCTTTCAGTCTGTTTTTATTATAGCTGGTACTTATACTGTTGTAGCTATAAGCATAGATCGATACTTATTGATCAGCAGAGAGTTTTCAAAATATCTGCGTATTCAATCACGAAAAAAAATTACCATCACGCTTCTGACCATATGGATGTACGCCATTTGTGTAGGCACAGTGCAGCTCATATTGTGGGACAATCTTCAAGTGCCAGGTATGGTAACAAACGTCCACCATTGTCGCTCCCCATCAAGGAATGTGTTTTTAAGTAGTATGCTCCAATTCATTGTCAATATTGTTACACCCCTGTTCGTGATAGGGATTGCTAGTGTATGTTTTCTGAAGAAGTTAAGAAAAAGGCTCCGTCGAATAGATGTGGAACACCACTCGATGCAGAGGAGAAGTCTTCCGCGCCAACCAGATGATGGGGGCTTATATGCACCCCGTAAGCGATACACCAAGGCTGCTACGACCATGTTTGCCATAGTATTGGCATTCTATATCTGCATCCTACCCTATATTCTATTTAGTATCATTACAAGTGTGATTTGTAGAGAATGCAACAGGATCATTGTAGGTGATATTATTCGCTTTAATTCATGTGTGAATCCATTCTTGTATGCGATAACTATGCCAAAGATTAGAGCTTTCTACAGGAAAATCTTCTGCTGAGGTATACGTAGATAAGTATTGACCATACATGCTATTTAGACTTAAAGGTATTTGTGATTTTGTGAAAATATTTCAAGTTAGCTATTTGCTAAAGTGTAAATTCGGGAAATATTTGTAATAACAAAAAATAGAATACAGACTGTAACAAAATAAGTTATACAATCGCAATTTTATTTTTCACCCAATGTTAAAATCATGCAATGTCAAGATCTTTTACACTCTGTGCAAAAATTAAAAAAATTAAAAAAAATTAAAAAAAATTAGCCGTTTTGGCTACCAGAATAATTGTATTTGATCTTTTTAACTACTTGCCTTTAAAAGTTATGACTAGTCTACTATAGTCGTTTAAAAATTGGGTTGGGCCACTTTCACAATATCATACAATCTTGCTTGTATAAATGTAATGGTTAGGGTATCATGCAAGGAACATTAAAGAGGACAATATAATTCTTTTTCAAATAGTTTTATTTCATTTGAATAAATAAATTCATAAAATAAATAAATTACATCTTGGCAAATTCATACACGGTAAGCACAAAGACTGTCTCAATCATTGTCATTCTAAAGTTCTGTTTACAACCATAAAAACTCAGTCTTCCAATGTGAATTGGGGCACTTGTTGAGCGGCAGCCATGCTCTTAGTAAGGGATGGTTTTAATTCTACCCCACATTACAGATCTTTGTAATACTTTGTATTCTTTGTAATACTGTTAAAAAGGAGTGCTCTACTGCTACGTTCTTTGTTCGATTCATTTTATATTCATCCTAGTGGTTTTACCATTGATTAAACCAAAGTGGCCCAGTGATTTCATGACTACTTTAGACAATTGATCATATCTGCTTACCGACCATCGATTGTCATGAATCAAAGCGTATTCGAAAGCTTAGACAATTCCCCTCGCATACCATTAAAACCCAAAACAGAAATTCTACGGGAGATATTTTTAATATTTTTTTCAAAACTGTATAACCTTTTTTTGTTACAGCCTGTAATATGTTAGAAGGTAAAAAGTGTCCTTTTTTGCTGTTGTGTTTGGCTTTCATAATTCTTGAACGTTGTGTAAAGTTTGAATCTGTGGATCTGCCTATCATTCTGATTAATATTTAAATGAGGTCTACTCTTTCTCAATGTGTTTAAAGTGCAGCCTAGTCTGATGCAGTTTCGGGTATTTAGAGTTATTACCTGGTATATCACTGCACATTTGTTTAGCATTATCAATGCATTATGTGATTTCACCATGAGAATTGTAATGTTGAAATTATTGTCATATTGTAATTACAATTATGTACAAATGATATTAATTAAAACAATGAATCGGAAAAGTGTACTTTAGATACGATATCGAACGATACTGGCACACATTTAAATTGCCAGTATCGCACGATACTCGTACAATTTCATTGTTCCAGGAAAATTCCGATACTAGATACTGGAATACCAAATTGTGTTCTACGAGGGTCATTCAATAAGTTCTACCTCCTACCTCATAACTTTATTATTATATGAGCCAGTCTTATCAAATATCACACGATTGTAGCTTGGAACCTCAGCTAAAAATCCAACGTAAATTGATCTGAGTACTGGTTGTGCTTTTTCGGACATGCAGTGAGAACCAAACCTCAATTTAGTGTGACGGACACGGATGAAAAATAGCAAAATATTGCCGAAGTGCTTTTTAATTGGCCTATTGTAAGAGGCAAAACATACCTACCGGTCAATTATAACCGTTCTAAATGTCAGATATCTCTTTAATCAGACAAATGTCAGATATCTCTTTAATCAAACAAATGTCAGATATCTCTTTAATCAGACAATAAAGTTGACTGATTGGTTTGGAAAAAATATGCCCTCTGATTAGCCAGATGCAGGTCAGACAACCATTCAGTTTACCCCTCCCCTAGAGAACCATGTAAAAGTCATATTTGTTTTTCATGAGAACTAAGCGATCTTCAATATACCGAACTAAAGAGAGGGATTTAAGTCTATCAAAGCGATCATTTTCTATCATTGACTACCTGATTTACTATTCTGAAGGTTTCACATAAGTAAAACTCATAAAGATTTAACATTCGAGGCATCATTGTGGCTTAATATGTAACAACGACAACTTGACTGATTCCGGTATGCCAAATGCATAGCAATACATTTTAGTTGATAGTACACTATTTGCAAGCCTACAAGAGTTAATAATGTTTACAATACCATTCATTCATTTCCATTTTCAGTATTTAAATCATGATCTTATATCTAACCATACAATACGAAAAAACCACCCGAAAAACATGTGTATATTTTTAAGGTAATTTTCTGTGTCCGTTGTCCAAAATCTCTCTCTGGCTTTGACCGCGGAATAACAAAAGTCAAACAGATATCAATTAGCATTTACTACAAATTTGTAGCTATGATTCGGAGCTATAATCATGACAAATGTCATGAGGTTGACATTAATATTAGCGATGTTATGAGGGAGGAGGTAGAACTTATTGAATGACCCTCGTAGTATCGAGCGATATTGGAACGTTTTTATGTTTTAGTATTTGTCGATAGTGGTACACATGCTACGAGTAGTGATTTGTCACAGTATTGGAAAAAAATGGTACATATTGTGTTCCAGTATCGCCCGATACTAAAACACTGGCTTTGTACCAGTATCGGATGATACTAGTACAGTCCAGAATTTGGGCCCTAAAGAACACTTTTCCCATCAATGTGTAAAACATATTTTTCTAGTTAAATTATGAGAGTTGGAATACATAATTATTTTTAACATCAATTATTATAGCGGAATGATGATACATGTCTGTAAAATGTAAAATGGACAAAACGTGTTTTCATGCTGCAAATATCCTGTATTCATATTTCCAAACCATAGCATACGATAATGCAATGCCACCTTTAATTTAATGAGCAATACTTATTTGAAACCACTGTAGGGTATTTTCTTAACGGTAAAAACGTCCTCTAGTGTTGACTAACGAGTACACAATTATTGGCTATATTAGTGGCTATTATTTTTTGTTCGTTTCTGGCATTGACTAATTAGGGGTTCAGGTTTCGGAGTTGTTAATCTTGAATCGATAACGGTAAGACGGGTTTATTTTGCGAGGGCAGCTATAAAGCTGCCCGAGCAAAATAAACCCGTCTTACCGTTGTCGATTCAAGATTAACAACGACAAAGACCTTGTTGAACCCCGTTCAACAACGACCAAACATATTTACATCATTCATATGTGAATAACGTTTTGGATAATTGATGAAAACAAGTAAAAAAAACGTGTTTTGATAGGCTTAATTTGACATAAAAAAATAGCTGCTCTTTAATTAAAAAACGGGGGAAAATGTTTACGTTTTATTATAATTAGGCCCTTATTTGGACATCGTCCGTTCCCTGTAAATGGGCGAGGGAACTTCTGAATGGGCTGGGTTACAAAAGGTAAACTTTAGAGAAGACAAATTATTTAGCAAGTAATTGTGAAATTTAAAATATTTTGTAAATAGCATTTTATTCACACACCACCTTTAACATTCAGAGAAAAATTAAATCAAGAATGCGTTTAATTTACATAACACATTTTGATACATGTTTATAGAATATGTGTATCAAATCAAAACACACCCCTCCATTTCAATAGAGGTACGGTCCATTGGTTGAAAGGAATGTCATTTTACCGCGCGATGATGCAAAATGGCGATTCTCTTGTGCTGGGTAGCGATCGTTCGGTCTAACATTGTGGCTTTAGGAGTGAGCCGTGACATATCGTCAGCCTGCTTCGATAATTGCCTAACTCACTTTTCAGCAAAATTGAGTTTTTTGCATAAATCATGACTTCATTACATTATGCACATGCTGTTATAATACCTAAGTCATTGACCAATCAAAAGTGTTAATAAATGAAGAGCTTTGTTGCAAAAGGGCCACCAGACCACTCCAACATGTTACTCATTTTGCATTATTGAATTTGCATTGACAAATCCATGGAATTGATCAAATTATTGTTTGGCTGTGTTCATCTGTTTCTATATGACTTGGATTAGTGCATCCATGCACGCCAATTGAGGCATGAATATCCATCCATCAATAATGCAAAATGAGTAACAGGTACACAGGTAACAGGTTTCATACTTTTGTTGTTTTCTAAGAACTAGAAAAAATGAGTTAGGCAATTATCGAAGCAGGCTGACGATATGGCCCTCGCAAAAATATTTTCCTCAGGGATATAGCTACATTTTGGTATATAAAGCTGTTTGCTAACTTTAAGGATTGCATGGCGAAATGCATTTATACGCCAAAAAAACGGGCGAAAAAATGAACACATTTTGCGAACATTTTGTGTTTGTTTACACTTTTGCATCGATGCATATGCATTAGTGGCTTCCAAATAAGGTTCGCAATCCTAGTAATTTGCATATGAACAGTGGGTTTATCTCAAATCGACAACGCTTTGTTACTGTACTTAATGTATGTGGAGTTGTTGAATTGATATTGCAAAGTAGTTTGTTATGTTTCTGAAAATCACAACAAGATTTTCTTTAAAGGAGAGTGCATCCTAGGTTGAGAACGTTTAATAAAAGAAATACTGTGAACAACTCCGCTTTTTTATGGTAAACACCTCTTTGACCATTCAGTTTATTTTATAGTTAATGACTCTCTATGACCATAATCTTACTTATTACAGACGTTATTAGTGATTTTCGTATGGGACAAGTATTGTTAGAGGGAGTAAAAGAAATAAAAATGGTGACTTATGTTACTCCTTCTTGACTGTGCAAATAATTTACCATTTTCGCCTCATTTAATTACATAGATTGAATAAGTCTGAATGAAACAACATAACTTACTTGTAGGCCTACATATTATTATGTTAGAAGGTAGAAAGTGTCCTTTTGTATTGTGGTGCTGGGATTTCTTAATTCTTGAACATTGTGTAAAGTTTGAATCTGTCTATGGTTCTGTTGAAATGATGAGATCTGCTGCTCTTTCACAATTTCACAGGCGCAGCCTAGTACGATGTCGTTTTTAAAGGTATTTGTGAACACGTTTCTAATTCTAGTGTGTCTTTGAATCTGTCTAAATGTTTAAATGAGGTCTACTCTTTCTCAATGTGCTTAAACTGCAGCCTAGTTAGATGCAGTTTGGATATTTAGAGTTAATACCTGGTATTTCACTGCACATGTATTTAGCATTATCAATGTAGTATGGAATTTCACCATAAGAATCGCAATGTTGAAAGTCTTGTCTTATTGTATTTATATTTATGTACACTTGATATTAATAAAAACAATGTATCGGGAAAAGTGTACTTAAGGTACGATATCGCACGATACTGGTAGAATTTCTTTGTTCCAGTATCGTCCGATACTGGAACACCAAATTGTGTTCTAGTATCGAGTGATACTGGAACGTGAGTACATACACATGCTACTCTCTAAATGTAAAAGAGTGGTTTTCCACTCTTTCAAGGAGTTAAACGCAGGACAACACGTTTTTGAGTGGATTATATATGACAATGTTCCACTCTATTGAGAGTGAAAAATTAACTTTCACACTCATTTTAGAGTGAAAATTTTGCGTTTCACTCCCTTCACTCCTTTTCAAGTGAATTTCCACTCTTTCCACTCGTTTTACATTTAGAGAGTATACCAGTATTGAATTGTCCCAGTATTGAACAATACTGGCACATACTTGTGTATCAGTATCGCCCGATACTGGAACATTTCATATGTGCCAGTATCGTCCGATACAGAAACACTGACTTTGTACCAGCATCTAACGATATTGGTGTTCAGACCAGAATTTGGGTCCAATGTATCAATGTATAAAACATTATGAGAGTTGAAAAATAGAATTATTTTTAACATCTTGTTCGTCGCGGAATGATGGTAAATGTCTGCAAAATGGTAAATAGAGAAAGCGTGTTTTCATGCTGCATACACTGCTAAAATGTTTAATAAAACGTTTACTCAACGTTGAGTAACTATATATGCAACAGTTCAACAGTTGAGTAAACAATGCCCAATATGTTCAACAGTTGAGTAAAAATGCCCAACATTTTACTCAACTGTTGAACATATTGGGCATTTTTACTCAACTGTTGAACATATTGGGTATTGTTTACTCAAATGTTGAACTGTTGCATAGTTACTCAACGTTGAGTAAACGTTTTACTCAACACTTTAGAAGTGTATATCCTGTATTCATATTTCGAAACCATAGCAAACGATAAATGCAATGTCACCTTTAATTTACTAATATTTGAAACCACTCTAGGGTATTTTCTGAATGGTAAAAACGCCCTCTAGTGTTGAATAACGAGTACAAAATTATTGTCATTGGCTATATTTTGAAAACACGGCATTATTTTTTTGTTCGTTTCTGGCATTGAATTTTCTGGCATTATTAAAATGCAACGTAAGTGTGTTATGTTTTAAAGGAGAGTGCATCCTAGTTTGAGTACGTTTAATAAAAGAAATACTGTGAACAATCCCACTTTCTTTGTGGTAAATTCCTCTTTGACCTTTCAGTCTATATAGTTGATGACTCTCTATGAGCATAGTTACAGTTTATATTATAGTTGATGACTCTCTATGAGCATAGTCTTACTTATTATAGACGTTATTAGTGATTTTCGTAAGGGATAAATATTGTTAGAGGGAGTATAAGAAATAAAATCGTGACCGATATGTGTTGAATTACTCATTCTTGACGTTTGACTCTGTGGAAAAGATGTAAAACCATGTTCGTCTCATTTAATCTATCTGAATAAAATAGAAAAAGAGATACAAAATAACTGTCCACGTGTTTGTGTTCTTGACAAGCGATATTCAGGTATTTAGAAAGGGTAAACATTTTCCTGAACATCACGTTCAAACTCTGCTAATGAGATTGTATCGCTACTAGTGACATTGCGACTAACTTAAGATCGGATCTTAAAGTCTGGCCAATGGAGATCAAGCGATGTCAGAATGTGTAAAGAAGATTGTGGCGGGAAATAATTAGTTTTTGGTATTGGCTGCTGAGTATGTGGATGCCATATGGACAAGGCGAGAAACTCGCCAATTTAAAGGTGTTATAGAGAGGAAAGTGTTCTTACAAGGGTTGGTCAATAAGTAATGAAAGTGATCATGGTATGGGATGCATAAGTGATTCTATTTAGGGATAGTCTGATCAATACAAAATATGAACCTTTGTCTTTCAAACAATACATTTTGGATTTGTAAGTATGAACTTTGACGTCATAGCATTAGCTTAAAGTATGTATACTTACATGTATGACAATGCTAAATCAGTTATTTGGCGGGAAATTTTGAATAGTTTGTATATATGATACACGTGGTAAGAAGACTGCAGCAGAAGCAGGTAATCCTTTGTTGTTTTCTATGGCTAATCGTTGGGGATTTTCCTCAATAAAAACATATTTGAGATGGTCCCTTCTTGTTTGTATTAGGTAATTCGGATCTAAAAAAGAATGTCAAACAGATATTATTGTGTGTTCTTACTATTGACCAAGTGTGATCTGTTTCTATGCTTGCATTGTCGAGACATACGCAAATGTATCAATCATCTCAAATTTCAACCTATTACATATCCAGCCAAATATTGACAGATTTCAGGCAGTGTCCAAAGTGTACTTACTAATAGCTAATGCTATGACGTCACAGTTCCTACATAGAAATCCAAAAATGTGTTGTTTGAAAGACAAAGGTTCATACTTTGTATTGATCACACTATCTGTCAATAGAATCACTCATGCATCCCATACCATGACCACATTCATTATTTATTTCGGTGCTTCAACCTGCGATTTCAACAAGTTCGTCCGAACAGGTTGCATTACAATATTAATTGAAACCGTAGATACCATCCATTATATGTAGTGCTTTTTATTTGAAATTGGACTTATTTGATTCAGTCAAGTTCTGTGATGGGTATTTTACGGAAGGTACCGACGAAGTAGATTTATGAGTCCAGGAATATCTTTCATGATAGTCAAAACTTTATTATATCAAGAGAGAGAAAAAGATGTGCAAACATTTGAAAAATATCACATAATATTGCTTCAAATGTATTTCACGTCAGCTTGTCAGTAAAACGAAACAATTCTTCTTCCGTTGGGGACGAGTTGCTTATTTGTCGACTTTAAATACATTAATATCAAGTTGTTTTAATGATTTTCAGGTTAAAATCGACTTAACGTCATAACGCCTTTCATGTACAGCTGAGTTTACACATACATATAATCATAATTACAACGCTACTTATAACACCAATAATAACACAATTATTATTAATAATAATATAATAATGGCTCATGGCGTTTGTAATGAATAAAATAAACAGATATTTAATACAATGGACTTTTAGGTGAAATGGTTCCTACTGTTGCTCGCAATATGGGCTGAGCGCTAATGGATTTTGTGGTCCGTTAAAAGCTGCATTAGTGTTATTTTAACTTCCATTTACTGAATACGTGATGTCTCAGGGCCCTTCCACTTTCAATAACTAAGGTTTTAGAACATGGCATTAACCCCAGATTCAACAACTCCCCCATACCTTAAGTACAGTAACAAAGCGTTGTTGATTTGAGATAAACCCACTCTTCATATGCAAATCAATAGGATGGCGAACCTTATTTGGAAACCATGCATCGATGCAAAATTGTAAACAAACAACAAATGTTCGCAAAATGTGTTCATTTTTTCGCCCGTTTTTTCGGCGTATAAAAGCATTTCGCCATGCGATCCTTAAAGTTAGCAAACAGCTTTATATACCAAAATGTAGCTATATCCCTGAGGAAAATATTTTTGGCGAGGGCCATATGTCACGGATCATTCCTAAAGCCACAATTTTAGCCAAAACGGTCGCTACCCAGCACAACAGAATCGCGATTTTGTATCATCGCGCGGTGAAATGACATCCCTCAGATCTATTTGGACCGTACCACTATTGAAATGGAGGGGTGTGTTTAATTTGATACAAATATTCTGTAAACATATCAAAATGTGTTATGTAAATTAAACGCATTCTTGATTTAATTTTTCTCTGAATGTTAGAGGTGATGTGTGAATAAAATGCTATTTACAAAATATTTTAAATTCCACAATTACTTGCGCAATGATTTGTCTTCTCTAATGTTTACCTTTTGTAACCCATCCCATTCAGAAGTTCCCTCGCGCATTTACAGGGAACGGACGATGTCCAAATAAGGGCCTAATTATAATAAAACGTAAACATTTTGTTCCGTTTTTTAAAGAGCAGCTATTTTTTTATGTCAAATTAAGCCTATTAAACCACGTTTTTTACTTGTTTTCATCAATTTTCAAAAACGCTATTCACAAATGAATGATGTAAATATGTTTGGTCGTTGTTGAACGGGGTTCAACAAGGTCTTCGTCGTTGTTTATCTTGAATCGACAACGGTAAGACGGGTTTATTTTGCTCGGGCAGCTAAAGCTGCCCTCGCAAAATAAACCCGTCTTACCGTTGTCGATTCAAGATAAACAACTCCGAAACCTTATTGAACCCCTAAATACCATATCAACTGTAAAATACTTCCCATACTCCATCCTGTCGTATAACACTCGGTTGCTGAGATTTTGCTTGTTTATCTTCTTTTGTTATGACTGTAAGCTCGATTACCACTTACATTTTCTGTCTTCCCTTATAAAAGAAAGTACAAATCAATAAGAAGTATGTTGTGCTTACGTTACTACACTCCTTCTTGAAACCATACAACATTCTTCACAACCCTGTAATTCGAGCTCTGTAACACTTGAAAATATTGAAACAATTAAAATTGTTTCAATATTTTCAATTTCATCCAATAGACCTATATTCAATGTTTGCTGACCAATAATCGTGATAAATGTCAATAATATTAGATTAGATTCATATTTATTTCGCAATGGTGGCCAAAGGCCAAGTTACAGGAAATATTACATAAAAATTGCACACATATTAAAAACATTAAAACACTAAAACATTAAAAAACTGAAAGCAGGCTTGAAATGCAACAAATTAGCACAAAATCAAATTAGTGGTGGAAGTAAGTCACCTCTCCACACACTGGATAACTTGGACACCCCCTCCACACAAAACACACCCCCACCCATGTGTGTATACGAAAAGTAAGGAAAAGGGGAATTGCTGTGCCAACTTATTACACATTCAATAATGACACAAAGTAACGGATTGGGCTCTGCTTGAAGCTGTTGGTCTTGGTCATGGGCTGGGATAGATTGTTGGCATTCCTCAAATTTCTGCCATGGATTGAAATTCTAGAGGGGGGGGGGGGGGAATAGGTGACTGATTCTCTGATTGCCACCCAGTCCCTGTGCAAAGGTAAGACAGTGGTCCACTCTATCACTTAACCTCTTCATATAGCACTGTGTGATGGATTCGGAGAAGGTAGTGAATTGGTGTCCTAGTATGGTTCTACATGCTCTTCTTTGAATTCTTTCTAAATCCCCAGCCTGTTTATGAATGAGCCCAGAATGCCAAACCACATCAGCATATTCAAGGACCGGTCTGACATAGCTCTTGTAGACAATGGTTAGCTCATCCTGATCAAAACCAAATATTTTCAAGGATCTGAACATGAAAAGACGCATGTTGGCTTTCTTGATCATTACACCGACCTGGGCCTGCCATTTCAGATCGTTTTGAATCCACAGCCCCAGGATTTTGGCTTTGTCTACATGCTCAAACTTGTCAGATCCGATTCTCAAATCTGCATGTTGTGGTGAGGTTTTGCTGAAATTGACCTCGAAGGTTTGACATTTCTTAGCATTAAGGTTGAGGCCATTAGTTGAAGACCAATCAGAGAAAGTATTAAGATCATCCTGTAGATGTCCCTGTTCATTACCAAATAAGTTCCTGCAAAAGTAAGATCATCAACATACTTCCAGTATTCACATTCAGCATCTGAGGCAGCATCATTGGTGAGAATTTGGAATCCAATTGGACCCAGCTTGGTGCCCTGGGGGACACCGGCAGTGAGCTTTTTTGATTTGTTGATACCATTTTCTAGACTCAGTTTTCTAAAGACCTCTTATTCTATTGGCATAGTAATTTATTTTAGCTTTCTCTATTTCACGTTTAACTTCATATTGCAGTCAACGCCATTCTTGATCATTGCCAGAAATAAAAGCCTTTTGACGCTTCGCAATCAGGTTTTTAATATGAGGGGTCACCCAGCTCTTGTCATTAGTGTTAGCCCTCTTCTTTTTTCTGGAAAGCATGTGATCATACCCAGATCAAGAATGTCATAAAAAGCATCTGTTTTATTTTGGGTACTATTGACATCTGAAACTTTATGCCAGTCAAGACTTTGGATCCATGATCCAAATGTTCGCATACCAGACTCGAGCACGCTCATTGTTTACCACTCTGTGATTTTTAGGTTTCCAAACAACGCACAGGTGATCACGAAGAACAAGTGAAGAGTACGGACATGGTTTTTCACAGCACTCTCTCAGGTTGTTACTGATAATCATCAGATCAAGTATAGCATTTGCTCGGGTATGGAAGTCGACGATTTGGTATAGATCATTACCATTCGTCAATTGGGAAATGTTCATACGGTTGAAGTCACCTGTCATTAGAATGACAATTTATAAGTAGAGAACAATAATTCAAGACCATGAACATTTCCAGGTGGGGCTGCTTGCCACCTACATGTATGAGAAAATAGTCTGGAGACGGAAAGGTGTGTTTATTCCGTAAAGAAATGAAAACAGATATTCAAGACTATGAATAACATACTGGTGAAACGAAGGCACACGTGCCTCCGAAATTCTAAGATAACTCGGGAAAAGTGCTATTTAAAATAGTTGTTCGAAACTATAAAATAATGCAGAAACTGACACTGAAGTGCTCAACTGAGAATGTCCTCACACTTAAAACTTCCTCTTCATTTTATGAATAGAATCTATTCAGATTTTAATAGGAAACCTCTTCCGATGGGCACTTACAAGGTTCTCTTCAAAATGAAGATGAAAATCTATTCAAATAAATGAATATGTGCCCTCTTTGATGTTTATGTTCTTGCACAATGTATATGCATTTATTTAGTGAACAATAACTTCACTTTCTTAAAACAAGTGAGAAGATATGCATACATATCAATATACATTCCATGGTGTTAAATCAATGCATCGACGTAATAAAAAATAAAATAATAAGTTTAAATGAATAAAAGGTGCAAATTAGCTCATTAGCATAATTGAAATGGTACAAACGAGCACCGGTGCTAATTTTTGTACCATTGCAATTATGCTAATGAGCTATTCGCACAATTTACTCTGCTCATATAAGGCCAAGTAAAATATGCAAATTAGCGATTACAGCGTCCTCGTCATTTATCATTCAAAATGAAACGATTCTTATCATTTTGAATAGTGTTCTACTCAAAAATATTTGAAAAGGAAATCTATTCACATTTTGAATAGATAAATGTTAGTGTATGAAACGATTCTTTTCATTTTGAAAAGTTTTCAATTCAAAAATATTTGAAAAGGAAATCTATTCACATTTTGCATAGGAAAATGTTAGTGTGTATATACATAATTATAGGCCTACCACGTTTAAAACTATTAAACTGTGGAAGTAAACTATATCCGTGCCTACCAGCGTAGATAAGTCAAATTGGAGCATGCCGATAGCTATATTTGGTGTATTCTGGTTGACATATGTGTGGCGGGAATGATCGTCCTCCAACGTGTGGCCAAATAAAAATGGCTGGTGTCCATATCAAAAGAGATAAGGGACCGTTCATTATTTATGCTGGAGGGTGGGGGGGGGGGGGGGTAAACTATAGGGGTCATGTAACTTTCATATGTTGAAATAGGGGGGTTATGTCACTTTTTATTTTCAAACAGGGGGGGTTGTGTAATTTTTTTAAACTATAAAGATGGTGGTGTGATTGGGGTGATTTTAGAGGCTATTTTGGAGTGTAAATGCAATATTTTTCTGCGCTTCGCGCATATTTTCTTAAAACATATCGACTTCAAAATCTGTTACTATGAGATGACTTCTGTACAGCAAATCTTTGTGCCTCGGACGATATTGTGGGAAAACATCTATATAATCATCAACGGTCGAGAAATTAGAGCCACTGGGTGTATAATGTAACAAAATCCAATTTTATGATTTAAAAAAATGTGATTTATTACATGCTTTTCACCTCGTCTCAGCTTTGCACCAATGCTCACAAAAGTAGAATATTTTACTGGATTATACGTTTCTGCTCAGAATGTAGGCTAACTTGTTCGGGTTATAAAGACTCACAAAACCACCCAAAATGTATAAATATGACACAATTTCCGATCGCTACGCTCGCTATTACTAATTTCACACAATAAAAAGAAGGGCCATCATAACATTTTTGGCCGTTTAGATAGGGCACAAACAGAATTTGCCAATGTATCCATGAACAAAATTCCAAAGGTAAAGACAGCCCCCATAAGTATGTGACAAGATGATTTTTTTTTCAGGGAGGGGGGGTGTAAAAAGCTACTGGTTAGCAGGGGGGGTCATGTAATTTTCAATTTCAGCTGTAGGGGGGGTTAGGTAATTTTAACATACAAGTCTCGAATTTGTCCCAACCACCCCTCCACCATAAATAATGAACGGTCCCTAACTCGTAGCAGAACGAAATCCAGAGAAGAGTGTATCTAAAAGTTCATGTTAATATAAGGTAAGGGTTATGGTTAGAGGTAGACTGGATTTACAGGGTCAATCTTTAATTATATAATTTTTTTAATTATTTTGTTTGTTTATTGCTAATGTCTAAGATCATCCCCTGTTTGTAATTAAAGTCGGTCTTAAAGGTTTGCCCATCAACATATTTTGATATCAGAATAAATACTTTATTTTTCTGATTTTCGTTCAAATGTCTGGCGCAAGATATGTTCCATTTCTACGGTATAGGCCAAAATACAATGAATTACTGCCAACGGTCACCCAGCCAGTTTGTATACTACGTTATCATGTCTATGGGCAAATTTCACCTTGCGCTTCTAAAATAAGAATCATTGGAGTTATGCACCTCCAACTTTGGAATACGACTATTTCAAGGATGACCCTGAATAGAAAACCGGGCCGGCAACTGGAACACCTTTGTAGCGATGCAATATTATCGAAGTTTTCAATATACTTTCGTTCATTCCACTGTGGCGAGCGTATACCAGAGCTACCATGGTTACGGTTCATTATCACCAGGAGCGTCATTTGAATACACTGCCGGCCGTGTATATAACACTCAAAGATGATGAATCACTGCCTCGTGTAACATTGTTTAAGGGCTGCATTTTCCAGTGGAATACACCCAGAATCAGTGGGATATTAATGTTTTAACAGAGATTATGAAAAGCAGGGGATGATCGTCTGTATAAACCTGGTT
Source organism: Ophiura sarsii (assembly GCA_035610835.1). Lineage (NCBI taxonomy): Eukaryota > Metazoa > Echinodermata > Ophiuroidea > Amphilepidida > Ophiuridae > Ophiura > Ophiura sarsii. Next base: position 108,480,604 of record CM069441.1, on the reverse strand, counting down.
TATGAAATTTATATAAGTTTCACTAGTAATTTTGAGATTCTGAAGTACTCTCCCCATTATGAGTAAGATTCGCATGTAATCATTCTTGTATTTCATCCATTCCCTTCTTTTCTCCTCCCACTTTATTTCCCTCTCCCTACTTCTCTACCCTATTTGCCCTTCCCTTTCTCCTTCTCTTTCATCTTTTCCTCGTTCTCTTTCTCAGTCTCACCTGCCTTAATTCTGCAGCATCGCAACATGTTTCTCCAACAGGTCGGTCCAATTGGGGCTGTGGGGGTATTTCTCATTCCGGCAACAATTTGGGATTTCCTATTACGGAAGGAATGGTAGCATTTGCAAATAATTATTTTTGTTTTTGTCTCAACTTTGTGTTCTGGGTATTCCTGGAATGTATACTTAATGTTTTAAAAAGAAAATGCGTGATTTCAGCTGAATATTACGGACCAATTTACATGCACGCTGCATGCTCGGGTAAAATCCGACTTTTAAGTATTAAACAAAATCATTACGTTCTAACATATCGACGTCTAGCAAAAAAATCTACCTGATAAAATCGGATTTATTTTTATTTTTTTCCGTTTGTGTAAAAACACATATCAACATTTCATAGACTTCATCATAAGCTAACAAAGCGATTTGAACACAGCCTACAAAGCATATAAAGTCTATGGAGAGCGAATTAGTGATGTACGCCCATAACGACTCCCCTGGATTTGCTGAATTGTTGGTATTTTTATCTATGTAATGAATAATCTTTTATATATTATTGATCATAATAACTTGAAATTATCAAATTAAATCATTCGTGAGGAAGCAACAGGACACAATCATAGTTGTAAGATTACTTTAATTAAGTTTCCATGAATGTCGTGATGAAATGAGATATTACTAATTCAATATACCGTATTTACATGTACGTCAATGAAGGACCAAGTAGAAGGCATATGATTGGTCAATTAATATGCAATGTTATATCCTTCCTTTTGTAGAGTCAAATTTACTTAAAAGTACTTTGGACGAAAGAAATAATGCAAAGTTAAGAAAAAGGCTCCGTCGAATAGATGTGGAACACCACTCGATGCAGAGGAGACCAGATAATGGGGACTTACATGCTCCCCGAAAGCGATACACCAAGGCTGTCGTTTGCCGTAGTATTAGTATTTTATATCTGCATGCTACCCTATATTCTATTAGTCTGGAAGACTTGAGACTTAACATAACCCCAAAGAAAAAGGCTAATGTCGTAAGGTCTAGAGAGCGAGCAGGCCACTCCGTAAACAGAGTTGTTGGTCTTGGACATGCTACGGAGTGGCCTGCTCGCTCTCTAGAACTAACGCCATTAGCCTTTTTTCTTTGGGGGTTATGTTAAGTCTCAAGTCTTCCAGACACCACCAACTAATCTTCAAGATCTTAGGAACCGCATCACCAACGCTGTTTAGAGAATAAGGCGCACACGGATGACACGTCGAGTAGTGCTTCCCATGGGAATGTGCTCGTCGATGCGTCTTAAATCAAGGACAGCATTTTGAGGGTCGAGCTACACCATAATGTCACCATCACAAACTAACAATGAATGATTCATACAAAACAATTCCAACCTTTACTGGACTACTTCATTTGTTCCTCTTTTGAATATGGTACCATACTTATGTTTTATTACTTACATTTAAGAGAGAAAGAGGGGAGGGGATTTGCATCAACAGACTTTGTAATTTGGATTTTCAAGCTGTGTCATTAACTATCAACTAATTTATTGCAAATGTGCTCAGTTTTTTTTTTCAAAACCATAGCATACGATAATGCAATGTCCCTAGGTTGAGAACGTTAGATTAAAAAATACTGTGAACAACCCCCGCTTTTTTGTGGTAAATCCCTCTTTGACCATTCACTTTATATTATAGTTGATGACTCTCTATGAACATAGTCTTACTTATTATAGACGTTATTAGTGATTTTCGTATGGGACAAATATTGTTACAGGGAGTAAAGGAAATAAAATGGTGACCTATGTTACTCCTTCTTGACCTTTGACTCTTTGGAAATGATGTAAAACCATATTCGTCTCATTAAATCTGTCTGAATGAACTAGAAGAAGAGATACAAAATAACTTACTTGTATTTCCACGTCTTTGTATTCTTGACAAGCGATCTCCAGGTATTTAGAAAGGGTAAACATTTTTCCTGAACATCAAGTTCAAACTCTGCTAATGAGATGGTGAGATAGCGAAGACTATATCGCTACTAGTGACATTGCGACTAACTTAAGATCGGATCTTAAAGTCTGGCCAATGGAGATCAAGCGATGTCAGAATGTGCAAAGAAGATTGTGGCGGGAAATAATTAGTGTTTGGTATTGGCTGCTGAGTATGTGGATGCCATATGGACAAGGCGAGGAAGTCGCCAATTTAAAAGTGTGTATAGAGAGGAAAGTGTTCTTAAGAGGGTTGGTCAATACGTGATCATGGTATGGAATGCATGAGTGATTCTATTGAGGAATAGTGTGATCAATACAAATAATGCCAATTTGTTGAGGTGCAATCAAAACCAATTGCCGTTGCCTCCGGCACTAAAGTTGCCAGATGGTTAATTCCTGGTTCGCGCGGTTTTCACACTCTGCTTCCCCATAACAATTGATTGGCTGTTACATTTTTCGGAATACTCCCCGGGCGGCCGCGATCTGTTTCCGCAGGCGCTTTTCCTGGCTCACTTTCCTCCGGGACATGGTCGATGTAGGTAGATTCTTCTGTTCCTGATCCAAATTTCCCACCCACCACGCCCAATTGGTGGCCTTCTCGTTTGCACGATCAGGTAAGCATTACTTTTTTGGCATTGTTCTTTTTCGTTCTAAAATATTTACACCAAATTATTAGTCAGTACAAGTGATACTGTCTTGCGTCATGCCTTTTTTGGAGTAAAAATGCTATTATGTTTATAAATACAAAAATATGTACATGCACGATTCACAGATTACAGGTTTATGTGTCTTGTAATTATATATATCACGTCATATTATTTCATGTACATCAATTACAAAATTAAATTGATCAGCTTAAATCAATACATTTTTAGTGATCCCCTCTTTTCGGGCTGGCTGCCTTTAGAGTAGGGAGCCAGCACTACTCAGCAGAGTCTGCGGTCCCCATGTAAGCTCACTCGATTGTTCATGATACAGCGGAGTCAGTACAATCTGACATGCAATATTATTTGATGGTGATTGCCTCTGTGGTCGGCTCGCTGCGCCGGAGTAGGGGATTAGCACTCTGCAATCCCCAGTCGTATCACAAACCGCATTCTCTATGTAAAATTTGAGTTCAAATAAATTATACTTGGACAAATTATGTTAAATTGAGTTATGTTGTAATCAAATTGATTACTGATTGTTTACACAAATTTATGCTAAATTCTTGGCGACTATGATTTCACTTTGGTGAATAAATTCTAGAATCTACCTCTCGTATCTCAGAGGCAATATCAATTTCACTCTCCTTGCGTTTCTCTTAAGTGTCCGGGGGCAATGAACCTTTGTCTTTCAAACAATACACTTTTGGATTTTTAAGTATGAACTTTGACGTCATAGCATTAGCTTAAAGTAAGGATACTTATGACAATGCTAAATCAGAAATGTTGAATAGTTTGTATATGATACACGTATAGGGCAAGTATTTTGCACAATAGAAGAGATAAACAAGGTTTATCGTCGAAAAACCAAGTTTATCGTCGATTGTCATAGTTGTTTTCGAAAAACCAGGTTTCTATCGAGAAAAAAACCTATGACAATTGACGACAAACTTGGATTTTCAATTTGATAAACATAGATTTTCGATTCGATTGTCATAGTTTTTGATCGGTCGAGAAACCTGGTTTCTCGAGAAAATAAACTATAACCATCGACGATAAACTTGGTTTTTCGATTTGATAAACCTGGTTTTTCGATTCGATTATCAAAGTTTTTGAAAAACCAAGTTAATCGCCCGAGAAACCTGTTTTTTCGGAATAAAACTCTGACAATCGAATTCGATTAGGATGACTATAAAACTAAGACCTAAGACCCTAAGACCTAAAACCCACTATAACACTAAGACCCTACCACTATAAAACTAAGACCCCCACTATAAAACTAAGACCCCCACTATAAAACTAAGACCCCCACTATAAAACTAAGACCCCCACTATAAAACTAAGACCCCCACTATAAAACTAAGACCCCCACTATAAAACTAAGACCCCCACATAGTTTTACAGTTGGGGTCTTAGTTTTATAGTTGGGGGTATTAGTTTTATAGTGGGGGTCTTAGTTTTATAGTGTCGGTCTTAGTTTTATAGTGGGGGTCTTAGTTTTATAGTGGGGGTCTTAGTTTTATAGTCGGGGTCTAAGTTTTATAGTGGGGTCTTAGTTTTATAGTGGGGTATTAGTTTTATAGTGGGGTCTTAGTTTTATAGTGGGGTCTTAGTTTTATAGTGGGAGTCTTAGTTTTATAGTGGGGGTCTTAGTTTTATAGAGGGGTCTTAGTTTTATAGTAGGGTCTTAGTTTTATAGTGGGTCTTAGTTTTATAGTGGGGGTCTGAGTTTTATAGTGGGGGTCTTAGTTTTATAGTGGGGGTCTTAGTTTTATAGTCGGGGTCTTAGTTTTATAGTGGGGTCTTAGTTTTATATTGGGGTCTTAGTTTTATAGTGGGGGTCTTAGTTTTATAGGGGTTTTTAGTTTTATAGTGGGCGTCTTAGTTTTATAGGGGGTCTTAGTTTTATAGTGGGGGTTCTTAGTTTTTTAGACTGAATCAATTATGTTGGCCAGTTCGAGCGTAGCGCAGCGTTGATGCGTAATGTACAAGGACTCGTATACTTCTATTGTCATAGTTTTTTTTGATAAACCAGGTTGATCAATAAAAAACTATGACAATCGAATTCGATTGCCATAGGTTTTTTCGATAAACCAGGTTTATCAACAACAAAATATGACAATCGAATTTTAGACTGAATCAATTATGTTGGCCAGTTCGAGCGTAGCGCAGTGTTCATGCGTAATTTACAAGGACTCATATAATTCGATTGTCATAGGGTTTTTTGATAACCCTGGTTTAAAATACAGTTTTCGAAAAACCAGGTTTATCGGTCGAGAAATCTGGTTTTTCGAGAGAAAAAACCAATGACTATCGACAATACACTATTACAATCGAATCGAAAAACCAGGTTTCTCGAACGATAAACCTGGTTTTCAATCGAAAAATAAACCTGGTTTATCTCTTCTATTGAGCAAAATACTTGCCATACACGTGGTAAGAAGACTGCAGCAGAAGCAGGTTATCCTTTGTTGTTTTCTATGGTTAAGTTATCGTTGCGGATTTCCTTAATAAAAACATATTTCAGATGGTCCCTTCTTGTTTGTATTAGGTAATTCGGATCTAAAATGAATGTCAAACAGAGATTATTGTGTGTTTTATCTATCTCTATGCTTGCATTGTCGAGATATATACGCAAATGTATCAATCAACCCATATTTCAACATATCCAGCCAAATATTGACAGATTTCAAGCAGTGTCCAAAGTGTACTTACTAATAGCTAATGTTATGACGTCACAGTTCCTACATATAAATCCAAAAAATGTATTGTTTGAAAGACAAAGGTTCATACTTTTTATTGATCACACTATCTGTCAATAGAATCACTCATGCATCCCATACCATGACCACTTTCATTATGTAACAGCCTCTGCCTCTAAGGGCGTACCATTTGGTGATTCATGGGTCCTCAGATCAACTTTTTTTTAAAAACTAGTGATATACATTACCATAACACTGCCAAATTTTAAAAAATCCTAAAAGTTTTGGTTCGGTCGTAAAAAATCACCGAAATTGTAGGACCAAATCCCAGTAAAATGATTACTACGTTCCCTATAAGTATAACTATGCGCATCATGCACATCCCAACGCACGGAAAACATATTTTGAAACCTCCAGTTGGGTACACAACAAAAATGAAACAAAAATCATTGGGATCTCGTTGGCGCGTCACATTACGCTGACCTTGAAACCGTGACGAACAGCGTCCTTAGCAGTTTCCAAGCCCTTATAGTTTGACGCGCCAACTAGATCCCATTACATAAACAAGTTCATATGGATGAACTCAGAGCCTTTAACATATTCAAAAGTAAAAATTGTTGGGATCTCGTTGGCGCACGGAGATAATCCAGGTCAAAGGTCAAGTTTTACAATTTTGAGCCATTTTCGCACCTCCGTAAATCCGTGCGCCATCTTTAAAACACCTTGGAAATGACATGTACTTACAAAGATGGTTTACCTTGAATAAAAAATAAAGAAACTGGTTTGGTATCTCAGAGATTTTTTTTTTAATGATTTTTTTACATATTTGCTTAAGAGCAACTTGCACTGCATGCGAGTCAGTAATAGCCCTTTGTGCATTGTCCAAGTTCTTGTAAATCAGTGCGCCAACAATATCCCATCAACTTTTTGATTTATTTGCTTAGTTTGGCCACCATTCAATAGATACCACTAGAAAAAAACTTTGGAATTTTGATGGCGGTGAATTCTACATGATCGCAAGTTGAGGTGTCATCAGCTTTATTCTCGAGCCTTTTTGGGCCATTTATCAGATTAACAGAATATCAGATTCCTTTGGTGAATTTTGACATGTCATATAGGGCATTGTTTTTCATGCATTTTAAACCATTCTCAACCCATCAACATTAATTTTTTGCATGATGTTTCATAAATTGCATATTATGTCTTCAGAATTCAACAACCCTGTCGAATTCGGAAGACATGACTTACATATTTTGAAATCGACATTACAGACTAACATAGATATGTTCAGAATAGTCTAAATGCATAGAAAACAATGTCCTATACACTCTTAGAAGGTCAGGATCAAATACATGAGTAGATTTCCGGCTCACTTTGTTTTGATCCATTAAGGATCATTTTCGGATCGTTTTGATCCGTTTTCGGATCGTTTTGATCCGTTTCCAGATAGATATCAACAAACGGATCAAATTCACCTTGATCAACTTTGATCTGATTTCCGGATCAATTCGATGAAAAAGTTCATTGGTCAATAGGTGACTGACGTCACTCTTTCGCAAACCGATAGACGACAAGCAGACGATCTTTTGATTTCGGTCGCCATTGAAACAAGGGTGAAATACCGCGGTAAGTTATCCAGTCTAATCTGTAAAATGTTACATGATTTTGTCGGTAAAGTAGTTTTATTTTTTATGTTTGAACATGCTCTATTCTTGTGAACAAATTTCTTGTACCTGACCAGTGCCATCAGTACGATTTTCGGTCAAAATGCTCCTCACAAAATGTCACGATCACTGCGATGTACTACGCCTACACGATGTAGTAAGCTTACTGCACTCGATATATAGTCTGCAGTGGGTCTCTTAGAAGGTCAGGATCAAATATGAGACGAAAAGGATCAATTTTGATCCAGAAGCGGTATCACATATGAGCTTACCCTTTCCGGATCAAAGTGATCCGACAAGCAGGATCATTATTTTGATCCGTTTCAGTATCATTTGACAGAAATATTTGATCCCATTTCGGATCAAACTTTTTGATCCTGCTTGTCGGATCACTTTGATCCGGAAAGGGTAAGCTCATATGTGATACCGCTTCTGGATCAAAATTGATCCTTTTCGTCTCATATATGATCCTGACCTTCTAAGAGTGTATGACATGTCAAAATTCACCAAAGTAATCTGATATACTGGTACTTAGTCTGAAATGGCTCAAAAAGGCTTGAGAATAAAGCTGATGACACCTCAATTTTGCGCTCATTTAGAATTCACCGCAATCAAAATCACAAAGTTTTTTCTAGTGGTATCTATTGAATGGTGGACAAACTAAGCAAATAAATCAAAAAATTAATGGGATCTAGTTGGCGCACTGATTTATAAGAGCTTGAACAATGTATGTGGGGCTATTACTGACTCGCATGCACTGTAAGTTGACCTTAAGCAAATTTTTAAAAATCGTTTAAAAAAAAAATCTTAAAGATCCCAAGCTGGAATCTTCATTTTTGATTTAAGGTAAACCATCTTTGCAACTGGAGATCATTTCCAAGGTGTTTTAAAGATGGCGCCAAATGTACGGAGGTGCAAAAATGGCTCAAAATAGTAACATTTGACCTTTGACCTTGATTATCTCCATGCGCCAACCAGATCCCAACAATGTTTCCTTTTGAATTTGTTAAAGGCTCCGAGTTCTTTCATATGCGCTTGTTTATTGAATGGGATCTTGTTGGCGCATCGAATTATAAGGTCTTGCAACTGCATAAGAGCGCTGTTTGTCAAGGGTTCAAGGTCAGCGTAATATGACACGCCAACGAGATCCCAACGATTTTGTTTCACTTTTGTTATGTACCTAGCTGACAGTCATAACAAAAGAAGATAAACAAGCAATATCTCAGTAACCGAGTGTTATACGACAGGATGATATTCTGGGGTTAATGCCATGCTTTAAAACCTTAGTTACATTGAAGGTGAAAGGCCTTGAGACATCACGTATTCAGTAAATGGAAGTTAATATAACACTAATGCAGCTTTTAACCGAGCATACGGAACCAAAGCCTCAAAATCCATTAGTGCTCAGCCCATATTGTGAGCAACAGCCGGAACCATTTTACCTTAAAGTCCATTGTATTAAATATCTGTTTATTTTGTTTACAAACGCCATGAGCCATTATTATATTATTATTATTATTAATAATTGTGTTATTATTGGTGTTATAAGTAGCGTTGTAATTATGATTAAATTTACATGTATGTGTAAAAGCAGCTGCACATGAAAGGCGTTATGACGTTAAGTCGATTTTAACCGGAAAATCATTAAAACAATTAACGTGATATTAATGTATTTAAAGTCGACAAATAAGCAACTCGTCCCCAACGGAAGAAGAATTGTTCCGTTTTACTGACAGGCTGACGTGAAATACATTTAAAGCAATATTATGTGATCTTTTTCAAATGTTTGCACATTTTTTTTCTCTCTTAATAATATAATGAAGTTTTGACTATCAGGAAATATTTTCCTGGACTCATATATCTACTTTCCCATCACAGAACTTTACTGAATGAAATAAGTCCAAATTTCAAATAAAAAACACTTCATATGTCGGATGCAACTTTAATAATGGTATCTACGGTTTCAATTAATATTGTTATGAAACCTGTGCGGACAAACTTGTTGAAATCGCAGCTTGAAGCACCGAATTAACAGTCTCTGCCTGTAAGAGTGTACCATTTTTGGGGTGTTGTGATTCATGGGTCCTCAGATCAACTTTATAAAATAAATTAGTGATACATTACCATACCATTATACCATAGCCAAATTTTAAGATTCCTAACATTTTTGGTTCGGTCGTTAAAAATCACTGACATTTCAGGGGAAAACCCAGTAAACACGGCTGTTTGACAGTCCGATTTAATATGACGTCATCTTTTAAGATTAAAACATTTTCGATAGTTCGATTATCCACGCCAATCCAGTTAGTGCATGTACACGGTACGCCATCCATAGTTCAACGTGCGTCCTGCATAGCGTATCAAATTTAATCGAAAAATCACACTAATTTTTTCACTTTTTTTTATTTATTTTTTATTAACATTTTTGGTTTGCAACATATTACATCAAAATACATTTTTAAGCTAACTTAAAAGATACCTATAATGATATATTACAAATTTATTTAAACACTAAAGACGATGTACATTTAACCATTGAAAAAATAGCAAGACAAAACAAGACAATACATGACATGACCCGACACGACGCAACACAACATGGCACGGCACTACATGACATGACATGACACGACATGCAACATCATGACTTGACATGACATGACACGACAACTTTGCTTCTGTCATTGAAAATTGGCCACACGGAATTTCTCGTTAATCACACACTTAATATAAAAATTTCTTGTGCATAATATAGTTTCGTTTTTGGAAACGGGCACCAAACATTTCGTTGTATGTTTTAACATTATATCATGTCATCGTCATTATATCATGTCATCATAAACGCAGTCGCCGCCGTTACCCATAGACAACACACGCAGTGTGTATTTTTCAATGATAGTTACCGAACAACACTAATTTTGTCGCTTTGCTTATCTCTTATTGAAAATTGGCCACACGGAATTTATCGTCAATCAAACAATAAATACAAAAGAATCTTGTGCATAATATCCTTTCAATTTTGGAAACGGGCACCAAACATTTCGTTTATAATATCACATCTACTACACAAGCCGTATTTGTCTTGGGTCATTTTAGGTTCACACGAGAGCGGTTCTCGGGCTTCGCGGTTCGCGGGTTTTGCGGTTATCGGGTTGCATGGTTTTTGGTTGAGCGGTTTCGGTAGACATGTTTTGTTTGTTTGTTTGTTTTGTTTGATCCTCCCTAAGGAACTCGGCAGGAACGACCTTCGTCGCTATTTCGCCAAGCTGACCATTACTGGCCAGTATCGTTACATACAAATTTTACGTCTATTTGGAAACATCATAAAGGATGCTCCTTTTTTGGACGTTACAATGATTGCTCTTGGAGTTTATGACAATCGCTTGAGATGGGATTCGAACCCACAACCTTTCGATTGCAGGTCTGATGCTCTAGCCATTGCGCCACGACACTCAATGTTTAATGTGGTTGGTACTTTAGGATCCCAGCGGAACCAGATTCGATGACTGTCACACTCACATTGTTAGCGATGTGTTGTTATAATGGATAGTTTGATTCTCGAAATGTCTCTAAACATTTGATTTGAAAATTATCCATCATTTCATTCATCAAAATAATAAACAAAAATAATAAAAATAAGCTTACTTAAAAACACCTTTTCGGCTAAATCACGATTATTTAATGTAAACTTATATTGGAGATAAAATTTGAAATGCGAACATCATTTGATACGTCAAATGTGTTGCGGTTTGATCAGTTCATTATACACATACTTTACACGTAGCTCAAAAAGTGAAATCATATCAAAAAAATATCGGGACACATTTTATGGTGTCCGTCATTTTTTAGGCTAAATTGCCGGAATTTTTTTCTCCATCAAATTTGTTGCGGTTTGACCAGTTAGCTACACAGACTTTATACGTAGCTCATAAAGTGAAATCATATCTAAAAAATCAAATCGGGAGACATTTTATGGTGTCACTCATTTTTTAGGCTAAATTGCCGGATTTGTTTTCTCCTTCAAATATGTTGCGGTTTGACCGGTTAGCTACACAGACTTTATACGTAGCTCAAAATGTGAAATCATCTCCAAAAAGTCAAATCAGGACACATTTTATGGTGTCTGTCATTTTTTAGGCTAAATTGTCGGATTTGTTTTCTCCGTCAAATGTGTTGCAGTATGACCGGCTAGCTCAAAATGTGAAATCATATCCAAAATATGAAATCGGGACACATTTCATGGTGTCCACCATTTTTTAGGCTAAATTGCCGGAATGTTTTTTCTCCGTTAAATGTGTTGCGGTTTGACCCGTTAGCTACATACGCAGCTCAAAAAATGAAATCATATCCAAACAATCAAATCGGGACACATTTTATGGGGTCTGTCATTTTTTAGGCTAAATTGCCGGAATTATTTTTTCTCCGTCAAATGTGTTGCAGTTTGACCCGTTAGCTACACAGACTTTATACGTAACTCAAAATGTGAAATCAAATCCAAAAAATCAAATCGGGACACATTATTATGGTGTCCGTCATTTTTTAGGCTAAATTGCCAGATTTCTTTTTCTCCCAGTCAAATGTGTTGCGGTTTGACCCGTTAGCTACACAGACTTTATATGTAGCTCAAAAAGTGAAATCATATCCAAAAAATCAAATCGGGACACTTTTTATGGTGTCCGTCATTTTTTAGGCTAAATTGCCAGATTTTTTTTTCTCCGTCAAATGTGTTGCAGTATGACCGGCTAGCTACACAGACTTTATACGTAGCTCAAAATGTGAAATCATATCCAAAAAATCAAATCGGGACACATTTCATGGTGTCCGCCATTTTTTAGGCTAAATTGCCGGAATGTTTTTTCTCCGTCAAATGTGTTGCGGTTTGACCCGTTAGCTACACAGACTTGATACGCAGCTCAAAATGTGAAATCATGTCCAAAAAATCAAATCAGGACACATTTTATGGTGTTTGTCATTTTTTAGGCTAAAATTGTCGGATTTTTTTTCTCTCCGTCAAATGTGTTGCAGTATGACCGGCTAGCTACACAGACTTTATACGTAACTCAAAATGTGAAATCATATCCAAAAAATCAAATCGGGACACATTTCATGGTGTCCGCCATTTTTTAGGCTAAATTGCCGGAATGTTTTTTTCTCCGTCAAATGTGTTGCGGTTTGACCCGTTAGCTACACAGACTTGATACGCAGCTCAAAATGTGAAATCATGTCCAAAAAATCAAATCAGGATACATTTTATGGTGTCTGTCATTTTTTAGGCTAAATTGTATGATTTTTTTTTCTCCGTCAAATGTGTTGCAGTATGACCGGCTAGCTACACAGACTTTATACATAGCTCAAAATGTGAAATCATATCCAAAAAATCAAATCAGGACACATTTTATGGTGTCTGTCATTTTTTAGGCTAAATTGTCAGATTGTTTTCTTCTCCGTCAAATATGTTGCGGTTTGACCGGTTAGCTACACAGACTTCATACGTAGCTCAAAATGTGAAAAAAAATCCCCAAAATTCAAATCGGTACACATTTTATGGTGTCCATTCATTTCTTTAGGCTAAATTGCTGGACATTTTTTTTCTGCGTCAAATGTGTTGCAGTTTGACCCGTCCCTTATGTAAATCGCAATCAATTCTGCAACCTTGCGCAAGGTTAAATTTGGAAAAATACAACCTTGCGCAACCAGTTTGGTTGTTCTGAGAAGGTTGCGCAACCTTGAAGCAATCATCCACAACCTTTGTCCAACCTTGCGACAAACTTGTGCAACCTTACGCAACCGTGCGACAACCTGTGAAAAACTTGTGCAACCTTACGCAACCGTGCGACAACCTTGTGCAACCTGGTACCACCTTGCTGCAATCACATTTTGGTGATTGCATTTTCGTATTTTCGCATTTTCGAATACAGTACACAGACTTTATAAGTAGCTCAAAATGTGAAATCATCCAAAAAATCACATCGGGACACATTTTATCATGGTATCCATCATTTCTTAGACTAAGTCGATATCCCGGGGCCCATTTTGGGACCCGAGATTCCCAAAATGTCTCATTTGATTCTGGAATTATCCATCATTTCATTCATCAAAATAAAAAATAATAAAAAACAATAATAAGCTTATTTAAAACAAAATTGTCGGCTAAATCACGATTATTTAATGCACATTTAATGTGGAGATTCATTTGAAATTGATTTATTTTGTATTTAATCTGTGCATTATTTTTACTCTTTCGCTAAAATGTGATTCTTCGCCGGGTATTTTCATTTTCGTAACTGATGTAAGCTCTAGTTTCGATAGATTGGTACCAAATCTATAATTTGGGTATCGGGTAAAAGTACAATGTTGGAAGGGAATCATTTTTATGGCCCACTTGGTCCCACCGTTCATGGACTCACTCACATTTTTGGAGACTCAAACTTGTCCTTTTATGTTCTCTTTGGAATTCATGACATTGCTATGAAACTAAGAGCTAGCAAAAGTGGTTCAGAAAAGTCGCATTGGATCTTTTTATTTATGACTAGCAAGTAAACAACTGTGATATTAATACAAAATCCTGAGAGTGGTATATACGTACTAGTCTCAGACAAAATCTTCGTCGGCCATCTTAAAAAACAATAATCACATTGGTAATTTTGTTTTTCTGTGTAAGCATGTAAGGCTACCGGATAGAATTTCATCCGAATAATAGATGCATATGGGTCAAGAAACAGGTGAGCACTCATTTTTTTAAGTTAAACCTGTCCGATATGTCCGTGAAAAACCGAATTTAGACATTAATTATTATGTTAAAATTAGTCACATGATAGCCTTGTCTTTTTGGTATGGTTCCCCCTTATTCATTTGCCTGAAGAAGTACTGAAAAGGACTACGTGAGCTCATGGTATCAATGAACTCACGCCAGCCGATTTGCTTGAATTATAATTGACTATAACTATCCGCATTCATTAACGTAGGCAAATAACCTTATAAATAGCGTATAAATGACAACAAACACCAACATATTATGCCAGTGAGAAGAATGAGAGGAAAATGATTGATGAAATACAATAAATACAAACACAAACCACATTTTAATTCCATGTAATTCGGGGTCTACTTCTTTATGCGTAGAAACTATCGTAGGGGCGCATCACTGTACATCCTAACACATATACCTAAATGTGAAACAGAGAACGTGCCTTGGTTACGGCCCAAAAACATCTTAGTAACGCCTAATTCTGGACCTCAAAAATATGCTCATGCAGTAGGTATCAATATAATACACAACTTATCAAAATTTCCTTCAACCAACGTCCTTACTTTTCAAGATTCTTGTGCCACAAAAAATACGATAAAAAGCCACGATAAAAGGCAGTAACTGGTCCGTGATAACACAACACATACGGACAAAACCACCTAAAAAATGGCTACAAATGGAGATGATCAGAATCATGCTACCAAACACAGTATTCGAGACTTGTAGTCATCTCATAAAAATGGACGTCGGTATTTTACACGCTACACTGGCGGTGTGACCATGGTAAAGGCTTAGCAACAAACCCCGCACTAATTTCATTTTAGCCCTTGTGTAATCTGTTATCACTGCAAGGAGTTATTACTATGATAACTCCTTGATCACTGGTACGCCCAGCTGCTATGCCTATGTCAGTACATGTATGTGCATTGTTTGAAAAAAAAATTAAAAAATGAAGAAGGCTAAATGGCTTGAAATGTGCCCCCCGATTTGCTTTTTTGAATATTATATCATATTTTGAGTTACGTATAATGTTTTTTTATCGAACTAATCAATCCGCGACACATTTGACGGAATAAATGACGTTCACGTTGAAACCGCAGCGAAAAAACTATTTTTCACAGCGTGGCCTAGGCTCGAAAAGGCTAATTCGAAAATGTGCCTCCCGATTTGCTTTTTGGGATATTATATCACATTTTGAGTTACGTATAATGTTTTTTTTATCGAACTAATCAATCCGCGACTCATTTGACGGAATAAATGACGTTCACGTTTAAATCGCAGCGAAAAAACTCTTTTTAACAGCGTGGCCTAGGCTCAAAAGGCTAAATCTAAAATGTGGCCCCCGATTTGCTTTTTGGGATATTATATCATATTTTGAGTTACGTATAATGTTTTTTTATCGAACTAATCAATCCGCGACACATTTGACGGAATAAATGACGTTCGCGTTGAAACCGCAACGAAAAAACTCTTTTTCACAGCGTGGCCTAGGCTCGAAAGGCTAAATCTAAAATGTGCCCCCGATTTGCTTTTTGTGATATTATATCACATTTTGAGTTACGTATAATGTTTTTTTTATCGAACCAATCAATCCGCGACACATTTGAGGGAATAAATGACGTTCACGTTGAAACCGCAACGAAAAAACTCTTTTTCACAGCGTGGCCTAGGCTCGAAAGGCTAAATCTAAAATATGCCCCCCGATTTGCTTTTTGGGATATTATATCACATTTTGAGTTACGTATAATAGGTTTTTATCGAACTTATCAATCCGCGACACATTTGACTGAATAAATGATGTTCGCGTTGAAACCGCTATATAAAAACACTAAATCTGAAAGCGCATCTTAATTTTTAAAAAATATGATAACAATGATGGATTTTAGCAAGTTTTTAAACCTAAACAATTAATTAGAACCACTTAATAGTAAAATCGAGCTTGTATGAATGGCCACCGTCACATATAAATAGCTAAACACCGAGTAAATGAACAAAAGAACATAAGAAAATGGATCTAGCAGTGATAACATGTTTTTAAAAGTCCTCCGTTCTAACTGGTGCATATCCCTTTATCTATAATCCTTGGTTACGCAGCTTGCACGGGAAGCTTTACCGATATATCGATTAGGGATTTACAGAAATATCTGCTGCCCTCTGTTGTTGTAGATTAGTTATAAATCGGACAATTTACACGCGATCAAACAGCCGTGTAAAACGATTACTATGTTCCCCCATATGTATATCTATGCGCGCTACGTACATCCCAAACGAATGGAAAACATATTTTGAAACCTCTAGTTACATTTTCTGTCTTCCCTTATAAAATAAAGTACAAATCAATATTAAAGAAGTTAAGTATATTATGCTTACGTTACTACACACCTTTTTGAAACCATATACCATTCTTCTAGTAGCAATCACAAGCCTGTAATTCGAGCTCTGTAACGCTTGAAAATATTGAAACAATTGAAATTGTTTCAATATTTTCAAGTTCATCCAATAGACCTATATTCAATTTTGCTGACCAATAATAGTGATAAATGTCAATAAGCGACTATCTTGTTTTGACGTAGAGTATCTTGGTGTGGGAGTGGAAACAACCTTTTCGGAAAAGGCTTCTGCTGTTTATTCCTCGAAATATCGTCCGTCACTTTGAAAAGTTTACGAAAGGACCCTGGTGACGTAGCTGTCTTTTGTAGCCAACATGTATTGGTTTCTATGAAAGTGTTTAAAAAGTCATCAATGACCCGGGCAATGACCTCCAGGGGAAGTTTCAGGAAGGTAAGATATTAAGACAATCTTCATCCATAGTTATTCTATACGGTTAATCTATTTGATATGTTTGAAAGCAAACAGTGAAAAAATACTGATGAATTAATATGGCTATGACTTGGTAAATGGTAAAAAAATGGGATGGTAAAATATGAAATATCGACATGATCGTGCAAGCTCATGTTTATTTGAAATATCGCGTAGATTAAGATCCGTGGTCTATGACATATTTTACCTATTGATTGGTTATCATTATAATATTTAAAGATCATGTGCGTACAAATCAATCAAATGTTCGTGTTTGTCCCACTTTAACGACGGCAAAAGCATAGCACTCGTTTGAATGCGTCCTTGAAAAGCGTGTTGGCTGCCGCATAACACAATGGATTCAGAATACTGCTTATTCTAGCGAAATACACACTCGCCTGAAAAAGGGGAAAAGAAACAAAATTACGAGAGAAAAAAATAAGCGTATGATTGTGCAGTGTAAAATATGTTCTTGATATTACTGCTGGGACAAATCTCGATGCCGACACAATAATTGTCAAAAGCGGGAACATGAAGCAAACTCAAATTTACTTTTAAATATTGGTGGGTTTTTTAGAATTAATTCAATTCAATACATTCCGGGAACACGAACAAGGTGTCCATTCATAACTCTAACTCCCAGGGCGTATTTTTGTAAATACAAAATATCGGAGGAGCAGAACAGATCAATTTAAGAGGGATTTACGACCACTCCGGCGTTAGGAACCGAACCCTGCTCGTAAATTGGTGTACATTGGTGTAAACGCTATGTCAATGTTAAAAAAAGCAATGGCGTATTAGTCTATGTCTTAAAGGCATGAATGGTTCGTGAGGATGGTCAAGAGTCATTAGAATGATTTTTGATGACGGATTCGAACTGGCCATCACTCTTACCACTGAACTTTGAACGAGCTTGAAATAAGCATCTGTATCTGAAACTTTTGTATATAATAGGTTCCATGGCTATAGGAAAAAACAAAACCCCATACTTACTTGGTAAAGTGCAAGTGGGATGCATGTAGGACACATCTTGAATACTATGACAAGAACACCCCAAGGTAAACCAGAGGTAACAAACACAACGAAGATAAGGGTGAGCGTACGGACTGCTCGGTTGTTCTCTTTCTTCAACCGCGGACTTTCCATTGTTTGCTTCTTGTTCTCCCGCTTCGAACGATGATCGGTTTCCGGATGAGCCGAACTAGAATTATCTGCAGAAAGTACTGAAATATCGGTATTTTTTGTTGACGAACCACCGGAAACACCGGAAACGCCAGAATCGACCTCACTCGTTGGCATGGATTTCATTTCTTTCTTGCGGTCATCTTTTTTCCCCATTCGTTTCTTGTACACCCTGTAAACCTTTGAATAAAGGATTGCCATGGCAACGAGGGGTATCCAAAACAGTTCCAGTTGCGCAAACGCTGCAAATCCGAAGCTGTTGGTGTATTCGGGTTGACAAACGTGTGGCGGGAACGATCGTCCTCCAACGTGTGGCCAAATAAAAATGGCTGGTGTCCATATCAAAAGAGATAACCCGTAGCAGAACGAAATCCAGAGAAGAGCGTATCTAAAAGTGCGTTGCTGAAAGTGTTTTATGGGATGCACCACCGATCGATATCTGTCAATTGCTACGATCAAAACTGCGTACGACGTCGCATTAAGAGTAGCATGGTTAACCCACAGATAAAAGTCACACATCGGTAAGCTCAGTGGCCAGTATCCAAGGATCCAATAGGCTCCATACATTGGCATTGGAAACAGTCCTCCAATCAAGTCCAGGACGGCTAAGTTTATGATGTAAAAATTGGTGTACGTCTGCAGCGCTCGCGTTGTAAAATACGCGTGAATCACAATAAGATTTGTAACGACTGTAATAACTGATGTGGAGCCAACAACTAATGCCAAGACAACTTGGATTGATAACGGCCATGGGATGTCTAGGCCGTGGTCATCCACGCTGCTCTCGTTAAGAAAGTCTGTGGTGGTTTCAAATGTTGTGTCTTCCATATTTATAGAAGACGGTAAATCTTGTATCACCTATAGAGAAAGACAAAAGTGTAAGCACAATAGTGTTATCACTACCTTATCATAGACTGGATCACCTTACCTGATCATAGACTGGGTCCCCGTATCCCTCTATATGGCAGTAATCTTTAAAAATGACGGACCAAATCGAGAAATCCTTGCAGGGTCGTGTGTAAATAGTGAAGACATGAAGGACTCAGTCTAACTTGATCATAAGCAGTACAAAACAGGTTTTGACTCTGTACATCCCGGATAAAACAACCAGCAAGACCATTTTAACTAGGACATAGTTATTAAACCGGTGAAATTCAACAATCTTAGCAGCAGTCTTTTTCCGCCCGGCTCGGCGTTCATGATATTAAGGGTTAGGGTCAGAGGTAAACTTGCTTTACAGGATCAATCGTGTTCGAAATTAAAGTGCAGATTGTTGATTTTCTTTAATATATTTTCTATTATTTTGTTTGTTTATTGCTAATGTTTAAGGTCATCCCATGTTTGTAATTGAAGTCGGTGTTAAGGTAGATGTTTTGTCCATCAACATATTTTGATATCAGAAAAATACCCATATTTTTCTCATTTCTTGTCAAATATCTGGCGCAAAATATGTTCCATAGATGTTATAGGCCAACATGCATTGAATTACTGCCAAAAATCACCCGGCAAGT
Organism: Ophiura sarsii; assembly: GCA_035610835.1. Classification (NCBI taxonomy): domain Eukaryota; kingdom Metazoa; phylum Echinodermata; class Ophiuroidea; order Amphilepidida; family Ophiuridae; genus Ophiura; species Ophiura sarsii. The sequence goes on along the minus strand of CM069441.1, from coordinate 108,461,160 downwards.
ACCATTGGAGTTATGCAACTCAAACTTTGGAATACGACTATTTAAGAATGACTCCTTTTAGAATAGAAAACATCAAGTTAAAAATCGGGCCGGCAATCGGAACACCTACCTTTAACATGTTAGCGTTTTATTTGTAACGATGCAATATAAGTTTTCAATAAACTTGTGTTCATTCCACTGTGCAGAACGTATTTTAGAGTTACCTTGGTTACGGTTCATTATCACCAGGAGCGTCATTTGTATACACCGCCAGCCGTGTATATAACACTCAAAGATGAATCACTGCCTCGCGTTAAAGGAAGTGTCCCGCAAGCACAACATGGAGCATTATTTGTTAGAAAAATGATTATCGAGCCGAAATTAAAAAGCAGGGGATGATCGTCTGTATTAAAATGCTGTTAGCAAATTGGTACTATGTCTTACTAAACCCCTCTGTACGGCTTGCATTTGAAAATCCCGCTAATAAATATGGGTACCGATAGCCTGTTGCGAAAACGCTTGTCTCTTATACTTATACCAATGTATACTGGATATAATAGTGTAATCTTTCTAGAAAAAAGCGTCAGTAGAAATTAAAATGTCTTAAAATTAAAATGAACGACTTAAATGAGGCATGAATTCACCAAAGTATTGTATACAACTGTTTCACACGCACTCGAGACAATGCGTGCATTTATTCAAATCGATACTAGTGTCTGGGAGCGAGAGTGTCAAGTTATGTATTAAACGGTTGAGGAGTTATTTCATGGCAGCGCTAGAGACAACGCAGTCTTTTATGACAGTTCCTTACACACAATAGCTTCAAGAGAAATACCGGCTTAGCCGTCCCTTTAATTTAAATATCAATGGTTTTAATAATGAAGTTTTTACTTAATTCTAATCACAATGCCTTGGACCATTTCAGACCAACGCGTACATACCCCCTAAAATAAAACACAGGTGAATCACACGTCGACGCAGTAAATAATATTCTGTTGTCTGTGTGGGGGTGTGTGTGTGTGGGGGGGGGGGGGGGGGGGGGGGTCCGGTGCATGGAGGCCCTCGGTTACTCTTCCCAGCCATGACATAGACCATCAGACATGCCAAAAAAGTGAGGGTAGACAATTGGTACCTTAGCAGACTGTTCGCTAGAAGGCGTTTTCAAAATGGCCGCCAAAAGGGCCGAAACTGGGGTCTAACGGAACTGAACGGGCACCAAAACAGGGGATTACGGAACTGAACGGTCGCCGAAATTAGGGTCTTAAAGGACTGAATTCTTATCCAAAATTGTGTCCTATGCACTGAATTTTAGACAAAAAGTTCCTTTATGAACTGAATTTAGGCCAAATTTGGGGCTACATAACTCAAATCCATAAGATTTTCACACATTGTATGATTTTTGGTTAAATTTGGGGTCTAAGGGAACTGCCAATGGATGAAAAGGGGGTATCATGGAACAAAAAGGGGGTCTACCCGTATGGCAAATAAAAAATGACTGCAATATAACGGGAAATTGGCCAGATATAGTCGATTTCAATGTCAAGTTCTTACATCTGACCATGTAATGCATTGTTTGGGATCATTCTAACCATTTGTGCACCACAGAAAACATCTATCCAAACATCTTCAAAAACTTAATAATTACTAAGCAGCTGTTCATATTGTACATGAGAGTCATAATTGGACCCTAAATTGGTATGTCGTAAATTGTGACTTAATTGGCTGTTGCTTTCTTTGCTTTATGGTGGCCATTTTGGATTTTGTTAATTCTTCTGAATATATTTTCTAGTTGTAGTTACTTTTTGAATATACATAATCTGTGTTCTTACCATTAATACAGCCTTAATGTATAAGGAAATCGAAACACACAAACAAAATGGTCATTTTGGGGCCATTTTATGTATTTGGCGGCCATCTTGGATATTTTATGAATTTGATAGAATGTTCTGAAGCCTTGTATACAAAGTATCAACCATTCATGCTTCCAAAAGTAATCCACTGCGTCTCAACAGTAAGGGAACAGTTCCATTTGTACGCGATAAAAATTGCGAGAATGTTCCGGGCCCCGATGAGTTTTTTATCAGGCCCCGATGAGATTTTTATCGCGTACAGTTGCGAGTAGCAAAGGATTATTTATCGAGTAGCGTATTACCGCCTGTTTAAATATAACGAAAGATAAGTGGTCGGTATGTAAATAGAGCTTCGGGTTATTTATTCTAGTTGTAAGGTACAAATTCAGCATTTCATGTTTTTAGAGATAATGTTATTGATTATAGATGTTTAACGTAAATTGTATTATCCTCGTGTATTTGCTAAACAATGTCCCGCTCTATTTGCTAAACATACCCCAGGGTATGGCAGAGGCCTCGTATCGGGCCCCGATGTCTATTTTATCGGGGCCTGATGACTATTTTATCGCGTATCAACTTGAAAAACATCGGGTCCAAAACATATCAGGCCCCGATAGAGTCGCGATAAATTTATCGCGTATAAATGGAACTGCTCCCTAAGCCATTTCAAGCTTAAATAGGCAAATTAAATGAATTTTGAAAACGCCCTCTGGCACACATAATGCCAGGGTAATATTGTCTACCCTCCCTGTTTTGGTATATCGGATGGTCTAGGTCGTTGCTGTGAAAGTAACCGAGGGCCTCTCTCATGTACATTGGACCCCCACAGACAAAAATCATGCTCGCGTCAAATATTCATTGCCAAAGTAAAAAACCACTCAACAGTATGTTTGTGACAAGTACTGCCAATATTGTGAGTTTTGAAATAGTTTGCTTCTGTTCAAAGATTTTGAGAAACAAAGAGCTTTGTGTAAAGCAAACCTTTTAAAAAAAGTTCTATATTAAAGGTTGCAATTGTGCCAGTATATAACTTTGAATCGGTGTAATTATATGCCATTTGTGTTGTTATATTCGGTCGAGTGAGGTCAAAACCTGAGGCCATAATAACAACAAACAAAAAATCGAAGTGTATCTTTCCTTCAGGTTTATTGTTTTTTCTAAGTCATGAATTCTCCATCCAGTCGACATACCTGTGTGATTTTTTGGTGTAATGCCCACGTGCGCTCTTCTAAGTGTTTAAGGATTTGAATTTTAAATCCAACCGCTATAATAGTTCTTAATCCCTTAAAGATTACAACAGAAAACCAATCAGCGCTTTAAAATGAGAAGAAAATGTTGAGCTGGTTACACACTTACCTGTGCTTGTTAATCAATTAAGTAGGCCACGCTGCAAATCTAGTACGTATGGCTCATATATAATTCACTAGTGCCTAAGACTTATACGAATACGATAGTCGGCAAAGTAATATATATACGCAACAATGAAAATTGAAAAGAGCAAATGCAAATATTTTTATTATAATATTTTTAAATATTTGCATTAGTGTCAGTTCAATTTTTGTAGGCGCTTGTACAAATCACTTATACGTATGAGCCAAACATACTGGTTTTGCAGTACTGTCTTATCAATCAAGTGACATTTTTATAAAATCATATTAATTTAAATCAGCATTATTTACCTTTAGATTTGACTCCTGTATCCCAGAGTTATGTGGTTACCCGTGCATCAGCAAAGCCTGGCTTGTGGAAAATGTGCGACAGATATATTGGTGATTGCTTTTATATACGTGATCAATCCCGGAACCAGGATACCATAATTTATAAATACTAGCAATAGTAGTACTAATAGTTCCTGTAATTAGATAGCACACAATGCAGTAGAAGATATCAAAACTGAATTCTATCCAAGTTTAACATCCGTTCGTGTGGAGAGAGAGTGGGTATTGTTTCAATTACACAAACTGAGTGTTGACTCTCAATTGCGGCCAAGGTCACCTTTCATACTGTGTGAAAAGCATTTAGTCACGGATTTGATGGCAATGGATGTTTCAATCCGGCGCAAAACGCGCTAAGTCCACAAAGTGACATTTGGAGAAAATCAATATTTTTCATCATGCTATACAAATGACTTCAATTTTTGTCTAGGCTTTTGTGTGATGAAGGTAGACATGTGTTAGAAATCAAATCCATGTTTGTCTGAAATCAGTAGGTCTTTCTTAATTTTGTTTAATCTTTTTATTCAAAGATGTCGATGGACTTACTTAGCGCGTTTGCCAATAAACTCAAAATGAAGTACACACATCATGTTTTCCATTTTTAATAAAAATTTAAAAAAATCTAGCTATGAAAATACTGATTTCAGTGTTAGTTTGCACCATCTTTCCCACTCACAACTACAAGTAGCAAGGACTTAGCACAGTTTGCCAGTAAAGGGGTGGTGGACTTGCACAGTTTGCAATAAACACTGATTTAGGGAGGCGATATCTGTACTGTTAAATAGCCTTAGAAGGCCTCTACACATTTTAATAAAAGTGTAAATTTTGATGGGGTGGATTTAGCAGGCTTTGCACATAAGCTATTTAAACATTAACTATCAATTAGTTAATTAGTAAAATATCAAAGTAAACATGGTAAAAGCAAAATGTCGACAAGTAATTGCTGGAAAATGTACAAATACCTTGACTATGCCTTTTGCTTGAACGGTCCTAGCAAATGGTCGGAGTATTAAAACAATTACTTATCGATTCTTTTAATTGATTTGACTTGTACTTGCGCTGGCGCGGGTGCTAGCAATTATAACACTCTGATGTTTATGCAAGGGGATTCCAATTGTCTATGGAATTTCGGTATCTATGATTCATTAATATCTGGACTGGACTAATATACCATACTATGCAATTTCCTATGCTATATGTAGCCTAATCGTGAGCAGATGGCTTCATATTCTTAGTAAACGGTCTTTTTTATTTATACATAAATAAGTACATTTTATTTCAGTACAGGAAATAAGGTGAATAGCAATTTAGAATTTACAAGGTGTACCAATGACAAAGCTTGCAAAATACACAATATATGCACATTGTTTGTAAGTATTGTTAACATAAAGATCCAATCGAGTATCATGAGTCCTACGGGCTAAAGAGTGATTGATAGTTTAAAAACCATACTTTAATATATGAGATTTATAGATTTAAAACACCGTTTTCTGTCCGTCTCTCTGTTCTTTGTTTATCTGTCGGTCGGGAAGTCTGTCGGGGTGTCTGTCGGTAGTTCTGGGTGTCTGTCTGTCATGTCTGACTCTGTCATGATATACACAACGTAAAAAAATTACGTAAATGCTATTAGGTTCATCTTTTTTTAAATTTAAACAGATTGTAGTTTCGAAATTACAGATACCTTTTCAGAAAATAATACTCATCAATCTCCACTTACTTTTTCAATTTTGTGTGATTAGGTTGTTCTTGCACGTGATGAAATAGTAATCTTCCAGTGTATTTATTTTATTTATCTATTTTTTAGATTAGGATTTCAAATGGACTTTTTCGCGATACGGTGGAAACGGTGGGATAATTTCTCGAGGACAGGGGATTGTTAACGTCTTTTCATTGTTGCAAATATAATACGGGTGCTAACATAAATGCCAAATATGTTATGGACTGTTGTACATGTAGGGGAATATGGGGTAACTGGTCCCTTTGTAATGAAGAAATAACATGATTTATGTATTTTTATTCACCGTCTTTTGTGTATATTAACCGTTTGGTCATCACGGTCATATTGACTCACTTCCTCAATGACATAACAAGCTTAGTAATTATCAAGATAGTTTGTTGTAAGTACTAAATGATGATTGTATGAAATATATAATTAAAACATAAAAGAAAGTGTTATACATAAAATGGTATGATGCGGGATCAGAACATCGCAACTCGGTAAACATTTCACTGGAATTAAAACTTTTTATCGCCAAAATGTGGAGTCGAAAATTGAATTTGCTTTATACATCTAAGTGTTACTGCTTAACCACAACAAACATCGTATAACACCCGGGTTTCATGAGGACATTTATCGTTTTTATACTAGATAATGTGCAATGTTTGTTAAGAAAAAGAGGTGCATACTTTCTGTGTTGTCAATTGCCATTCACTGGTTTTACTGTTGGAACATATTGGACCAGTTACCCAATGATAGTGGTCCATATCAAGTAGAGTTTTTAGTTATTGGTAGTTGAATTTTTCTTTAGATACTTTTTAACACAAACTAAATGTGTTATATGTCGAGAGTTATATTGATGATATTCATTAGGTTACAAGGCCCGCTTAGCAGCGCTATAAATTGATGCCCTAAAAGCCGTCAACAAATTTAAATATTCGCCTTCCATCCCAGCTGGTTGCTATGACATATTTCTCGTGTGCAGCCAACCGGCTGTATTGAGTAGTTTAAAGGCATGAGCGTAGATATAATTTGCAACATAATGGAAACTTACCCATGCAGTTAGCCCCGAATTTAAATATATGCACTGGGTAATCCTCTCGTAGTATTGATAACAATAGGTTTACCAGAGCGAATTAATAGCGCTTCTAAGCGGGCAATTTATGTCATGATCATCATAGCAATTCGGTAAATATTTACCTGTACTGTAATGGTTCATACCCTGAAATATGCTTAACTGAACCACTTACCCATCCTCCCCTACCAGGTGTTATACATTACTTTATATTATTATCAACATTTTCATTACGGTGCGTATAGCCATGCACAGCTTTGTGAATTGACGGAGCACACGCCAACATATTCCGAACAATGGACGTAATAAGCAAAATTGTCCATTTTCCCTCCTTTTTTACCTTCCCCTTTTCTCTCTTTAATACCCTCTTTCTTTATATTAGTCGAGAAACGACTATTATACTGTATCCTAACTCTTTCTTTCTTTCTTCTGCTGTCATGGGACCTATAGCTCCGTAACCATTAAGCCGATATTGACCATATTTGGTCATAAGAACCCTTTTGTGCACCACTACTCAGGTTGTAGAACATAAGGGTCAAAGTCAGAGGTCACAGAGGGGTCACTAGGGGTCAAAACCTGATTTGCAATTTAGTGAAATGACCTAGGATCGTCAGAAACTGTCAACATATTCCTTTTGACCGTACGCATATAAAAAAGATAGGTTTTTAAAATCAAAAATATTTGGGGTCACTAGGGGTCAAAATATAAATTTCAATCCTCGCACTAAAAATGCTATTTTTTCGGGAGGAAATGACCCATGATTATCAGAAATTGGTTAACAGTTTCCTTTTTGGATCCATTTTCATATAGGTTGCTCCGCGACTAAAAGTGATATGTCATATGGGGTCACTAGAGGTCACAGGTCATTGACCTAAACTTCTCTATTTCCCCTGAACGACTTTATATCTTTTTGAATAGCTAGCTGCGTGACCATTTACATAAATCTGGCTCGTATCGTGCGTAAATGTGCTGTTTGTATACTAACTTGGTTTCGATTCACTGATGTAGCATGTTTTAGGTTTTATTGGCTCCTTTGACTTTGTGTCTTGAAAGGTTACAAAAGGTATGTTGATAAGGTTAACTGTTCTGAAAGAAAAGAGTGCTCATCAAACTGTTCAGTCTGTCAGTAATTCTAAATTGCAATTCAACCGCAGCTCCCTCCCAAAAGAACGCCCTCCCCCGCCCCCCCCCAAAAAAAACCCAACAACAAACCAATAAAAATAAGAACAAACCAATGAATCATGAATTATTTTATATCAGGTAAATCTACCATGAAATTTGATCTGTATTTAGAATTTTACAATAATGATATTAAAAGTTTATACATAACAACATTTAAGGACTCATTCATTTACTCAAGGAATCTGCATTATGGTTATATAATGTCACACAAAAACTTCAGAAAATCATTGAAGCAATTATCCACAATAATAATATTAAATCTTAATAAGAATAAGTCATGGAATTCACAAAATAAGAAAGTAATCATTGAAAGAAAAATATAATAAGTCACATTCTTTCTTTAATAAAACTATTGATGCGTTACGTTTGCATAACTGTTTCATATACTTGAATTTTGGGCAAGAATATAACTACATTTAATCAGGTAACTTTGAAACATACGTAATATATTAGTCTGATTGTAGCCAAGCCAAGCCAATCAAAACCAATGTTCTAAGGAATGGGAATAAAGATTGGATATCGTTGTGAGCAGCAAACCAATATACAATGTACGTGCCACTTGTAGACTGTAGTAACTAGTATGGGTAAATTTGCCTAGCCCTGCGGCCAATTACAAAGAATGCGGAACGCCGTCATAGGAGGGTTTTTAGTTGCATGCAGGGAAACCCCCAAATCATTTCGAAATATCGGAAGGAAATGATCTCATGCATAAACCTCACTTGGCTTTGTTATTTTGCTCAATTATTTGTTGGCAAAACTTTCCCTTATAACGTATAGATGCACCCGTGTGAACTACTGCTCTGTATATATCCGGTATATCTGATTGCTTCCTATTAATTGGACATGTCGGATGGCAACAAATCTTTAAATAACGAGGGACTTTTTGCAACGCTTACATACATTTCAGTAACAAATACTTTGGGACAAATAAATGCCAATTTCAAAAGAAAAATAAATGTAACAAGTGAACAAAGATTTTATAATCGCATTGCGTTTAGAAAGAGTTATTAGACGTTTAGTTAATTCTAGTGTTACAGGGTGCCCCTAAAAAGGGTGCACGTGTTCCACGTCATTGCCCTCATTGATTACTCAGTATAAGGCATTGATCTCTGTATATAATCTCAAAGATAATTTAGTTGGCTTTCAAACGTCATTTATTTGATTGTGTTTACTTTTCTCAATTTAAAAAATAAGTTTGATCAACAGCGAGCACTCAAAATCAGGCTTGTGCCACTTTAAGAAAAGGAGGTGTTTGGGGTATGTGTCATATTCATCTTTAAATATTTCGTAATTAAATTTGGTGTTTGTAACTAAATAACCTTTGTATGCAGTTCGTTTTGTCGAATTCGCTTGAGTCTCTAAAAAAGTATAAAGCAGATGAGACAATTTCAGACAAAACAAACGACATTGGAAAGGTAATTTGGTCATATTAAAGGTCATATAAACCGTATTTAGTAAATACTGATTATTACATGAGTAAAATGACTCTCTCCAAAAGCATCTTTTTTTCCTAAAAAGTGGCACAGCCCGTTTTGAGGGTTTTGAAGTACCCTTGATTGATCAAGCATATCGTTGGATTTGGAAGTGCAATTACAATCAAACCAACGGTATTTAAAAGCCAGCTAAATGTTCCGTAAGAATATACAAACATTACAGTAATCAATGAGGGCAACGACGTGAAACAGGTGCATTTAGGTATAAGAACATGTTCCCAGATCATCAACTCTCTCTACAGAATGAGTTTGTCAGATGTTTTCAGATATGTTGATTGCAGTGACAAGGTATATACCTTTTAAGCCCTTTATCGTGGAACGGTCTTTCAGATACATTTCGTCGCTGTTCTGACATACCGGCACATCTCTTTACTTATTTCTGTTGTGATGTGCCGCCGGTATGTCAGAACAGCGACGATTTGAAGTAATTTGATGATGATGATTCTAGAATAACGATTGAATGAAAGAACACATTGCAGTATCTAATGTGATTGTTAATGTTACAACGATTTCAAGTAGGTCATGTAAAATCGTCAACAAAGAGTTAATAAGGAATGCATCATGGCACTGATTGTTTGCGTTTATCTGTAATAGATTTAATGAGGAACGCCCATTATACAACACAAAAAAGACCAATATCTACTCCATATTACCGTCTTTGATAATATTTAATTTTATCAGAATGAGGTAAATTTTAGTGGATACGCTCTGGCAACTTAATTACTCGGTCCCGTCTTTAGAACGAGGACAATCAAAATGAAAAGGATGGAGGGAAAGAGATACACAATTGATTGGAAATAAGAGCGTCACATTATTATATGGTCGCTGGGCGATCTTCATTGCTTCCGATGACGTACTTTCCATTTTAGTAAGCGGCGACTTGTGACAGCCTTATGACATTTCCCAATTGTAGCTTTGAATCTCAGTCAGCTGCACATTCATAAAACATTGACTACAGTGCTTTTTGGACTGCGAAATTTTGTGTCCGTGCGAATTTTGTTGACTTCACCTCCCCCCCCCCCCCCCCCCCCCCACAACATTGTAATTTGCCAAAAATGATCCTCTTTTTGGTTTTGACTACTTTCACCAAATAAGACTTTGATACTACAACGTTTAGGTACTCAAAGATATTATACACACATTGACACCTCAAAACATAATAATAATTGCTAAAGGACTTGGTTCCAATCGTTCTTTGTATTTTGTACTTTCGTGTTCTCAATCGTAGCGTTGTCAAGATAGCGCCCTCATTTCACGACTCACATCTCGCGTAGGCCTACTCACGCCCATAATGCCCATGATAGGAGGCTTCATTTTTCAATTCGAATTTTAACAGTCATTCAAATTCAGATACATTATATTAATATAAACTGCTTAAAAAAAGTTTGGAATTTATTTTTCTAGCACAAGATTTTCAAATATTGCGGGATATGTACATTAAAGGTAGATGTTCCGATTTTCAACTTGAAGTTTTCTATTCTACATGAAAGGTCATCCTTAAAAATACGAGCTTTCATATGATATGAAAATCTCCGTATGTTTGAAATAATTCTGTGTTACGAAAATGTGATCGGGTCATCTACCTTTAAGTGTTATATATTCCTGTAAAGCTGATGTGTTCATCTTTACAATAAAATCCAATTTGAAACAATCCCTTGTTCCAGTGCTCAGCTACTTGCTTGAGAACACGAGGAGGTCACAATCTGAAAGTGCCAAAATCAACCAAAATTTGAACGACTGTTAAAATCAGCCAGAATGCGGAAGGTCAAAATGGTGGGTTGATCTACGTACCAGGGAAGGTATTTAATGGGAGCGGAAATTCGAATCTGAAAAACTCAATATCTTTGAGTACCTAAACGTTGTAGTATCAAAAATCTTATTTGGTGAAAGTAGTCAGACATCTTGCACTTGATATATGGTTAGTTGTTAGCCCAGTGGCGGAAATTTCTTGTTTGGTGTGGGGGGGATGAAATGGGGCCCAAAAATATTAATTGAGCTGGTAAGCCATCACTTAATTTTCAATAAATGTTTTGTTTTTTATCAATGCACGAAAGAAGTTGAGCATATATATTCTTGATTTAAGTATAGATGGTTTAAAAGCTCGAACAGGGGGGAGTCTGAGGGGGGATGTGCCCCCCCCCCCCCCTCAAAAAGCAATCACTTTCCGGTCAATATTGGCTTTTTATATACACTAGCGGAACGCCCGCTAGGGAGTAGGGCCTACCAGATAGAACACCTACAAATGAAACAACACAAAAGTGTTGGAAAATTTATAACGAAACACATAGGAATAGAACAATATCTAAAACATTTTTGTTTTAATTCAAAGACCCCCGCCCGCCCACGCCCCGTGGCATATTTTAACTTCAAGGCCTAAACCTTAACCATCTCCCGTTCCCCAACCGTCACCATCCCGCCCCGCCCGCCCCCGCCCCGTGACATATCCGTTACGCAATTTAGCATCACAACCCCCATTCGTCACCGCCCCCGCCCCGCCCGTGGCATATTTCAACTCCAAGGCCTAAACCTTAACCATCTCCCGTAGCCCACCAGTCACTCCCCCGCCTGCCCCTGCCCCGCCCGTGGCATATCCGTTACGCAATTTAGCATCACATTTCTTCATTAACCCCTGCCTCCCAAACCACATTACATCATTACACCCCCCCCCCCCCCCATTCGTCACCGCCCCGCCCCGCCTGTGTCATATCTCAACCCCAAGGCCTAAAGTTCCCCGCCCAGCGGCTTATCTCAACGTCAAGGCCTAACCTTAACCATCTCCCGTAGCGCGGCGTATTTCTCCAATATTTGTCCGCCAGCGTGTCGCATACAGTATCAAATCCCACATCTAGTGACATCATGTTACGTAATTTAGATTCACCATATCATGTTTTGTTTTATTAGAAACCACATTATTTCGTTACCTTATGACCCGCTGCCCCCCCCCCCCCCCCCCCCCCCCCGCCCGCCCTGCCGTCCCCGCCCCGTCCCCGTCTCCGCCCACGCTCCGTGGCTTATCTCAAGGCCCCAAGGCCTAAACCATAACCAACCCCGTGTGGCGCAGCGTATTTCTCCAATATTTACTCGCCCGCGTGTGTAGGGGTGCGTGGGTGTAGTGCGTGTGCGCGTTTATTTTGCATGTCGCACTGCGACGCGTTATGTGTTACGCGCCGACTGCATGGTTACAGTGTACGCAGAGAAAAACAAACATGGCCCGTACGGAAATAGTCTCAAAAGCCGGGCTGAAAAGGCCTAAATTGGACATCATTTTGCTCATATCTCGGTCAATTCTGTACGGTTTTCGGCCATTTATAGCTTATAACACTCACATTATAATCATCTTTCATCAGTTCAACGTTCACGGCGTTTAGGCGTAAAATGAGGGAGCCTTTTATGGATACACACATACAAACATACAAACATACAACATAAGACAAATTATAGTAAGACAAATATACAACATAAGACAAATTATAGTAAGACTAGCGGGACGCCCGTCCTTCGGACGGGCTCTCCTGCTAGCGGGTAGGGCCTACCAGATAGAACACCTACATATTGAAACAACTTAAAGTGTTGGATAATTTATAACGTAACACATAGGAATAGAACAATATCTAAAACATTTTTGTTTTAAATCAAAAGGTTTTGTAGTAGGATTAATTCAAAAGTTTTAAAATTTCAATTAAAAAAATTAAAAAAGACCCCCCGCCCGCCCACGCCCCGTGGCATATTTCAACTCCAAGGCCTAAACCTTAACCATCTCCCGTACCCCATCCGTCACTCCCCCGCCCCCGCCCCGTGGCATATCCGTTACGCAATTTAGCATCACATTTCTTCATTAACCCCCTGTCTCCCAAACCACATTACATCATTACACACAACCCCCATTCGTCACCGCCCCCGCCCGCCACGCCCCGTGGCATATCTAAACCCCAAGGCCTAACCTTAGCCATCTCCCGTAGCGCGGCGTATTTCTCCAATATTTGTCCGCCCGCGTGTCACATACAGTATCAAATCCCACATCTGACACCATCGTTACGCAATTTAATAATACATTTCTTTATTAACCCCATCCCAAACCACATTTACACACAACCCCTAACCGTCACCGCCCCCGCCTCGTGGCTTATGCAACCCCAAGGCCTAAACCGTAACCAACTCCCGTGGCGCAGCGTATTTCTCCAATATTGCCCGCCCGCGTGTGTAGGGGTGCGTGGGTGTAGTGCGTGTGCGCGTTTATTTTGCATGGCGCACTGCGACGCGCTATGTGTAACGCGAGTCGATTGCATGGTTACAGTGTACGCATAGAGAAAAAACAAACATGGCCCGTAGAAATAGTCTCAAAAGCCGGGCTGAAAAGGCCCTGGATTTCCCGCTTTTGCTCATACCGTAGATATTCGATATCTAGACAACTTTCTGCCAACTTTGAAACTCTGAAAGAGATGGCGCCCTCTCGCGATCAAAGCCGGCTTTTAAAAAGATCATTCTAACAAAATAATTTCGGCGGCGCTGAAAATGACGTAAATAATGTCGCAGTATATAGTCCGTTCAATATAATTTTCGGATCAAGAATCTATCCCGGCACCTATCCAATAACTACATGTATATATACGAGTGTAACGGGGTAAAACCGCAGACGTACAATACGGAAAATCGAGGGGCAAGGTCTAGACTCTGGCAGGTCATATTCGACTTAACCAGTGTATCTTTTCTTTTTCACAAATTAATAGTATTTGTTGCTATTCGTTATTTTTAAGGATATATTAAGCAGCTAAATTCAAAATTATTTTAAAAACACTGACTATAGAGAAAATATCCCAAAATTATCAATTTACTTTATTTTGTCACCAGTTAATATTTGTTAGAAGAAAAAAATATCGTTATACATGTACATGTAGGCCTATGATTGATTTTTATTCGAGTGGCGTAGCTAGGTTTTTCATAATGAGTTGGGGTGGGGTGGGGGTTGGGCAAAATAAAAGTGACTATACCAGGCTGGCAACTTTTGAGAATTCAACGAGTCACAACAACTAACTTGAGAGGGATGTCTGAGGGGGTTGTGACAAGCACCCCCGTCCCCCACCAGCGCGGTAAATCGAGCTTGATTTTTCTCACAGTGCCAATTACACATGTTGAGAGATACTCGATTCAAAATAAAATAACCCGCCAAATGTATAATAGGTCATTCTTTGAAGGTCGTGCATTGAATTGATCTGAACAGCGAAAGCGGGCAACCCTTTGTTACGGGGACGCATATAAGTATAGTATCTATTCTATCTCCAATATTCTCTATTCAATAACCAGAGAAGTTATTACGTAACACATCTTTTGGAACGGTAAATAGTCAGGGGTGGATCTTTACTTTTTTTGGCACTAGCCAGTGGGACTGGTAACTTGAGAAAGTTACCAGTCCGTAAGAGAATTTACCTGCCCCATCTATTGACTTGGAAATCTGAAACACATAACATAACACATGCATTGAAACGAGAAGCGAACAATGAGGAAATCATAACAAATTGTCATGTAAATAAAGAAATCCGCATGCGCAGTTCGCTATTTTGGGGGTATCGTTATTGCAAATATTTTACCGGGAGGGATATGGGCATTGCTTCTTTACGACGACTCAGCTGTTTACGCTGGTTCCCTGCACGCTGTCCACTCGTCACGGGTACGTTGGTGGCTGGTGCGTGGTGTCATTGAGGCAGGGTACCAGCAATCAGCTGTTACGCTGCATGTACAGTGTACGTACAGTACGTTTGACTGGAGAAGATGGCGTGCATGGTCATTGCAATGGGCGGGGGTTTCCCAATTCTCAAACTCGGCAAACTTTAATGTTTGGTTGCGGTGGGTTTATTCTTCGTGCGTGTAAGTGTGTGTGTGTGGTGTTTTATTTTTTATTTTAAGCTTACTGCTTACAGCTACTCATTCGACAATAGAATCAACACTTCAGTTGGTTAAAAATGTTACCCGCCAGCGGGACGGGTACTTTTGAGAATCTACCCGTCCGACACCAAAGTTACCCGCCGCTGGCGGGCGGACCGGTGCTAACGTCCAGCCCTGTAAATAGTTCCTCTGGGATGTTGTTCATTTCAATCGTTGAATCCAAAGCGTGTAGCCATTATACATGTACATACATGTACTCCTTGGTGTAGCGTGATAGTTAACATGGTCATCAGATTAGACTAGCAGTTGGGAATAAATCGAATGTACATGTATAATTTTATGGTTTGAATGCGAATTATGCCAAGAGACCTATTAATTGTTATTTTAGAAAAGTTACAAATATTGTTTAATTCTCATTGTGCGCTCGGAATCAGATGATATAAAAAATGACAATTATGTTAGCAAAATCTTATAAATAAATAAATAAATAAACAAATTAATTAATTAATTAATGAGGAACACTATGAATATTTTAATGTATAAGGTTAAAAAATGATGAACAATGTTTCACACTAATTTGTTGCATGCGTTTTATATCAATGATGCTTGGCAGTCAGACACCAAACGTGAAAATTAACCGGGGAAAATTACGTCTTTTGGTTTGGCCTGCGCCACGATTATCAATTTTGATCAACTTAGGTTCATTTGAAGGGAAAGTCATATTTATCCAGGATGCAATTTCTGTTTTAATAAAATAAACATGATTGTTTTGAGTCGACAAAGATGCATTTTCAATGCGATCGTAACATCGAATTTTACCAATGTTCATAAGCTAATAAACTCAATCGAAATTATGTTAATTTGTGTCACACACAAAACGACACCCATCAGATAAACTAGTGGAATTACATTATTACCGTCTTTAACATGATTAAAATGCTCCCAACAAGGGAAAATATCATTATGTGAAGCATCCTGGACAGAATACAGTAAAATACTCTGGAGGTAGACGATTATAGATGAATTAAAATGCGCGGAGTAAAAATATGCCCCCTTTTCCAACACACAGAGACTAAATCGCTTTTTAACGAAAGGTATTCTGCAGGACTCGAACCGAGGCGGGGAGAATTCAGCAGATTTCTAGTCCATAGTCCTAAACCACTCGGCCATGCCTACTCATTGAAGCGTCTATCGTGTGCACTAAATAATGAACTAGTGGGGTTTTTTGGGGGTTTTTTTGAGGGGGGGGGGGGGGGGGGGACAAGTGCGGTGGGATGACTTTCTAAAGGCAATTTCTTTTACGCCTAAGGCTGATATTTTGTCATATGAATTGCACGACGACATCCTCATTTCACGTGAAAATAAAATCGTGTCGTCTACAATAGACCATAGATTCACTAAACTGTGGCAACTGCTGACACGACTGCTAATACATTAGGGCTCGTCTTGTGGTGCTCACTTGAACACAGTCTCCGTGTGGTCTAGTGGGTAAACTCCGGCCACAGAAGCGAGAGGACCCGGGTTCGAGACTGTGTATATTTAATGGTAGTCTTCATGTTATTTTTTATTTCCCCAAACTGTTTATAGTTTCCTGACTTTTATTCATTCCAGTGGACACCAATGAATTCAATATTATTTATTAGGCCTACATGGCACGCTGAATACTGATTCACGCTTGGTTGCACATCACTTAAATACCCATTGAAGAATGTTGAGCTTGTCATTCGATCATTTTGCTGCTGAGCAATTATCGATCTTTAATGTCATTTTTAGAAGACGATTGATAATGACAACGAAACGATTAGGGCCTACATCTATGCAACTGATTGTGTCACAACAAAAATAAACACCCCGTGTAAAATAGGAACTATTTGGGTTGTAAATGGGCTCTAAACACTTTCCATGCGGTTGTTGCTTTTATTGTATATAAACAGCTTGCAAGGTCTATAACAACTCTCTGGTCCAAATAATCCAAAGGATAAATGAAAAAAATACTAGGCATGTATACTTGTTTCAATTTTTGAAATATTCTGTGAAATTTTGGAATGTCGTCTGTAGACGCCTGCCGCGTGAAGAGTGTTTATTTAAGTGTAGCACCTTAATATTTCAAACTGATATGAAAATAAAGGAGTAGGTCTAATATAAATAGAAAACATATTTGAATAAAAATCTTGCATTAACACATTTATTGGAATGTAAATTTGTTAAAGGTTATAGGGTTCCCGACATTAAGATGTGAAAAATCTTGGTAATAATGCATTTAAGATACTCTGGTGTGTGTCTAGCTAGGTAGGCAATTACATCCATGAATGAAAATGTGTGGAGTAAAAATATACGTCATTTCATTTCCCAATTCACAGAGACTAAATCGCTTTTTGTAACAAAAGGTATTCAGAAGGATTCGAACCGACGCGGGGAGAATCCAATAGATTTATAGTCTAAAGCCTAAACCGCTCGGCCATACTACTCATTGAAGCAACCGTCGTGTTCAATGAATAATGAACTAGTGGTAGTCTATCGAGTTATTCGACCAAAAATCAGTAATTTTAGGATTTTTTTTTTTGGGGGGGGGCGTATATTTTATTTGAAATATACATAACGTGATAACACACACACTGAAAACTAACAATCAAATGTATATCGTCAGAACTGTTGGAACTGTTGCCCCATATACAGTAAGATGGACTATAGAGGTAGACAACTTTTAGGTCAAGCGTTCTGGGTTCTATAATTTCGATCATAATTCATTAACGTTAACACACTTACAAATTTCGATCTCCGAATGATCGAGCATCTAATAATGCAATAATTAACTAGGAGAATCTACGGGATCTTCATAACAGAAAGAGCTTATCTCTCTAGTTAGTGATCGCGCTAATGACTGACTGAACTGACTATATACTACGAACATTAGGCCTACGTACGTCATTTTCAGCGCCGCCGAAATTATTTTGTTAGAATGATCTTTTAAAAAGCCGGCTTTAATCGCGAGAGGGCGCCATCTCTTTCAGAGTTTCAAAGTTGGCAGAAAGTTGTCTATATATCGAATATCTACGGTATCTCGGTCAATTCTGTACGGTTTTCAGCCATTTATAGCTTATAACCCGTGTCAGGTCCTCATCTATTATCAGTGCAACGTTCACGGCTTTTAGACGCAAAATGAGAAAGCCTTTTCAGGAGACATACATACATACAACATACGGTGAATTATAGTAAGATGTACATGATGTAGGCCTATGCCAGAAAGAAGTTATACTAGTTACTTCCAAAAGATCAGTTCTAGTCAACGTCAATGGCGTAACCAGGACTGTTTTGATGGGGGGGGGGGGCAAAAAAACCTGAAGCCATCTTGTTGATCTTGAAAAGTTGAACTTTATATACGCCCGATATTGAAAAGTTGAACCATATACGCAAACATGTTGATTTCAACACTAAAAAGGTACAGTATGACGTTTTTAACGTCACCCACATAATATTTAGTATACAAAAGTTATTGTGGTGTGAGGGCCATTATATTATCAAAACCTCTAGGAAATATGTGCAAAATTTGGATGTTTTGAACTAAGGTAATGAAAAACTGTCCTGAAGCCATGCTGTTAAGCTTAAATAATGAAATATTGAAACCATGCAATACGCGCGCGGAGCGCGCAAAACATTGCATTTCTATCACTAATGGTCCAGTATGATCATAACGCACATAATACTTAATATTTAGAATTCTTGGTGTAGATTGAGGGTCATAATGTTAAAACCTGTATTCGCGCGGAGCGCACACAATTTTTGAGTTTTTGAACTAAAATAGGTCATGGAAAACTGTCCTGAAACCACCTTGTTAAGCTTAAATAATAAAATATTGAAATTAATACGCGCAAAGCGCAAACAATTTGCCATATCTAACACTTAAATGGTCCAGTATGATGTTTTCAACGTCCTGCACATAATATTTAGAATATTTGGTATGGTTTGAGGGTCATTATAACGTTAAAACCTGTAGAAAATATGCGCGCAGAGCGCGAAAAATTTGTTGTGTTTTAACTAAAATGGTCATGGAAAACTGTCCTGAAGCCACCTTGTTAAACTTAACTAATGATATATTTAAATCAATACGCGCGCAAAGTGCGGAAAAAATTGCATTTCTAACACTAATGGTCCAGTATGATAATAATGTCCCCCACATAATACTTACAATTTTTAGTTTGGTTTTTGCATTAAAACTTTGGTCCAGTATGATGTTTTTAATGCCCCCCCCCCCCCCCCACCCCCCCCCCACCCCCCCCCCCACATATTTAGAATATAATTAAATGGTCATGGAAAACTGTCCTGAAGCCATCTTGTCTAGCTTGTATAATGAAACATTGAAATTAATGCACGACGTAGAAATTGAATTTCTAACACTTAAATTGGTCCAGTATGTTTTGAACGTTCCCAACATAATATTTAGAATATTTGGCATGGTTTGTGGGCCATTATAATGTTAAAACCTGTAGAAAATATGCGCGCAAAGCGAGCAAAATATTTCAGTTTTTGCGCTAAAATGTCATGGGCCGTATATGTCCCTACCCTTCCTCCTTCTTATCCTCTTCCTCCCTTTTTAAACTCTTTTTTCAATGGGGGGAGGGGGGGGGGGGCATGGCCTGCTGTTCCCCTGGATATGCCTACACCACTGGTCAACGTACGTGCTCGTATATACGTTTCAGCCAAAAATCTCGCCCAGTTTTACGGCGAATCTGGGGTCACTTGTCAGAGAGACGACCGTAAGGTATATGCTATGCGTGCGCGGATGTTTTGAAAAACATATTAACACGAATCTGGCCTTCATGAAGTTACCTTTTTTAACGGGCTTTTGTAATGATAATCCTTGACAAAATGCACGCTAAAATGTGCCATTTTTATACTTATTTGCCCGAAAGACAGGTCAAGTGGACAATTGTCAATTAGCCTGCCTAGGAATTATTAAGTAAATTCCTAATATAGGCCTACCTCCAAGTGGCCGCAATTCCTCCAAAGTCAAAGTGGGGGTGGGGAGTCTCTTTCCCGGTCCCATATACTCTCTTCATGTAATGCACGCTCACACAAATCTTTCAAGTTTCTTTTTATTGTATTAACAATACGCCGATTGACCCTTTTGGCCTGTGGGAATGAAGTAATACCGCCCTCTAGCGTTCTACTATTGTATTGATATAATCATGTTTTAACGTATTTCACAGAACAAAATGGGTTATGTATGCAACAGTTAACCTAATGAACCGTGGCTTGCTCCCGGGCTTGCTACACATAATTGCAAATAATAATAGGTTAAAATGCGACGTATGTTTTGTTTCGAGACAGATTACATGAATCAATGCACGCGCGCTAATGTTGATTAGTGGATAATGGCACGACCCCGTAGGGAGAGTGCTATTGTGAGCGTATCAACATTTGCACAAGCTCATTGATTTATCTAATTTTCGAGAAACAAAATAATTTATACGCATTGAACTAATTCATACACGACACTAATACATATCAAAATTCACAATATTGTGAATTCTTTTAATCTCTTTGAATAACGAATAAAACATGTGAACAAATTTGTTAATACCCGAATTAAAAATCGGCGAACCCGGGCTGCCTCAGTCAATAGTTAGGTCACCCAAGCCCTATATAAAAGCTATAAAGATTGTTAAACGGGGTCAGTCGTCACAAACATACACAAACACAATAGTCAAACAACCTTGCTATTGTCATGCTTGTCGACACTCCCTACACAGAGGTCTGCAGTGCAAATCTGTACGATTTTCGCCATGTAATGTCTATGGCAGATTTCAGTCCGTTGTATAAAGCTATGAGGTTTCTGTGGTCTTCGCTATCTCCAAGCAGATAGAGCAATACGTACATGGACTTTTTTGTAGACGAGGGTTCATTTCATGATTTGGTGAGGTTTAGAATGAGTTAGGATTCCTGTAATTTTGAAGACCACGGATTTTCAAAACGTGAATTTTCCGACATTGTACGACATAAATTTGGTCACCAAACGTGTATAAAACTATACATTTTACCATTCTGCAGATGTTATTGACCCTCCTCTAAAATTCTACATGATTTTTAACACGTTTCTTAGTTTTTGAGATGCCCAAATAGACCATTTTCCGAAGCTATTTCTAGCAAATATTGCAGTCACTAAGACTCCATTGTTTTCTTGCGTATAACAAAATATGACATGCAGCGTGACCTCCCTACTGGCTGGCCTGAACAACGAATCAAAACAATTGGCGTGGTGCAAGTACCATACAGGGCGCACTCGGAGTGCAATTACAATTAGACACTTCAATGCACTTCGCGTATTCTAGATTCCTGTTTTAGCCTTTCATCAAGGCGCTGTGATGGTATGTGTAACCACTTTTTAAACAATGTAAGCGCCCTCTTCGGTAGTGGACAGGACGGCATACATCTCGCTTCACTCGGCGCTCGCCAGGTAATTTTGCGAGGTTTCTTTGACAAAAACTAAGTACGGTACTACTAAGAGTGTATGAATGGGTAAGATGCTATGGTAATAATTGAATGTCTGGTGGAAAATTAGACGGGAGCTGAGAATCTTATATTAGTATTAGCCTGATATACTCGGTAAGGCAGATAGCCACAATCAATGTCAAAGTGAAATACTTCATGTAAATCTGGGCGTGAATTGAACCCAAATTCGCTCATAAGAAAGCGAATTTGGGTTAAAGTGAATTATGTTCAATCATTCATAAATTGGGGAAAGGTGACCCTTTTTAATAGCTACAAAGATGTATTTTGCTTAACAATACTGGAACGAGTTTATGTTCTCAGTATCTGACGATACTGGTACGCATACTATCAACATCAGCCAACACTGGAACATCGAAATGTACCAGTATCGGACGATACTTGTATATCGATACTGCATGGTACATTTTTAATCCAGCACAGGTTGTTGCCAGTAGTATCGAGCGATGCTGGAACACCGACTTTGTATGAGTAACGATCGATACTGGGTGTTCCAGTATAAGAAAATACTAGAAGACTTCCAGTGTAGTATGAGACCTAAAGTACACTCTAAATTACAAGCATTTAAATTTAATCCCAAGGGATTGAAATTTAAATCCTTCAGGGATTGTAGGAAGGGACCAATCATTATGGATTTTATAGTAATCTTTTCAAGGATTTAAAAGTTTTAATCCGAAGGGAGTAACAAAATAAGTCTCAATGGATTTAAATTTTGAATCTTTTTGGATTAAAATCTACCCTCAGAAAGATTTAAAAGCAATCTGTTTGGACTTGATTTTTCAAATCCATTTTATGTGTGTGCGGCGTATGTGGAGGCTGTTCTTGACCGAGGTGGCTTTAATGCCAGTATCGCTGACATGTTGAAGGGTGTCTTTCAGTTTGGTGTGCATCCGAGAACATTTTCAGTAAATAATGATAATAATACGGGAGCCGATCACGACCACAGTAAAGGAGTGAACATCCACCGGCGAGTGCGATCACCGTGAAAACTGTTCAAAATGCTCTCAGATGTGCACTGGGCTGAAGCATGCCTTTTGGTGTGTCAGTGGTGCTGGCATCGGGTCGTTTTCGGTCAGGAGTTTCTCCACGTTTTCCCCACAGACGTACACCGCACACAGTCGCAAAAGAAAGATGGCGTCGTAGCAACATCGTAAAAGAATCAGATTGGATCACGTGCACGCATCATGTTAATCTGATTGGTTTAAAATGTAAGTCCTTTAAAATATTTAAACTTCAACAGAGTCTGTGATTAAATATTTGTAAAATTACTCTTTTCAGATTAAAACTAAATCTTGTTAGATTTATCTTTTTTTAAATCCTGATTGAGATTTAAAATTTAAATCCCTGACATTTAGAGTGTATACAGTTTGCTCCATGAAAAAATGATCTTACGCTCGAGGGAAAATAATTAGATTTTGAATTATTTCACAATCAGCATATATGATATAGTTCAGGTCTGTTGTTTCGTATCCAATCGGTCAAACCAAGATTCTGTGTTTTAAAGCGTACTATGAACTCGATCCATTGCAGTTTCTCTTCTGTTTGTGTTTACGGCATCCAAATACATTTAGAAAAGCGTCTTTGAATTGTGGATTGGCCGCAGCATAGCAGAGCGGGTCAATTGCACTGCTGATATGGATGGCAAATACCGAGGCCTGTACAAACAAGTAAAAAATAAAACGTTAACCATTATTGCAAATTAAGATACACTGGAGAAGGAATAAAATCTGAGTTGCTATAACCATGTTAGGTAAGAATGAGGGCACTGCTTATATATTTCAACATTCTAGGATAGATAAGTGAAATATAATACCGCATAAATACTATATTATAGAGTTATATCGAATGGTAGGCTGTGAGAGGAATCAAATCATATGGGAAATATATATATTTTTAAATCAATAATGTACATCTAAAAGGACGGCCGAGGTTAAAAGATGGTCGTTGAATGAAGGTACATAGCTTTCTCGTTAACAAATATTTGATCATTTGGATGGTTTGCTCTCCATTAAATATTTATTTATAATCTAAAACTTGTTAAGTGTCCAGAATTTGTTGCTGGGTGTACTGTACTTGGAATGTTTTCGAAAGCACGATGTTAATCTAGGCCTACTTTGACGGCTGCAGGTGCACGTGATCAATGGCGACAAACTCTATGCGTGATATAATAGTAGGTCAGTCCATTGAAAGAAGGGTGAAGTGATGTTAAATAATTGAAACCAACCGACAACTTTGTATCAATTTACTATTTTTGCCATTCTGATGAAATCCCCCGATGATATAATGAGATTTAATACGGTATGTCATGTTCCACTGCCTTAACTCTTTGCATTACAGACAATGAAGTGTCTGTTTTTCAGGCTGGCAGTCATGACTATATAAACAGGGCCGTGTGTGTGACTTAAATCAAACAGTGCTTAAATTCATGACTACTAGTCTGCCTAATCTCGGAATTGGCGAATTTAGAACCGGCCAAAAGCTAAATCGCCGGTATAAAAATGGGGAAACATAATGCATTGACTTCGACGAACATACCTAACCGTGACTTATCTGAAGTGAACATATTATATCACATAGACCAAAGACCATGAAGTGTTTGTTTTCAGGCTGTTGTTAGTCTGAGTCATCATTGACTATAAGCAGGGCCGTGTGTGGGACTTAAATCAAACAGTGCTTAAGTTCATGACTACTAGTCTGCCTAATCTGGGAATTGGAGAATTTAGAACCGGCCACAAGCTAAACCGCCGGTATAAAAGTGATTAGGCAGTGGTGAAACATAATGCATTGACTTCGACGAACATATACATGTACCTAACCGTGACTTATCTGAAGTGAACATATAATATCACATACCTGGCTCATGTAAAACGGTATACAAGAAGGTCTGCAAAACATCGATATAACAGCGATCAATGTCCAAGGCAAACCGGAAATAATCATTGCAAAATAAGTTAGTGTAAGAGTTTTTGTAGCACGAGTATTTTCATGTTTTGATAAAACGAAACTTAACTGTTTTTGCAAAGAAGCAAGTGTTGGTGGTCTTCTAAACAGATTGTCGGCTGAAAAATACTTTCTCAGGACTTTTTTCTTTTTTTCTTCGTTACTTTCATTTCCTTCTTCGCCATCATCAAAAGATGGATTTATGAACGATGTAGAAGGTAAGTGGTTGGAGATGCCTGTGGAAAATGATTGTTTGAAAAGATTTCGTTTTTGGTGGCACTCCAAAGAAGGCTTAACAAGACGTGGTGTTTTGGAGTTTGACCTTGAAGGCATGTCCGTTACTCCAGGTAGATTCTCTGGAAGAGAAGCAGATAATTGTTTATTCAATTTTCCCATCGTTAGCCTAACTCTATCTTCTATCTTTCCATTAGCACGCTTTCCTGCCTTACGTGCTATTCGATACACCAGTACGTACATGATGGTTGTGACGACCATTGGCAGAAAGCTGAATACAGCAATGGTGAGTACCAAACCCTCTTCGGTGCTGTAAAATGGCAAGCAATGGTTCTGTATCAACACATACTTAATAGATTTGGACAAATACTGCAGCAGAGAAACGGGTGTCCAGATGAGTAGAGGTACAATGTAAGTGGAAGAGATCATCAGCAATGCGTGCCTGGTGGTCTGCTGCTTAAGATGACGTATAGGATGTGACAATGCCTTGTAACGGTCAATCGCGATAATTAGAACGGACAAAAAAGTGGCGTGTGTAAAAATGTGATTGACAAACTTGTACACCTCGCATGCATGTCGTCCAAATGGCCAGTATCCAAGTACCCAATATGTGCCATACAGGGGCATGATTACAACTCCTCCAACCAAATCGCAGAAAGCCAAACTTACTAAGTAATAATTGTTGTATCTTCGGAGACGCGGCACGGTGCAGAAAATGTAGATGACTAAAATATTACCGATTATAGCGGGTATAGTTACAAGTATGCATACTACTGATATGATGATTTGAGCATGAAGAGGCAGAGTCGTATTGAACAACTGAGGGGTACTTGTGGTCTGAGGAATGAAGCTGGTGGCTTCCTCTGTGCTGTTCAAGAAGATCGGCTTTAGAAGTCGGTTTATCCCAACAATCGGAAAATACTGCGTAGTTTCGTTTTCCAGCTGGTAGCAAGCGGTAGTATTATTAGCCTCAGACATAATTTATTGAGATGTGCCGTCGATTTGAGAGATGTACCTGATTACAAAGAATTATGTTCCAGTCGTAATGTAACCTCTAACGGGTGTATAGTGTATGAATCACATAACATAATGTTTCCGGTCCTTTCCTAATTTACAAGCGACTTCTACTGTCACTTCTTCCTCTATTTCCACCGGAAGAACAGCTCAAGAATCGAATATCTTATCTGTAACTAAATCACTTTTTTTCTTTCTTCTTTTACACTGTTTGAAACCGATTGCTACAAAATCACGTTTGGTGTGGCACTGACGGAGACTATCGAACTTTGAGCCCTCATGATTGAACATCACAGAGATTAGGAAATATCATTGGTATGCATGGTTTCGACTCCATTAAAATCTGCACTGTGAGCATTGGGTGGGGTTTGCTTGAAGTGAAATTACGACCAGGAAGTAGGGGAGACCGGGGTGTGTACGCCCCCGGGGCAAGTTCACCCACCACGTGATTCTTTTCATTGTTGCCACTGGTTGAATTTATCTAACGCGCAATAGGTAAAGCATTATGTTGCAATCATCCTACAGTAAAGTGGCAGCACCGTATAGGCTTAATGCTTGTCAAATTATCATCAAAAATTTAAAAAATCATCACAAAAGTGAAAGCATTGATTTTTTTCTAAATATATTCATAAAGAACATACGGTATTTTAATGTGAATCATCATTAGGATGGTATGTGGTTAAGAATCTGATGCAGTCATAAGCACGTCATTGGATAAGGGACATGCATGATACAGGCTCAATGCACTTATTGTTCTATAGGGCAAGTTCGCCCCCCCCCCCCCGGTTGCTTCAATGTAATCCCAACTGTGATGATGGAGACAGTTCAATACCTTGAATATCATTGAGACTTTTCAACATGTTTGGTATCATTGTATTGAGAAATAGAATCCCAATTCATATATTAATACAGATATGACAAGTCTCCATTATTAAGGCTCTAATGGACCAGGATATTTCTATACATTTCAATGGAAATCAGGTGTTTAATAATCTCAGTGCACAGTGCTTTTCTACTGCATACTGGGATTGCATTGAAGCAACCTCTGCGTTCGTCCTATGATGATGGGGTATGTTCGCCCATAGGGATTTAGCCTACATGCCTAGGATTTTGTATAATTTCAAAATTGTAGTTTTTCTCCAATAGCATTATTTTTAATTATAAAAATAGTTATTTGGGATGGAGTAACACTAATGTTGTAGAAGAATGTTTTAAAATGTGGTATTTGTTATCATTTAAAAATTCTAAACGATAATTTATAATTTGTACCCCGAAATGTTATTTCTGGAAGCAAACCGCAACGCATAATAATTGTGTACATATATCGGATACATTATGATACTTTATGTAGCCTAATTCTGAGTCTAGGGCGAACTTGCCACTGCCTTGACAGTAAGGCCTAGATTACTGAGAGCATGGTTGTATGTAGCCAAGATATCAATCTTCCACATAATGTCAATAGGTCCATACAATCCTTTATAAAATTGACGTCTTTCGACCACTTCAAATGAAAATAGGACGATCACGACCGGTCTTCTCTTCCAACCCAACGGCTATCACAGGAATATCAGGGATACTCCAATTTTGGATACTCCTTTATCATACTATTCAGGATCGGATTTAGGGGGGAGGGGCGAAAACGTTAAACTTAACGTGTAAAAACGTGTAAAACGTGTAAAAACGTGTAAAAACATGCGAAAACGTGTAAACAATTTGCCAAGGGGTTTTTTCCCCCTTCAACCTTCCTTGACCCCCGCTTTGGTGCCCCCTCCCCTCCTATTGAGAAATCCTGGATCCGCCCCTGCTATTGCATGCCAAGTCTTATTGCAACCATATACAACATTCCCATTTGAACGGGAAGCTGCCTGGTCAGCAAATCAGGCCCTGTCGTGTCGGCAAATCACAAGAATTTGGAAAAGAGTTAATCGAAATTAGCAAAGGCCGAATTTAAGTTAACTTTTTTCACGCGCTTTACGCAACAACAAAATTGTGCGAGCTCGCTAAATGCGTATTCTTGATACTACTTTTGATACTACTGGTGAAAGTGTGCGATCCTTGTTCGTTTCAGACTGTAAAAATAGATGAACACAGAGGATAGGCCATCCCAATATTCTACAGATTTTCGTAACATTTTGTGTTTAATATACCTTGACATGTGGAATTTGACTGTTCGGCATTTCACATGGAAAAGGAGCGTCACTCAGCTTGTTCATGATGAACAATTTATTATGGGTGTTCTACTTTACTTTACGTTAACTTAACGGTTTAAAACAAATTCATCAGCTAAAAATCTGTGACATGACATTTGATCGGGCATATATTTTTTTTAAAAACTCTCAATTTCTTGTTATGGATTATTCGTTTCCCCATATAATTTACGCCAGGAGACGACTTGAATAACGCCCTCTTTCATAGCTGTCAGGTAAAAAGTGACCTTATATTTGCAGCGGTGGTTCCTGTTTCTAGGAATTCCTCAATACCGGATGCCTATATTTCAAAAATTACAGAATACAGAATACGTTTTTCGTAATCAATCTAAGGTAAACTGTCAGATGAAAGGGATAACAGTGATTGCATAACGTTAAAAATTGAACTGATGTCTGATTAGGCATGATTCGCTTGCCGACAAACGCAATGATGATATAAAGCGCTGTGATAGTATCAACAAGTGATGAATCACTTTTCAGTATTCAAACATGGTCTATAACGATGAGATGGTAATTCATTAACGGGTCAAGATTTAAGTTATGATAGCAACGTGACAAGATTTGATTCTCTCGTGTATGAACGTTAACAACACCAACGTCATGAACGTCACGTCCGGAGAACAAACGTCATGAACGTCACGCCCGGAGGAAAACATAAGGGGTATTTTACAGATGACACTAAAGGTGTTCACATTTTCAAGGGAGATGTCTTCAATGTTACTACTACCGTCTGCACTAATCAACAAATGATCTCCTATTGATTACTTGCAATAAGCTTCATCGATACTTTCGTCTGTAACAGGGGTAGGTATGTGCTTCAATCGAATTGATAGCTGAAATCAGGTAGGGGTAATTTTAATTTTAATTTAGACAATATGTTACTGCTATGTAATAACAATTGTTACCATTATTCTTGTTGTACGAAGGTCTTGATTTAGTGGATTTGAGTAAAATAGTTAGGCTATCTCGGTTTATTTAAAAAGTACAATTTTATCATCGCACAAATGAAAATGTATCGGGCACAATGCTTCGACCATTTAAAACAAATCGCGTTTAAAAATACAGATACTGTGTTTATGAGAATTAGACATTTCAAATACAATAAAATATTTACCCTCAGCTACCTACCCAGAGGAGGTATAAATGTTATAAAATTTAACTAAATTTAATAACAGACTTCTGTTCCTTGAACCATACTGCTTGAACTCGATATAAATGAAAATATCCCCAGGAAGTAGGCATACCACGTCCTCTTTTTCCTGCCCTACTCTCCTCCTCCAATGACTTCATATTTTTTTGGAATTTCATAGGCACCACAAGACCCCATATCTTTTGAACCTTTATCACCCAAAGTTCCGTTTTTCACGAAAATCCCAAATACGCCTGACGCTTAGACAATTTGGCAAAATATTTAGGTCAAAAATGAAATGCCCTTTTTGAAATAGGTAACAAATCTGTCATCAAAGTACCCCCTTTTGTGGCAAATTTGGCTATATCTCACCCAATCATGCCACTGACCGCTGAAATGTTGACGTTATCGACCACCAAATGTATCAGGGTTTAAAATTGTCAGCCTTGCACCAGTATCAATTACATACTTAATTACCCCTCCACGGTATAGAGCTACACGAGGAAGCCATCAGAAATACTGCGTTTGCGACGAAAATCCTCCTCACTTGTTTTTGATACAGGAACTAAAAACATTGCACGATATTCAAACATAATATGGTACAATTCTATATAAATAAGGTTGTAGGTATGCAATATTCATTCTCTCTTATTGTGCTAATAATATGCTAATCAAAATGCTTCATACCAATGTTGTTCAATTACTAGTGATATTTATTAGCAATTATTCTTTCCATTCAGTCTCTTTTTCAAAAGATGTTTCCATCACCAGATACAGTTACTTGGGCCGCAACGCCAAACCAGTACGCATGGCTCATACGTAATAGTTGATTACACATTCTGCATCACTTTACGTACAAGCACCAATTAACATTTAACTGAGCTCAACGTTAATGTTTCCACGATAATGTAGAATTATGATCTCAGTCCAATTATATGAGTGCTTATGCGTATTGTGATACACAAGATTGTTTTTGCGACCTTCGCATAAGTCACTTATATGTACGAGCCATATGTACTGCATTTGCAGTGTGGGTATGGGGACGATTGAATTGATGATGAAAATGATGATCTGATCCAGAGAGGACATGATGTTCGTTCAACACAAATCATCAATATTTAGATCTCTATGATAGTCTGTTTAAGATGCTGTAATATAGAGAAAGAACTCAAAATTCAATGCACATGCGCAAATGGTGAACAGTAATAGCAACCAACCCCCAAACCCCCACCCCACCCCATCCTTACAGGGTCCTGTCATTATTCACACTTCAACATCAGTGCGGGTACATTGTTTTTTCCAGTTTCCCGCGAAACAAAACATACGCATTGACCTATAAACAAACGCTTGCAAACTTTAACACCATGATCATGTCTTTCATTCCAGACCACACACTTTTGAATCAGTCAGACTGACGATATACGCAGAAATCTTATTGCACATGGCTAATTGCATCGGACGTCATAATGAAAACTACAGAACATATAAATGAATGTTCAATTATGGATTACGTATTTAATCTTACATTGAACACAAATGTGACAAATGATACGAGTACCTTATTTCCTTCCATCACTGACCAAGACTTCACTTTGACAACAACCACTGATGATCAGGATGATGATAAGCTCAACATCCTCTCATCACAAAGGACCCTACATGGGCAAATTCTGCTCATCATTGTGTGCACGGTCATCGTTGTTGTGACAATTTGCGGTAACACGATGGTTCTACACGCTTTCATTACGGTGAAGCAACTTCGTTGTTACGCCAACTTCTATCTTGTCAATCTGGCTCTCTGGGATCTTGCTTCTGGAATGTTGACCACGCCGTTGTATTCTGTGTATTGGGTGCTAGGATATTGGCCGTTCAGCCAACAGCTCTGTACAGCATACCAATATCTAAATCATGTTTTCATCCATGCTACATTCCTTTCCATTCTTGTCATTGCAATTGACAGGTATAGGGCGTTAGCTTATCCCATACGTCATAGGCTTCTTGAGCGCACCCTCCGGCACGCGATGTTCATGATATCGTTCACATACACCGTTCCTCTTACTTTATGGACAGCGGTGTACCTCATTTGGCCAATATTTGATGACCGCTTTAAATTCATACCAAACCACTGCATACCTAATTACCATGCAGAATATATGTTCACACTTGGACTCACCATGACAGTATCATTTCTCCCAATGACAATCACAACAATTATCTATTTTAAGATTTTTATGATAATTCGTCGAAACGCTAACACTAAACTTTTTGGTGTAGAACAGCCCGCCAAAATAGCAGCGAGCAGTACTCCAAAACTTAATGCGAAATCAAACTCAAAGCAGGTACTGGAAAATGTAAACGAAGAAATTGAGGAGCCTCACGAGTTACATGCTCGACCTCGGCGTGCTGGATTAGTAGATGCACTACCTCGGCGTGCTGGATTAGTAGATGCACGACCTCGGCGTGCTGGATTAGTAGATCCCGGAGTGGATCAAACGACAGACCCGTTGGGTACGACAACGGACTCTTCCAAAGATTCAGGACGCCGTCGTGCAACATCAAGCATCCCTGAGAACGTTTCTTCACCCATTCGGAACGCATTCAATAGAAGTGTATCTTCCGTGACCTTTGGATCCTCAGTTGCAAAAGAAAAACACGAATGTGTAGCGAGTGCAATGTCCTATCCTGAAGACGACCAGCTAGCTGAGGACATTTTGATCAGAACGCGTTGTATAACACGAAGTGTATCAATAGACGTCATGATACAATCTAATGTTGGGGCTCAAGAAAGACGTACCACGGAGACATCCAAAAACAGTAGCAGCATTGTCGGCAAGGTCATAGAGGATAGTAAATCTCATGATTTGTCTAGAAAACATACGAAGCGCGCAGACAACACTGTTACTAAGCCTCTATCCATGCCGGCAGGTAAACTTCATACCGAAAAGCGTAGAGATAGTCTTCGGGCAACCAAAGCACTGAGTCTAACGTTTATGGTAATGATGATATCCGCATTACCGTGGGCTATTGTCGCAATTGTTGCAAGTTTATGTGGACCAGATTGTATACCGTTTACAGTCATCCAGGTAAGGGCTAAAAAAACCTTCATTATAGGAACCTTAACATTGCGTATACGTGAACGCAGGTTTGAAGACGGTTACAATAGCCGACGGTTGAACCGTGGTAAGGGAAGACATCAAAACTCGACCGCCCGTTGACCGCCGGCTACGTCCGGTTCCGCCCGGTTCTTTCAGGTCAAATGTTTTACTGGTATATGAATATTCACGCATGCAACACTGAACAACCGCCGGTTGACTTAATGCCGTAACCGGACCAATTTACACTATCAATCTGTTACTTTGCGGTCATAATAGGGGCCAGATTTGTTCCATTTATAAATCATAGACTTTCGGTATTGATTTTAAAAAGTTAATTGAGCTATAAACAGATTGCAAAAGCCAACCCCAGCGAAAATCAATTGTTGTATTGTACTGGTTGTCAACTGAAACTTGAGAGCCCATTACTTGCAAGATTTTATTGCTCACGCGCGTGACGAGGCACTATCAACCGGTCGTGTTCACCAGAGTGTAACTATTGACCTCATTATGTGTATATATTATAACAGACAACACGTTATGTGAGAACCGGGCGGAACCGGCCGTAACCGGCGGTTGCCTGGTGGTCGAGTTTTGACGTGATCCCTAAGTGATATCTGTACGCCAAAATGGTCAACATTACGCGCATCAGTAAATTCAGCGTATTGCGTGTCTTGTCAAAAAACAACCGCGCGTATAAAATTAGAGTTGAACGCTCATTAAGCCGATGATGATTGGTTGGCAAGCACTGTTTCGACATGTTCGAAGGCGGGTGGTCGATTATCATTGATTATCATTAGTTCATAGAATTATTTTATGACAGAGTTTACTTCCTTTGAACAGTTTGTTGCTGTTCTAACATACCGGCACATGTGCTATTTTGGGCAAAATGAGTTAAGTTGCATTACATAATCTACGAGTGAAACTCTTTATGCTCAAATAAATACGAATCAAAATGGTAATTAATTAATGAGATACAGCACTTATTAGTGTGATATGCCATGGTTGAACATGCTACCTGCATGAAAACCTTATTTTGAGTTCTGACATCGGCATATCATCACGATATTCCGCCGTCATAGATCACCATGTAACTGCAATTGTGACATACAGGCACATCACTGGCATATCACTGCAGGAAGTCATTTCTTTGTTTGTTTTGACATACCGGCATATGACTTTACGACACAATTACTTCTAATTAATAATTACAATTTGTTTTTAACAAACATAAGTATATAATTCTTTAGTAATGTTATTTGACAATGATAGTGACATTATATATGTCAATGCGATCTAATGAGTCTTCAAAACGTGAACAATTTTCAAACGCTATTTTCTTAAAACGCTGTTTTTTCGTGATGTGCCGGTATGTCAGAACAGCGACGATTTGATCGGGTTTTCAAGAGAATTCTTACTATTCAATTTCTGACCTCGAAAATTACATCGAGGCTGCATCCCTCATGAAATATCCAGTTGCAAAGTTAAATTAAGTTCCATAGAATCCTCTAACAAATAATTGGCCCAAATATTCAGTCGGCCTGACATCACACGATCAGTGTTCAAGTATCGTTCGATACTGGCACATATGAAATGTTCCAGTATCGAGCGATACTGGAATACAATTATGTACCAGTATCATCCAATATTGGGACAAATCACTACTGGTAGAACGTTTATCAGTATCGCCCGATACTGGAACATACAAATCGTCGCTATTCTGACATGCCGGCACATCTCTTTACTTATTTCTGTTGTGATGTGCCGGTATGTCAGAACAGCGACGAAATGTTCCATATCGCTCGATACTGGGACACAATTTGGTTGCCAGTATCGTCCGATAACGGAATAGTAAAATCGTACCAGTATCGAGCGATCAACTTTTATGTTTCAGAATTGAACGATACTGGTATATCTGGGACCTAAAGTACACTTTTTTCCTGTTGTCAAAGCCATGTTTTCTGTTTCATGCATTATGAACTACCACTTTTATAACTATTGTCAATGTAAGTATGGTATTTAGTGAAAATATGCCTTTAAACATTTATGTGCTTAATGCCGTTTGATTACAGGCTAGTGTTTTTATCGTCCACGTCAGTAGTACATTAGATCCTGTGTGCTACGCCGCAGCGAATCCGTTGTTCCGAACTGCCTTCGGTAG
This sequence comes from Ophiura sarsii, assembly GCA_035610835.1. NCBI lineage: Eukaryota > Metazoa > Echinodermata > Ophiuroidea > Amphilepidida > Ophiuridae > Ophiura > Ophiura sarsii. The sequence continues at coordinate 108,426,985 of CM069441.1, read as the reverse complement.
CATATTGCCATGTCGAGGACGAAATGACGAGAAAAACAGCAACCAAGGAACTTCCTGATGTATGACGATCCGAAATATCCCAAGGAGCTATCGAATAGAATTGTTAATGACGAGTATTGATGTTTAAAGAATTTATGTTTTGCGGTTCAAATTTGTTATTGTGAGCGAGGGCAATAAAATAGTTCCCTGAATAACACACAATAAAATTATGTGATCGTAGCCCTTAATATATTGCGTTGGATCCAGAGTTCCGCCAACTATTCTACGTTCGAAGATTTTAAATCCGTACTCTGAGACTCTTTCCTCTGTGATCGTGTGTAGTTCTGGTTGGCCATCTTTTCTAATACCAGACTCAGAAAAATCCTTATGTGTCCAAAAGACAAAACTTACCTAACGAGGACAAAGCTGACGTGGCGTCGTCGTGTACGAAATATGTTGTGCTAATTGTAATAATGAATGACATTGGTATTACAGGACAAAAATTTGGCACGCGAAAGAAGCAACGCCAAACAGAAGCTGAAAACGCGCCAAACTATACGCGATATGTGTATCAAATGTAAGCACATTCAAATTTGGGGATATAAAATACGAGGGTCATTCAATAAGTTCTACCTCCTCACTCATAACATTGCTAATATGAATGTCAGCCTCATGACATTTGTCATGATTATAGCTCTGAATCATAGCTACACATTTATAGAAAATGCTAATTGATACCTATTTCGCTTTTGTCATGATGCAATCAAAGCCAGAGAGAGATTTTGGACAACGGATACGGAAAATTACCCACAAAGATAAATACATGTTTTTCGTTTTCTCTCCGTATTGTATGATTAGGTATAACCGCCCGATTTAAATACTGAAAATAGAAAACAATGAATGATTTCTGATTATAATGCTATACTATCATGTATATATCAGATTGTAGGCAATATTAACCTTTTTAGCTTGCAAGTAGTATAATATCAGCTCGAATGTATTGACACGCCTTTAGCATACTGGAATACTGATATTCAGTCAAATGTTCCTTGTTACAAGTCAAGCCACAGTGATGCCTCGAATGTTAAATCTTAACATGATAGTAACTTTATCAGTTTTCCTTATATGCAACATTTAGAATAGTTAATCAGGTAGTCAGTGATAGAAAAATATATCTTCGAGAGACTTGAAATATATCCATTTAGTCCTGTATAATGAAGATCTCTTAGGGGCCATATCCAAACTCTCAAGTGATTTTATAGCGTTTTTATACCGATTTTACCCCGGTATTAAAACGGTATTTTTTTCTATTGTTAAAAGCATCGGAAAAAGATCTAGTTAATCACCGATCTTTTTCCGATGCTTTTAACAATAGAAAAAAATACCGTTTTAATACCGGGGTAAAATCGGTATAAAAACGCTATCAAATCACTTGAGAGTTTGGATATGGCCCCTTAGTTCATATGGAAAGCAAATATGACTTTTGCAGCGGTTCTCTAGGGTATGGTTAAAATTGATGGCTGTCCTGGGTCTGGTTCTGGCTAATTAGAGTGCATTTTCCGCCAAGAAATCAGTCACTTGTATTGTTTAAAGTCTGTTCAAGATATATTTGTAACTTAGAACGATTGTTATTGACACGATAGGTACATTTTGTCTCTTAGAATTGGTCAAATGAATAGCACTTAGGAGACATTTGGCCTTTTTTTACCCGTTTCCGTCGCACTAAATGGAAGTTTGGTTTTTACTACATATCCAGAATAGTACAATGAGTATTCAGACTGATCTACTATGATTTTGTAGCTGAGATTCAAAGCTTCAATTGTGGAATATTTCATACGACTGGCTTGTATAATAGCAAAGTTATGCGGTAGGAGGTAGAACTTATTGAATGACCCTCGTAGTTAGGAAATCTGTATAGAAAACTAAAACCTGGGTATGTAAAGAGGTCTTTGTTTGATAAAAGAAACGTGACACTATTTATTCCGGTGTCAGCTATATCTTGCGTATAGTGTAGCGGATAGGTAAAACGTTTTCTGTTGGTCATATATATATTTCTGTAAGTCATTGATATTACAGATTAAAAAGGTAATGTAAAATGATTTGATTACCAACGTTCATGTAGTTAGCGAAATTTGCTTTGTAATTGGCAGACTGTTAATGTTGTAAATTATATAATATCAATAACAATATCTTGAACGTATGAGTAACATCATTAAATAAATGTGAACACAAACAAATTCAGTTAACATTTCGTGCCTGTAGACATTTCTAGTGCAATAATTATATTTATCTGAATCGAAATTTCAACATGTTAAAATTTAAAATGTGGCAGATTTAAAACATTATAAAGCAGCATAAAATTTAGTTCGTAGCATATTCAGTTAGAGCGTAATATCTTCCCATAAAGGTTTTAGTGCAACATTTTCTCTACATCCAAATTTGGAAATAACAACACATCTTTACGTTAAAATGTGACAGATCTATTCAATTTGGTATCAAATGATATCATTGGTATGATTATGATGATACAATAACTCCCCCATATCTTAACAAAAATGAATGGTTTCAATAGTATATAAGTTACGTTAGGGACCCTGAAATGTAATAATTTGTGGGAAAAGGGTTGAATGATGGCGCCCGGCGCTAGATAGAAATTCGGTTGAAGCAATATATGTCGCGAGTGGTCCTGACATTCATGATGTTTCGATGTGATCTACATCGAAATGACTAAGTCATAAAATTGTACACGGTATACGACGAATTAAGGTAAACGAGTTCAGATGGTAGTTAGTATAATGCCTAAGTATTACGTAGGTGCACAAACCTTTTTTCAGGGGAAATTGATGGCGCACTCAAAACTTTTGCGTTCTCTTGCACATTTTAATTCAAACGTTTTAGACAAATTGGCATTTTTCGGACTGCTTACGCTTCACAGCGACGCCACCGTTGGCAAAGTAAAAACCATAACACTTTTCAAGGCTGATTGAACCTAAACGAAGCAATCGGGATAAAGCAGGGGTGAGGTCTCCTGTGTGGCAGGCGAGTAATAGGACCGACACAACACCAAGTCTGTCTTGGGGAAACAATAATGTTTTCATCGCCATTTCTACCCTTTCGTGATGACATAATGCGATATGTTCAGGTATATTGAATGGTTAAGGGTGATACTTCACTTGTACATCATTATCAAAAATTGATTTTAAATTATCTCAGTTGCGGGAAAAGACTAGAGTCATTAACGACGTTGATCAACCAGAAAACGACGACCAGGTGGTCGACGACGATACATCTCCATACTTTTGTATGCCTTAAAAAGATACGCCGGTTTGTAAATGTATTGGCATATCTATGTACTCTTCAAAATTTATTCGAATTTGGCCTCCACTGCCCTCCAGATTGTAAAGTTGCATGTTGAGATTTAAATTGCATGAAATATCTACATTGTTATCTAATGACGGTGATGACAAGTACATTGATGTGCATTACACACTGGTTGCGATAAAATATTACTTACTATAGTAGATTAATCAATATTGGCCGATCGGTTACAGATTTGAACGTGTTCCATTCTAGATCAGAGGATCCACAATGTATCAGTTGTGTGTAGATTAGTTATCAAAGCATTAAACAATTCATCCACAAAATATCATACGTCCTTGCATAAAGCTTAAACTTCCCGGGTAATTTTCGTGATATTCTATCGTACCATCCACTCTGGATAGGCATAGGCGATTTTCATTTCAATGCCTCCTCTCAATTGGAATGTTATTAGAGATCCTGATATGGTATTGCGGTTAAAGTTTATGAATCTACTATACAAACGAAAAAGGAATAAGAAAGGGGAACAAGGTAATCGATTAAGTCGTTCAAGTTCATATTTTTAGTCAGTTGGAGGAGAGAGAGTCCACATTAAAACTGATGCGTGTATACTCTTTGATCAGAAATGTTCTGTTCCACCGTTACACATGACTTGAAACCGTACCTGAAGTGATATTCTTCAAATTATCAATCATTTTTTTTGCCCTGCTTATCGGAAAAGGAAAATGCTTCTCGAAACCAATGTGGATACAAACTGCTACTTTGTGCGTAAATAAAGACATTTAAAGCGCAGTTCATGAAGAGGAAGGTACGACTGAATATCTTGATACTTTCAGCCTGTGTTTTGGTCAGGAAAGCACCTCCGAAGACATTCTTGGCAATGTCATCCAAGTTTGTGATTCGATCGGGCGTTTATTTCTTCTTTAGGATTGTTAAATCATGCTCGTGTAGAAGGGGATCAATTTAGGTTTTATCCTTGGTGTAAAAGAGCACGGATCTAATCTCGCTCAAAATCCACTATCAAAGGATGATACAGCTTTATTTCATAATAGGTCTTTACACTAGTGAATGTCTTACACCAAGGATATACAGAAATAAGCAAGGAAATAAATTCGCACGAGGGTATCAGACCTTTTCGCTATGTTGGATATGAACTGCCTAACTATGCGATTTAAGACGTAGCTAGCTACAGCATAGAACATTGTGTAAAGGACCAGATCAAGATTTTGTTCAACTGCCTCCCAATCAGTTGGGAGAGTATCACATTTCCTGAAATGGTATTAAGACAAAAGTGTATGAATCTACAATAAATGAAGAAACAAACAAATAATGAAGTCGTTTAGGTTCATCTTTTTAGTCAGTTGGAGGAGAAAGAGTCCCCTATATAACTATGCAGTTAATGTATACTTATTGATCGGAATTGTTTCGTTCTACCGTTACACATGACTTGAAACCGTGCCTGAAGTGACAGTCTTCAAACTACCAATGGCTTTCTTGTGCTTCTTATCGGAAAAGGAAAATGCATCTCGAAACCCATCTCGATAAAAACTGCTACTAAATGCATAAATAAATACATTGATAGCGCAGTTCATATAAATGAAGGTACGTCCGAATATCGTGACACTGTCAGTCTGTGTCTTGGTCAGGAAAGCACCTCCGAAGACATTATCGGCGATGTTATTCAAGTTTGCGATTCGAAAGGGCGTTTGACATATGAAAAATACCACGCCATTGATAATAAGTAGACGTGCAACTTGATTACGGATTTTAGTAGACTGATCTGCTGCGTTAGAGACATCAACGACGGGACGATTACTCAACGCTCGTATTATCATGACATAAAATGTCCAGTTGATGATTAGTCCCAGAAAATAAGGTGTGAATTCAAGTATTGCCGGATGAGTTTCAAGGCTTTTGGCAAAGGATACGCAGGTGTGTAAATATCTTGGCATATTCATGTACTCTTCAGATTCCGGCCAGGCCATACAGAACCAAAACGATTTCCCATACCTTGGTGCGACCAGAAGGGCAAACACTAGGCCTAACAACCAGGCGGATGCGATGAATTTAAGAGTGCGTGATTTACCTTTCATACTGCGATGTCGCAAAGGATGGCATATTGCTAACCATCTTTCCAAAGATACCAAGGTAAATATATTGATCGAGGTAAAGTAGCCACAATACGAAACAGCTCCTGTCGTAAAACATCCGGCTGAATTCTCAATGGGCATGTAATGAACTATTACCGAATTGAAATAGGACCATACATAAACAATCGGTGTGTAAGTGACTGTTATGATATCTGCAATAGCGATATTGGCAAGATAAAAGTTGGTCAGAGTGTGCATACGTTTCAGCCGCGCGACCATGAAGAGGAACGCGACATTACCAATGATGCCAGTGACAATTATTATTGGTAAGATTATTGAAATGACGATCCTGTCGGTTTCGGTAAACATCCAGTCATTCGCGGCGGCTTCGTTAGAAATTGGTATGGTATTCCATGGTGTGCACATAACCTTTTCCAGATTTGATGAATTCATAATTGCAAGATGTTACAAAACGATGAACGGATAGAACTTACGATCTAACACTTGCATTGTAGTAGTCAGTAGTAGCGCGTATGGCGTTCACGTCGAAGAACGTTTCGTATCTGAGTATTCCATAGGGGCACTTGTTTAAATAGTTTTTTGAAGATCATTTAGTGAGAATATGAACTCAATATGAAATTATAAGAGTAAATTAATAAATATTAAATTATATTTGTCAACCTGGTTGAAACCGATAATAGTTCTTTTCACGTTATATATTATTATTATTAAATTACCTCAAATATTGTATGCAATTATGTCAAAGGACGATTAAAGGTACTATATATAATTAAATCACCTACACAATGGCCAGAAATCCCGCCATTGTGTTCGTGTAATCAGTGGAACCAAAGGCTTAATTTATTTAATTTAGTGGATAATATTGACTGGCACAGTACTTTTATGCACCCCTAATTGATAATGGCTACTTTCCATGAAATGAAAAACTACTCACTACTTGGCACCCCTAATTGATAATGGCTACTTTCCATGAAATGAAAAACTACTCACTACTTGGACTAGAACCTTTGTTACGGGCATGTATGAATGACGTGGATACTCTCTATAGGCCTGGGCGCAAGTTTAAACTTATTTAATTACCAAAATACCGTTTGAGGGGGGTATCTACCTTTTTAAGCAGTGACTCTTTGATTATGAACCGTTTTGCCCACTATTTCGAAACAATTGTAGGTAATTTGCTATTTTCTATTTTCCCTGGTGGGTTTATTCAAAAGTTCAGTACATATAGGTCAGGAGTTGGGGAGTTCAGCAAATAGCCAGTTAGCATATTATGCCCATAAAGGTTTCTAGTTCAACATTTTCTCTACATTCAAATTTGAAAATAACAATCTTTACGTTCAAATGTGACAGATCTATTAAAGTTGGTATCAAATGATGCGTATAAATTGGTATGATTATGTTTGGTTCAACAACTCCCCATATCTTAAAGGGGCACTGAGAGATTGCCGAGAAAAATAATATTTGTAAAAAATGAATTGTTTCAATTATAGATAAGGTACGTAGGAACTCTGAAAAGTAATAATTTGAGGGAAAGGGGTTGAATGATGGCGCCCGGCGCTAGATAGAAATTCGGTTGAAGCAATATATGTCGCGAGTGGTCTTGATATTTAAAGGGTGATCTACATCGAAATGACCAAGTCATAAAATTGTACACGGTATACGACGAATTGAGGTAAACGGTTTCAGATGGTAGTTAGCATATGCCTAAGTATCACGTTGGTGCTAAAACCTGATTTCAGGGGAAATCGAGGGCGCACTCAAAACTGTTGCGTTCTCTTGCACATATTAATTCAAACGTTTGAGTCAAATTGCTACTTTTCGGACTCTGCTTACGTTTCATAGCGACGCCAGCGTTGACAAAGTAAAACCCTAACACTTTTCAAGGCTGACTTTCCTTCAAACTACAGGGTGTCGCTTTTATATAGAAGTGCAGTACATATTGGAAAACTTTCTTTGGTACTTTTGATTGTAAGTTTGGTATCACAATAATTCTACACATTTTCTCTATCCAAATATGTTTTCAGTTTAATATTGATAATTATTTTACTTGAGGTATAAACCTTTAAAAGGTATCAACATTGTAAGGACACTCTGTACCTAAACGAAGCAATCGGGACAAAGCGGGGTGAGGAAACACAGGACTCATGTGTGACAGACTGACAGGCGAGTGATAGGACCGAAACAACACCGAGTCTGGCTTGGGAAACAATCATATTTTCATCGCCATTTCTACCTTTCATGACACAATCCGATATGTTGTGGTATATTGAATGGTGATACATGCGTTATACTCAATATCAAAACATTATTTTAAATTATCTCAGTTGTGGGAAAAGACTGGCCATAACGACGTTGATCAACCAGAAAACGACGACCAGGTGGTCGACGACGATAAATTTCCATAATCATGATTTTTTATTATTCACCATTCCTTCATTCCGTTACAAATTCTTCATGATTACAAAATCTTCATATCAAGACATGTTCAGTTTAAATTACAAACTATTACATATTCTTACTATTCCTTGTATCTTCTATGATGTGCAGCTTCTAAATATGATATAATTTCAAGTTACATATCTCATTGTATCTCAATTGATCATGATTATGATTAATTATTTCTTGATTACACTATTTTCTATCATAATCGCATACATATCAAAAAACATGTTCAGTTTAAATTACAAATCTATTACATATTTTTTACTATTCTAAATATGGTATAATTTCAAGTTACATATCTCATTGTATCTCAATTGATCAATGTAAATTGATATGCTACTTAAGTGTCAATTAATTTTCTGAATCTCAATTCTGATTTGAAAAGAAGTAAAAGATTGGGATGATTCCCATATCTAAATTTACTAATTGACAATTTTGCTATCATAATTATACTATATAGTTATGAAATCTCTCTGTGTTTTTTCTTTACATTGTTGAAACCCAAAAAGTACATCGAAATGTGTTAAAATTACACGTTTTGATACTTTTAGAGATATAATATCATTTGCTTCTAACTGTATTGGTTGTATCTTCTTACAGAAAAAGAAGAAGTGTTCTACATAATCCTTTTCATCACATATATCACATACATCATTATTTTCTATTTTCATTTCATGCAGAAGGATTTTTGTGGGTAGATATTACTAGTGATTTTCCAATTAAGTGATACCAGTCTGCCCTCTCTTGTCGTTGATGGAATATTATTCCATATTGTATTCCAATTAAAAGAGAAGTTTGGATATTTTCTCTGCCAGAAATGTTGGCATATTGGAATCACAGACGCTTTTTTCATCAGTTCTCTTTTAAAGGTTTTTACTGTTGTCTTATCAATGTTAACATCTCTATCAGTGCATCTTAAATAAATACACTTATCTTCTGTATGAGGATGTTTGACACATTTCCAATCTTTAGGAATTGCATTGATAAGAGCTAAATATTCCATTAATAGGCTACCATTGTGTGGCATTTTATTTCTTAAAATTACTACATCTAACATTTTCCCGTCTTTACCAAATAATTGATTAATCTTAATGATTCCTGATTTTATCCAGAGCTTAAAGTGAATCGTCTTTCCATTGAATCTAATGTGCTCATTGTTCCAGATTACTTGGTTGTTATGATTTTCTATACGCTTTATTTGTTTAACCGTATTGCATTTGAACCATATTTGTATCAACATTTTATAAAACGACGGCAGTTTGTTTAAAATATCGATACATTGTTTACTTAGAGTTGTTAGAGAACAATTACAATTGAATACTTTAGTATATCCATACCTACACCTAGCACATAAAGTCCCTGACCAGGTGCTTTGAGGTTGGCTAATTCAAAATATATGATCGGTACCAAAAATCTGAGATATACATTAAATGAGCAAATTTCTTCTCCGCAGTTTGATACCTCATTCAACAAAATCGAATGGATACTTTTAAAGTTATGTCGATTTCAATGACCGCGCATGCAACAGAAAAGTTGCACTAGGTATAGGAAATCATTGATTTGTGTGTGATTTACCACTGTCACTGAAAACTCACAGCTTATCAGCTAAGACTTGTATTCTTCACAGCCAGATACACCCTTTGTCCCGCACATTGCGGTTATCACTAAAGACCCATTCATCTGTCTCGTTCAGATAGCACACAGTTATGACAGTAATCACACACAAATCAATGATTCCTATACCTAGTGCAACTTTACTGTTGCATGCGCGGTCATTGAAATCGCCATAACTTTAAAAGTATCCATTCGATTATGTTAAATGAGGTATCAAATTGCGGAGAAGAAATTTGCTCATATAATATATATCTCAGATTTTTGGTACCGATTATATATTTTGAATAAATCAACCTCAAAGCACCTGGTCAGGGACTTTATGTGCTAGGTGTATATCAAATTTTCTAATGTGAAAGAAAGCAATATTTTTCCAAGCGGTTATGTCATGGTTTAGCAATTTTTTTACCCATGACATTTGTAGTGAGTATGACTTCAAATCTACCATTCGTAAACCACCTTGATCATAATTTAACATCAGTGTTTTACGTTTGACTCTTTTTCCTTTCCCCCACACAAATTTGTGAAATATACTGTTTAATTGTGTAATTACCTGTTCCGGTAAGACAATGACTGAACTTACATATGTTAATTGGGATGCCATTAAGCATTTAACTATTAATATTTTGCCAACCATTGACAATTGTCTATATTTCCATGCTTCTATAATTAATTTGATAGAATTCACTTTTTTTCCCAATTTTCATTTATATTGCTAGCACTTGTAGTACTACTGAATGTAATACCTAAGGTTTTAACAATATTATTTGGATATACATTCCATTTTAAATTACCAAACGTATCTCTTCTTAAGCTGTTTGATCCAATCCATATTGCCTCTGTTTTACTTTTATTGAGAGAGAAACCTGATATAGACTGAACTTGTCTAAGACTGCTATGACCTTGTTAATTTGATCTTTATTTCTTATTTATTTTTTATAATGTATTCCTCCCTTACCACTAAATTACATTTCCCCCAACCTGCAATTTTTTCTTATCTCAAGTAAAGTTGCATGTCGAGATTTAAGTTGCATGAACTATCTACATTTTTATCTAATTACGGTGATGACAAGTACATTGATGTGCATTACAAACTAGGTTGCGATAAAAGATAACTTACTACAGTACATTAATAAATATTGGCCGATCGATTAAAGATTTGAGCGTGTTCCATTCTAGATCAATGGATCCACAATGAATCAATCATGTTGATTGTCATATGTCCTTGCATGAAGCTTAAACTTCCCGGGTAATTTTCGCGATATTCAAACGTACCATCTTATCTGGGTAGCCTAGGAACTACGATTTTCATTTCAATGCATCCCCTCAATTGGAAGGTTATTACATATCTTGAAATGGTATTGCGGCCAAAGTGTAAGCATCTACTATGGTCACGCGTTATGAACTCGCCTCCCAATAGGGTGGTGCCGTTACATTTTTTAGCTTCATGCTGTCATTTTCCTCAAATATTTTTCAAACCATGAAAGCTATCTCAACAAATTTGGTATCATTTTAAAGCCCTAATAACAAGCTATCCGCCTGCCAAATGGCATTGGTATAGCTAATACAGAAAGGGAGATACAGCTGTTTGATGTTTGAGGACCAGGGGTGGTGCTGGAGGGGGTGCCGCTGGAAGGGGTGCCGCCTGTACAAACTCAATGGGGATAATCCCATGCTTTGTTCTTTTTACAATAAATAGTCATCCCCTAATGTTACAAACACAATTTTGGTCCCATTTCAAAGGATATTTAGTAGTCTTTAAGTATGTGGTTCAACAGACTTGTCAACTATTATTAACAACTAATTAATTATGGATAAGACGATGATCATCAGCTTTCTTCCTATTTGCTACACAGTCAACATGAATAATCAGCCTCAATTTACCGGATTTATAAAAATGACTATAACAGAAAAAGTTTCAACCTATGATAGCAAAAGTATACATTTTTGGAAAGCTTGTAACCAGAGGAATTCAGAAATGCAGTTTATATCAGGGAAGGGTTCATCCTTAAACAAATATTTCTTAAAATTCTAAAAATATATAAAATAAAAATTGGAGATATTCACTAGCCGGTATAATTACCATACCGACGTAGTAACTTTGACAATTATATATCATCTAATGGGTAATTTCATGAGGAATTCAAATATGTTAAAAAAAATAATGTTAGGGGTAGGTATAAAAAATATATGGATTCAAATTAAAAATTAAAAAACTCTGATATTTTCCGATCATTTCCGATCATACCATTTTAGTTCTTGGTCGTACTATAATTATAATGGCATATTTGGTTTCCTCATGCAATTTCCCTTCAGAAAATGTATACTTTTACTACCTCAGGGCGGTCAACAAGCAAATATAAATGTGTAAAGTTAAAATCATGTCGTGAAAGCCAAAATCCGTGTGTAACGCGAAAGGAGGCGAGCTTAAAACACATGACCCTATACAAACAAAAAAGGAATATGAAAGAGGAACAATAAAATTGATTAAAGTCGTTAACACTGGTCTTTTTAGTCAGTTTGAGGAGAGGAAGTCCACATTATAACTGATGTGCAGTTACTGTATACTCTTTGATCAGAATGTTTCGTTCCACCGTTACACATGACTTGAAACCGTGCCTGAAGTGACAGTCTTCACACTACCAATAACTGTTTTGCCCTGCTTACCGGAAAAGGAAAATGCATCTCGAAACCCATGTCGATAAAAACTGCTACTGAATGCGTAAATAAACACATTTACAGCGCAGTTCATGTAGAGGAAGGAACGACCGAATATCTTGATACTGTCAGCCTGTGTTTTGGTCAGGAAAGCACTTCCGAAGACATTCTTGGCAATGTCATCCAAGTTCGCGATTCGATAGGGCGTTTGACATATGAAAAACACCACGCCGTTGATAATAAGTAGACGTGCCACTTGATTACGGATTTTAGTAGACTGATCTCCTGCGTTGGAGACATCAACGACGGGACGATTACTCAATGCTTGTATTATCATAACATAAAAGGTCCCGTTTATGATTAGTCCCAGAAAATAAGGTATGAATTCAAGTATTGCCGGATGAGTTTCAAGGCTTTTGGCAAAGGATACGCAGGTGTGTAGATACCTTGGCATATCCATGTACTCTTCAGATTCCGGCCAGGCCATACAGAACCAAAACGATTTTCCATACCTTGGTGCGACCAGAAGGGCAAAAATCAGGCCTAACAACCAGGCGGATGCGATGAATTTCAGAGTGCGTGATTTACCTTTCATACTGCGATGTTGCAAAGGATGGCATATTGCTAACCATCTTTCCAAAGATACCAAGGTAAATATATTGATCGAGGTAAAGTAGCCACAATACGAAACCGCTCCTGTCGTAAAGCATCCGGCAGAGTTCTCAATAGGCATGTAATGAACTATTACCGAGTTGAAATAGGACCATACATAAACAATCGGTGTGTAAGTAACTGTTATGATATCCGCAATAGCGATATTGGCAAGATAAAAGTTGGTCAGAGTGTGCATACGTTTCAGCCGCGCGACCATGAAAAGGAACGCGACATTACCAATGATACCAGTGACAATTATTATTGGTAAGATTATTGATATGACGATCCTGTCGGTTTCGGTAAACATCCAGTCAATTGCGGCGGCTTCATTTGGAATTGGTATGGTATTCCATGGTGTGCACATAACCCTTTCCAGGTGTGATGAATTCATAATTGCAAGATTTTATCAAAACGATGAACGGATAGAACTTACGATGTAACACTTGCGCTGTTAGTAGGGCGTATGGCTTTCACGTCGAAGAAAGTTTCGTATTTAAGTAACGCATAGGGGCACTTGTTAAAATAGTTATCGAAGATCATTGTAAGAATATGAACTTAATTTGAAATAATAAGAGTAAATTCATAAATATTAAATTATATTTTCAACCTTGTTGAAACCGATAACAGTTCTTTTCACGTTATATATTATTATTAAATTACCTCAAATATTGTATGCAATTATGACAAAGGACGATTAAAGGTACTATATATAATTAAATCACCTACACAATGGCCAGAAATATCGCCATTGTGTTCGTGTTATCAGTTGAACTAAAGGCTTAATTTATTTCATTTAGTGGATAATATTGAAACGAACAAAGTTCGTATCGACTGGCACAGCACTTTTATGCATCCCTAATTGATGATGGCTACTTTCCATTGTGTATACTTTTGACCAATATTTTATTTGAAAAGCCACCACTTCATTTCCAATCAATAATTTGGTTTTTATCAATCATGTCAAAATGCTAAATAGCTATTTTGTTATATGTAAGAAAGAAGTTGTGCATATACAGATATTTCTTGATTTAAGTATAGATGGTTGAAATTGTTATGTTATGCTGAAAAACATGTTCCCGAAATGATTATGTTGAAAAACAGGTTCCCCATTTATCAAGGCAAAGATTCAGCATTCGGAAGCAAGAAGATTTAGGGTGGTTCGAGACACATTATATTGTTGAAATCTGTAGAAAAACGCAAAAATGTTCAGTTTATAAACTAAAATGGTTTAGAAAACTTTCCTGAAGCCATCTTGTTAAGCTTATATATTTTGAAACTAATACGCGTGAACACTAAAAAGGTTCAGCAAGACGTTTTCAACGCCCACATAATATTTAGAATATTTGGTGTGGTTTGAGACCCATTATAATATTGAAACCTGTAGTAAAAATACGCGCAAGGTGCGCAAAAGAATTCAGCTTTTGAACTCAAATGGGTCAGAAAAACGTTCCTGAACCTATCTTGTTAAGCTTGAATAATGAAACATTGAAACTACACTGACAAATAAATTGGTGTCACAGCGACACCTTCTTGGAGTCAACTGTAAATGACACTTACAAAGGTGTTATTTTGACTCCAAAATTGGTGTAATCGTCAATGATATGGGTTTGCACATAATTTACGGTGAAGTGTCCGACAGACACCTTTCAGTGATCATTTAGAGATTTACACCAAAACTGGTGTCAGATTAATTGAAATAACTCCAAGGGCGTCAATAGTTGGCGGGAACGCTCACGGTTTTTAGAGGTGTCGAAGCAGCATGACACCAATTGGTGTAAATTCTGACACCAATTGGTGTAATTCTGACACCAATTGGTGTAATTCTGACACCAATTGGTGTAATTCTGACACCAATTGGTGTAATTCTGACACCAATTGGTGTAATTCTGACACCAAATTGGGCGTCTATCAACATATCAACGCATGCGTTTTCTCGTCGCCATTTTGTCTGCATGTTACGAGCCGGTAAGACTGGTAAGTACCGATCTGCTCCATTTCCAGACATTTTTGATAATAATTAGAGCGGTTCTCGGGTGTAGCGGTTTTCGTATGTGGCGGTTTTCGTATGGGGCGGTTCTCCTATGGGGCGGTTTTCCTATTTGGTGATTATGGTGGTTGGCATTGATTGTAGTTTGGATATGTGTAGGCATGTTTTGGATCCAACCGGAACCATGAGTCGCCGATATAGTTGCTGTTAGTGGTTGTTGAAGTTTAGAGAGATAATAAGGTGAATAGGTTGTAGAGGTTGGTTAAAGTAGCCATTTGCAAATGAAGGGATGTCTAGGTCTAGACGACATTGTCTGTAGGAGGTAAGTGTGACTGATCTATTACCACTGTCCTAAGAAACCATTATTGATGTGAATAATTACATTCATTTGCTGATTATTGTGATTATGTTTAGTGAAACATGGTGGGAAACAGTTGCCTAATATAATCTTGCATATTGTTATGTAACCCGCATCGGCAAAGTCATTTAATAATTTAGTAGTACAAAATAGGTTAGAGAGATTTCAATTGCCATTGAAAGAAGTGGAGTATATTTTGGGGGTGTAGAGGTTGAATTTATTGATTCCCTTGTATTTTATTATTATACAGGGTTAGTCAAAAAGAAGCGGCGGTATTAATAAAGATGGGTTTATAAAGATCATGTCCTCACTATTACCATCTTTGCCTGTTTGATTGAAAGACCCTGTTGGCAGATGTCCAAGATATTCTATATCTTCGAAATTAGTCTGACTAAAAGTGAAATATATCAGATCTGCTAGCTGTTTCACTCTATTCAAAGTTGCATATGTTGTATTTTATTGGAATAGCTTTAGTGTAGTTGTTTGTTGTCTGTGGTGCTATTAGCAAATGGGGAAAATTATGTTGTAAGAGTGCAATTTACACAAGCAAAGAATGAAAAGGACTATGCAATAAGTTTTATGTAAAAAGTTAAGGCATTCCAAGTGGTATTGACGAAGAAGTAGCTCAAGATTAGCATTACGTATATGGATACACAATTGCTAATAATACCCTAACATTCCTGGAATATGTGATCATGGTGATGGTGTTTGAAATTGCTGTCCTGGTAAGCGTTGGCAAGTTAGTTGTGAGGTTAAGGAAGTGGGGGGGGGGGGGGGGGGGGGGGGTGAACAGAGGGTCAGTTGGGAGAATTGGGACGCTCTGATTTCTATAAAAAACTAGGTGATTGGTTATGGTTAAAATACCCTGACGTTCCTGGAATGTTTGATTCACTATGGCAGGAAATATTGTTTACGCGCGAGGCACAAGATTAGATTCAGTTTGACGTTATCTACAAAACTGAAAATCGTGCTCAGGAGAGCGTAGGTAGGTTAATTGAGTGGTTAACTGGGGATTTGCGTAGATGATTGGGGGTAATTTTATGTCCCCCTCTCTTGATTTCCACACAATAACATAGCTTGTTTGGTTTGGGTTAATTATAAATTGAAATGAATATTAACATCACTAAAAATATCATCATTCTTGGCCTATCAAATTGGAAATAAGTTATCATTTATAATGGAAGAGTCGTAAGGAGCATAACATTTTTTTCTCGCTTAGGGTACATTTATAATCCCATGTATGTGTGGTTCAGTATGCATGTCGCGAAAATATGGACTATTGCAGCAACATTTTGTGTCATGTGTTTGATACAACAGAAGTGCTCACAGTATAAAGTGATCATTGGAGGAGACTATAGACTATATGCATTCATCAATGTTTTAATTTATCTAGTGTGTCATGTTAATCATATTACAATCTTTGTTTCAGACCCAAACGTATCAAATATTTTATTACTTTTAATAATAGTATTGTTACAATCTGAATCCCTTCCGTATTTATTAATTATTACTTTCATAGCCGTTAGTGAAGTTCAAGACCCCAGATAGGTCAATAGATGTGGACCCCATTCTCCTAGTACAATGCATGCACAGTTAGGACCCGGGACTTGTTAATTGCATCAAAAATTGACGAACCTTTCAGCTACCATGGTTCAAGATTATAATCAATGCAAGCAAGACCTCACTCAGCTCAAGAGTTTACAGAAATGTTGTAACCAAAGCAGGGAACTTAAATGTAACTCAAAGTTAATGTGGAGAAAACATTTGCAAGAAGAAATCACACAAAACACTATTTTTTTTCTCAAAACAGTAAAACATATATTTTATTATTTACATTTGTTGTTGCTGTCACAGACAATATGTAGGATATAATGAATGATTTGAGCTGTTCAATTCTTTCGCTGCAAATGTAGGGCAAAAATGGTGTCATGTTTTAGAAGTAATATTTTCGTTTTATTGCAGCTAGAATTGGAATTGTTTCCCTTTCAAATTGCCTTAAATTGCCTGCCCTTTTCATATCTTATTTCAAGGCCTGACTAGATGCCAAGGCCATGTAAAGTAATGACGTCTTGTAACGGTGCTGTGTACATGGTTAATTAAATGGCCCAATAACTTATCCTTGTGGGACGCATTCCAAATGAGTATGAGGCTTATAAATGTTGTCATTTACAGAGATAAATCGTTACCTATGAGTGACAAATGACAACATTTAAAAAAAAAATAAGCCTAATATTCTTCTGAAAGGCGTCCCACAAGTATCAGTAAACATTATACTCATGAGACCATTTATTGCACCATAATGTTTTAATTCAAGAACTTTTTGATACCCCGCTCGTATGTTAAAGGTATAATTGATGTGATATTTTCAGGAAACGCCCTCAACATTGACATCAAATTGAAAGCAGATTTACATTTTCTGATCATAAATCGTACATTCATTCCAAGTTACATGAATCAATACGATTCTTATTACTTTAAAATCATGGTTTTAGAGTGAAAATAATTTGATTTGACTCTAGTCTAAATTCACTCTAAAACCATGATTTTGAGGTAATTAGGAACCGCATTGCTCTCTAACTTGGAATGTATGTATGATTTATGATCAGAAATGTAAATCTGCAAGAAAATCTACTTTTTCAACAACAAAAATCATGAGCTCCCTGGAAAAGATCATATAATATGCCTTTAATATAGGTTTTCCCGGCGAATTTCGCACTTTGTTAAGTTCAATTTGTATTATGGGTATTCAATTTCGCGAGAAATCTTAGCATCTTGCTATCGACGTGTATTGGGGTATCTTTTTTGCAAAACAAGCAGTCAATTTCATTTAAAAGAATTTAATTTTATTGATACATGCAAAATCAATTAAATTTATTGAGATTCAAATCTGTTTAGGGCCTATACGCTGCCATGTTAACGA
Source organism: Ophiura sarsii (assembly GCA_035610835.1). Taxonomy (NCBI): domain Eukaryota; kingdom Metazoa; phylum Echinodermata; class Ophiuroidea; order Amphilepidida; family Ophiuridae; genus Ophiura; species Ophiura sarsii. The sequence goes on along the minus strand of CM069441.1, from coordinate 108,408,947 downwards.
ATGCGCGGCCGATTTGGTAAAAGCATCAATCTGTTTGAAAGTATAGTGGACTTGATATTGTGATTCGAGCTAAATCAAATTGTCATTTACACCAATTGGCATTTAAATTCGCAAAATCAGCATTCAATTGGAATAAAGCATGTTACACGTTTGATTGTTTTACAATATAATTGCCTTGAATTTAATGGTTAGATAATTTTGAACCGTTTTATGTTTTACAAGACTTCTTCAATTCAAGGCATATAAGGGCCCGATATCATTGGGAGTAGTTTCACAGATCACTCAATGTATCTTGTGTATGATAAGTTCCCTACCTTCGATCCTAGATTTTGTTCCGATTTCCACTGAAGGTCAGAATATATTTTTCTATTCAGTCAAAAGGATTTTTTTTGGATGATTCCTCTCATAACATATTATCGACCCGATTACATTACTTTTAATTGATTTAAAAATAAAGAATCATAAATATTTTTGAAGGTAACCAACCGTAGAATAACAGACGAGAAATAACGTTGTTTATTTCAAATAATCTGAACACTTTCCACGTGGAAGTCGTCTGCAGACGACAGTTCTTAAACTTCACAAAATGTTTAAAAAATGTCAAGATTATTTAATGCCGTCACCATATTATTTGGAATCATTATGAGAAGTGCATTCAAATACGTACATATACTTGCCTAGTATTGGTTCGTAATTCTTAAGATCAACTTTAACAGTTGGGAAAGGTTTCTCAAAAATCTGTTTAGTGTATAATATGGTAAAACTAATTGTCGCGTGGTAAGCAGGTAAGTGTTATTTAAACACCTTTTTTGCACTTCGCGAGTGAAATCCCCATCCCGTACGCGATCACATCGGGTCGCGTATCTTCAGTAGTTGATAGTCCGATCCATGATAGTAAATAGGCGTTAATCATTGATGCTCATGATTGAAAATATTATGAAGGTTTGGCATCGATGGCCTGTATTTTTGTACGTAGTTAAACACGGTTTGAAGCTAAACACCTGTCTAACTTGGACATAGTGTTTACCTAAACGCAATTGCTTTTGGTAAAATGTATGATTCACAATGTTTGATTTTTTTTAAAATCTTATATTTATTTGAGATCCATGTAATTCTTATATCTACCCATGACATAATGTTCTTTGCATTTTTGAATTCCTCATGAAATTACTAACAAGCACCTCTATAGGATTGCCATGGGTTACTGCCGCTGGTTAATTATAACATACAGTATAGTACAGGCTAATGAAAGTGCCCCAACAAGTTTAAATATTTTTTTAGAGTTTACCTTATATTTTGTTCACTATGCCCCCTACACTGATTTAAACTGCATTTTTGAATTGCCAATGTTGAGAGCTTTCCAAAAATCTATAGACCCTACTTTTGCGAGAAAAAAAAATTCGTTAGAGTAATTTATATAAATTGGGGTTAATATTTGCGTTTACTGTGTAGCGAATAGGGGAAAAGCCGATCATGCGACTTATCCATAAGGAAAGGCACCGCTTGGCACACACTTTTTTCCCAGAGAGTTTATGTGCATCTCCCCCCCCCCCCCCGCCACTTCCCAACTCAATCAACCACATCTCCCCCATTTAAGAAGTTATATGCGTCATATTTGCAGGTTATGTAATGCAATTATTTAGCTTTCAAATGAGACCAAAACCATGACAATATCCTTTTGCGTTAGTTATCGTGATTTGAGCAGAACACGATTCAGAAAAGCGCAACGACGCCACCCTTTTTTTTGGGGGGGGGGGGGGGGCGGTGGCGAGTTCAAAACGCGTGGACCGACATAAATTGATACAACAAGTCCACGCATCCGCCCGGCCCTGCGGGGACACATTTTGAGTCAAATCCCCAACAAACATGATGACAAAGTTCCGGCCATCCCTGAGTACCCAGGGGCCGTGGTTGCAATTGATAATTGCATAACTTGAAGAGCACGAAGCCTTTGTAAACACATTTTTCTTCATGGTTCTGTGGGATTGGTTACTACCGTAGTAATACAAACTCTGCTTTAAAATGGTCATTGGATTAAAGTAAACCTATTAGGGACCGTTCATAAATACTTTTGTGGGGGGCTGGATAATTTCATTTTTGGTATATCAACACTTTTTGACCCCCCCCCCCCCCTCTCGCCATGCCACAAACTTGTTTGACCCCCCCCCCCCCTCCCCCCCCCCCCCCCCCCCCCCCCCGTGTATTACAGCCTGCACCTGAAACTTTCTTGTCCCGTTCATTATCAAGTTCAGAGAACATAGGTATCATAGTTTTTATGGGATTTTGTTGACCATGTATCATATTCTATTTTTGATGGGTTTTCAAAAACTTTTTTTGACCCCCTTTACTAACAAGCACCTCTATAGGATTGCCATGGGTTACTGCCGCTGGTTAATTATAACATACAGTATAGTACAGGCTAATGAAAGTGCCCCAACAAGTTTAAATATTTTTTTAGAGTTTACCTTATATTTTGTTCACTATGCCCCCTACACTGATTTAAACTGCATTTTTGAATTGCCAATGTTGAGAGCTTTCTAAAAATCTATAGACCCTACTTTTGCGAGAAAAAAAAATTCGTTAGAGTAATTTATATAAATTGGGGTTAATATTTGCGTTTACTGCGTGGACCGACATCAATTGATACAACAAGTCCACGCATCCGCCCGGCCTGCGGGGACACATTTTGAGTCAAATCCCCAACAAACATGATGACAAAGTCCCGGCCATCCCTGAGTACCCAGGGGCCGTGGTTGCAATTGATAATTGCATAACTTGAAGAGCACGAAGCCTTTGTAAACACATTTTTCTTCATGGTTCTGGGGGATTGGTTACTACCGTAGTAATACAAACTCTGCTTTAAAATGGTCATTGGATTAAAGTAAACCTATTAGGGACTGTTCATAAATACTTTTGTGCGGGCCTGGATAATTTCATTTTTGGTATATCAACACTTTTTGACCCCCCCCCCCCCTCTCGCCATGCCACAAACTTGTTTGACCCCCCCCCCCCCCGTGTATTACAGCCTGCACCTGAAACTTTCTTGTCCCGTTCATTATCAAGTTCAGAGAACATAGGTATCATAGTTTTTATGGGATTTTGTTGACCATGTATCATATTCTATTTTTGATGGGTTTTCAAAAACTTTTTTTGACCCCCTTTGCAGAGTATCAACACTTTTTGCCCCCCCCCCCCCCCCCCTACCACCCCCCCCCCCCCCCCACCAGAGTATTTATGAACGCTCCCTTACCAAGATGTCAGCCTTTTAAATATTTTAACAAAAAAGTTATGGCAAAAATTAAGGGAATAAAAGAAAATTATAGAAGTGGGACCATTAAAACTGCTTTATTTACTTACTTGGACTTAATGATATTTGGATCATTCCACGTTTATTTAACCATGGACTTATTAGAAGTCCATGATTGAGTCGCCGAAGGCTGACTATATAGTTTTGTTTTGTCATTTTTAGAGTAGTTGCTCCAGCCAAATTTGGTAGCCCAATGACGCGCAATGCAGCAACGCTAAATTTTACATAGAAGTTGCACGGTAAGAGCTTTCTAATCGGTTTCCAAAATCACCAAAACGTCTGCGTGGCCCAAAATATGGAGTTTGCAGCGCTTGTTGGAAAAATGAATGCAATAGATAGGTAGAATAGAGATAGCGAAGTTTCCTGAAGTTTGGACGAAATTGAAATCAGCCAGGAAAGTAGTGTAATCGATGGTTCAATTGTGATTTTATACGATGTTTTTGAGGGGAAATTGCGCGACGAGCCATTTTGTTTCTATTTCCATAGACAACCCACCCCGACCCCGACGTCGCGGCATGGCGCAAAATATGGAATTAGCCGTGCTTGTTAGAATAGAAAATGCTATATTTAGATAGAATAGAGTTTTCTTAAGGGTACCGTGGTTTGGTCGAGAATCAATTCGTCCATGAAAGTGGTGTAATCGATGGTTCAATTGTGAATTTGTAGCATGTTTTTGAGGAGAAACTGCGTGACGAACCATTTTGTTTCTATTTCTGAACACACCAAAACGTATGCGTGGCCCAAAATATGGAGTTTTAAGTACTTGTTAGAATGAAAAATGCCATAGATAGGTGAAATAGGATTATATAAGTATCCCGTTCTTTGGACGAAATTTAAATCATTCGGGAAAGTAGTGTAATCGATGGTTCAATGGACTCTAATTGTGGATTGTTAGCGTGTTTTGTGAATAAAATGGCGTATTGGGCAGCTCCGGTTGGTAAATTGGAAAGAGTGCAACAGTTCGCGCTGCTGCCCACTGTGTGCGTGGTCCGCTGCAAAGCTCTTAGTCTCTTACACCGAAGCTGAGTAAGTTAGGTATTAGGCCCGATACAGCGTGTGTTTGCGTTAAGTTCATCATGTTTGTGACATGACGAAACCGGAAATAATGGGGTGCAAATTGGCCACTTGAGATTGCTTGACAATCCATTGTTGAATCCCATGGCATTTGACCACTAGGTATGTGTATAGGTCAATGAACCTGCTATTGATTATTATAGTGAACTATGTTTGAGTTTTGGTGTTAGAGATAAGGCCTAACAAAAGTTTGTTTGCCCAAACAAGAGTTGAAAAAAGTGGGTCGGTAGGTCGATTACTTTTTTTCTTTTTTTTTTGGCAATGGACACTTTTAGAGAAGAAAAAGACTATACAATTTGATGTTAATACACTTGAATGTTCTTTAAAACCCTAACCTTCCTACACTACGATTCACTAAAGCAAAAAACAATGTCCACTCGCATTTTATAGCATATGATTCAATGACGTCATCAACCAAGCTGATGTGTGTACAAAATCGCTGCCCAGGTGAGCGTTGGCAGGTTAGCTGAGTGGTTAGGGACGCGGCGCGGTGATCAGGGGTTCCGGGGGTCAATTCCAAGGGGTTTCACGGCGATTATTTGGTTTAAAAAATCATACTTTGTCCCCCTCCCCCGGTTTCCACACCGTACGAACATAGCCTGGCTGGTCCGGTTAGGGCTAATACATGTACATGTATTTTGTTTTAATACATGCAGCTGGCAGCCTGTAGTACAAACCTTCAGACCATACTGGATGGTTGTTCTGTGTTTCACTTGATAGTGGTAGGATCTTTGATTTGCTTCTCCTTAATGTTTTAAAGGGTGGATATGTGGGAATAAGTAAATTACAGGGCAGTTTAGTTGATTAGTTTGGCAAATTAAGGTGAAAATATCAATTAATACATATATTTTTAAACATAAAACATAATGTTAAAAAAAAATGAAATCTCAAAACAAAAAAAAGGCATGGGGTTTTGAGATTTTATGGGTCGGTCGTGTTTGGGCAAACAAACCTCTCTTTTTTTCTTTGAATTGCAAGTTGTTGTCAGATTCTATTTACCTTGATTTTTTCAAAAATCCAGGTATTCTATCTCTGCCGTTTCTTTCTTCTTTCTATCTTCTTTCTTTCTATCAAACCCATCTAAAAAATGCTATTTTTTCTACAGTTTACATGCTACAATCACCAGATTTGGTCAGTAGGACCCCCTACCTGACCTACATATAGGGTCTTCACAGTTTGGGGTCAAAGGTCACACAGGGGTCATAAGGGGTCAAAACGTGATTTTCACTTAAAACGCATTTCCAATTTAGTGAAATGACCTAGGATCGTCAAAATTGGTCCACATATTCCTTTTGACCGTACGCGTATACAAAAGAACGGTTTTTAAAATTAAAAATCATTTGGGGTCACTAGGGGTTAAAATGTAAATTTTTACTCCTCGCACTGAAAATGCTATTTTTTCGGGAGGAAATGACCTATGATTGTCAGAATTGGTCAAAAGATTCCTTGTATCCATGTACACATAGGGTCTTAAGCGATTAAAGGTGACATGTCATATGGGGTCACTAGGGGTCATTGACCTAAACAGGGGTAAAAAGTAGGACATGCTCCGATTTTGACCGGTCATGTTTCATTTTGTAGGCATTGATAAGACAAGAAAAAAAGTCAATCATTTTCATGGGGTCAAAGGTCAACATAGGTCACTAGGGGTCAAAAGGTCAATTTTCATTCCTCGCACTCAAAATGCTATTTTTTCTACAGTTTACATGCTACAATCACCAGATTTGGTCAGTAGGACCCCCTACCTGACCTACATATAGGGTCTTCACAGTTTGGGGTCAAAGGTCACACAGGGGTCATAAGGGGTCAAAACGTAATTTTCGCTTAAAACGCGTTTGTAATTTAGTGAAATGACCAAGGATCGTCAGAATTTGTCAACATATTCCTTTTGACCGTACGCATATATAATAGTTCGGTTTTTAAAATCAAAAAGTATTTGGGGTTACTAGGGGTCAAAATGTAAATTTTCAATCCTCGCACTAAAATTGCTATTTTTTCGAGAGGATATGACTCACGATTATCAGAATTGGTCAAAAGATTCCTTGGGTCAATGCACATACAGCGATTTAAGTGTTTAAAATTGGCGTGTTGTATGGGGTCAAGAGGGGTCATTGAACTTTACATGGGTAAAACTCAAGACATGCTCCGAATTAGATCAGACCTGTTTTACCCTGTTTGGTTCGATAAGGCAAGAATAAAAGCCAATCATCATAACCAGGTCAAAGGTCAAGAAGAGGTCACTAGGGATCATTTTCTCATAAAAATCAAGGTGCCCTGGTCTCAGACCAGAACTAGATCTAGTCTGTATTTGTATTCAAGTTTGATTTAACCTTTTGAATTAATAGTGCATTGATTCCTGGATAATTAGGACACTATCAAGCCAAATTGATCCCAATTTTGAGATTACAGTGCTCACTGTCACCGATGTTTTATTATGAATTTGGAATAACTTTATATTTTGATTGTGTTGAAGTAAAAGGTAGATTTAAATTATTGAAATGAAGACAACTTCTCCCAAGGTTGTTTATGACATAGTTAAATAAACGTGGAATGATCCAAATATCATTAAGTCCAAGTAAGTAAATAAAGCAGTTTTAATGGTCCCCTCGGGCACCATTTTCAGGACTTCTATAATTTTCTTTTTTTCCCTTAATTGTTGCCATAACTTTTTTGTTAAAATATTTAAAAGGCTGACATCTTGGTAAGCATGGTAAGGGAGCGTTCATAAATACTCTGGTGGGGGAGTGTTGATACTCTGCAAAGGGGGGTCACAAAAGTTTTTGAAAACCCCAACAGAGGGGGGGTCACAAAAGTTTAAAACACTTATTAGTTTCCAAAATCTTCTGGGGGCTTCGCCCCCAGACCCCTGCTTTACCAATATGCACATGTGGTTTCTAATTCGAAATACTCTGGAACGTTCATAAATCAACGTAAAAATAGCTATGTTTTGGCGCGCTACGCGCCCAGATGTCTACGGTCCTATGTTCATGTACTAGCCCACCTAAAAAAAAATGAAAGGCAAATTCATGTCAATAGCAAAAACATATTTAAAGCCAGGATAAACATGATAAAGCAAAGCAAAGATAAAGCCAAAGATAAAGCCATGATATATAATTGGAGGGAGCATCCTAATTGGTTTCAAAAACAGATCCGTGCATAAATATGTGAAGTTATTCAGGGGACTAAAGACCATGGTACTAAACCAAAGATACCTGCAATTGAAGTGGGAGTTCTGATTCACTCTAGATTCTACAACCTGCCCTCCTAGATGTGACACGTCCATCAAAAATAGAATATGATACATGGTCAAAAAAATCCCATAAAACTATGATACCTATGTTCTCTGAACTTGATAACAATGGGGACAAGAAAGGGGGGGCGGTCAAAAAAGTGTATGGCATGGCGAGAGGGTGGGGGGGGGGGGTCAAAAAGTGTTGATATACCAAAAATGAAATTATCCAGCCCCCCCCCGCCCCCACCAAAGTATTTATGAACGGTCCCTAAGGCTAATGAAAGTGAACTGTTAGTTTCCCGTTACATTTTTTTGGGTCAGTGAGTAGGCGACTATTTCATTATTCATTATTCATTATTTTTAAAACATTCATTATTTTTATAATATGTGCCCAAATACGTGTAGCGTATAGAACCAAGAGTGTATAATTGTGAATAGGGGCATACACATGTCCTTACTACAATAAATAAATGAATTCCAGACCATTTTGCATACAAAGTCTTGTTTATTTTAAAACTGTCTTCCTCTTAATGCTTTTCAGAAGATTTTTCATAACACACACATACCCACCACCACCCATCTTAACAAACTCAGAAGTTCAAATCATAATGATACGATTTTGGCTTCGAAAAGTGCCTCGAAATCGCTAAAAATGAAAAAAGATTGTCATATGGACGGGTTGGTATGTCGAGTAGGCCTATTCGATTTACATTACATCGTATTTGTACTTATTTATTGATGAAATACGATATAATTGTAGTCAAACTTGGCTTATTTTTTCTAAACAAACAAATAATGAAATATTTACCAAATAATGAAATATTCACGCGGGGACCAAAATGTGAGTCGGTCGGGTAACGGGAAACTAACAATTCACTTTCATTAGCCTAATAGGTTTACTTTAATCCAATGAACATTTTAAAGCAGAGTTTGTATTACAACGGTAGTAACCAATCCCCCAGAATCATGAAAAAAAATGTGTTTACAAAGGCTTCGTGCTCTTCAAGTTATGCAATTATCAATTGCAACCACGGCCCCTGGGTACTCAGGGATGGCCGGGACTTTGTCATCATGTTTGTTGGGGATTTGACTCAAAATGTGTCCCCGCAGGGCGGGACTTTTTGCGATAAGTCGCATGATCGGCTTTTCCCCTATTCGCTACACAGTAAACGCAAATATTAACTCCAATTTATATAAATTACTCTAACGGAATTTTTTTTTAACCTTTGATAGCAAAAGTAGGGTCTATACATTTTTGGAAAGCTCTCAACGTTGGCAATAAAATGCAGTTTAAATCAGTGTAGGGGGCATAGTGAATTAAATATAACGTAAACTCTAAAAAAATATTTAAACTTGTTGGGGCACTTTCATTAGCCTGTATGTTATTTAACCAATATAGACAGTAACCCATGGCAATCCTAGAGGTGCTTGTTAGTAATTTCATGAGGAATTCAAAAATGCAAAGAACATTATGTCATGGGTAGGTATAAGAATTACATGGATCTCAAATAAATATAAGATTTTAAAAACAAATTTCAAACATTGTGAATCATACATTTTACCAAAAGCAATTGCGTTTAGGTAAACACTAGGTCCAAGTTAGACAGGTGTATAGCTTCAAACCGTGTTTAACTACGTACAAAAATACAGGCCATCGATGCCAAACCTTCATTTTATTTTCAATCATGAGCATCAATGATTAACGCCTATTTATACTATCATGGATCGGACTATCAACTACTGAAGATACACGGCCCGATGTGATCGCGTACGGGATGGGGATTTCACTCAGCGAAGTGCAAAAAAAGGTGTTTAAATAACACTTACCTGCTTACCACGCGGCAATTAGTTTTACCATGCATATTATACACTAAACAGATTTTTGAGAAACCTTTCCCAACTTTTAAAGTGATCTTAAGAATTACTGAACCAATAGGCCTACTAGGCAAGTGTGTACGTATTTGAATGCACTTCTCATAATTATTCCAAATATGGTGACGGCATTAAATAATCTTGACATTTTTTAAACATTTTGTGAAGTTTAAGAACTGTCGTCTGCAGACGACTTCCACGTGGAAAGTGTTCAGATTATTTGAAATAAACAACGTTATTTCTCGTCTGTTATTCTATCGTTGGTTACCTATGTTTATTTTAAATCAATTAAAAGGGTATAAAATGTTCGTTACACACTATAATTGCGCAAATATGTTTTCTTTGTGTAGTCCTGATCCTACCTATATGTTTTTCTTTGTAATCAGGTCGATATTATGTTTTTATGAGAGGAATCATCCAAAAAAAATCCTTTTGACTGAATAGAAAAATATATTCTGACCTTCAGTGGAAATCGGAACAAAATCTAGGATCGAAGGTAGGGAACTTTTCATACACAAGATACATTGAGTGATCTGTGAAACTACTCCCAATGATATCGGGCCCTGTGCCTTGAATTGAAGAAGTCTTGTAAAACAAATAACACTTACCTGCTTACCACGCGGCAATTAGTTTTACCATGCATATTATACACTAAACAGATTTTTGAGAAACCTTTCCCAACTTTTAAAGTTGATCTTAAGAATTACTGAACCAATAGGCCTACTAGGCAAGTGTGTACGTATTTGAATGCACTTCTCATAATTATTCCAAATATGGTGACGGCATTAAATAATCTTGACATTTTTTAAACATTTTGTGAAGTTTAAGAACTGTCGTCTGCAGACGACTTCCACGTGGAAAGTGTTCAGATTATTTGAAATAAACAACGTTATTTCTCGTCTGTTATTCTATCGTTGGTTACCTATGTTTATTTTAAATCAATTAAAAGGGTATAAAATGTTCGTTACACACTATAATTGCCAAATATGTTTTCTTTGTGTAGTCCTGATCCTACCTATATGTTTTTCTTTGTAATCAGGTCGATATTATGTTTTTATGAGAGGAATCATCCAAAAAAAATCCTTTTGACTGAATAGAAAAATATATTCTGACCTTCAGTGGAAATCGGAACAAAATCTAGGATCGAAGGTAGGGAACTTTTCATACACAAGATACATTGAGTGATCTGTGAAACTACTCCCAATGATATCGGGCCCTGTGCCTTGAATTGAAGAAGTCTTGTAAAACAAATAACACTTACCTGCTTACCACGCGGCAATTAGTTTTACCATGCATATTATACACTAAACAGATTTTTGAGAAACCTTTCCCAACTTTTAAAGTTGATCTTAAGAATTACTGAACCAATAGGCCTACTAGGCAAGTGTGTACGTATTTGAATGCACTTCTCATAATTATTCCAAATATGGTGACGGCATTAAATAATCTTGACATTTTTTAAACATTTTGTGAAGTTTAAGAACTGTCGTCTGCAGACGACTTCCACGTGGAAAGTGTTCAGATTATTTGAAATAAACAACGTTATTTCTCGTCTGTTATTCTATCGTTGGTTACCTATGTTTATTTTAAATCAATTAAAAGGGTATAAAATGTTCGTTACACACTATAATTGCGCAAATATGTTTTCTTTGTGTAGTCCTGATCCTACCTATATGTTTTTCTTTGTAATCAGGTCGATATTATGTTTTTATGAGAGGAATCATCCAAAAAAAATCCTTTTGACTGAATAGAAAAATATATTCTGACCTTCAGTGGAAATCGGAACAAAATCTAGGATCGAAGGTAGGGAACTTTTCATACACAAGATACATTGAGTGATCTGTGAAACTACTCCCAATGATATCGGGCCCTGTGCCTTGAATTGAAGAAGTCTTGTAAAACAAATAACACTTACCTGCTTACCACGCGGCAATTAGTTTTACCATGCATATTATACACTAAACAGATTTTTGAGAAACCTTTCCCAACTTTTAAAGTTGATCTTAAGAATTACTGAACCAATAGGCCTACTAGGCAAGTGTGTACGTATTTGAATGCACTTCTCATAATTATTCCAAATATGGTGACGGCATTAAATAATCTTGACATTTTTTAAACATTTTGTGAAGTTTAAGAACTGTCGTCTGCAGACGACTTCCACGTGGAAAGTGTTCAGATTATTTGAAATAAACAACGTTATTTCTCGTCTGTTATTCTATCGTTGGTTACCTATGTTTATTTTAAATCAATTAAAAGGGTATAAAATGTTCGTTACACACTATAATTGCGCAAATATGTTTTCTTTGTGTAGTCCTGATCCTACCTATATGTTTTTCTTTGTAATCAGGTCGATAATATGTTTTTATGAGAGGAATCATCCAAAAAAAATCCTTTTGACTGAATAGAAAAATATATTCTGACCTTCAGTGGAAATCGGAACAAAATCTAGGATCGAAGGTAGGAAACTTTTCATACACAAGATACATTGAGTGATCTGTGAAACTACTCCCAATGATATCGGGCCCTGTGCCTTGAATTGAAGAAGTCTTGTAAAACATAAAACGGTTCAAAATTATCTAACCATTAAATTCATGGCAATTATATTGTAAAACAATCAAACGTGTAACATGCTTTATTCCAATTGAATGCTGATTTTGCGAATTTAAATGCCAATTGATGTAAAAGACAATTTGATTTAGCTCGAATCACAATATCAAGTCCACTATACTTCCAAATAGATTGATGCTTTAACCAAATCGGCCGCGCATTCGTTAACATGGCATCGTATAGGCCCTAAACAGATTTGAATCTCAATAAATTTAATTGATTTTGCATGTATCAATTTGAATTCTTTTAAATGAAATTGACTGCTTGTTTTGCGAAAAAGATTATACCCCAATACACGTCGATAGCAAGATGCTAAGATTTCTCGCGAAATTGAATACCCATATACAAATTGACCTTAACAAAGTGCGAAATTCGCCGGGAAAACCTATATTAAAGGCATATTATATGATCTTTTCCAGGGAGCTCCCTCTAATTCATGTTTTTTTTTAAAGTAGATTTTCTTGCAGATTTACATTTCTGATCATAAATCATACATACATTCCAAGTTACAGAGCAATACGGTTCCTAATCAATCAATCAATCAATCTTTATATCCATATAAAAATACATCAAATCACAATCACATATATAAAAAACACAATATGGAGGAGTAGACTGAAAAGCCAATGAGGCCCGTTTATGGCCTACCCCTTAAAACAAGTAATAAATAAACAAACATATTATACTACAATAAACAATAAGAATCCCACAACACCATATATAAGACAGAACAAGGACGGGCTCAAATACAAGAGATTACTCGTAATTTTGGATAAGGTTTTGCTTTAACTGGGTTCGGAAATGCTTTAACGATTTGGATTGTTTCATGTTTTTGGGAAGTGAATTCCAGAGAATTGGACCATTGGTTCGAGTAGCACGGTCGAGGAAAGTATTTTTGTTATTTGTCATGTTAAAATCATTGCCATGTCTTGTTGGGTAGTTGTGAACATCTAATCTAATTACCTAAAAATCATGGTTTTAGAGTGAATTTAGACTAGAGTCAAATCAGTTTATTTTCACTCTAAACCATGATTTTGAAGTAATAAGAATCGTATTGATTCATGTAACTTGGAAGAATGTACGATTTATGATCAGAAATGTAAATCTGCTTTCAATTTGTTGTCAATGTTGAGGGCGTTCCCTGAAAAGATCACATAAATTATACCTTTAACATATCAAAAAGTTCTTGAATTAAAACATTATGGTGCAGAAAATGGTCTCATGAGTATATTATGTTTACTGATACTTGTGGGACGCCTTCCAGAAGAATATTAGGCTTAATTTGTTTTTTAAATGTTGTCATTTGTCACTCATAGGTAACGATTTATCTCTGTAAATGACAACATTTATAAGCCTCATACTCATCTGGAAGGCGTCCCACAAGGATAAGTTATTGGACCATTTAATTAACCATGTACACAGCACCGTTACAAGACGTCATTAATTTACATGGCCTTTGCATCTAGTCAGGCCTTGAAATAAGAAATGAAAAGGGCAGGCAATTTAAGGCAATTTGAAAGGGAAACAATTCCAATTCTAGCTGCAATAAAACGAAAATATTACTTCTAAAAACATTTTTTGCCCTACATTTGCAACTAAAGAATTGAACAGCTCAAATAATTTATTACATCCTACATATATATGAAGAGCTTTGTTGTAAAAGGGCTATGGTGTATTTTTTCAAAAGTGAGTTTGATATAACAATGTATAGGGAAAAATCATACGTTTCAAGGAAACAAAGTCATTTTTTTCAAAAAGACCTACATCTCATTGAAAACAGCCATTGAAATTGTTGTTTTGTTGCAAAAGGGCCTGTATCCAGAATTAAATCGGGATACAGGCCCTTTTGCAACAAAACAACAACTTCAATGGCTGTTTACAATGAGATGTGGGTCTTTTTGAAAAAAAATGACTTTATTTCCTTGAAACATATGATTGTGACCTACATGTATACATTTCTATATCAAACTTATTTTTTTTAAATGATTAAAATAACTGATTTTTTGTGTGTGTTAATTCTTTATGTACAATCAGATGGAGTTCTGTTGCAAAAGGGCCTACATCAACATTTTCAAAAAATGTAAACATGATTTTAAAAAAATTAAAAACTAGCACATTTGACATTTATTTCAATTTCAATTAGTATGTAGTGTACCTCTTTCACAATCCATTCAGTTTTTCAATGGCTCATCTTGAATATTTAGAAACAGTTTTTTGACTTTTTCTCAATAAGAGCCAAAGTGGATGTAGGCCCTTTTGCAAAAAACCTCTTCATATTGTGTGTGACAGCAGCAACAAATGTAAATAATAAAATATATGTTTTACTGTATTGAAAAAATAGTGTTTTTGTGTGATTTCTTCTTGCAAATGTTTTCTCCACATTAACTTTGAGTTACATTTAAGTTCCCTGCTTTGGTTACAACATTTCTGTAAACTCTTGAGCTGAGTGAGGTCTTGCATGCATTGATTATAATCTTGAACCATGGTAGCTGAAAGGTTCGTCAATTTTTGATGCAATTAACAAGTCCCGGGTCCTAACTGTGCATGCATTGTACTAGGAGAATGGGGTCCACATCTTGACCTATCTGGGGTCTTGAACTTCACTAACGGCTATGAAAGTAATAATTAATAAATACGGAAGGGATTCAGATTGTCACAATACTATTATTAAAAGTAATAAAATATTTGATACGTTTGGGTCTGAAACAAACATTGTAATATGATTATCATGACACACTATATCAAATAAAACATTGATGAATGCACATAGTCTCCTCCATTGATCACTTTATACTGTGAGCACTTTTGTTGTATCAAACACATGACACAAAATGTTGCTGCAATAGTCCATATTTTCACGACATGCATACTGAACCACACATACATGGGATTATAAATGTACCCTTAGCGAGAAAAAAATGTTATGCTCCTTACGACTCTTCCATTATAAATGATAACTTATTTCCAATTTGATACCTTTATAGGCCAAGAATGATGATATTTTTAGTGATGTTAATATTCATTTCAATTTATAATTAACCCAAACCAAACAAGCTATGTTATTGTGTGGAAATCAAGAGAGGGGGACATAAAATTACCCCCAATCATCTACGCAAATCCCCAGTTAACCACTCAATTAACCTACCTACGCTCTCCTGAGCACGATTTTCAGTTTTGTAGATAACGTCAAATTGAATCCAATATTGTACCTCGCGCGTAAACAATATTTCCTGCCATAGTGAATCAAACATTCCAGGAACGTCAGGGTATTTTAACCATAACCAACCACCTACAGTTTTTTAATAGAAATCAGAGCGTCCCAATTCTCCCAACTGACCCTATGTTCACCCCCCCCCCCCCCCCCCCCCCCCCCCCCCACTTCCCTAACCTCACAACTAACTTGCCAACGCTCACCAGGACAGCAATTTTAAACACCATCACATATTCCAGGAATGTTAGGGTATTATTAGCAATTGTGTATCCATATACGTAATGCTAACCTTGAGCTACTTCTTCGTCAATACCACTTGGAATGCCTTAATAAACTTTTTATATAAAAACTTATTGCATAGTCCTTTTCATTCTTTGCTTGTGTAAATTGCACTCTTACAACATAATTTTCCCCATTTGCTAATAGCACCACAGACAACAAACAACTACACTAAAAAGCTATTCCAATAAAAGACAACATATGCAACTTTGAATAGAGTGGAATAGCTAGCAGATCTGATAGATTTCACTTTTAGTCAGACTAATTTCGAAGATATAGAATATCTTGGACATCTGCCAACAGGGGTCTTTCAATCAAACAGGCAAAGATGGTAATAGTGAGGACATGATCTTTATAAACCCATCTTTATTACCGCCGCTTCTTTTTGACTAACCCTGTATAATGATAAAATACAAGGGAATCAATAAATTCAACCTCTACACCCCAAACATATACTCCACTTCTTTCAATGGCAATTGAAATCTGTCTGACCTATTTTTTACTACTAAATTATTAAATGACTTTGCCGATGCGGGTTACATAACAATATGCAAGATTATATTAGGCAACTGTTTCCCACCATGTTTCACTCAACATAATCACAATACTCAGCAAATGAATGTAATTATTCACATCAATAATGGTTTCTTAGGACAGTGGTAATAGATCAGTCACACGTACCTCCTACAGACAATGTCGTCTAGACCTAGACATCCCTTCATTTACAAATGGCTACTTTAACAAACCTCTACAACCTATTCACCTTACTTATCTCTCTGAACTTCAACAACCACTAACAGCAACTATATCGGCGACTCATGGTTCCGGTTGGATCCAAAACATGCCTACACATATCCAAACTATAATCAATGCCAACCACCATAATCACCAAATAGGAAAACCGCCCCATAGGAGAACCGCCACATACGAAAACCGCCACATACGAAAACCGCTACACCCGAGAACCGCTCTAGTTTAACTATGTCATAAACAACCTTGGGAGAAGTTGTCTTCATTTCAAAAATTTAGATCTACCTTTCATTTCAACACAATCAAAATCTAAAGTTATTCCAAATTCATAATAAAACATCGGGGACAGTGAGCACTGTAATCTCAAAATTGGGATCAATTTGGCTTGATAGTGTCCTAATTATCCAGGAATCAATGCACTATTAAATCAAAAGGTTAAATCAAACTTGAATAAATACAGAAAAGAATCAGCCAACAACTTGCAATTCCACTGTCTTATCTGTAACACCAAAACTCAAACATAGTTCACTTTAATAATCAATAGCAGGTTCATTGACCTATACACTACCTAGGTCGTCAAATCCACCGTATGGGATTCAACAATGAATTGTCAAGCAATCTCAAGTGGCCAATTTGCACCCTATTATTTCAGGTTTCGTCATGTCACAAGCATGATGAACTTAACGCAAACACACGCTGTATCGGGCCTAATAACTAACTAATCTTCGGTGTAAGATACCACCCATGCACACAGTGGGCAGTGCGGACTGTTGCACTATTTCCAGTTTACCAACCGGACCAGCCCAATACGCCATTTTATTCACAAAACACGCCAACAATTCACAATTAGAGTCCATTGAACCATCGATTATACTACTTTCCCGAATGATTTAAATTTCGTCCAAAGAACGGGATACTTATATTATCCTATTTTACCTATCTATGGCATTTGCCATTCTAACAAGCACTTAAAACTCCATATTTTGGGCCACGCATACGTGTGGTGTGTTCAGAAATAGAAACAAAATGGTTCGTCACGCAGTTTCTCCTCAAAAACATGCTACAAATTCACAATTGAACCATCGATTGCAACACTTTCATGGACGTATTGAATCTCGACCAAATCACGGTACACTTTAGAAAACTCTATTCTATCTAAATATGTCATTTTCTATTCTAACAAACACGGCTAATTCCATATTTTGCGCCATGCCGCGACGTCGGGGTCGGGGTGGGTTGTCTATGGAAATAGAAACAAAATGGCTCGTCGCGCAATTTCCCCTAAAAAACATCGTATAAAATCACAATTGAACCATCGATTAGACCACTTTCCTGGCTGATTTCAATTTCGTCCAAACTTCGGGAAACTTCGCTATCACTATTCTACCTATCTATTGCATTCATTTTTTCAACAAGCGCTGCAAACTCCATATTTTGGGCCACGCATACGTTTTGGTGATTTTGGAAACCGATTAGAAAGCTCTTACCGTGCAACTTCTATGTAAAATTTAGCGTTGCTACATTGCGCGTCATTGGGCTACCAAATTTTGCTGGAGCAACTACTCTAAAAATGACAAAACAAAACTATATAGTCAGCCTTCGGCGACTCAATTATGATACAATTAGCGTAATGTAAGCCTTGTTCATGTTGTTTAATATTGCGCCAACTAACTGATGAAATAAATTACAATTTCATAGTCAGAGACTAGAATTTTGTTGGACTGTGTGTCAGTGCATGGACCTACTAGTACTATGTGTGTGTTCGTCATGCATGCATACGATGATATGTGTAATATTACATATAGCCCGATTAATCTGGCTCAGTGGTCGTCTTTTTCACACGGACGTCTTACATTACGCTAATTGTATCATAATTATTATCAAAAATGTCTGGAAATGGAGCAGATCGGTACTTACCAGTCTTACCGGCTCCTAAACATGTGCTATCTCAATATGACTCTTAAGAGAGTCAATATTACACCCCATTTGGGGTGTAATGACATTTTTCGAAAATGGGTCCTCAGGTAACCACCCTAGGTGTCAAACTCAATATGACACTTAAGAGAGTCAATATTACACCCCATTTGGGGTGTAATGGCATTTTTCGAAAACTGGTCCTCAGGTAACCACCCTAGGTGTCAAAATGAATATGACACCCAAAGGTGTCATATTTTACACCCATAATGGTGTCAATTTGACACCTTTAGGTGGCCATCTGAGGACCCATTTTTTGACACTTGTTTTAGTGTCAAAATGACACCAAATTATTTTTCAGTGTAAGACGCGCGAAGCGCGCAAAAATTGGTATTTTTAACACTTAAAAGGTCTAGTATAAAGTTGTTAACGTCCCCACATAATATGTAGAATATTTACGATGGTTCGAGACCCATTATAATGTTGAAACTTGTAGAAAAAATGTGCGCGAGGCGAGCAAAAAAAAAAGTGCTTGAACTAAAACTTACCAGTCTTACCGGCTCCTAAACATGTGCTATCTCAATATGACTCTTAAGAGAGTCAATATTACACCCCATTTGGGGTGTAATGACATTTTTCGAAAATGGGTCCTCAGGTAACCACCCTAGGTGTCAAACTCAATATGACACTTAAGAGAGTCAATATTACACCCCATTTGGGGTGTAATGGCATTTTTCGAAAATGGGTCCTCAGGTAACCACCCTAGGTGTCAAAATGAATATGACACCCAAAGGTGTCATATTTTACACCCATAATGGTGTCAATTTGACACCTTTAGGTGGCCATCTGAGGACCCATTTTTTGACACTTGTTTTAGTGTCAAAATGACACCAAATTATTGTTCAGTGTAAGACGCGCGAAGCGCGCAAAAATTGGCATTTTTAACACTTAAAAGGTCTAGTATAAAGTTGTTAACGTCCCCACATAATATGTAGAATATTTACGATGGTTCGAGACCCATTATAATGTTGAAACTTGTAGAAAAAATGTGCGCGAGGCGAGCAAAAAAAAAAGTGCTTGAACTAAAATGGTCCAGAAAAAATGTTTCGAAAGCCACCTTGAATATTAAATAAAACATTGAAACTCATAGGCGCGAAGCACGCAAACATTGGCATTTGTATAAATGCACCAGTATAATGTTTTAACGACCCCCACATTAAAATTAGGGGAACGTGAACCCGTAACCCCCAGCCCCCCTTTGCGCGGCATATATCCCTACTCTTCCTCCTCCTTCCCTACCTCCTTCTCTTCCTCCTTCTCCTCTTCCTCCTTATCCACTTCCTCCTTTTTTAACTCTTTCGTCAATGGGGGGACATGGCCTGCTGGGCCATCCCTTGGAGACGCTACTAGCTATCTCTCCCTCCCTTCACTTCCCCTTCCTCTCTTTCTCCCTTTCTCCATTTGTCACATTAATTACGTTGTTCAATTAAATATTGGAATTTTATTTACATTACCAATGTTTTTTCTCTGAAATATGGCATTGAAATACCATTGCAAATAATACGTTTTTTTCAAGAAACACCGCGGCGGATCCCGGGACTCGCATTTTCGTGTTGCCGATAAGTGTTCGAAACATACCAGGGCACGGTCTTGCAACTATGATTTCGCGCACCGCGCCTTCATCTGGATCCTGCCTTGAGTACCCCCCGAATTAAGCACCGTCGATAAACGATTCTTTATTTCCACCTTTTCCTTTCTTTCCCCTTCCTTTCTCTTTTCTTCCCTCCTCTTCCTTTCTCTTTTCTTTCTTCCCTTTCCTTTCCCCTTTCTTTTCCCCTTCCCTTCCCTTTTCTTTTTTTCCTCCGAAAATCATTGGGGGCCGGATAGAACTATAGAATCCTCATAATGGACTAACACCTGCTTGGGTTGTCAATTGGCATCCTTTTCGATCCCTACATTAGGTTGTCGGTCAAATGCATTTTCAAAATAGGGCGGGGGTAGTGACTGGTTGAATCCAAATTATTTTGTTTTTTATAGTATTGAAACATATACACACAAAATGTGTGCTGTCAGTTTTTAAGCTTTGCTATCAGATTGGATTCTAATATTGGGTGACAATTGAAATGAACAACTGGTATCCTATTAAAACATTCCGCAGATTTAATCTAGCATCCCTATTGAATTACAAATTTAGGTTTACATATAAGTTATTTAATGGGGTTAGTGTTAACATAAAGTAAAACAGAACATCGGGATGCATTTACTTAGACCATGATTATTGTCAACTGACAGGCAATCCTACACTTCCACATTGGGCAATCTACCAACAATTATAATTTTAGCCCTCTACGAATCCTTTTACAACTGGTGAAATATTGAATGTTTCCTCTCATTCATAGTAATGAATGCAATTTCAATTTTCACCCTTTACCACTAGAATGTAACAATTCACAAACGTGTTAAACCTCCAAATATCTTGGTGAAAATCTACGTTTTCCATAAGTACTGTATCAGGGTTGAGAGTTGGTTCGTTTTGCTTAATAAAATATTAGAAGAAATATTTATAAGCTGCTTGTACGGTTTTTTTTGTTTATGTGATATATACGTGTGCTTAATTTTGATCGATTGATTGATTGATTGATTTTAAGATGAGGGGCTCGTAATCAATCTGTCAGGAGTTAGAGTAGTTAATTGTAATTAAGATGTTCATAATTGTTTTAACCTATTTCATGATACACTGGTAATAATCAATGCTATGAAACTTTATTAAATCTTGACAGTCAGTAATGCACGAGGAAGCTGTAACCGCTTTCACAATATCTATGATCAATTGATTTTGCACATAAACATTTGCGCAAATCATAACAATGAATTTTACATGAACTTTAATACATATTCACTTCTTGTATATGGTCATGTGTTAAAAGCTCGCATCCTTTCGCGTTAAACACGGATTTTGGCTTTCGTGACATGATTTTAACTTTACACATTTATATTTAATTATATACCCCTGAGGTAGTAAAAGCAGGCGCGTGCCCAGGGGGGGCTTTTGGGGGCTCAAGCCCCCCGGGTCCCCAGAGGGCAAAAAAGAGGGGAGAGAAGGGAGGGGAGGGGAGGAGGAGGGGAGGGGAGGGGGAGGAGGAAGGGAGGGGGAGGAGGAAGGGAGGGGAGGAGGAGGGGAGTAGGAGGGAAAAGGAGAGGCCGGGAGCTTTTATTAGTGTCTCTCACTTTATCTCTACGTCTCTGAACCATGTGAGTGTTTTATAACAAAAGTAAATATTGGCAAAAGAGTAAAAAATAAAAAGGAAGATAAAGAGGAAGGGTAACGAACATAGACAGTGTAAGCGGGGAGTGCCCCCCCCCCCATCATTGTCACGGTGGGGACGATGCCCCCCTCAAAAGAAGCCATTTTTGCGCGAATTAGTTTCTATGATTAACTATTCAAGCTTAACAACATGGTTTCAGGAACGTTTTCTGGATCATTTTAGTGAAAAAACTAGACATTTTTGCACGCTTCGCGCGTATTTATAGATTTAATGTTTCTTTATTCAAAATATAAAAAAGATGGCTTAAGGAACGTTTTTCTGGACCATTTTAGTTTAAAAACTGACAGTTTGTACGCTCAGGAACGTTTTTCTTGAGCTTTTTAGTGTTAAAATTGCCATTTTTGCGCGCTTTGCGTGAATTGGTTTCAATGTTTATTCAAGCTTTATAATAACATGTTTCAGGAACGTTTTCTGGACCATTCTAGTTAGTAAACTAAACATTTTTGCGCGTTTCGAGCGAATTGGTTTCATTTTTTATTATAACGTTATTAAGGACCATTTAAGTGTTAAAATAACCAGTTATTGCACAAATTATTTTCAATGTTTTATTATTCAAGCTTAACAAGATTGCTTCAGGAACGTTTTCAGGACCATTTCAGTGTAAAAATAACAAAGTTATTCAAATAACGAATTAGTTGGAATGTTTTATTATTTAAGCTTAACAAGATGGTTTCAGGAACGGGTTTTTTAACCTTTTTACAATAGTCATTTTTTTAAATATTTTGTTATTCTATTTGAACAAGATGGCTTAAGAAACGTTTTCTGGACCTTTTGACTGTTAAAATAGACATTCTTTGCGCGCTGCGCGTATTAGTTTCACCGAATATTTATTATTCAAGCTCAACATGATAACTTCAGGAACGTTTTTCTAAACCTTTATTTTTACAGTAGCCAATTTTTTCGCGCTCCGCGGGAATTATTTTTAATTTGTTGTTATTCAATTTCAAAAAGATAGCTTCATAAACGTTTTCTGAACTGTTTTTAGTGTTAAAATACACATTTCTGGCGCGTCGCGCGCATTAGTTTCACTGTTAACTTATTATTCAAGCTTATTGTTAGAAGCGCATGTGGCTTTCACGTCGAAGAAAGTTGCATATGAGTAAAATTGCCTAAGGGCACTGACCGTGTATTTCTATATGAAACGATATCAAATAAACCGATAGTTTAAGTTCTACAGATTTCTAAAAATAAATTATTTACATCGATGGAACTAATAGTTTTCCTAAACAAGTTACACAATAGCACACCAGCAGAAACGTGCAGGCTTTTACAATAGAGCCGACACAATTCCCACTGCTTCAATGTCGCAATTTTATGATTTAAGATTTCGAATAATGGCTACGTTTATAATTCCCTCACACAATAACACACACACACAGGTGTGGCACAATGACCATATGTTAAAATTTAATACATTTACCAATAAAACCGTCTAATTATTATATCACTAGATAATAGCATTGTGATAAATATTCAAGGTCTTGGAGATTCGTTTCGTTTGCAGATAATATTATAGTAATTTTTAATTCTAGTGCTCGCCGACCTTTTATTCTTTGATCCACTTGTTTTTTCCGCGAGATTTGTTCACTAGCTCGTTCAGCGGAAGCTTCGGTGATATCAGTGGATCGTAGACATGATTTAGAGAAAAAATACCCCGGGAAATACCCTCTTCATTGTTAATGGTTTTTGCCCCTACCTCCGTATCCAAATTGATTCTCAGGGGCGTAACTAGAGGTTGGGGAAGGGAAGGGCTGCCAGAAGGCTCCCCCTGATTCCCCTCCCCACATAGATTAGAAGTATAAAGTGTGCCCCCTGCCCTCTATCGCCCTTAAACAGTTATTGAAAGTCTCCAACATATTTGATTGACACCAAGGTTATATAACCACTTGCCAACAACATACAAGCGTGTCACCAAAGGTTAACCTCTATGTTAATTGGTTGCTCACGGAGGTATTGAGTCTGTAAGATTGTGTACATACCGTATGCTATCTGAAGAGATAAGAAGCGCCCATTGATTACTGCCATGTGCAGCGATCAATGGTCCGATGCGACATTGTTATAGTTGATGGCCCATCGATTTAATCATCATTCAGTTTAATCTGTATCACGAACTCATCCTTTGAGTAGCAGCGCGCTATTTTTGATCCAGTGTTTTCCACACGTGTATTACACTATTCTTAATTTCCTTTAGTACGGGATGGTGACCGACTCACAGACCTTGATATGCCAATTAAAACCTATTGGGTACATTCTTGAACATATTTATAAACAATGTATTGTGATAACCAAATATCATAGTTTGTATTTAGATTCATCAGTCAGTCGTTAGCACACACAAAAAGCGTTCACTGTGAAATGAAATATGCACGATTTCTTGCGGAAGACACGCATTCCGATTGGATGTGCATACTAATTAGTTTAGGAGCGGCTTATTTCAAACCCTTCTCATTTCGTCATGGTATTGTCTAATGGGCTAAAATTTGAACTGTGGTTTAGAGAACCCATGAACTCCAGGTAATAAAAAGGAGAATTGATATAACAATATATTTCTTATATAATAACAGTATTTCCTGCCTTTCGATAAACCGGCACAATTACACATATTATCATCGTGTTTGATAGCAAAAAATAACACATTTGTAAAATGTAAACTCGTCAAAGGTTATATAAGGTTCCCGACATTAAAATGTGAAACATCTTGGAAATAATGCAGTAATATACTCTGGAGGTAGACGATTACATCCATGAATGAAAATTTGCGGAGTAAAAATATACGCCATTTTCCAATACACAGACCAAATCGCTTATTGTAACAAAATTTCGTCAGGCAGGATTCGAACCGGCGCGGGGAGAATCCAATAGATTTATAGTCTATAGCCTTAACCGCTCGGCCATGACTACTCATTGAAACGATCGTCGTGTTCAATAGATAATGAGCCAGTGGTGAACTATCGATTTATTCGACCAAAAATGAGTTATTTGGGGGAATTTTGGGG
The DNA here is from genome assembly GCA_035610835.1 of Ophiura sarsii. Classification (NCBI taxonomy): domain Eukaryota; kingdom Metazoa; phylum Echinodermata; class Ophiuroidea; order Amphilepidida; family Ophiuridae; genus Ophiura; species Ophiura sarsii. Next base: position 108,384,379 of record CM069441.1, on the reverse strand, counting down.
ACTCATATGTTATTTGAAATAAAATAACACATACAATGAAAGCTAACAATCAAATTAATATTGTCTAAACCTGTCAAAACTGTTGGAACCTTTGCCCCATATACACCTAGCACATAAAGTCCCTGACCAGGTGCTTTGAGGTTGACTAATTCAAAATATATAATCGATACCAAAAATCTGAGATATGCATTAAATGAGCAGCAAATTTCTTCTCCGCAGTTTGATACCTCATTCAACAAAATCGAATGGATACTTTTAAAGTTATGGCGATTTCAATGACCGCGCATGCTACAGAAGAGTTGCACTAGGTATAGGAATCATTGATTTGTGTGTGATTACTGTCATAACTGTGTGCTATCTGAACGAGACAGATGAATGGGTCTTAAGTGATAACCGCAATGTGCGGGACAAAGGGTGTATCTGGCTATGAAGAATACAAGTCTTAGCTGATAAGCTGTGAGTTTTTCAGTGCGTAAATCCATAGACGGGTAAAATATTGATTTTTACCGTCTATGGTAAATCACACACAAATCAATGATTTCCTATACCTAGTGCAACTTTTCTGTTGCATGCGCGGTCATTGAAATCGACATAACTTTAAAAGTATCCATTCGATTTTTTTGAATGAGGTATCAAACAGCGGAGAAGAAATTTGCTCATTTAATGTATATCTCAGATTTTTGGTACCGATCATATATTTTGAATTTTGAATTAGCCAACTCAAAGCACCTGGTCAGGGACTTTATGTGCTAGGTGTACAGTAAGATGGGCTAGAGGTAGACAACTATTAAGTCAAGCGTTCTGGGTTCTATCATTTCGATCATCATTCACTAACGTCAGCACACCTAAATATTTCGAATCTCCGAATGATCGAGCATCTAATGTAACAGAATGAACTACGAGAATCTACGGGATCCTCATAACAGAAAGATCTCATCTCTCTCATTAGTGATCGCGCTAACGACTGACTGTCATTATGAATTAAACTAAAAAAAGTGATGTTTTGATTTTTTTTAGGGGGGGGGGGGCGTATTTTTTGGAAAAGGTACATTGGTACCCAAAAACTCGTAAAAGGTTGCCCCCCCCCCATTGTTTAGTCATCTCACACTATTTTGAGAGCGGGGGGGGGGGGTTAGGACATATTTTAGTCCAAAACGGTCCGAAAGGGGGATTTTCGGAAAATATGGGGGGTGGAGGTGGGGCGTTTTCACAAAAAAAGGAACATTAGAACAAAAAAAAGTACATTGGTACAAAAAAGGTACATCCCCCCCCCCCCCCCCCCCCCCCCTCCAGCCCCGCCCCACCTGGTTACGGGCCTGGAGAACTTGTTTATGAATTAAAGTATAACGTTGGTTTCTCAATTCATGTTTAAATATAAACACATTACCATGAACTTTGTTATCATAATACCTTGTGTATATGCCCATGAATGTACCCAATAGGTTTTAATTGTCATATCTCTTCTGAAATGCCAAAAAATATAGCGATATAAATGTATATTCATTTTAGAAATCTATCACGTTCTGTATGTCGGTAGCCATCCCATGCTAAAGTGCGTTCAGGTTATTCAAAAAGTGTAATGAACGTGTGGATAATACTGGTTTCAAATAGCGCGCTTACTCAAATAATGAGGTCGTGCTACAAATTAAACTGAATGATGATAATCGATTGGCGATTGACTAAACAATATCCGCATCGGACCTTGTGTACAGCGATGAATAGCTGTACCGTGCTTCTTATCTCTATGGCCATGTGTTTTGAACTCACCACCCAAAAAGGGTGGTGGCGTTGCATTTTTGGTGACGAATCATCCATCTCTCTCTATTAACTCAACAACTAAATGTGGAAGAGCTATGGTTGAAGTGTCATGTGAAAGCCTATTTATCTAGCTACATTGTGTTAATAAATCAGGTATTTCTATAAATGTTTGGCTGAGATATGATTGATTATGTTGTGAAAGTCAGGGGTGGTGGCGGTGGCGGCGGCGGCGGTGGCGGCGGCGCTGTGTGCAATCTCTATGGGGAATATAAAAAATGTTCCCAATTCTACGTTCAATTTACTATAGCTCCTCATCCCTGTATGGTACAAAAATGATTTTGCTCTCATTTTATAGATTATTTTATATTCTATAAGATTCTGTTTCAACAAATGAGACAACTATTGTGCAACAATTGTAATCATGAATCGATTGCGTTGTCCTTGGCTTTTTCCCTATTCGCTACACAGTGAACTTGCCCTAATTCATCGGTTTTACATACATGACTATAACAAAAGAAATATTTAACCGATGATAGCAAAATTATACATTTTTGGAAAGCTCTCAAATAGGGGAATTCAAAAATGCCGTTTAAATCAGGATAGGGTGCATACCAAAAAAAATATACTTGTAAACTCTAATAAATATGAAATTTAAACGTTTGTGCTCATTTACTTCTCGATATAGTATATTTCAACATGTTTACCATTAACAACTATTATGTTCTGATGGGTAATTGCATGAGGAACTTAAATATGCACAGTAAAATTATGATTGGGATAGGTATAAAATTATTATTGAGCTGAAATCAAAATATGAAAAAAATCGATATTTTTTTAAAATTCTTAATCACAACATGTTACCATCAGGTCTTATCTAAATTCCAATAGCATATTTGGATTCCTTGTGAGATTAACGTTCAGAAAATATATACTTTTTATGGGGTAGAACAAATAGTTATTGCGATATGCTAATTCGAATCTCAGATGGTGTAAAATGTAAAAATCTGGACATGCAACGGTAAGGGTGGCGAGTTCAAAACACACGGCCCTATAGGTATATTAGTCTCAGATGCTATTGTAAATATCAGCCAATCGATATGACAATGGGACCCTTGCACGCGCTTCAATCCTGCTGCTTAGCAGACCAGTCAATAGTTAGGTCACCCAAGCCCTATGGCCGTGTGTTTTGAACTCGCCACCCTTACCGTTGCATGTCCAGATTTTTACATTATACACCATCTGAGATTCGAATTAGCGTATCGCAATAACCATTTGTTTTACCCCATAAAAAGTATATATTTTCTGAACGGTAATCTCACAAGGAATCCAAATATGCTATTGGAATTTAGATAAGACCTAATGGTAACATGTTGTGATTAAGAATGTTCAAAAAATATCGATTTGTTTTCATATTTTGATTTAAGCTCAATAATAATTTTATACCTATCCCAATCATAATTTTACTGTGCATATTTAAGTTCCTCGTGTAATTACCCACCAGAACATAATAGTTGTTAATGGTAAACATGTTGAAATATACTATATCGAGAAGTAAATGAGCACAAACGTTTAAATTTCATAATTATTAGAGTTTACAAGTATTTTTTTTTTGGTATGCACCCTATCCTGATTTAAACGGCATTTTTGAATTCCCCTATTTGAGAGCTTTCCAAAAATGTATAATTTTGCTATCATCGGTTAAATATTTCTTTTGTTATAGTCATGTAGGTAAAACCGATGAATTAGGGCAAGTTCACTGTGTAGCGAATAGGGAAAAAGCCAAGGACAACGCAATCGATTCATGATTACAATTGTTGCACAATAGTTGTCACATTTGTTGAAACAGAATCTTATACAATATAAAATAATCTATAAAATGAGAGCAAAATCATGTTTGTACCACACAGGGATGAGGAGTTATAGTAAATTGAACGTAGAATTGGGAACATTTTCTATATTCCCCATAGAGATTGCACACAGCGCCGCTGCCACCGCCGCCACCACCCCTGACTTTCACAACATAATCAATCATATCTCAGCCAAACATTAATAGAAATACCTGATTTATTAACACAATGTAGCTAGATAAATAGGCTTTCACATGACACCTCAACCATAGCTCTACCACGTTTAGTTGTTGAGTTAATAGAGAGAGATGGATGATTCGTCACCAAAAATGCAACGCCACCACCCTTTTGGGTTGTGAGTTCAAACACATGGCCCTATATGAAAGCTATGAAGATTGTTAAACGGGGTCAGTCGTCACAAACATGCTCAAACACAATAGTCAAACGACCTTGCTATTGTCATGCTATTGTCAACACTCCCTACACAGAGGTCTGCAGTGCAAATCTGTACGATTTTCGCCATTTCATTCCGTGGTATAAAGCTATGAGGGTTCCGTGGTCTTCGCTATCTCCAAGCAGATAGAGCAATACGTACATGGACTTTTTTGTAGACGAGGGTTCATTTCATGATTTGGTGAGGTTTAGAATGAGTGAGGATTCCTGTAATTTTGAAGACCACGGATTTTCAAAACGTGAATATTCCGACATTGTACGACATAAATTTGGTCACCAAACGTGTTTAAAACTATACATTTTACCGTTCTGCAGATGTTATTGACCCTCCTCTAAAATTCTACATGATTTTTAACACGTTCCTTAGTTTTTGAGATGCCCAAATAGACCATTTTCCGAAGCTATTTCTAGCAAATATTGCAGTCACTAAGACTCCATTGTTTTCTTGCGTATAACAAAATATGACATGCAGCGTGACCTCCCTACTGGCTGAGACTAAATATGCGCGCCAACTACAAATACATATGGAGTGCATAGGAATGTACATGCCCCTATAGTTTACCGTGAGACTGTGCATAGCTGTACATTGCTGTACATCCCCTACTAAAGGTCTAATCTAAAGGTATACCTTGGTGTGCTTTTTTAACACATTATTTGGCTGGTAAATACCACATATTTGATATCAATGGAAAGCTAGAAACACATTTTATCAGCTACAATTACTTATTCTGTGATTAAAACTACTCTCTTTGAGAAATGCCATCTGCAAGTACGAAGTTTCACATATTTCGCATGACATCGGTGTTCCCCACCTTACTGACTGGCCTTTTAAAAGGTATGCTATCCCCAAAGTATGCCAGCCGGTAGCCTTAGTCCCACTCTTCAAAGTGTTATGCATTTTATGGATGAAATGTCCGGCATTTTTTCATAAAAATGCCACCAAGATATTGTATGTTTTCCCATAGCGTTACACTCAAATTACCCGGATGTGGCAATCTACGGCAAAATTATTACATAATAAACATAGTAAAATAATAAGAACGTAATCTATGTGTCCCCCTTAAATGAATTGACAAACTATATCGGTTATGCCCCCCCCCCCCCCCCCCCCCCCTCCCTGATTGTTTTGGACATGAACGTGGTTAAATTAAAGTATCCGTTCCGTTGAACTTCTACTTTAGACTTTTACGGTGACGCCAAATATCTTTCATCGCCAAATGAACATGATTCTATAACTCGTGAACATTGTGAGAGGAGAGGAATTGTTGCCATTTCAGAAACGATCCACGGTTTACGTAATCTGCTAGTGCTAATTGCATGCAGGATGATGCAAATAGTACAGACTTCAGACTTAAGACATTCCCCATTTAAATAAACAGGGTTTTCAGTCAAACTTTGTGATGGAAATACTAACTAACGTGGGTTACGGTTAGAATGTTGTCTTTAAGCAAAAGTTAAGCAACTAAGCACTTTTGGGACTCACTTTCCATAGTCTATTAATGATTCATATGCGCAGATCACTCAGAAAACTTTCTGAAATAAAAACGAAATCGCACTGATTGGAGTCAGATGAAAGTTTGCCAAGTTTTTTCGAAAATGGCCTCCTGATTAAATTCCTCTACATGCCACTAAATTGTATTTTCAGCAACCTGCCATTCTTTCTTATATTATCTTTTCTTATCTACATATGTACGGTAGTTGCATGTTGAGACTTAAATGTAATCGGACAATTGATTGACCGTGATAATAATGAGTGATTTATACATTGATGTGTAATGTGCATTCAAACTATAGGTGGCGGGTACAGATTTTGTAACGATACTGACTTTAGTAGATTCATAAATATTGGCCGATCGGTCACAGAATTGGACGTTTTCCTTTCTAGATCAGAAGAACTACGATGAACAAATCATGACGATTGCGGCCTGCTTAGATGCTAATGGTATCACTTCGATATAATTGACTTCAAAGGTTAAGTATAAAACGTAAAAAGATTAATCCAACGGAACCAGGAACAAAACACACCAAGGGTCAGAGAACTGATACAAGAGGATATCTCGAAAGTGTAAAAAGCAAAGAATAAAAGCAAGATATACAAACTGGGTGTGGGGAAACAATGAATAACAAGGGAGAATAACGCGATACGACTGGAAAAAATACTAGGCAAGCAATGAGAATGGCTGTGCACTGTAACAACAGCACACGAAAAAGCACTGGGACAAGCAATAACAATTGCTGTGCAATAAAACAACACAAATATAAAGTATAACAATAAGAACCGACGTTTCAAGGAGATACACCACACTTCATCAGGAATAAAATATAAAAACAAAAGTGGTACGAACTATTATAAAGAAGATAGTGAAATACACAAATTCACCACTATAATTATAGCACAATGTCAGTAATTGATGTTGCTTACTGGACATCAACGTTACCACAGGTTCAAAGCTTAAAGCAACTCATCCGCCCAAAAAAACCAAAGCATGCATCCATGCACGAAGCTTTTTAAAAGCTTCCCGGGTAATAAATGTACGAGCTATTCAAACGTGCCATCTTAAAAAGTGCCACATATTGATCTTCATTTATTCTTAGAACTGTAATCATATTCGTGTAGATGAAAATCAACTTAGGATTTATCCTCGGTGTAATCTAAGCACAAAATCCACTTGAAACAGCTTTATTCTGTAATCATGGTAATAGGTTTTTACAATAGTCTAACTTATGAATGTCTTACACCAAGGATTATTCGAAATTAGCAAGAAATTAACTTCGCACGATGATATGAGACTGTCACAAGCCGGGTTAGCTTGAGTTTACTGAAACACTTTACTCTAGACACAATATAATATAACAGACATACATAATAAATTAACTACCACAGACATAACATAATATGATGAAATTAGCAACGCAATGCGCTATCGCGGTCAGTGATCACTGATTAAAGGAGAAGATTAAGTGCACTTATCGTTCGTATTGTTTTACAGTTTGCCGACGCCGGCAGGTACGTACGGTGGTTTGTCATAGGCTCCAATGTAATATTAAGACAGTTCTCCAAATTGTCAATGTCCTGTTATAAATCTGTCGCATAAGCTTCAAAGTAACATCAAAACAGTTACAGTATCCACTTGTCATGTAATGCATTTGCCGCAAAGGTACCATGGATTTCAGTTCTCAAGTCCTCTGAGTTTATTGTAACTCCATGAGGTATATTCTTCTCAGGTATCCACTGGGCTCTTCTCTCTGTTTCATTCACGTCTATGATATAGACCTCCGAATTGGCATTCGGCTCTCAGCCCTTCCGTGCCGTTATTCCCTTGCCACCTTTCTGCCCGTTTGTATTGTTTTTCTGCATCCCGCCTTCTGCCTGTTAGTGTGTCGTATAACGCCTGTGTGCGCATTGCGTTGCGTATAGTCTGTGTAAACCTTGGACCCTGACAGAGAACGTTGTCACTATTTTGGATATGAACTACCTTACGATGCGATTTAAGACAACTGCATAGAACTATGTGTCAAGGGCTAAATTGGGATTTCGATTCACTGCCTCCCCTCAGTTGGGAATTTATAACATTTCCTGAAATAGTACTAAGATCAAAGTTTATGAATCTACTATAAATGAAGAAACAGAAAAAAATAATAAAGTCGTTCAGGTTCATCTTTTTAGTCAGTTGGAGGAGAAAGAGTCCCCTATATAACTATGACGTTACTGTATACTCTTTGATCGGAATTGTTTCGTTCCATCGTTACGCATGACTTGAAACCGTGCCTAAAGTGACAGTCTTCAAACTACCAATATCTTTCTTGCGCTTCTTATCGGAAAAGGAAAATGCATCTCGAAACCCATCTCGATAAAAACTGCTACTAAATGCGTAAATAAATACATTGATAGCGCAGTTCATATAAATGAAGGTACGTCCGAATATCTTGACACTGTCAGCCTGTGTCTTGGTCAGGAATGCACCTCCGAAGACATTCTTGGCAATGTTGTCCAAGTTTGCGATTCGAAAGGGCGTTTGACATATGAAGAATACCACGCCGTTGATAATAAGTAGACGTGCCACTTGATTACGGATTTTAGTAGACTGATCTGCTGCGTTAGAGACATCAACGACGGGACGATTACTCAACGCTTGTATTATCAGGACATAAAAGGTCCCGTTTATGATTAGTCCCAGAAAATAAGGTGTGAATTCAAGTATTGCCGGATGAGTTTCAAGGTTTTTGGCAAAGGATACGCAGGTGTGTAAATATCTTGGCATATCCATGTACTCTTCAGATTCCGGCCAGGCCATACAGAACCAAAACGATTTCCCATACCTTGGTGCGACCAGAAGGGCAAACACTAGGCCTAACAACCAGGTGGATGCGATGAATTTCAGGGTACGTGATTTACCTTTCATACTGCGGTGTTGCAAAGGACGGCATATTGCTAACCATCTTTCTAAAGATACCAAGGTGAAGATGTTGATCGATGTAAAGTAGCCACAGTAAGAAACAGCTCCTGTCGTAAAACATCCGGCAGAGTTCTCAATAGGCATGTAATGGACTATTACCGAATTGAAATAGGACCATACATAAACAATCGGTGTGTAAGTGACTGTTACAATATCTGCAATAGCAATATTGGCAAGATAAAGGTTGGTCAGAGTGTGCATACGTTTAAGTCGTGCGACCATGAAGAGGAACGCGATATTACCAATGATACCAGTGACAATTATTATTGGTAAGATTATAGAAATGACGATCCTGTCGGTTTCAGTAAACATCCAGTCAATTGCGGCGGCTTTATTTGGAATTGGTATGGTATTCCATGGTGTGCACACAACCTTTTCCAGATGTGATGAATTCATTGCTCGATTTTATCGAAACGATGAACGGATCTAAGTAGAACTTACTATGTAACGCTTGCACTGTTGGTAGCGCACTTGGCTTTCACGTCGAAGAAAGTTTCTTATCTGAGTATTGCATAGCGGCACTAATACTTAAATAGTTACTGCAGATCATTGTAAGAATATGAACTGAATATGAATTGATAAAGGCTAAATTCATAAATACATTAAATTATAGTTTCAAACTTGAAACCGATACATTTTTTTTCACGTAATATATTCAATTAATTAAAATGTAGAATGAAATGATGTCAAAGAATGCTTTAAGGTGCTGTATATAATTAAATCACCTATAGCATGTCCAGAAAATTCACGTTGTATTCGTGCTACCAGTGGAACCAAATAAGTTAAATTATTCAATTTAGTCGCTAATATTTGTGGCACTGTTAATTTATCAAGGTTAATCAATAGCTACTTCAATGAACATTACAATCTGCAGGGTGATTGCCTTTAACCTCCAACCATGTCGACCCATATACCTCTTCTAAGATAATATTAAAATACAAAATCATCTTTCCCATAATACACAAATTTAGACTGTTGTGTGCTTGGCTGGCTTGTTGAGAGAGGGATGCATTACTCCGAAATGTGTACATTAATTTTATATTTTGATACTTGGTTATAATTTATCTTGAAATTGTCTTGATATAATTATTTTGAAATAAATAATTATTAAATTTAAAGAGGAACGCGACATTACCAATGACACCTGGGATAATTGAAATGACGATCCTGTCGGTTTCGGTAAACATCCAGTCAATTGCGGCGGCTCTATTTGGAATTGGTATGGTTTTCCAAGGTGTGCATACAACCTTTGCCAGATGTGATGAATTCGTTGCAAGATTTATCGAAACGATGAACGGATCTAAGAACTTACGATGTACTTGCACTGTCAGTGGCGCATGTGGCTTTCATGTTTAAGAAGTTGCTTATCGGATCGGAGTAAAATTGCATAGGGGCACTGACCGTGAATGGCTATATGAAAATAACATCAAATAAACCGATAATATAATTTCTACAGATGTCTAGCAATAAGTCGGCCCGGAATGACGTCATATGCCGTTGACAACAAACAACATGAAGTCAACCAATTTAAGATTGCACCATTACTAAAACGGCCGAAATATAGCCATTTTGTACCTCTTTAAAATGGTACCATCGAACAGAATATTTGCCCACGAGATTTCTCTGCATACGCATGTTATCATATTTACTCATAAATGATAATCGGGTGAAACATTTGGCGGGTTTTTTTTAAATTTTGCTAATGAAAACAAAAGGTATGATGTTTTGTCTTATTTATATCTACGCGAGTTGGACTCGGTAATTATTAATAGTTCTAACATAATACCCCTGTCACACATACGGCGATCAGGCCTTGCGCTCTCGTTGCGCTGAAAAAAGCCATGCAAAACACAGTAAGGTTTCTAAGAACCGAATGGGGACGCAGTGGACACCATCTAGAGCGGGTAGGGTCTCCATGATCGCCCTTGGGGGCCATACAAAGCGCCGCGCTTATTTATGCTCTGCTGCGATCAAATTGCGCTTATAAGTCGCTGTCTGTGTTACTAGTACCTTCTCAACATGTTTTCAAATTATATACAGTCCTCAAAATAAGTTACTACTTAGGTTATACATATACAACACATACATAACACAAATCGGCCGAGTGCACCACTTTATAGGGAGGTAAGCTACTTCCCTAGCAGCCCTAACTGTAGCGTAACTTACTAACGATGTAATTCTGAGAGCAAAACTGGCGAGTAACACCAGAATAGTAACTAGCGAGGTAAATGTCCACATTATTCAGCATCGTCCCCTAAAAGATGAAACTAAGCATCCAGTATGGGTTTCACCCTAAAGCCAAGCAAGTGCCGCTCGCTCTCGGGAAACCAACTGTAATTGATTTTAATATTGGGGAAAACTGTTGATCAGGACCCAACGTTTCCTTGGTTTGCTGATAACATTCAATGGTAAAGAAAAAGATGTGTATGACATGATTGTGGGACAAACAATAAATTGTACAATATTGAGCAATCACTGGTTCGCAATGAGTTCAAATTGGCTTTATATACCCGTTATTGTCTTCCTTCCTTAAGATTTTGCCTCACTTCATGATCTCACCAAAACCAGCCTCCAATATCGCGACTCGCAAGTTACAACCCTAGCAGCTTACCCCGGTTTGGTGCTCTCAAATGTTTTGGTTATGCCTCAGTTACTAGCGAGGTAGTGCTATTTTTCAGCTACTCGCCATTGGTGCACTCGGCCGATAGTTTTGAGTTGAAAGCATATTACCTGGTCAGTTACTTATTTTGAGGACTTTACATTACACTCCTTGTAGTAGATACAGAAGGAATAACAATGACCCATATTTAAAGCTAATCACATTGCCGATACATTGATTGTTATTTAAATCCTATTTAGAGAGCATTATCCTAGCTTAGCGTAATGCGATAATGCTACTTTTGTATAGCCATGGCGGGAGTTTAAACAGGTGTATCAATAACATTTTTGATTAATCTGAATACATTAACATTATATAATAGTGATTACATCATAATGTGTTTGTCTCCTGACAGCAAAGGTTCGTTCACACTAAAACGTTATTTACTGTGCGGTGCGGTACGTTATTGCAATGGAGTTAAAACATAGTTAACTGCCATTGCGGCAGTCTGCGACGCACGCTGACGCTCTCATATTTTGCCAAACGGCACTGAATGCCATCGCATGCGGTGACCTGCGTTGACCCGGCGTGACCCGCGACGAATTACCGTATATTGCGGTGGAAGTACGGCTAGTGCATCCCATCGCACGGCAAACATCGCCTAGTGTGAACGAACCTTTAATGCAGTCGCAGAGGACAAGTAGTTTATATGCGTCCTTGCTACGTCGACGGGACGCTCACTTTTCGTTGCTACTGAGTCATTATAGCACTCTGAACAGAACGCGGATCCTCCACGCTTGTTTTGTGCATGCACAAAACAAGCGTGGTGCACTGGCGCTCAAGGGCGACCATGGGGACCCTCTCACGACCCTCTGAAGTCCCAGCCAGTTCCCACTGCGTCACTGAGGGGTATGTGGAGATCTTGATGCGTTTGGCTTGGCGTTTTGATAATGTTTCAGCGTAATCCAAGCGCCGGTCTGATCGCAGCAGGTTGTGAAAGGGTTTTGGTGACATTGATTTAAAAATGGACAGTTTTCCGCGCTATCACTGCGTGTTATACACTTTTTATAGCGCAGTGCAATCGCTGGCCTGATCGCCGTATGTGTGACAGGGCCTTATTGTGTGATGCACAATGTTGTGTGCTTACTGGACACCTCTTTTACTAATACCCCTGTCACACATACGGCGAGTCAGGCCAGCGATTGCACTGCGTTTAAAAAATACGAATAACACGCAGAGATAGCGCCGAAAACTGTCCGAAATTGTCCATTTTTAAATCAAGGTCACTAAAACCTTTTCACTTTCTGCTGCGATCAAGCCGGCGCTTGTATTACGCTGAAACATTATCGAAACGCCTAGCCAAGCGCATCAAAATCTCCACGAACGCCTCAGTGACGCAGTGGAAATGGGAACTGGTTGGAAGTGGGAGGGTCGTGAGAGGGTCGCCCTTGAGCGCCAGTCCACCGCGCTTGTTTTGTGCATGCACAAAACAAGCGCGGAGGTTCGGCGCCTTAAGAGCGCTGTCTTGCCCTGTCGTTCTATGTACATGTATATGCTGTTCACCTGTAAAACCAAGAGAAAAGACTGAACAGGAAGGAGGCTTTCTTTATAGGGCCCTTGCACGGGGGTCATTAGCAGGGATACTATTAATTTTGGGATAGGAAAGTCCTATACTAACGTACGTAGCGAAAAGGGTACCTTTTGCATATTTGAATAAATTATGGTAATCGTCTGGAATGCGTCGGTGACCGGCGTATGACGCGTTTGACGTCATTATTTAGTCAGCATAGAATTGGTGGCGCTATTCACGCGGTAGATTTACACACAGCTTGCTGTCAAAAAATGATACTGACACTAGAGTTGGTTATCCAACTCCAGCGGTTTTGGATGAAATAATTTAGTTCCAACGTGTGATGAATTTTATGGGGTCATATAATCAAAATCCCGGGCAAAATCCATTGTTACATTGAGAGCAATGGAAATTAAAAATTAACGGCCGTTCGTGTCTACCATCGTCTGCTACAATCACGCCTTATCAGTATAGCGCCACCAATTCTATGCTGACTAAATTTTAATTTAAAAGTGGACTCCGATCGACAAGCTGAGAGGCATACCCCTGCATTAGTTCAAATAATCCTTTAGTCAGAGACATGCAAGGATGGAGTCCAATCGCTTGGATTATTAAGTTTAACAGGTGTTTGGTATTTTGCACTTGGGGTGATTATTTGAATAATGGAAATAGTAGAGGGAGAAGGTATAACCACGGGATAACCTAATCCGATTATCTATTCAACTTTACAAAGGAGTTGACATTGCTACTTACCCTATGTGTTGAATCATATTGCCGACTATAAGCAATTCGAAAGTTGACATTTCTACGTTAAAAAAATACTCAAAATCGTAAGAGACGCGCTGACACGTTGCAATTGGGAATGTATATTTGTTGAATATAATATAAACAAATGACAACAAGTTAGCTCCTTGAATAACACAATACCGATAATAGTGGCCTGTTTTGACAAATTAAATGTGGTAAAATGTCATTGATTAATAATATTAAATATTCCGCTTACATGCGGGTTAATAAATCGCGCGCAAATTATAGCTAAATTAACAAAACACACGATCAGATTTGCCATATGAGTGCTCCAAACTGCTCTTCCTCATATAATGCATCAAAGACGGTCAGATTTTATTATCCAAACATGTTCTGCCATCCACAGCTATCAAGTGGTCCATATAATTCAATATGGTTTTCTTATTGGACTGATATGAGCAGGGACAAACACATGATACTATCGCTCCGAACTCCGCCAACAGACATACTACTATTTCCATGGCTATAAAAAAGTGGCATTATCGCATTACGCTAAGCGAGGATAATGCTCTCTAATAGAATTAAAAAAACAATCAATGTTAAAGATCGGCAATGTGATTGGAGCTTTAATCACGGATCATTGTTGTAGCTTCTGTAGGCCTATCTACTAGTTATATGTTTGAATATAATACACTTCGTGCAATCGCTCAGTACTCTCCGCGCACACGCAGAGAGCGTCGTGCTAACGTATTGATAACGTACTATATAGTAATGCAGATAGTAAAGGCCCTGTCACACCATAACGTATCGCCTCAACGTATGCCAACGTATGCGAAATATCGAAAAATACGTTGGTGTACGTTGGTGTACGCTGATATAAGTTAGGGGTACGTTGGGGATACGTCGTTTACGTTAAGAGCACGCTGTGATACGCTGTGACAATTTGGACCACGAAAAAATATTGAGCATGCTCAAAATTTCTCGACGTACTCAACGTGTGCTTAATACGTTCTGCATAAGTTCCCGGTAAGTTTGTGGTACGTTAAATATACGTTGACATACGCTGACATACGTTAGTGGTACGTTACTCGTACGTTACTCGTACGTTACTCGTAAGTTGGTGTACGTTGATGATCGTAGGCTGACGGGGAAACGCACAGCCAACGTAGTGATAACGAGTTGATAACGTATATGTGCCGTATGTCTAACGTATGCCTGACGTATTTCCAACGAGTTTCGACGTATTCTTACGTATTCACCTAATGCCGGGCGATCGTGTAAGGCCCTGTCACGTATCCATAGCGTATCCATAGCGTATTGAACGTATACATTGCGTATGACTAACGTATTGATAGCGTATCACTAACTTATAACATACTTATGACAGCGTATGACTAACGTATGCTTAACTTATAATTAACGTAGCGTAGCGTATTCGTAGCCTATGATGATGGGTTGATGTGTTCAGCACGACAGACCATGAAGAAGTTAGGATGAGATACTCAAGGGACCTATTTATATACTCAAACTCTCCATAAGTTCCCAGAACGGCGAATGCGCGCTAGCTGTACGGTAGCCCTGTCACACCATGGCGTATCGCCTGAACGTATAACAACGTATGCGAAATATCGAAAATTACGTTGGCGTACGTTGGCGTACGTTGGTGTACGCTGATACAAGTTAGGGGTAAGTTTGGGATACGTCGTATACGTAAAGAGCACGCTGTGATACGTTGTGAAAATTTGGAACACGTCGAGCCCGCGAAAAATTATTGAGCATGTTCAAAATTTCTCGACGTACTAAACGTATGCTTAACTTACGTTCTGCATAAGTTCCCGATAGGTTCGTTGTACGTTAGACATACGTTTACAAACGCTGACATACGTTAGACATACGCTGACATACGTTAGAGGTACGTTAATCGTCTTAAGTTATAGGTTGGACATATGGATTTACCCTTCTAGATATTTTAATAGTTATCATCTAGGCTGCGTTTACTTGAACTGGCAACACTTGTCCCGCCGTGTACGAAACTCAATTTCTGCAACGGCATAAGTCACGTGTTCGTTGTACGCCAAGGATACGCTGAGGATACGTCGAGCACGGCAGACATACGCTACGAATACGTTGCTCATACGCTCACCGATCGCATACGCTGTGATACGCTGTCATAGGTTTGTTATAAGTTAGTGATACGCTATCAATACGTTAGTCATATGCTATGTATGCGTTTAATACGCTATGGATACGACCATTCCATCACCGATGTTGACGCAATTCGTTGGGAAGTTGGACGTTCTTGGACGTTCTCGGACTCTGACAATTTTCGAGCTATTTTTTGAATACGTCGGCATACGTTCAGGCCACGTTCAGGCCACACGCTATGGTGTGACAGGGCCTTAACATGGACGCACTAAGAATGTTTACAGCGTACCGGAAGCGCAGTGAGAGCCCGTGAGACTTTAAAGTAGAAACAAAATGGGTCGTAATAAGAGCGACGTGAAAATGTGATAAGGGTGACATGAGCGTACTAAGAGCTACCTTTTTAAAACTAAATGACAATTTTGAGCAGTTTTCCGCGCTCTTCCTGGTGTTATATGGGAAACCTCTCCCGCTCTAGCCAGTGTCCCCAATCGGTTCTTATGCGTTTAATTGGCGCTTTGATACTTTCAGCGCAACGCAAGCGCAAGGCCTGATCGTCGTATGTGTTACAGGAGTATAAAGTACCACGTGAGCTTTGATGTGATCAGATTGCTATTTACATAGTGAGATTGGATTATTCTATCAATATTTGTTCTGATTTTTACCGCAGTTAACACGTAACAAGTTCGTATCAAAGGCGTTACATTTCACCAGATTCCGAAATTATTTTATCGATATTTGTTCTGATTTTATCGTAATTATACACATCAAAGGTGTCACATTTAACTACGAACCAAGCCTCGAAGACACGTTTCTCATTATTTTAGTCGTCAAACTAACTGTGTCACTTGTTGGCAATATCACGAAAGTATCTCTATAAGATGTAATCTGCCTGGTAATTGACACGTTTATAATCTGTGCGAAAGGTTAGGTTTGTTGAATTGTAGGCACTGTCGTTAGAAAGTAGTAAGAATACCATCGCTAAGTGTTCAGTTGACATATCTCTTGTAGCACAATTTTATTCAAACGATAAACATTAAAAATCGAAAGACAAACAAGATATGTATCATAAGGATAACATGCATACTGGAATGCATACTTGTAGTCGTCAGTTGACTTGGAGCAATTGTCATTTGATAGTTGTCTTCCGGACTCCTCCCTAATTAACTATATAATGTATAGTGGAGGTGGATAAAAGATTTGTGACGAAGTGTTCACTGAATCTCGGGTCCTTTTACCAACGCTTTTATAATATTATTCATACAGGGTTACCATACATTACGGGAGAATGCTTGTTTTACCCTAATGGCCGTCTACCCCTAGTCCCCTGAGAACATGCTAAATATGCACCAATCTCGAGTAAAACATTTTCTACTTATTAAACACTGTGTAAAAGCACAAACTATAATATAGTTAATAATGTATATACAATTCTAAAACATGCCTAATATATCATTCAGATTCTACGGCGGCCACGACAGCGACATAAGATGTTGACAAACGTCTGTCTAAATACTGGATTTGCGGCAGCGTAGCAAAATGGATTCAACGTACTACAAAGATGAGCCGACAAAATACAACCCTGAAATAGAGAATAAGAAAGATGTAAACATAAACGGCATAATTTCAATATATTACTCTCATATGAAAAAAATACAATCGGTGCCTCAGAATTTACTTTGGCGCATGCGACAAGTATTTTCTTAGTGGGATGATGTTAATTTATACTAAACCTCGTTTCTTACTCTCCAGTTTTGATCTCAAAATAACATCACTAGTAATTTACGATACAGTTAGGGCATAAGTACTAGCGAGGTAGGTTTACTTCTCTAGTAAGTTGCGCCAATTTGGTGCACTCGGCCGTATAATATAGTATTCTTGCCAAAATGTAATTCAAGCTATATTTCATGCGTACATGTATAACATTACAACTTGCAGAATTTTTGATTTGTCAAGAAAAGGGCAAAAGATATTCTATGAAATTGAATCTACATCACGAATATACTTATTTATGACACGATTGTGTTTATATCTATACAATGTAGTTGATATGACATGCGTATAGAATACAGAGCTGCACTCTGTCTGTTCAATAACGCTTATAATGTATACCCATGGGGAAAATAATGGAAAATTCAATTTTGAAGATTTTCCATTTTTATAGACCTGCGAAAATGTGGGCCCTCAGAAAAGTTTCACCGTGTAAAATTGTCGCCTTTTATGGTCACCGACATGGTGCGGCATTGGGTCAAACTCGCTCGTCATAAGGGTCGCTAGTCATAAGGTCGCTAATCATAAACCCTAACCCTTACTCTAACCCTACCCTAACTCTAACCCTGCCCTAACCCAAACCCTATACCTAACCCTAAACATACCTATCCCTACCCTAAACCTAACCCTAACCCTAAGATACTTTTATGACTAGCGCACTCGTGGTATTGAGAAAAAACACGTTATGACTAGCGACCCTTATGACTAGCGGGTAGACGCCGCGGCATTTACCTGTAATTTACATATATAAGGTTAACATCCTTTTTTGTCGTGCACATCATTTCATAAAGTAGGCCCCTACTCTTTTGATAGATCGTTTTGAAATATATCAATATTGATACGGCTCAATTAAACTAAGTTTAAGGCTTTCTTACTTCGTTCATCATCTAACTCTCTGCAGGACTATGGCTCCAGGGGGCATGGCTCCTTTCCCACATGGATAGTCTTTTTAGAGTATGTGTTTGTACTTGAGTCAGCGCATCGCGTGCGCATTAATATGGAGAATTCATATCAATGATACGCTCTAACATCACTGCACAAAGTAAGATAAATGAGGTTTGGCAACTGCTGAGGTGCTCTTCCTCTGAACTAACAAATAAATTCAATAATTACCTGTACAGTATCCAAGGTGATGCATTCATAGCAAAAACTTACTATCAGTCCAACAATAGTCCACGGCAAGGCAGATACTACCATTGTAATGAAGATAAAAGTCAAAGTTCTTGTTGCACGTGCATTTTCACGCTTGACATGATAGGAAGATGAAAAATTGAAGCCATCCATACAAGTAGCAAATTTACGATGAAGTCTACTATTAAGTAAATGATTGTTGTGTCTTTTCGAATTAAGCTTCAAGACACTTAGGGGACTTTGAGTTTTTCTATTGAAAACCAGGGGACTTTGAGTTTTTCTATTGAAAACCACTGGTACGTCAGAAGACTGGCTGTCAGATTTTCCGATAGCTTTCTTTTCAGTCAATGTTAAAGTACTAACAGTACTGCAGACACTTCGCCTTTTGTGCCTACGACTGTTATGCTGACGGATGATACCAAACACTTTACAGTACATGAAGGCAGTGATTGTCAAAGGTACCCACGAGACACATATAATGGTTATAAGAATAGCCGATGGACTTGTATAGAACAGATTACACTGGTAGGATATTTCCTGATCTTTGTAATTCGGCGCGATGTATGGGTAAATACACACGGGAAAGAACCACAACAGGATCGGGATAATGTAGGTTGGCGCGATGCATCTTTTTGCGTGTCGTACATTTCTTTCTTTCAGATGTTCCATCGGGTGCGCAAGAGCTTTATATCGATCAATGGATATCACAGCAACAGTTATAAATGACGCATGGGTGAAGATGTTCTTGTAATACAGAAAAAAGGTGCACATCGCCGGGCCAAATGGCCAATAACCAATTATCCAATATGTCGAGTACATAGGCATGGTGAAAAGACCCGTGAAAAAATCACAGATGGCTAAATTAATGATGTAATAATTACTGTAGGTTCTAAGCCGGCGTTCGTTCACGGAGGAGAGAAGCACCAGCGTATTGCCAGCAACTGTGAGAAAGCACAGAGATCCGCAGAGAACACCAACAGTTATCATAACGGTCATTGACCAGTTACTTCTCATAACGCCTTTTATCATTTCGTCGTTATCAATAGACCGATTGTTCCAAGAATTGTTGTGACATTCTTCATTTATTAACGCATCCTGATCGTCTTTGCCCAAATCAGCCGCATTAATTTGGCTCATATCCTGGTCTAAGCGGTCAGATGTTAACGTTGACGTTGACGTTGTAAATATTACCGTGTACATCTTAGATTTGCGAAAACCAAGAATTTCCAAGAATTTTCTTGAAATAGAAGTTGTGTTCATACACAGTGCCGATTGGTCTTTGATACCTGCATACAATAATACAATAATAATCAGTACTTTGCAGTGTCTATTTTTGTCCGGGATGGGGGCGTGTGTTACAGCGTTATTTCATTCTCCTTGCGTTGGTTTTAAACGCTAAATGTAGAGTGTATGTAATCGACAAAATTGCGCCCATTACGACAGATTACATTAACTTGTTTGTTTTCAAAGTTTCCATGCCCCAACCCAACCGACGCAAGACGTTAGGTACAACTGGTAATACAATTTTCACCACACACAGTGACACCCCCACATCCTTCATGAGTAGAAATTTAGATGAGCGTCATAGTTCATGTAAGGTGTATGTGAAAATACACCTAACACAAAAAGTCTCTGACCAGGCACTTTGATGTTGGCTAATCCAAAATCAATAATCGGTACCAAATATCTGAGATATATATTTAATTAGCATATTTCTTCTCCGAAGATTGATAACTCATTCATAGCAATCGAATGGATACTTTCAAAGTTATGATGATTTCAATAACCACGACGAACGACAACAAAGTTGCACTAAAAGTGGTTTCCCTTCTGGATATCATTGATTTTTATTGTCCACTGTGTGCAATCTGAACCAGTCAGGTATGTTTGTTTGTTTGTTTGTTTTTATTAGGCATCGTCAGCATAAATATAAACAAAATGATAGAAGAAGAAAAAAATACATTTACAAAGTACAATAAATTACACAACAACATAATATAAATAACAAACATTTCACCACAATGCCATCCAGGATGGCAGACACTGACACCAACACTGACATACCATGATAGCCCATTAAGCCTGACAATAAGGAGCAAGCTTATTTCCAATGGGGTCCCAAACGAATCTGGATGAATTAGAGTAAAAGGCATCGACAGGAAGTCTGTACAAACACATCTGTACAAACACATTTTCACTTCGTAATCACACACTAAGCAATGATATCCCATAGAAACCCAATAAGTGCAATAATGTGTTGGGTAGTTGTGGCTGAGACTAAAATACAGGTTATCCCAAAAGTTACGAAACCATTTCAAAGCTTTACAATGTATATCTCCGGTAAAATGATTCGCACCTTAAATCTAAAAATATGTATGGATAGAAGACACTTGTAGAATTTATTTGATACCAAATTTACAAATACAGCTATCTGTATTACCATAGTACTACAGGAGTTTTCTGACCTGTAAAACTGCACTTTCATAACGCATACTATGTTTTTTGCTTATGTTATGAATTAGATGGAGGGGATATGGGAACTATGAAAGTTGTTTCCAATGCAATTTTTAAATCTCAGTTTAAAATAATATTATTTTATGATGTTTAGGACATATAAATATCTACATCAGTTAAAATAGTCTAATAAAATCTATAAGGCAACGTTTCGGCCTAATATGTAACTTGTACGGGAACTTCTTTAAAGGAAGGGTCCCGCATGCACAACATTGAGCATTATTTGTTAGAAAAATAATTATCGAGCCGAAATTACGTAGTTATATAGAACAAAACATCATACTAGTCACAAAAACGAATAGAAACTGCCATCTCTCAACATGCAATTTTTAAAATTCGCGGCGATCGAAAGCCCCGGTGTCGATGACGTCATGGATATCGGTGCTCAAATTTGCGCATGTGCATTGTATAACTATGACTTAATCGACACCGGGACTTTGGATCGCCGCGAATTTTAAAAATTGCATGTTGAGAGATTGCGGTTTTTATTTGTTTTTGTCATAAGTGTGGTGTTTTGTTCTATATAATTACAAAAGTTGGGCTCGATAGTTATTTTTCTAACATATAATGCACAATTTTATGCTTGCGGGACACTTCCTTTAAGTCTCTTCGCATACTACGGTGCACAGTTGACCACGGAACTCTGTTCTCTGCTGAAAGTCGGCGAACAGATTGCGTTTGACTCCGACGTCAATGTTGTGTGTTTCATCTTCCAGTCTGTTTACGACCACCGCGAACTGCTTCTTCAATTGTACAGATTCTGTGAATGGAGTACGAGGAATGTGCAGCTCCAGTTTCCAGCACGTGTTTACAGTTAACACTGCTGGCGTTGTGAAAATCTAACAATGTAACAATAGCAATGTGGTATTGCGCGTTATATAACCAACATTTCCGCTCGTGTAATATATTAAGGGCCTCACACATTTGGTATCAAAATAATTCTACAAGTGTTCTCTATCCAAATATAATTTCAGTTTTAAAGGGTGAATTGTTTTATTGGAGATATTTATTTATTTATTTATTTATTTGAACATACGCTTTTAAAACAGCGGCACCCGTCTACCCGACGGTGCGTTCATATACAGAAAATCACAAGATTAATACACAATTATATACACAAATTACAAAGTTTTACCATGAGATAGATACATATTATATACAGACACAAAGTCAATCATACAAAATTGATCTGAAATTATGTCAGGCACACGTGGAAAATGGCACTATACATGTATACATGAGCAAATATATTAAATTCAATCGTCATTGTTTGCGCATTTCGTCTCTAATCGTGCCTTCCATGCACGCTTGGAGAAGGACTTACAAAATTTGTCAAATACATGATAAAAGTCGTTAACATTGCTTATATTACAAAATGTGGTGTATGTACTACCTAGCATTAATTTATATTTTACATCAAGATCGCTAGAGATAAATAGCACCCATACATCAATACCATAAAGGTTTGAAATGGTTTCGAAACTTCTGAGACACCCTGTACACTGAAAAATAATTTGGTGTCATTTTGACACTAAAACAAGCGTCAAAAAATGGGTCCTCAGTTGGCCACCTAAAGGTGTCAAATTGACACCATTATGGGTGTAAAATATGACACCTTAGGGCGTCATATTCATTTTGACACCTTTGGGTGGTTACCTGAGGACCCATTTTCGAAAATGCCATTACACCCCAAATGGGGTGTAATATTGACTCTCTTTAAGTGTCATATTGAGTTTGACACCCTAAAGGTGTCAAATTGACACCATTATGGGTGTCAAATTGACACCATTATGGGTGTCAAATTGACACCTTTGGGTGTCATATTCATTTTGACACCTTTGGGTGGTTACCTGAGGACCCATTTTCGAAAAATGTCATTACACCCCAATGGGGTGTAATATTGACTCTCTTAAGAGTCATATTGAGATAGCACATGTTTAGGAGCCGTTTTCTCGTCGCCATTTTGTTTGCATGTTACGAGCCGGTAAGACTGGTAAGTACCGATCTGCTCCATTTCCAGACATTTTTGATAATAATTATGATACAATTAGCGTAATGTAAGACGTCCGTATGAAAAAGATGACCACTGAGCCAGATAAATCGGGCTACATGTATGTAATGTTGCACATATCATCGTATGCATGCATGACGAACACACACATAGTACTAGTAGGTCCATGCACTGACACAGTCCAACAAAATGCTAGTCTCTGACTATGAAATTGTAATTCATTTCATCAGTTAGTTGGCGCAATATTAAACAACATGAACAAGGCTTACATTACGCTAATTGTATAATAATTATTATCAAAAATGTCTGGAAATGGAGCAGATCGGTACTTACCAGTCTTACCGGCTCGTAACATGCAAACAAAATGGCGACGAGAAAACGCATGCGTTGATATGTTGATAGACGCCCAAATTGGTGTCAGAATTACACCAATTTGGTGTCAGAATTACACCAATTGGTGTCAGAATTACACCCGTTGGTGTCAGAATTACACCAAATGGTGTCAGAATTACACCAATTGGTGTCAGAATTACACCAATTGGTGTCAAAATGACACCAATTGGTGTCATGCTGCTTCGACACCTCTAAAAACCGTGAGCTTTCCCGCCAACTATTGACGCCCTTGGAGTTATTTCAATTAATCTGACACCAGTTTTGGTGTAAATCACTAAATGACCACTGAAAGGTGTCCGTCGGACACTTAACGGTGTCAATGTAAATTATGTGCAAACCCATATCATTGACGATTACACCAATTTTGGAGTCAAAATAACGCCTTTGTAAGTGTCATTTACAGTTGACTCCAAGAAGGCGTCGCTGTGACACCAATTTATTTTTCAGTGTACCTTTAGGTATTTTAGTCGCAGGTTGTGGTCATTGAAACAAAATTAACTTCAAAACTATATCAACTCGATTTTTATGAATGAGGTATCAATCTAAGGTGAAGACATTTCCTCATATACATATCTCAGATATTTCGTACCGATTATTGATTTTGGATTAGTCAACGTCAACGCACCTGCTGGTCCGAAACTGTTTGTATGAGGTGTATAAGTGGTTTACCACTTATCAGCAGAATTGAAGATCAGGGCTCACACACCAGGGATATTGTAATAGAGCTTCTGCTCAGGTAGCACTGCGAAACTTAGTACGCATGACTTATACGTATAAGTGACTTGTACATAAGACGTATATGGAAGTCGCCATAGTAATAAACTGCATCGCCATATATGTGCAAGCAAACTTTAAAATTGCATTTGTTTAGTTCAACTTTTGTTGGAGCTTGATCGCAAGGCGATGCAAAATATTACTTTGGCGATTATCGTATAAGTCTAACGGACAAGTCACTTATACGTATGAGCCATCTAGTTTTGCCTTACCCGATAGCAGAATTTAATACAAAATGAGGTTTCAAATGATGGAGCAGAGAATTTGTCAATTTTGATTTTGATACCAACTATAGGTTTTGAAATATGAACATTTGCATGTTTAGCACATAAAGTTACATTATTCTTAGAACGTTATGTATAATGGTGGTGCGTTGCGTTAGACATTTCACAACATTTTGAATCGACTGAACAACCAAGCTGTTTATCAAAATTCAAAATTAACTTTCATAGCGTAGAAAAAATAATATACGTTATGTCAATAAACGACAATATGTTTACTACAGTACTATTATTATTATCAGCAGCCCTGATTAATCTTTTCATTGTATCTTGTAAACCACTAGCCTGTGTGCGATGTCAACTTTCAATTGAAATGTTAACATTTTCATATCAGATAAGCTCTATTTGCTTAGATATATAAGTTGGATATCAAATAAAGTATATCGTTATCTTATAAAGGTCATTCGATATTATTGGGAAAGTAAACACATGGCACACTATTTAGTGCGATTAATTCTTAAAAAACAATCAATTGTATATACTTAAAAGCGTGTCAGCACCATGTGTCAAACAGTATGTAGAACGCTACTTCGCTCAGTTTCCTCCAAAGTTGTCAACAATGATCAGATGTAGTGGATTCCCAATATGGTCTGCATTCTCTAGTTCTACATTATAAGAGAGTCCATTTAGTGCGTAATAATCCTAATCATCGTGTTGATGGGATGAATGTGTAACTGGAGAATTGTCTACGTTAGATAATACACTCCAAACCGATACAACCAATGAGACAATGAATTTTACATACGCCGACCCCGTCGTGGAATTTCTTCCGTCATTAACATCTTTAGCACCGAATGATTCTTTCATCAGACCTCCAAAGTTGGGTTTACCACATCAACGCCCATCAGCTGCCGTTGGACAACTATTCGTAACTGTCAGCACTTATCAAATTGTTGCAGCAAGTCTCTCTGCAATCATCATTACAATCGGAGTCGTCTTTAATGGGCTCGTCATATTTGCTCTTTGGAAGAGCAACGAACGAACGGAATCGCCCCAATTTCGGTTTACCTTAAATACCGCAGCCACGGATTTCATTATGTGCGTGCTTCTACAGACAATCAGAACGGCCGTGCTTCTATGTGGCAACAAATGGCTGCTTGGAGACGGAATGTGTCAATTTCACGCGTGGCTCGGCGTATTTCTTATGCACATGTCTCTCATTAATGCCTCTCTCGTAACCATTGAGAGATATTTCGGATGCTGCCATCCGCTTCGATACCATCAAAAGCTTTCCGAAAAGCGAGTGAAGATTTTGATCACCTCTGGTTGGATATTTGCGGCAGTCACTGCTGTACCACCCTTATGCGGCTGGGGACAATATGGGTATCTCCCCGCTATCAGTGGATGTTCACCCGTACTTCCCTTTGAACATCACAAAGGCCCTATACAAATGACGTACCTGATTGTAATAACTCTAGTTGGACTTCTGCATTTTATAATTATTGGATTTTGTTACTGTAATATAATATGGAGTAGACATCAGCTGATTCAAAGAGCAGAGTCTTTGCAACAACTCTCTGGAAGTACGCCAAGTATAAACACCATAGATTTTGATTTTCGTAAAGGAATATGCTTGATAGGCATGGTACTTCTTACTCTCTCTATGACTTGGGTTCCACTCGTGGCAGAAATCATATCGTTTGTCATACTCTTCTACACACAGTCAGCAGCTCGGTATATGTTGGGCAATGCTTTGAGCATTCAGTGCATTGTATTTTCACTTTCTCACGTTATAAATCCGCTTATATATGGATTGACAAATCACAAACTCCGTAAGGAAATAAAAACTCGTCTCGGATGTCATGTCTCAGAAATGGACCCACTAAATATGTATTATTCATCGGTGTCAAAGTAAAATTAGTATCCAATCGCCATCGTCGAAGGCTCGGCCGCGATTTTGTTATTCGAATCAACATTCGTTGGATTCAATCACTTGTAGCGATTCAATCATTAATCAATTTGGCCAACGTTACACATAGTAAGCTTTTATCATGTTTATACATATGATACACACATCGTGAGCTGAGAACTTCAAGGTTCTAACTGAATTTTTGGTCATTTTGAGATATGTCCCTATTGAGTTCACAGAAAACAATATATTCAACCGGAAGTATCGTATATACACCTCGCAAAGTTGTATATCATGTTAAAGCTTACATAATAACGATTTTAAAAAATATATAAATATCTCCAAAAACACGGGGGGAAAGTATATAAGCTCACGACATGTCGCAAAAGAAAAATACACTTTTATTTTTTGCATTAACCTAAAATGTCTGATTTTTAAAAATGTGAAAATAGTTAAAAATTCATATTATTTTTTGTTAAAGATGGCTTGCATATGGTACATATTGTACACTTTTTCATGAATCAGTATAAAACTCTTAAACTTTGTACACTCGTTATGTCGTAAACTGCATGCAAATGCACATAAATTCGTAAACTTAAATCGTAAACTCTTTTCGGAGAGATAAGATAGATTTCCCACGACTTGTTTTATTCAATATATCAATGACAATGAAATAGGCCTGTAATAAACTAATCGATTTTAAAATTCAGTTGTCATTTTAGAATTAAAATATTAATGCAGATATTTGCAGAAAAATACTATGGTCGTGATGCTAGACTATCATTGTGCAAGTTTAGTGAACAAGTGCAGGGCAACACAATTCAATAAAATTATTGAGGTGTGCAACAATTTGTAACATATAAGCCTACACACAGAAAACACTATGTAAAAAAATTACACAAATTATGTAAAAAATACAACTCCATAATACTATGTAAACAGTTGTGTTAAGCTTTTGCATAGGAATTTACACAAGCTTGGGTATATATTACATGTTTTATGTAAACTCTTACATAATAATTATGGAGTTCTATATTTACATAATTTTTTACATAGTGTTTTCTGTGTGTATACGTAATACGTGCTAACATTACGAGGTCAATTTTGTCAGAACTATCTTATCCTTATATTTTATACACACGTTCAGTCAGTGGCTGTTTCTTTGGATGCGTTGTTTTCTTTGTGATTGGAGCTTAATTATTTACTACATGTAGTGGAAATAGTAGCAGTAAAATACAGGTATTTATCGACTTTGTTATCAAATAAAACTAGTGATAAATGTGTCTGAATGTCGAAATAAACAACATTTGTAACTTTGTTAATTGATAATTATGAACCTCTGAACGATGTATTTAAGGGGGACTTAAGGGGGCTGTGGACTCTCAGGTACAGCCTCCGTAAAACTGCCGTAACTTCTTCAATATTCATTTAATCTTTATAAATGTATACAGTTTTTTGCAGAAAAGGGTTCAAGGAATCCAACTACGATAATGAAATTGACCATTTTAGAAAAAATTATAAAAAACATGATTTTGACCCATTTTAGGTTTGGAAAAGATAACTCAAAATATGTTTTGTTAAATTTTGTCATACTAGTTTTATGATAATCCTGATAACATTCCCCAGGAGCGTTTTTTTTTTTTTTATATTTAATTTTTTATTTGGAAGTTTTTGATTTGATTTTTTGAATTTTGTGAGTGCTGTAATTATTGAACTATTAATCAAATGCATATAAAAGTATACATTTTTGGAAAGGAAATGG
Source organism: Ophiura sarsii (assembly GCA_035610835.1). Lineage (NCBI taxonomy): Eukaryota > Metazoa > Echinodermata > Ophiuroidea > Amphilepidida > Ophiuridae > Ophiura > Ophiura sarsii. The sequence continues at coordinate 108,356,321 of CM069441.1, read as the reverse complement.
ATCAGAGAATCCAAATTTGGCATCAATTTTGACCAAAAAAGTAGATTTTTTGAGAAAATCACAAAATTCACTTTTTGGACCCACATTTTTTTGAACAAAGCTAACAAAAATAATTTTGAGTAAAAAATGGCCAAATCACTTTATAATGATGTTAAGACACTAATGAAGGGACGATTTTTGTTTGTTTTTAAAACCTAATCTAATATTTTTGAAAATGTTGACCAAAAAGTGCCAAAAAACGTTAACATCATCATTAAGAGATTTGGGCATTTTTAACTCAAAATTATGTTTGTAAGCTTTGTTCAAAAAAATTGGGTCAAAAAAGTGATCCATTTCCTTTCCAAAAAGGTATACTTTTATATACATTTGAGTTATGGTTCAATAATTACAGCACTAATAGCACATACACAGCCAATCCAGAATTCCACAAATTTCACTTATTGTACAGCTTCAGAATGCTGTAAATTTGACATCGTAAATAACCTGATTAATTACAGCAATTATTACCCAACTTGGTGTGTGTGTGTGTGTTATAGTAGATGATTGTCTAAGTCAGGGTGAGTGAGAGGTGTCCTACTGTGAAAGTGGTGTGTATCTGGTGTGTAGGGTAGAGCTCTGCCACATAAATCATCACTAAAATAGTCACTGTCGATGAGTGCTATTAATTCCTTATAGCACTCGGCAGCTCATACTAACAAAATTCAACCAAAAACTTCCTTAAGTCCCCCCTTAAATGTAAAACCTAAGTTACGATAACATGTCATTTTAATCACTCAATGTATAATTTGTAATTGACAGTTGTTAAAGCATTATCTTGTTTTTATTCTTCGACATAGAATAATATTGTTTGATTGCTACATTAATTTGATGTAGATATTGTTTCATTTTAGCATACGCTCTTACTCATCAAAAATACCCTCTTAACATCAAAAATGATTAGAATATTTGTATTAATCATTCCAATTTTATTGATAAACAACATTGAAAAGCTTACAGATAAAGCCAGACTAGAGGATGCAGTATATAGGCAATGGGCCTTTCACCATCATCCGCAGGCATTGCACAAAATACATAACAATGAGACACATAAAAATTAAACATCTAACCATAACTGGTAATACATACCAATGTAAAACTGGTGGATAAAATGACCAAAAGCATGAAAGCCTACTTTCCATAATAACATATTTGCACTAGAAGAACACTGAGAGAAGGATTGCACTGAGTGAGCTAGATATAAGTTGATGCTCGATGACTATTGTTTGTCGTATTTAGAATAGATAAAAGAATAAAGCTGTTATTGCAGGCCGTAAAATATGTGTGCTGCCAGCACGTGTGCAGCTGAGATTGGAAAATGTACAGTTAAAATCCAAAGTATGTGCAGTTCAAATGTTGGCACACTAGCGTTTAATAATAAAAACTTACATTTTCATAAAAATTCAGAAATACAAATGTTCCCATCATATAGTTTGATTCACTGTTTCTGTCATTGAATGCATTGCCCATGACTATGCTATACAGATTGTGTGTTTGAATGTGCGTAGAAGCCATATCATTGGTTACTGTCACTGACCTTTGTCGTTGGTGTTGAAATTTAGCCTTGCTATTGGCAGACATTTTGAATATGATTTGTGTACATTTCTCCAGATAAATGCAATGATAATGTGTACAATGCAGTGATGGAGTACTCGAGTCCGGACTCGGACTCGAGACCGGTCTCGAGTCCCTATTTTGAAGGACTCGGACTCGAAGGTGAATAACTCGGACTCAGGCACTAAGAACTCGGAAATTGTGCCCGAGTCCTGTCCTAGTCAAGTAAATATTGGCTTATTTTGTATGTAGTGATTAAATTCCTAACATTTAGTCATCCAATTTTCAATAGTTCAGAAATAATGTCATAAATTATCATAAATGCCGTACATGCACAGCTGAACAGATAAAATATATTATTGAAAACACATATTAATCTTACTATAAATCTGGAAACGGTGTGTGTTTGTGTGTGGGGTTTGTGTGTGTGTTTGTTATCCTTATTTCTCCGTTGCTTATAATCAAAGTGGCGCCTAATTTGCATGAAAGATAGAGGAAATGACGGGAAGGGTGTTAAAGTTTATTCCACTGAAATTGGTTAACAATTGGCTCCAAAAACAGCAAAAAACCTCTCAGATTTGGCTCATGAAATGCCACTAGAATTGAACAACATTGTGCGTTGCGCGTACTACTACAGCGTAATCTTACCGTGGTAACGCGTCGCGTGCATGTTTGCGCAAGGTCTCACTGCCGCGGCACACGCACCCTTACACATAGCGCAGAAGCCACACGGGAAATGGTTACAGGCCTGTGTACAGCCTGTCATGTTCGGGGAGGGGGCGGGGGGGGGGGGGGAGGGGGCGGTGTAAAACCACGGGAAATGGTTTAGGATAGGCCTATGGTTATAATGGTACAATTAGCGTTTTGCGGGGGTTAATGAAGCAACCTGATTTCTTTACTTTAACAACAATCTAAGGGATTATAAATCAAACTGGTTTGGGTGTGTGCATGGGAGGGGAAAAACCACGGGAAATGTTTTAGGATAGGGTTAAGAGTTAATGAAGTAGCCGCGGGAAATGGTTGGTTGGTGTAGTTGCAGTGGGGGTGGGGGAGGGGAGCGATTGTAGGGGGTTTATGTGGTTTTAAATGTACCGAGGGTTAACTTGATGCGGTTTGAGAGGTTTTATATAGGGGTTAATAAAGTAGCTACGGTAAATGGTTTAGGAGGGATATGGTTATAAATCAACCTGATTGGGGGTGGGGGGTTGCGGGTTTATAATGCCGTTAGGAGGGATATGGTTATAAATCAACCTGGTTTGGGGGTGTTGTAGGGGGTTTATGTGGTTTCAGAGGTAGGTAATATGGCATAACCATCTAGCGGATGAAGTAGCCGCGGGAAATGGTTAGGAGGGTTATGATTATAAATCCACCTGGTTGGTGTAGTTGCAGTGGGGGGGGGGGCGGTTGTATGGGGTTTATGTGGTTTTAAAAGTACCGAGGGTTAACTTGATGCTGTTTGAGAGGTATACAGGGTTAATAAAGTAGCCACGGTGAATGGTTTAGGAGGGACATGGTTATAAATCGACCTGATTCTGATTCTGATTGGGGGGGTTATAGGGGGTTTATAATGCCTTTAGAAGGGATATGGTTATAAATCAACCTGGTTTAGGGGGTGTTGTAGGGGGGTTATGTGGTTTCAGAGGTAGTTAATGTGAACCATCTAGCGGGGACCCGAGCGTAGCGAGGGTACGCCGCTAGTAATAATAATAACAGGCATTTGTATAGCGCCTTACATCAAAAAGGATCACAAAGCGCTTTACAAAATACAATAAAAGAAATAATATAATAAACTGCTCACAAAAAGTATCGAAACACTTAGAAATGATCCAATACATAACGGCTCGAAAGGGTATGCATTAATCGAAGCAAATAACCAAGTGCATACTTTTGTTCTGCGTATTTTGACACCTCGATCGTTGAGGTACGATGTTGCAGAGCGGAGTTATTGTCATTTCAATGATCGTGGGTCCAGTTTCAAAAGTGACACTCATCCCTATTGAAAATCACGAATTTGATCATTCTAAACAGTAATGCAAACCTCTTTCTATAGGATGATTGTCACTTTTGAAACTGGACCCACGGCCATTGAAATGACAATAACTCCGCTCCGCAACATCGTATTTCATCGATCGAGGTGTCAGAATACGCAGAACAAAATTATGCACTTGGTTATTTGCTTCGAATAATGCATACCTTTTCGAGCCGTTATATATTGGATCATTTCTAAGTGTGTCGATACTTTTTGTGAGCAGTTTATATTATATATATATATAGAATGCAGCATACTAAATAAAAGTACACTAACAAGTGATGGAATAATAAAACGCAAATATAGAAATACAGTTACACAAATCAAGTTATAATGTACAGGGTGTCTCAAACAAAACCGTGCACGTGTTTACCAAACTTATTGACCATGAACGTATAGAATTTGGTGTAACAACTGTATAAATATTGATAGACATAACGGTTAGCTTTATAACGGTTAGTCATATTCCGTTTATTTCATCTGATTTGGTTTTGTCAATCTTGAGATATGACCAATTAACTAAAGCTACCTAAAATCGACGTTGTGCCACTTTACAGTTTGCAATGAATAGAAAGGATAACTCCGGAGAGGGGGAGGGTTACCACCACCTAAAAAATCCAATCCGAAATGCAGAGTATGCTTATTTGGGTACCATACCATAGCTAGAGGTTCCATCTATCATTACATACCAAAACAAGTACAAACATCCCACGCATGACGTCACAATGACGTCACCAAACATGGCCGACATTAAAATCCCGCCGCATTCGATGGACAGTGAAATATATAGAAATCTTCGCCAAAAAGTTCTAAATATCGGAATTTCACCCAGTTTTTTGCTTATAAGTGAGGGAAATGGTGTTTCTAACATAGGCCTAACATAGGCAAAATGGCAATTTAAAAAATTGGCAAGGTGGCAACCACCCCCCCCCCCCCCCCCCCCCCCCCCCCCCTACTATCGGACTTTGACGGTTTACCCTACCCCCGGGTAAGGTGGCAGCCTCAATTTGTTTACGTCAAAATGAGCGCAGGGGATGTAAAAGCGATCACCTAGACGCCCTAGGTCACTGTTCTTTGCGTTCTAGCGCAATCGGCGACCACCCTATATTAGGAGGACGAGGGTTTTAATGCTTATCTTAAAGCATTCTTTCTGTAAAAGTGGCACAACATCGATTTTAGGTAGCTTTAGTTAATTGATCTTATCTCAAGATTTACAAAACCAAATCAGATGAAATAAACGGTATATGGCTAACCGTTATAAAGCTAACCGTTATTTCTATCAATATTTATACAGTTGTTACACCAAATTCTCTAAGTTCATGGTCAATAAGTTGGGTAAACACGTGCACGGTGGGGTTTATTTAGACACCCTGTAGTGATATGAATGCAATAAAATGAGGCTACATATTCCGGGTAATTGAAGAGATGAGTTTTAAGATACGATTTTAAAATTGCAGTTATCTTTGAATTACGAATCTGTAGGGGAAGATTGATTCGGTCCAGCGATGCAGAAAGCCCTGTCCTGTATGTAACAGTGGCACTTTTAGGGACTACAAGGAGTTTACGGCTACCTGAGCGGAGATTGAACCATACATAAACGTGAAATCACAATACGCCTCCTATAAATAATGCAAAGTGATAATAATTATGTGCAATTATCACTTTTACAAAAAGCAAGAATTGCATCTTTGGAGGTGTCATAATATTTGGGTTTATTGTGTTTACTGCAAAACAAGCTTACAAAGAAAAGTTTCTAGAATAAATTTTAAAAAAACAGCACTTTTCTGTTTTATTTTATTTACACAAATTTTGAGTTGTCAATGAATATCTTAGATTATTTTCATGAAATAAAAGTACTAACTATCCTTGGTAATTTTAAGACTTGTGTTAAATGAAACATCTATGTAGAACTATTGAACCATTATCTTAAGTTAATATATAAACAGCCAATAGAGTATCAATGTCAATCAATTACTTTCTAAAGATTGCTAACAAAGGGAAGCGGTCATGGTGAGGATTCTAACGAAAATTGACCAGCGCGCGGCGACTATTTGAATCTAAACAAGTTGAACATTGACGCAGTCTGTAATTGTTCTACGTATGTTTACATGCAAGCGGTATTGTGTGCGACTCTACAACAATCTCTCACCCCAATGTGAACGGCGCGCTCAATCAACCAACCTTCATTTGATTGAACGCATTTTCTATCGCGTGATATAGGTGATGTATTAGTTATTAGCTAAGGTTTAGCTGGACCAACAATTGCCGTCAGCGGTTCTTTTCCTCACCATGCGCTATTCCCTTTAATAAACCAAAAATAGAGAAGCAAAACAGATATAACAATATATCAAGAGATATCACTGAAAGACAAAGTCCAGAAGTATTTAACATAACCTTGGAGGACCCGGAATAACCCACTTTTAACACCCCCATTGCTCACATCATTACAATGGTAACTCATACCTTAAGATCCCACTAAAGAATTTCATATTCATTTTGATCTAAAATATATATTTCTGAGGATTTAAAGTAATTTTGAAGAGAAAATAGCTAATGATACAATACATACATGTTTGCCTTGTTCACTCACACCTACACTAGTCATGATATACTATACAAGTATTTGAATCAAGTATCATTTAGGCAGCGCAGAGAAAAAAATACTATCTCATCTGGGAACTGATAGATTTTCTGCGAGAATACAGGACCAAGGGCGTCCCCAGAGGGGGGGGGGGGGTGTCACCCCCCCCCCCCTCCCCCCCCCCCCCCATTCATCAAATCTGTCGGCAAAATTATGGTGCTGTGGGCAAATCAAAGGAAGGAGGAAGAAAAGGGAGAAAGAAAAAAAAGGAAAGAGAAAGGGAAAGAAAGAAGGGGAGAAAGAAAGAAGGGGAGAAAGAAAGAAAGAAAGAGAAAGGGAAAGAAAAGAGGAAAAAAAAGAAAGAAAAAAAAAGAAGAAAAAAGTGAAAGGAAAGAGGAAAGAAAGAAAGGAAAAAGGGAAGAAAGAAAGAAAGCCCTATAACAATTATCGTATGCGCAAATGATAATGTTGTGTCGGCATATATGTTATGTTAACACAAATCAAATCAAAAATGAACAAAGGCAATGTAGGCATATGAATTTGTAGGCACTGTGAACGAGCCCATTTTTATGAGATTTTGTGTCGGCGCACATGAACAGCCTAGGCCCAAGTCTTTGTTTTGCTCATTGTCAAGACACACAAAAAAAAATTGTGTCGGAATAGTATAGGCCTAGGCTAGGCATAACGGGCAATGTGTGGGACCTTTAATTATACTGAATATTTCATTGTCGTTGTCAATGCAGACCCAAGTCAATAATGTCGCCAATGGCCAATCATGTTGGCACATAGGTTACGAAATATTAAATAATTCGCCTATAATTATGTACATGTAAGTTGATGTAGGCCAATTGCTCTCATTGTACTGATTGTAGACGCTGCAAGCTCACTATCAGTCTATCGCAAAAGTAAGTCCAACTCCAACGTTTAGGTGTCAATGCAAAGTAACAACTTATAAGTAGACTCTGTTCTAACTTCGACTTGAACAATGCAAATTATCATTATAATTAAGACAATAAGCACAACTGTCGTTATTTGCGTGAGACCAGGATTTACAGTGTGTGCACCAGGGGCACAATCGATATCTCACGTAATGGTAGGCCTAGTAGGTCTATGTCGTTGTCGGACATACAGGCTGTAGGCCTATCATGCCTATACTGAACATTTGACCATGTTTTGTTAGCATTATTCAACAAAAACAAGATGGCTTCAGGAAAGTGTTCCATGACCATTTTAGTTTAAAAACTCAAAATCTTTGTGCGCTTCGCGCGCATTCTTTCTACAGGTTCCAACATTATAATGGATCTCGAACCAACCAAATATTATGGGGGACGTTAAAAACGTCATACTGGACCCTTTTAGTTTTAGAAATGCCAAATGTTGCGCGCTTCGCGCATATTAGTTTCAATGTTTCATTATTCAAGCTGAACAAGATGGCTTCAGGAAAGTTTTCCATGACCATTTTAGCTTAAAAACTGAAAATCTTTTTGCGCTTTGCACGCATTCTTTCTACAGGTATCAACATTATAAATGTCTCGAACCAAACCGAATATTATATGGGTGACGTTAAAAACGTTATACTGGACCCTTTAAGTGTTAGAAATGCAAAATTTTGCGCGCTTCGCGCGTATTAGTTTCAATGTTTCATTATTTAAGCTTAATTTATAGTATCAGAAGGCTTCCAACCAGTTTTCAATGACCATTTTAATTTGAGTTCAAAACATGAAAACTTTTGCGCGCTCTGCGCGCATATTTTCTACAGGTTTTAACATTATAATGGCCCTCAATCCATACGATTTGGATCAGGACTTGATATGTGTAACTATGCAATATCAAACCGTCAAAAACGTCATACTTGTCTATTTAAGTGTTAGAAATTCCAATTTTTGCGCGCTTCAAGAAAGCTTCAGGACAGTTTTCCATGACCATTTTAGTTCAAAAACTGAAAAAGTTTGCGCGCTCAGGCCGCATCAGTGGCGTAACCAGCGGGGGGCAGCCCCCCACTTTGAACCCTTGCCCCCCAAATGAATCATAGAATAATGATGGTACAAAGTAACAGATGAAAATTTTTCGCGCGCTACGCGCGCATGTCTTCCCAAAATGCAATATTCTATGGTACAAGCTTGTTTAGAGCCGAAATGTAGCTCAACCGTACAAAAGGTAGGCGTAAAGTCGACAATTTTCGCGCGCTACGCGCACATTTATTGACACTGGAATGAAGCCCACCCATTAGGAGCCCCATCCATTTCAAGTCACTGCCTCTTATTGCCCCACCCCCCAAATGAAAAAGTCTAGTTACGCCACTGGCGCGCATATTTTCTGCAGCTTTTTGCGCCCTTTGTATTGGTTTCAACGTTTCAATATTTAAGATAAACAAGATGGCTTGAGGATGTGTGCCCCCTATCAAAACAGTCCTGGATACGCCCTTGGCTCCCCCAGAACTATTCAATCAGCGCTGCGCGCTGCTTTATTTAACATTTCAATTTAATATCATTATCAAATTAGTGTCCCCCGACCATGTCTGAAAACTGATTGACGGTTCTGACCATACAGTCCATACTAAAATATGCGTGTATGAATTCCGGCGAGCGAAGCGAGCCGAAATATTTTTTTGTCGGCACAAATGGCTCTGTCGGCAATTGATGACCTTTACACGCCCCCCCCCCCCCCCCCCCCCAATGAAAAGGGTCTGGGGACGCCCTTGTACAGGACTATGAGTCAGAATTAGTGGGAATCAGGACATATTATTCTATATGAGTGTTCAGTACCATACGCTTCCATAGGAATTTGTCATGAACTTGTGATCAACATGATCAATGTGATGAGTTAGATACGCCATTTTCAACAAAATTGCTGTGGTTTATTTTTTTCAGTTTACGTTTTTAAATGGGTTGATAGCTACAAATGTGTCAGTTAGCGTAACTGATAGATATTTAAATTTGCTGTTACACCGAATGATCTTAATTACAGGGCAAAGTTGATTTCACACAGGCATGTCTGTGAAAACCGAAACTGACTAGAGTAAATGTCAGTGACCTGTATATGACCGCCAAAATGAGTATTATTGGCGCCAAACAAGTATTGTACATGTATATGATATTTGATTGATGTGTATTATCAGTACACAAATCAGATATTTTATTACAGGACACGCTTGATTAAACACAGCCAATTCACCTTAAGTGTGTGAAAACCAACCATGGCCTATTAGGCCTAGTAAAAAAAAGTTCCATGTTTCCCGTCCCCGCCCGCCTCCGTTTTAGCCGCCGCCTCCTTTTTTACTATTTTTTTTTAATTTTAATTTTTTTAAATTTTAAATTTTAAATTTTAAATTTTCAGAGCTTTAATTGGTCACCTAAACAAGAAGATCGATTGACCCCTACCTGACTCCTCGAGTGACCTATATCATGCCCAAGTAATATTATCTTGATTTGTTGAAATAATTTAGAAATCCTTTCATTAATTGGAAAAACATTTTCATTTTAAACAACAATCAAGACATACAGTTTTGAATTATTTTTAACATTTGAAAAATACCTAAATTCAGTAAATAATCATTAAATAGGGGAAGAGAAGTGTTGACTGTAACATATTAAAACACTGATTTGTAAATGTTTGTAGGGCCTATACGGTATAAATTTTTCATTTTTTTGTTTATTTTTTAAATTGAGTTAAACAAATTATAACTGCTGATATGCATGTTATGTTGAATAGCATTCAAAACCTATTTGTCATTTTATACATCATTCATAAATGAAACATCTTTCTTTACCAGATCACAGACAGGCATAGGCTACGAACAACAATTATAATTTTATTTGACCCAAATTGAAGAGAAACAAATATATGCAAACATTTAGTTACAAATCTTTACAGTGTTACCGTATATCATTTTACAGGCAACACGTCTATTGCACAAATAATAAACAAAATGTACTGAATCTGTTTAGGAGTGTCCCCGACACAGTCAGTTGGTCACTTTCGTCTTGTCGGCCATCTTGGAAAAAAATAGCAAAAAATTGGAAAATAGTAAATAGTAAGACCCTCCCTCCTCCTTTTTTTGAAAAGTCCGGACGGGAAACATATTATTTATTTTTACTATGCCTTACTATAGGCCTACCAATACCAATAAGTAGGTCAGTTTGATACAACTTGTCCCTGTCCACCATCAACCATAGGCAGCACAAACGGGCCCCTTTTTCACGTGGGTTACGTCCTCACTAAAAATGACGTTGTAGCGTCATCTGGACCAACTTAAAATGACCAATTTCTGAATTAATTAAGGGAGACGAGAATGGTGATATCAGGGCGGGAGTGAGAGGGGCATGGGTGTCAGGGTGTCACAGTTTATCGTTGCCAACAAAATATATTATGTGCAGCTGAGATTATACCTTATTTTAGGCCATGTGTTATTGCACGCTGATTTGAACATTAGGAAGTCACGTATGGAGCGACAGTCCGTCACCCGCTTCAGGGGGGTCACACTACTAATTAGAGCTCCATTGGGACAAAAATACTGATATAAAACTCTTCTTTTTGACCACTAAATTTCGAAATTAGACCTTGCAGAATGAATTTTTCTAAAGATGATCACATTTTCTCACCAGAAAGTGCAGAAAATAGGTAGGGTTGCCTGTTTGATTTTCCATAAAACGGCCATGGAGCAGACTACATCTCTGACGAGCTTGGAAATGTCACCGTAATCGCCAATGTTTCCAGTAAAAAGCACATATTTAAAGATCTCTCAAAATTTACCTAGATGATATTCACATTTTATAGTCAGGGTGCATATAGGTGATGTCCCGTTAACCATAATTAATCAAAAATACTAGCCATTTACGCAATTGTTCTTGCTGTCAAGTCTTTTAAATTGAGGATTTTGCCATGCATATTTTCCGATTTTAGTTTTAAACACTTTCTTAAGGGTATAGGGAATACCCCATTTAGTGTAGTGGAGTTCATCAGGCATAGAGAATCTTAGTATAGCTTCGGTTAGTGGCAGTAGAACAGAGCAAATTGCAAGCCCAATGCATATAAGTAGGGGAAAGCGGGGAATGTACACCAGGGATACTATTAACTTTGGGATAGGAAAGTAGTATACCAACGTACGTAACGAAAACGGACCTTTTGCATATTTGAATAAATTATAGTAATCCGTCTGGAATGCGTCGGTGACCGGCGTTTAACGCGTTTAACAATGTTTAACCAGGTTTAACGGCAGGTTAAACGGCATGTTAGTCAGCATAGGTTTGGGGCGCTGTAGATTTAAACAGACGACGGTGGCCACGCGAAACCTAAATTTTGAATTCGTAGTGAATAACACGTAATCGCGAATTTTAAACTATCATTTTGACAAATACATCATAATTAAAAGGATTTTTATCGTTAACCGGGCGATGACTGTTAAAAATAATTCAAAATGGTGCACTCCCGTTGCCAAATTGGGTCGTCTGAGAGACGCGTGGCCAGCGTTGCGGCGTCTGCTACAATCATCACGCCTGATCGGTATAGCGCCCCCAATTCTATGCTGACTAAGTTCAATTTAAAAGTGGACCCGATCGGCAAGCTCAGTGACATACCCCTGATGTACACCCTACAGTGCAACTTACCATAAATGCCCGTATTGACCATATTTTCCACTTTATTGAATAATAAGCAAAGCCAAGCCTTATTCACCAGCTAGTAAAATATGCCACCTTTGTTTAGAAGAGAAATACTTCATCATTCACAAACCAGACATGTCTTCTTTGAACAAAAGGAATGAACTCACAAGTGCATGCCGCCATAGAAAAAAACACTTATTGTGCAACTTCAGTCCTGATGAATAGACAATGATCATGTTAATCTGTGTGCCTGGAAGATTAAGTATAGGACCTATCAATATTCAAGTGTACTTGACAATACACCTCTTGAGTGACATCTCGTGATCAATGAACATTATATAAACTTTCAGGTTATCTTTTTATGTAAAATCAATTATGTGTATACATGATTGCACTGGTGCTTATTATATTAATGTGTACCATCATTCTGTATCAAGTTTCCGACGAGTGAGGACCTAACGGTCCTTACGAAACAGATCTGTAAAACCATGTAGCAGGATCAAGTCCAAATTTCAAATTGTATAAAGCTCCCTTACTGGTTGAGCACTTTACCTTTTGGATGATTTCACATCTATTTTGGATTGACAATAACAACAACACTTTTCTTCCAATAAAGTCAAGTTTGAAGACACATGACATCAAAGCCTCAACGCAAATTTGTATTACAACTATTTTGTTAATTAAGCTCATTTGCATATGTTATGCATATTTAATTAGCATCTAGTCCAAAACACATTTGACTTTTTATCTAAAGATGTGTACATCATGGAAGCCTGGGAATAAGATACAATGTGCATATTCTTAATTCCGACATTTCTGTATGAGCAAATTAAAACATTTCTTTGTATTTTTCTCTTTATTCAAATAATTTGCATAATTAAGTACCTATATTCGAGACTTAATTTGAACATAACCATACCTTTAATATGGGTATGTGACCTATCAAATTAAAGCGTAAGACATACACAACAAAATGGTATGAGAACATTTTTGTTTTTGTTTTTAAACTGCACATATTTAAGCAATGAGTATGCATTATACACGCCCTCTTAGCTTTATTTGTATGCAAACAAATGATTCACCGGGCATAACCACAGGGAACGTGCATTTGAATCTACCGCGTTAGCACTGCACATGCCATTATGTGTGCAGTCATGCTATGCACACCCCTACATACAAGGGGTGTGTGTGGTTTCATAGACCAGCTCCCTAGTATGTGCTTCTTGATATCTCTTTAGGTCTTTATAAATTGGAGATGTGTACTCAGCTGTGAAATCAAGGTCGGTTAAAAGCTAGCTTCTAGTTGGCTGGGCCCTATACAGTTGTGAATGGTGGGTACTGAAGCAAAGACCAATTACAAAGGAGGTTTAATAGAAATGTATATCAACATTAAAACTCACATACAGAGAGTGAATTATTTATTAGAACTTGAGTCATTTAAAAGCATTTGGATCACATACTGAATTGGTTTAATTTTCATTTTTCATGGACCAAAAGGAGGTGGTGTATAACCAATTGAAATAAAGGGCGTTTATGGTAAGTTGCACTGTAGGGGCAGGTTCGCCCACCACCATCATTGCGGCCACTTGTTGAATTTGACGAACACGCACAATAGTCCACTGTCTGTTGCGAACATGGCAGATCTTCGTATGTTTGTCAAATGATCATCTAAAAAACAGTTTTACATCACAAAAGAAGGTTTTCTTTCATTTTTGATATTGATTTTTTTTCTCTAGATATTCTTACAGAAGATTTTAATGTAAATCATTGTTAGGTAGGAAAGGGATTGGTTTTGGATTTGATGCAGTTATAAACCCGTCATTGTATTTGGGACACGCATTGTTACCGGGTCAATGCACTTATAGCACATTCGCCCTTTCATGATGAGGCATATGTTCGCCCATGGGAATTTACATGTTTAAGATTTTGTATAATTTCAAAATTGTAATTCACCTCCTGTAGCCTATTTGTAATTAAAAAGAGCTATCTGGAATGGAGTAGCACTAACATTAGAAAATGATATTTTAAAATGTGGTATTTATTATCATTTTAAAATTCCAAACCAGTATTTTCCGCAAAAATGACCCCACCCTTAAATGTTGGACTACCTAAATTTTATTTTGGAAGAAAATCACATTACATAACAAATGTGTATTGCTTTTTGATAACTACTACTTCATAAAGCCTAATTATGAGCCCATGGCGAACTTTCGCGCCCCGGCCTATGGACGAACCTGCCCCAGGGGTGGGGCAAGTGCACCGTTTTGAGACACTGTCTTTATTCTTTACTCATCACTTTACAGTAAGGCCTAGATAAGTATACTTTTCACTTGGCCAGTGTATCCTTGGTGTAAGACATTGAGTTGAATGTACACAAAGACTAAGATGGAATGTGTCCCGCGCTGTCACCAGTGGGATCATCAGTTGATCTACCACCTGTCTTCGGGAGTTTCTCGGCCCTTTACAATCAATACTCTCTCTCTCGAGGTGGGCGGCCAGCAATGCAAGAAAGGCACCTTCCGCTGGTGAGCTGAAATGAAACCTGACGTAAATAAGTTGATGCTTCATTAAACATGGAAACATTCTGCCTCTAGTGGCAGGTAGAATAGATGTTGGCACCTCCTGTGACCTGCCACAAAGGAAACTAATGATGGATTACACTTATCTGCTCCTCTTGATGTATTTGGACCACTTCCATGATGAATCTGAATCTACTGCTTCTGAAGCTGCTCTGCTAATTTACCTCCTCCCTGCTAAACCCAAGTCATGATGCCAACTCTGAAAGAGAATGCAATGAAGCCACGACAGCCGACTTCGAAGGTGTAACAAGAAGCCTTCCCATCTCTGTCCCTATACATTCAGCCCTTAGCTCGCTGCATACTTGGTTAGTTTTCTTTCATGAGCATCATTTACACTGTCTTCCCACGGGACAGTCGATCAGCTCGCCAATGATTACCTCTTTTCCGCTAGCAGACCAAATGACGATGTCTGGCCGTAACATAGTGATTGCTATCTATTCTGGAATACTGCCTCCACCATCAAAATCATGCTCCCGACCAAAAGTTATGACACGACGGGTAGAGTTAGAGAGTAACAGGAATACAAGAAGTCAAATGTCTGCACGGAGTTCTTTCAACGAGAGATATTGGACACGAGATGAGACAGAATTAGACAATAGGACAATTGTTTTTCATTCTTCATTTACCCTGTTTTGGCCTGCTCATCTTGCTGTAATTATTGATAACAATTGTAAAATACAACAATGCTGTACTGGGAAAAATAGCAAACAAAATTGAAGGAAGTAATATATGCGATGGGAATACGGGAGGAAAGGATAAAAATATTGTAAAATATATGCAAACGTACGTAAAAAAGAAGAAAAGAATGGCCCTCTCTCTCTTTCTTCATTTTTAACACTGCATAACATATGAATTCATTGCTTATTTCAGGCTACATACCGGAAATGCAAACCTCTCTCTATCTCTCTTTTTAGTTTTTATAGTATACGGTAGTCACAAAGTGTGGGAAGGAGAAGAAAGGAATTCGAGTTATATAACACTGAATATAATTAAGATATTCAATCCAAATCTCCGTCATAACACGCGCGAACCTTTGACTCGCGTGTTTGAGTTTTCTGTCGGCAACGCAGCTCACGTACAAGTGAAGAATACGTTACAATTTCGGACATGTTATGGGATTTCGTTGAAATAAGCAACGGGATTGCTTTAAAAAATACAGAACCCGCAGATTTGTCTCCACTTTAAGCTTGTTTTTGTCGGTAATGAAGCTCGAATTGTACGTACCGCCAAGTTTCGCAGCGCCACGTTTCAAAACGTCTATCCTGATTAAATAAGAAAATATTCTTATTTGCCTAACTTGTGCCAGTTTGGTCATTTCGGCAATTTTGACCATATTTGGAGTCTTGTCAATGAGGTAAAAGGGGTCCTGATTATTTCAAAAATATTATTATTGACCTAGCTTGTGAAATGGTCTGAAACTGGTCATTTCTGCCAAAAGGTCAATTTTGATCATATTTTGAGTAAAAAGTCAGAATCTTGCTACGGACGTTTACATTAGCCTCTATTAGGTGGGAAATGGTCTTGATTCATTAGAAGAAACCTTATTGACTAACTTGTTAAAATGTTAGTCATTTAGAACATATGGATGTTTTGACAAGATTATCTTTATTTGAAATGGTGCTGATTTCAAATATAAGTACTCTTATTGACCATACTCAAGACGTTTTTGCCTGTTTTGGTTAATTATGGGCCCGAAAATGTAAATTTCGACCATTTACTCAGAACGTTCATTGATATCGTGATATTTTGGAGGAGGTCTTACACTGAAAATATTATTGTGTCAATTGACCAAAAAATATATAGTCATGTAAATGGTCTAGTATGACCAATTACAACTTGTCATGCATGCATTGATTGACTAATTATAATTAGTCATGCAAAATGGTCTAGTATGACGAATTTCTCCAATAATTAGTCATGCAAGAAATGTTGTCATGCATATCTTTTTCATTTTGCAAAATACCTGCCATACCCACTATCAGCAATCAGGGTCACGTTTACAGATTGTACGGTAGATCAATGCAGTAACTATAAATATACATCGAGCCCTTCATTATATCAGGTAACTGGCCACTTCAAAGATAACGGGCTTCCAGACAGCCTGTTATCTTTAAAGTAATAACGGTCTCGGGAATTTCTAAAACACATTTGATTGACTGATCCATGATACTACTGAGAGTTTGTGTTATACACCTATTAATAACACATTGAATTGATTATAAGTGACAAATAGCAGCGCATGCACTGTTTATGGTGTTAAATTAGGCAAACTCAGTGAATATACTGAATGTAGTTGCATCACCTTCTGTGAGAATACAAATGTCATCATTTGAATATATCTTCATGGTATGGAAGAAAAAGAATGATAATCATCATCAATGTCAACGTCGTCTTCATAATGTTGTTCTTGTTTTCTTCATCATTCTTAAATATTAACTTCGGCATTGGAATTTGATTTGCCACACTTACGATTTTTGCACAACATAGGCCTACCATCATTTTAATTTGTTAAATCTTATCTGTGGGTCCTGAAGATTTATTTGAACATTCAAAATGCAAGTCAAAGAGTCAAAGTGTCAAATAAGTAGGGCACTTATAGTAGTCTAGGGTGGTTTAAAAGTGGATAAGAGATGTTTTCTTCTGTGTCTACATCCACTCACCAGTTCATTTCTGTTGTTTAGGGTTGACATAAGTGGTTTGTGTATGATGAAATACTTTTCCGTTAAGCACAGATTACATCGCTTACTGGTAGTTGAGTATGGCTTGCTTCTAGCGATTATTTTCCACTTTATACTATAATTCACCTTTTTGTCAGCTAGTGACCAGATATATTGGCTTAGTGCTGTGGCGTTTCTTTGGTCTTTATTTTTGAAGCTGCTGGTGTGTCCATAAAATCTTTTTTTGAATCTTTTTTTGAATCTTTTTTTGAATCTCTTGTAATATAAACCTGGTATATCCACCTGTGTTATAACCATTATGTGCTGTTTAAAGTACGATATGACTATTTTTGACACTCTACGCATAGCAACTGAGGAGTGTGGATGGCCTAACTTCCATCCATACGAAACAAATTTGTATTGCAATGATGTGTTAAGTCCACCACTAATTTTGAAATATATATATATATATATATAAATAAAAGGCTGGTGCCGCCACTGATTCCAAGTTTATATGACCTACCAAACTGAATAGTGCATTCCAGGTTATCTAAACAACTAGACATATGCTGAATCGTTAAGGGGCTACACATCGACACTTAGTGAACAACCACATTTCACACTTGGCTAATCCTGATCTTATTGACCTTAAATCCCGAGCTTAAATGGTTGATATCGGGTCATCAACGTCGTTTAGTATCTAAATAATCATGGACGTTACCTGTTGCATTACCTCCGATACGTTTAGGGCTATAATAAATTGTTGTCAATTTCTGTCAGACAATTAAAGTTTCAGCCGGTGAATTGGGAGTAAACCTGTAGATTTGATTAGTTTACTTGTGTTATCCATTTCGTTTAATTCCAACCGTTTTCTTACCATTGATCGTTTTAATTTCAATATATAGTAATTATGGAGTTACTCGGTATTCTTGCTATTTTCGTCGCCATGAGCACAGTGAATTCACACCGTGAGGATCTGCATCTTACCATCCTGCATACTACTGATGTTAGCTCCCGTTTTGAGCAATTCGATTCAAGAGGCAATAACTGTACGGAAATACTCGCTGAGATGGGTCAATGCTTTGGAGGAGTTCCTCGTCGGGGTACAGCCATCAATCAAGTTCGGGAGGAGCGAGATGATATTAACGTGCTGTTATTGGATGCCGGGGATCAGTTCGTAGGAACGTGGTTTAATTTCTTTCTAGGAAGAGCTACGTCGTATTTTATGAATAGACTGGGATATGATGCAATGGTAAGTAGGGCGACGTCCAAAATTCTACTGCTTCCAGAAATGGAAAGCCGCAATAGTTGTGTCGCTACCTTCGTTATGATTGTAAATGATATTGGTTGGAGAAATATTAAAAATACAACTCTTTTAATATATGTTTTAACATGACTGTATTATAACTATTCTCACGCGGCTATTAGTTTTACCATGCACAAAACAGATTTTTCGGCAACCTTTCCCAACTTTCGAGGTCTATCAAGAGGATTACTGTATCAATACTATGCATGTTTGTACTTATTTCAGTGCATTTCACATGTGATTCCAAATATGGTAATGAAATTCCACAATTTTGACATTTTTGAAACATTTTGTGAAATTTTGGAATGTCTTAAAATTTAGGAATATTCCTCCTAAGTTGGACTTAGGAACAATTATCGTTCCTAAGTCAATAAATATTCCTAACTTTAGGAACATTCCTAAGTTCTATTTCAAAAGCAACTTAGGTAATAACATTTTCCTTTCTTGGCTTAAATTGTTCCTAACTTTAGGACTGATCCTAATTAGACCTAAATAAAGTTCCTAAGTATCACCTGATTATTTAGCGGGAAATTTGCCATTAAAACAACAAAGTTGATTGCATGTTTACAATTTGCTCGTGAGATTTTTGAAGAAAATGGCAATGTTTGAGGCATTTAGACTTCAAAGGGTGAATGAGAGGGCTAGGAGAAGGGAGAGAATATTCAGGGACAGAACAAACCCACCTGACCTATGGAACGATGAGGAAATGCATGCTAAATACATATTTAGCAGGCTTGTCGTGAATGAATAACGTCAATATAATGTTTTGTTTCTCGAAAAATGAAAATAAATCAATTGCACTTGCGCAAATGTTGATATGCTCACAATAGTTCTCCCCCTATACGGGGTTGTACCATATTCCCAGATCATTATCATTATCGGTTTTATTCAACAGACCTTTGGAAACCTTGAATTTGCCAACGGACCCGATGACAATCTTATTGCTTTCTTACAAGATATTAATTTTGATATGGTCAGTGCTAATCTAAATGCAACTCTTGAGCCAGTGCTGGAAAGTCTCTTCAACAAAAGCACAATTAAGATCATCAATGATCAACAAGTCGGAATACTTGGATATTCGCACGAACGGCTTAACATAATCACAACTCTTGGTAAGTGCTATTAATTACTGCATATTTCATCATGCGACAGCAAAGAGAAAATACTCCTTTGTATTCAAAGACCCTGGTGTATCCATAACCTTTCCAGCATAGTCCTACTTGTGGTTTTGTCATGTTCGTGGTGTTCGCGGTGTAGAGCCTTTTTCATCGCTGCACCGAAGGAATGGAATGCTCTTCCCGAACATGTCCGACGTGCTACATCAGTGCAAGGTTTCAAAACGTCATTGAAGACATATCTTTTTAATTTATGAATTGTGCATAGTAGACTGTGTATGTACGAACTATTATAATACTCTCATGTATTGTTCATTGTGTTAATGTACTGTGGTTTTTAATGATTATTTATTTATATTTGTATGATAAGTTGTTGTTGTTGTATTTGTACTTTAAGTTATTTCTGATGTATATTCTATGATGTATAACTTCTTTATTATGTTCTTATATTTTTCATATATGTATGTTATGCACCTCGGGGTTGTGTTCACAATGTGAGGCGCATTATAAATGCCCTTTTATTATTATTATTATTATTATTAGGGATTAATGTGGACATTTGAATTTAGGAAATAAGCTAATCACTGCTTAGGCTGTGGTTTTAAAATATAAATTGCGTACACGATTTGTGGTTGGTCGGTAAAAAGCCGACGCATAATGGCAGATGACGTCTACATGTAGTGAAAAGTATCCTCTTCTGGATCATATGTAGAAATATTTGTAACAGTAGTTCTGGATAGTGCTGTTCCATTTTAAATACAAATATCTCTATGGAAGACAGGGAGTGTGAATTTCAAATTTGAGATCTATGCCTGTGTATGGATTTCAAATGGAATAGCCAAATGACCGAGTATGTATGACGTCATGTGAACATTATCCCCATAAACATGATAAAGAATTCTGGTTATATTGGCGTTGTCAGAATCCATGCTTTCAGAAAATACCAAACTTACGATATATACAGTTGCAGTGTTCATCCCAAACTTATTTGAAGCCAATCTGCAGGTGATATTTGAATTTTGTTTAATAAGGGACAATTGCTTTATTTTGAACTGAAATGTAGGTAATGCCGTCTTCACTGATATAGTAGAAGCTGTGCAAGCGGAAGTGGATAAGCTGACATCTCAGGGAATTGACAAGATTATAGCAATTAGTCATCAATGGGGATCTATTGATAGGGATATAGAGGTGGCGCGAAAGGTTAAAGGCATTGACATCATAGTAGGAGGAGGTCAAAACCACTTTCAATATTCAGGTGAGCACATATAGTTTTAGTTTACTTAAAAAAGATTTTCTTGTTAAGAGTTTTCAAGATCATCGTGTCACGTGGCGTGATGTTCAACATTTATAAAGTATAGTCCGTGTTTACATCATACAATCTATAATACAGTGATAATGTGATTACATCGGTTCATGGGTCAATGATCGGTCCAGTTTACACCTTTGACATGTGATGACATCGTATGGGAAACAAAGTGAACATCGTCTTATGTACACAGTGGATTCAGTGATTACATGCTTTATTTCTATTTGGATAGTTTTGAGGCTTATTTGAGGGATATAGGTAAAAAATGGTCTTTGGAGATTATTAGCAATGCGCTTAGATTTCTTTTTTACATCTGGGGTGGAGTTGCAGACAACATTAGATAATCAATTATTGTTTCAACTACTTAAATCTGAGTATACACTACTGTTGCCAAAAATTGATTAGATCTATCAGCAATCAGTAGATCGTCAAATACGTGACTCTGATTGCAAAAAGAGCATCTAGCAACACTGCAACTAAGCAACCAACATTACGTGTTGCAAACAGCAGATCGTCTTCACTCCACATCAAGCGTTGATAAAAGAAACAGCTCGTTTCCGAAACGTTCACACAAGTAAGTGTTTTTTCTTGGACAAGATATAAAGAATTTCATAAATCAATTGTTAATAGAAACAAAGCATCAAGGTCTAAAACAGCGTGAAATCGCTCAAGCGTAACAAACATTTTATACCCTTGAAATGTAAGTAAGATAAAGAATCATTATCAGTTATTTGAGCAACCATAACTAAGGACAATTAAATAAAACTACGAACCTCTAATACCATTGATTTTATAATGAAAAAATAATGAAATTTGGGCATCGATGAATAATTTCGAGACAGCCTGTATACACCTAACATTTAAAGGAATCTCGAGTTATGTTACAGTTTAGGCCAATACCAAATCATTGCTTAAAAATAGCTTCTACAATAGCCCAGCTTGATTTTGAACCGTGATACATAAGTGGACCTTACTATGGATATGAATAGTCAATTTTGATACAGTAAACAGCAAACAGAATATGGTACATAATGTATACGTTCAAAATAGAAAGTTTTAATGACCTTGGTACGTTGTGTTTAACCTCTGTTTTTTTACCTAGTTCAATTCATTCCCTACGTGATGGGTGTATTGTGTAAAAAACCGGGGTGCTCTGATTTTGAATTGAAAGTTATACAATGCACGCTTGTGCATCTATGCGCCATCTGTTCACCCTACGCTGTGCTAGACACATCTGTCCACCCTACGCTGTGCTAGACACACATTCAGTTTCTTGATCTCGTCTCAGGGGAAGACTCAACATCGAAAAATATTAATGCTACTGATATTCAACGTGAAATTGATTTCCCAAAGCAAACAAAAAAAACGCTTAAAATCTCTCCCCCCCCCCCCCCCCCCCCCCGATGAGACACAATACAACTATAAGGCGCTTTAATAGTGTCATTTTTCCTAAATTCCTTTTATGCTAGTGTCAGACGTTATGGTAAGGTGAACTTCAATTCACCCACTCATAGAAAGCAACAAATTGACCTTCCAAACCTGTTGCAAGGTTCACCTACAATATAATGCTAATAGTAAAGGGCTATTCCAGTTGAACTCCTTACGCCCCCTATGGAAGATATAACCTTAATATTCAACACAGGGAGTGTACATTTCAAATCGAGTAGCCCATGGGGTTAGGGGTAACCCCATTTAAAACCCCGGGTTTTAATCCAACTCCCTGTGAGGACGATTAAGGTTGTGTCTTCCATACTGGGTGTATGGATTTCAAATAGAAGAGCCCATGGCAAGTCGGATGAAGAGTGGTACGGTGTAGATCCAAAACACACTTACATTATACGCAACAATAATGACGTGGTCAGGCCCGTCAGATGGGGGGGGGGGGCGACGGTTGCGATCCCCCCCCCCCCCCCCCCTTGATTTTTGGTTTTTGGTTTTTTTGTTTTGTTTTTTAAGGTAAAAATTGCGTTTTTCTTAGTTTCAAATATCAATGATAGTAAAACTACTCATAAAACATTGACTACAGTGTTTTTTGGACTGCGAAATTGTGTGTCCGTGCGAAAAAAATTTGACGTGCGAATTTGTTTGACTTCTAGTGTCTTACGGGGATGGTGGTAGAATAAAGCATAAAGGTTGATCCTTGATATATTCTGTCAAAGCAAAGACGGAACCGTCCTTGGTCAAAGCCTCGTTGCATGCAGTGGGACTTTTGGCGGTATATTCTTTGTGAAACAATTTCATAAGTTAGACTGGTGTCAAGACCCCATTACGGAAAGATTTTGCGCTAGATTAGTTCTGTGCCGTCTTACACCAAGGAAACACTTTTAATTGACAGTCGCCAGGCTCAATACATTTTTGGTCTATTCACATGGTTGGTGTTTGTTTTTGGTTTGGTTTTGGTTTTGTTATCCAAGTGATACTCGCTTGGGTTATCATGGTTAGAATTGGGGTATTCCTGACGGTACGCCTTATAAACGGTTTGTGAAAAACAGATGTTGATTGAATAAAATATGTTAATGAGATATACATGTTTTATCTCTTGCTAGCCCTACTTATAGTTTAGAATATATAGTTAGAACTGATGAACAAGCATGCCAATACAGTAAATTATCTTGAAGAAGAAGAATGCATAGTAAATGCTGTAACATAATTATTACAAATGCATTTGTTTTGTGAAAAACAGAAGTGAATTAACCACAACAATTGAATAATCATAATAATGAGTGTCTGTTTGACGATTCAATATTGAAATTCGGTCAATGATGTCACTCACGTGCATTTAAACAGGTTTGGACAGTGATATTTGGTTATTCCATACACCCTCTATGGAAAACTTGACCTTAATCTTCCCCACATGTGAATTTTAAATGGGGCTACCTATATGGGTGACTCCATTTGAAATTCACACTCCCTGTTGCAAGATCAAGGTCATGTTTTCCATATGGGGTGTACGTAGCTCAACTGGAATAGCCCATTGTAGCGTCGTCCTATCTCATCAGCACAATCGGGTGGTGCAAATTAAATTATCGAACGATTAGAACATTAACACTTTTGATCGATTTTAAGGTTGTACATTCTACATGCTACACCAAACTGTGTTTCAGTATCAAGCGATACTGAAACGTTTTACACATGATACCAGTAGTGATTTGTCCCCGTATTGAACAATACTTGTACATAATTGTGTTCCAGTATTGGCTAATACTGGAACATTTTGTACATGCCAGTATCGTCCGATAACTGTGTAATCCAGTATCAGGCGATACTAGTACAGTTCAGAATCTAGGACCTAAAATACATTCTTTTCGCATATAGTACTCTATACTCTTCCCTTGCCGTTGGTCGTCTGTGTTAATATCATGGTAGATAATAGACTGCCTGCCATGGTTGGTGACGATCTAGTCCTTCTCAAAGACATCTCGCAAAGGGCGCTCACATTTTTTTAAAGGTGCTGACACCATCACAACGCCTTGATGAAAGACTAGTGACAATCTGTTATCCACGGCTCCTGCATGTTCAAAATGTGGACCTCAAAACATACATTCGTCGCTGCTTAGCCTATGTATATCATCCCGGATAATGATCAAATAATGTTTATATCGATCAGTAGTTTTTCTAAAAAATGGCATCGATCTGTATGATGCAGTAAACTATTAAATGTATAAACGTACAGAATCGATGATTGTTTGATTTCGAATTTCCATCGATGGATGTTTTACGATGTTCATATTGTCCGCCTGATACAGGATGTCCGCCTGATACGGAGATTGCCTTGGATGACTATCCCTTAGTGATACAACCAGACGATGATCCAGAGGGCACAGTTCTGATCGTACACGGAACAGTATATGCCAAATATCTTGGACGATTGAATGTTATCTTTGACGAAGAAGGCCGGGTGTCAGAGTGGTACGGTAACCCGATTCTTTTGAACAATGAAGTAGAACAAGGTAACTTGATTATTAGCCTAGTGGGCCGTTCATACTCTGGTCGATTTGGCCATAGAAATCTATTCATCTAAGTAAGACTTCCACAGGACTCCACGATTCATACCAGATCATTATTTAAGAAAATCATATACTCAATGATTTTTAAATACATTCCCCACTAACCCCCTCACTCCCCACATACACCCTACACAATCCGACTCCACACACACAAGGAATACTAAATGGGCATCTGGAAACGAATCGAAATGATCCGTCACGAATATTTAAAATAATTGCTCTTACCGTTTGAAAAGTGTATCTAGTTTCGTACATTACTATTTTGAATTCTACTGTCTTCTGCCCTGTGTAATTTAGGTTGTATTTACATAAAATTGCAATAAACCGATGGAGTAGTTAAACTATAACAAATAATCCTCGTTTAGATCCAGACCTGCTCGCTGAAATAGTGGAATTGCGTCAAGACATCCTGGCTGTTACTGATAGGCAAATTGGCAAATCAATAGTTCATCTGCAGGGCTCTCCTCGAGGTAACTTGGTGTGTCGACAGAGAGAATGCAATCTCGGTAACCTGATAACCGACGCTACTGTAAGGTACTGGATGACCAACTATAGTGAAACTGAATGGAGCGATCTGACTATGGCTGTGCAAAACGCAGGTGCAATCAGGGATTCTATTCGTAGAGGTAAGATGGTGTCAGATCAAAATTAGTTTTATGCAAACCACGTTTGAAATTATCATTACCATTATAATGGATTACAAAATATATATGAAATTCAAATGCCGATATCACGCTCTACAAGGTAATGAAATGATATTCTATAATTTTTGGAATAA
The DNA here is from genome assembly GCA_035610835.1 of Ophiura sarsii. Lineage (NCBI taxonomy): Eukaryota > Metazoa > Echinodermata > Ophiuroidea > Amphilepidida > Ophiuridae > Ophiura > Ophiura sarsii. The sequence goes on along the minus strand of CM069441.1, from coordinate 108,330,773 downwards.
AATTCGGGTGAAACTAAACTGCTCACAAAAAGTTAGGAAACTTTTTTTAATCAAGTATATTTTTATTATTTATTACCCTCTTGTATTATGGTGCATATCAATGGAAAGCTGAAGTGTTTTTCTTTAAAATGATACCAAATGTGCATTTATGACATGTTGCTGGACTTGGCCACATTGAAGAGAATGAGACAAAGTCACAAATCAAATGTGCCAAAATTTAGTAATTTTGTGTTACTGTTTGAACCAATGGCACGGGCTCTCTCCAAATCTGTTAACCGCGGCATATTGAAACTGCAAAACGTTTACCGTGTCTCAGAAAAATTTACAAGTTATAGGCCTAAGCCTTTCATTACTTACCTTCATGACCTTCCACCTGGAGTCATTGTTAACCCAGTCTTGCAAATACCCAAACAATGGTTTTCTAAAGAGATGAGGGTTATCTTGTGTGTGTTGTGCTCACTATTGCACATCTTTGTGTATAAACCATTCATAATGGTTCTCAAGCATGACTGGTTTGATTATTGATCATTACCTATTGACTGTTTAGCACAGATAACGGTAATTTTGGCACATTTGATTTGTGACTTTGCCTCATTCTTATTCATGTGGCCAAGTTCAGCAACATGTAATCATTGCAAATGTGGTATGATTTTAAAGAGGAACACTTCAGCTTTCCAATGATATATAACATATACAAAGAGGGTAATAAATAATAAAAATATACTTTATTAAAAAAAGTGTCCTAACTTTTTGTGAGCAGTTTAGTTTGTATTCTGCCAATTTTGTTACCATAATCCACAAGTTATGTTATCCTTACTCTTGGACACGTGATGTTGTTAGGTGTTATCGTTCACCATGACGCCTACAAAATACCGCTCAACTAGTTTGAGAATTGACATATATTTAATTTCAGGTCCTATTCTATTCCGTGATATAACTGACGTCCTTCCATTTGGTGGCACAGTAGACGCCGTTGAATTAGAAGGAAAGTACATCCGGGAAATGCTGGAACATTCTGTGTCTGGTTACCCGACCTCGGGAGCGTTCTTGCAAGTGTCAGGTCAGAAACAATAATGATAATATTGTTAAATGTGTCAAACCAAGAATGTCCTTAAATAGAATACCAAGTTACCTAAGAAGTTATTCTTTATCATATTTATAGACACTGTGGCGTGTCATAGTTTCACTGTTAACTAAAGTTTGTAACGTACCGATGAATTGTTTTTGTAAAAATATATCTATCTTTTATTTAGCAACCGGCATTAGCTTGAAACCTTTCCATAACAACTGCTCTTGGTGATATTTATCAAGCCTTTTGTAGATCTTATTGACTTTAGTGGCATCGTCACTCAAGTATGTGAAGTACCATTTAAATCGATCATCTCTCGCTGGGAGAATCCTTAGGTGCAGTAAAAGATCATTTCTATTCTGGAACATTGCTGAAACATTGGGCTGTTTTAGTTTAACCCCATACGCCCCTATGGAATACATGACCTTTGTCTTCCACAAAGAGAGTGCGGATTTGAAATGGAGCCTTACCTATGCATGTAATCTCATTTGAAATTGACACTCCTTGTGAGGAAGATCACGGTAATGCCTTAAATAGTGGGTGTAGGCCTATGCATTTCAAATGGAATAGCTCAATTGTATGATTCAAATACAATTTGCACGCCACTGTTACATTATATAATCCATGTAAAAATGTAAAAATCAATCAACATCAATTGTTCATTCATTTTAAATAGGAATCCGGGTCACTTTTGACGTATCAAGAGACCCGTATGATGGCCGAGTAGTTGACGTGTTTGTACTCTGCACCGAGTGTAAGATACCTAAATATGTTCCGCTCGAAGATGACAAGTCGTACCGTATCGCCATACCAGCATTCTCTCTATCGGGCGGTGACGGATATGATGTACTTCGTGACAATGCACGTAACCGCACTGAAGGTAAGACACACATCAACATTTGTATTTCAATATCGTTAACAGTTTAAGCGGCTCAGGATTTTTAAAATACTAGGCAATAAGATAAGGCCACATTAAAAAAAACTAGTACATATGGCTCATACGTTTAAGTGACTTGTACGTTAGACTTATACGATAGTCGCCAAAGTATTTTTTGCATCACCTTACGTACAATCAACCTTAGAAATTGAACTAAGATATTGCAAATATTGCAATATTTTTATGAAAATAATTGAAAAATGGTTTACTTCAATTTTATTGGTGCATGTACGTATGGTGATGCAAACATTATTATGGGGACTACCGTATATGTCTCACGTACAAGTCACTTAAACGTTTAAGCCATATGTACTAGTTTTTTCAGTGTGGCCTTAGTGCAGTCAATGCATTGTGTGTGCCTTACAATGTGTGTTTGGATATGCCTTTGCTGTAGCCCAGACCCTGGTTTTTTTTTCAAATCTAGTGTTATATCTATGGGGAATATCATGTTTTAGCGCTCCCTTTAAAGCTCACGCATTGTGTACGTTTCTCTGTTCTAGCGCTCCCTTTAATGATCACGCATTGTATACGTTTCCCTGTTCAAGCGCTCCCTTTAAAGCTCACGCATTGTGTACGTTTCCCTGTTCTAGTGCTCCCTTTAAAGCTCACGCATCGTGTACGTTTCCCTGTTCTAGCGCCCCCCCCCCCCCCCCCCCCGGGCGCTCCCTGTATAACTCACTCATTGTGTACGTTTACCTAGTTTAGCGCTCCCTTTAAAGCTCACGCATTGTATACGTTTCCCTGTTCTAGTGCTCCCTTTAAAGCTCACGCTTCCCTGTACGCTTCCCTGTTCACGCTTCCCTGTTTCCCTGTTCTAGCGCCCCCCCCCCCCCCCCCCCCCCCCGGGCGCTCCCTGTATAACTCACTCATTGTGTACGTTTATCTAGTTTAGCGCTCCCTTTAAAGCTCACGCATTGTGTGCGTTTCCCTGTTCTAGGGCTCCCTGTATATCTCACTCCTTGTGTACGTTTCCCTATTCTAGCGCTCACTCCCCGTATACGTTTCCCTGTTAAAGCCTGTTAAAACTCACTAATTGCCAGTGGCGTAACAGCCGGGGGGGCAGGGGGGGCACAGTGCCCCCCCCTGAAGGTGCTCAGCAGGAAATTCAAACCTACCCACCAGGAAAAATGAGGGGAAGGGAAAAGAGGAAAAGAAGGGGGAAAGGGAAAGAAAAGAGAGAGAGAAAGAGAGAAAGGAAAAAGGGAGGAAAAAGAAGAAGGAAAAGGAGAAAAAAAGGGGAAAGAAAGAAAAGAAAGGGAAAGAAAGAAAGAAAGATTTTTTTTGACCGTGCGAAATTTTGTGACCGTGCGATTTTTTTGTGACCCTACCCCCCCCCCCCCCCCCCTCCCCCCCCCCCCCCCCCCCCCCCCCCCCCCCCCCCCTTACACTTACATGAAATTCACGAGGTGACTGACTGGGGAAAAATTTGGGGCAACCTTTTACGAAAAATTCTGGGACGGAATTATTCTAACCAGGAAATTTTTGGGCTGTGCCCCCCCCTGACAACCAACCTCTGTTACGCCCCTGCTAATTGCGTATGTTTCCCTGTTAGAGTGCTTCCTTTAAAGCTCACTAATTGCGTATGTGTCCCTGTTCTAGCGCTCCTCTTTGAGCTCACAATATTGATTTTGTATTCTTCCATATTTCATTCATTTTTCTTGTATACATCAGGGCCTGTGGTGACTGAAATGCTTGCGGAATACATTGAGAAATTCACCCCAATTTATATCGGTATTGAAGGGCGCATCAAGTTTGTATAGCTCCGTGTCATAGCTACCAGCACCACAACTGATCAATGTTTCGTTTCCCATTCTGATCCAAGAGATAGCTGCAGCACCTTATCAATTGTAATCGCAGTGATGAAGTGTATATCTATGATGATTTATACATGGTGTATTGGGCAAAGCGCTTGTGATTCTAATAACATTAATTGATATTAAAATGTGTTAGGAATTGTGGATTGGTTATAGGAATTACGGAAATCCTTGTTTGATGTCAAATATTTGTAATTTTTTAGACAAATCTCGAACTCCTCATATTCTTATAACACAATACCCTACAGCACTCGTAAAGTCTCCTATACGTGCATCGAGCCCTACCTATTGTGTAACAACTATTTATGTATTTAACTGAAACGCATCCCAACTGCAAGTGGGCGATGAAAAAGAAGAGGCGAAATTGGAGATTTTTTTACTCTTCTTTTTCATCCCCCACTTCACTTTATTACACTTTACAGTTTTACTCATCCCTATACACCTTCGGGTATCCTGTTAATGGTATTCATTGTTCCAGTTGCAACTAGTTTCTCATACTTGTATTAACTATTTTCAGTTATCAAAAAAGAAACTTTATTCTATAAGTAGCCCTTGTTTTCAAAACATTTGGTTTAAATAAGTATGCCTAGTGTCAACTTACCCACATCTAATTACAAGTAGAGTAATGGACAAATATGATGGTGGCCATTATGAAATTATTCCCAAGGTAGCGTTGTCGTACATCACACAATTAACAGCCAAACTAAAATCAAAATAAACAAGTGCAAAATAATTTCACTTCAATTCAAATTGAACATGTTGGCAACATTTGGCGGCCAATTTTAAATCGCTTTAAATAATTTTCCTCAATTTGTGATCTAGAATACTGAATAATCGATCATAACACTCATTTCACCCAGATAACCAAAAACAATACAACTCGTTGTAAGGAGAGAGATATGACCATACTCTTTTAATGTAAACAAAACATTTATTTTGTTTTCAATTGCGATACTAATAATTTGACCATCATGCGGAAAATTGGCGATAATTTTATAATTTACATGATTTCAGCCTTCAAGTTGCAAATGTGAAGACTAGAAGCTTGATAAGTTGTATGCGCGATGTTAGACAATGTTCATATTTACTAAATTTACTATAATTGTGTTTCTAATTGTTATAAAAAGATTGAACTTATCCTACAAATTTTACATTTTACTGTTCTTAAGTATAAAATGTGATGAAAATAATCTAGACAACTTTTATAATATATTTTGTGTAAAACTTTGGTCTCATCTGGCATATTATTTGGTGTAAAATAAAATCTTGAACCATAAAAACACGTTAATCCGTGTCATTTTGTAGGGGAGAATTGATTTCATGTAAATTATGTGCTGTCTGAATCACTCAATATGAGCAAACTTGGATGGAAGTGTTCCCAGACTAATGTTACGTAATTGCTCATTTCTCTAGAATTACCGAACCGAATCACATCCGGTTTTCTTTAACGTATAGCAAACTATTTTGCCTTTATTTTGTTGCTTGAATTATTATATTCTGACACTTATTCAGAAAGTTACAATCCTCTAAAGGTGCGTTGTAATTTCTTCTGAGACACCCTGTATATATAAAGCAAGCGGCATTCTCGACTGCACATTTTTTGAATAAACCGTTATGAACCTAGTTAAATGGTTACAGAGTTGCGATGTTAAAACACCCCATACATTTGTCTATATATAACACTTTATTTAATGTTTCTAATTACTTCATATAAACATCATTTAGTACTTATAATAAGCTATCTTGATAATTAGCAAGCTTGTCGTGTCACTGGGGAAGCTAGTCATAATGACAATGATGGCCCAATGGTTAAATACACAAAAGCAGTGAATTAAATACATAAATCATGGTATTTCGTCATCACAAATATCTTTACAGACACCATTCATAATACCGAGGTTTTAAACCATTCTAAAGCAATTTAATTCCATATTGTAATCATTCAATGGCAGCAATTGTGGTAATAGGCCTAAAATGCCTCCAAGTTGTCAAATAACCGGAAAGAATGTGACTTTTTCACATTCTATGCAATTTCAATACCGAGTCAAGATTCATTGACACTAGCAACTAATTTTCCAAATTGAGTTTTTGCAGATGGACCAGTTACCCCATACACCCTCATGGTCATGTTGGTCCACTTGCCCCCAAAATGACTCAGCACTTTGTCGAGATGAAAAATTATTCAAGCACGCCTGGGACATAATAAATTTTACACCAAAATGTTTCAAAACAAACCATCATTTGTCATGATAATAAATAACTCCATAACCTTTCAGGAAAAAAAGCAAAACTGCATTTTTGTTAGCCATTACATAGTTTTCTGTAACCAGCGAGCATCTTTGAATTCACAATTATTATGGCGTTCGCGCGCGTGGAATAAGAAATGGTATATTTTGTTATTTGCAAATGCATAAACTAATAACTGTAACGAAATAATATCCGTGATAATGATTTAAGTTGTAGCATTCATTAAATGATAATATTGACCGCAAATCCAAACCACCAATGTCCCAAGATAGCAACATGTGCTATTTTTTGATCGTTACAACCACAACCTATGCTTTTAATCAAATTTCGAAAAGTCGCTGAGCACACTACAAAATAGCACCAATCAACTGCAATATAACTGTTGCATATCTATCAATCATATAAAAGTACATCAAACATGATTTAAACACCGCTTTATAAATCGCCCATACTATCTTTAAATTTTCAATCAGTCACTCAAGGAGGTGGATTCAAAGATGAAGAGAATATCACATGTGAAAATACCCTTAAGTTTCAAATATTTTTGGCATGTAGAAGCTGTAAAATGGCAACTTTTCGCGCGCTATGCTAGTATTTATCTATGGATATCATTATAGAAGCCCGTTTAAAACATATAAAAAGTTATTACAAGTGACCCAAGACACGCCAACAGTTCTCCTAGAAATCTTATAAATATTGTCATCTTTCATTAAAACAATACTGTTGGTTAGATAATGCTTTTGGGTAGACCTAGTTTTGTGAAAATGTATAAATCTCTCATAAGAAATAACCTAAAAACGATTAAAATAAAATAACAATTAACTTACAAATTTATGTTAAAAATAAATGAAATCAGGAGCTCAGCATTTTGACTCACCGTGAATGAGAGACATATAAGTATCTCGTCATAAAAATATAAAGATTGAGCACACGGTGCGATGATAACTAATACCCGAAAGGTATCTTGTTATCATTTTTGGCAAAAGTTTGAAATGTTTGCATATTTCTGAATCAAAATAATTATTATGTTTCCCATTTTTCAACATGCTCAATGTCACCTAGTGCATTTTTGCCTTAAAAGGTTAAATACTAAACACACCACTGTTACGAACCTGTGTGTTACAAATGACTGAAAAGTAAATTCCAAACTTTTATCAATGACCGTATATCATAATCATATGGCACCCCACTTATTAACAAATAAATACATTCAGAAAAGGTTTGTATTTCAATCATATAAATAAGAAATCATACATGTATCCGTATTATCCCTTTGAACCCCCAGGGCCATTAGCAAAACCATTTTAGGTAGGCCATTATTTTATTACACTTTTCCTAAAATTGTTTTGGTCAAGATTGCTAAATTCAATGGTTTTATATATTGAATAAAAGTGGAATTACTGCGCAGAACATCAAGAGATTATGATGTTATGGTTATAATGCTATAATAATGATTGACGAGAAAATAGCAATTTTATCCTTTTGATTGTTCACGCTCAGGATATTATTCAAACACCAACCCAGTTATTTACTGAACGCATTGTAAGTAAACCTCGTCGAGTTTTGGTTTTGGAAAAATACCATAGGCCTTATTTAAATCTCAAATAACGAAAATGAGAAAATAAATGATTAAATAAATATGAATAGCCCAATTGATTGAATAAATGATTATATAAAGAGAGAAATCAAGAAATCAAGAAAGCAAGAAAGAAATCAAGAAAGCAAGAAAGAAATCAAGAAATAAAAAAATCTAGAAATCAACTATACACATTGTATTATTGTTTAAACAGAGCCTGTACAACATTTGTCTTTACTCATCATATTGTAAATTAATATGCTTTGTTATTAGTAAACAAGAAAGAAAAATTGTCCATTTTAGGCTGGAACGAACTATAATCACAAGACCTTGATAACCTTATATAATTGTTTATCGATAGGTATGGTATACATGCCTAACTAATATAATAGTAGTGGCCTTTAATGGTCTATTGCATTTGTAAAGATAGACAATAATCATAATTATAGCGAGGCGACCGAAGGGGCAGAGGGTCTCAGCTATATACGAATATTCAAAGGGTCACAGTTTCGGGTCATTGAGAGGCACGATTCCAGAACCCATGTGCTAGCTAGGCTTAGCATTCAGTAACTGCGCTGAGTTATCCTGCTACATCCCATGTAGAAGTAAAATGCGACAAGAAGAACACAACCTGAAGAACACTATAGGTGAGTTGATATTAATACTATAGTCTATCCATCTGAGAGCGATCTTTGGTGCTCGGATGGGCAGGGGAGATGAGTAAAAATAAGATGTGCTGTCTTCTGGCGTATATTTGCTAGTTGTCGAAGGATCCCATTTTATTCCAACCTCCGGTCGAACCTCATCTATAATGTGAATTGAAACAACTAAGCTGCCTTATGCAAACACACACAACACTGTTCCAATGCATATTATTCTCATCACACACATGCACATAGCAGCTATGTCTAGTGTACCATTCAAAGAGAGACAAATATCGAACCATTTGCGTATTATCTGAAATCAAAAGGCTTTGAAATCGTCACCTGTGATTTCGGCCTATGAATATAATCACAAAGCTGAAAAAGATCGAAAGTGATGGACTTTGAACATTTACCATAATCGTCACCTGTGATTTCGGCATATGAATAGAATCACAAAGCTGAAAAAGATCAAAAGTAATGGACTTTTAACATTTAGCATATTGTAGGAGGCCACATTTAATTTTTTATTTGCTATCTTGTAATGTTTCCAACAGTAAATAATGTATATTTTCACTCGGATTGGCCGGGCTTATAGTAAGATAAAATGGTTGTAAAATGATATGAATCTCCGTATCCCTATGTTCTGTCTGCATGTCCGAATCAATCACATTTCCTTGTTAAGTATAGAAAGAAACAAATACGCTTACAATGATATGGTATCAATATTGAAAGGTATGATTTTCATATTCAAACAAATATTATACAATTTGAACGTTGACAAACTAAATAAAGTTTATTTTCTGACTTATAAAATGAAAGGTTGTCTTCATCGGGGTCTATCACTCTACATGTACCTGTTCGTAGAGGCCTGTAGTTACAGTAGGTGGGTAACATAATTGTCTTTTATTATGGCCGTTTTTCACTCTACTGATTCCATCGATATTTTCGTCAGAAAATAGCCTCCTCTCCCAGTCAATGGAACGGCTGGGTCACGTGGTTGGAAGATCGGTCTCAGATGGATAGACTATAATAGGCTATGATTTGGTTGTTCACGTATCCGAGACAAGTATGACTATAGTCTATCCATCTGAGACCGATCTTCCAATCACGTGACCCAGCCGTTCCATTGACTGGGAGAGGAGGCTATTTTCTGACGAAAATATTGATGGAATCTATGGAATCAGTTTGAATGAAAAATATCCATAATAGAAAATAATTATGTTTAACACATACACTTAACATTAAAATCCAGGTTGTACCATGATATTATACCTAACTGCGGATGAATACCTACTCAATTGACCGATGCTTATACCATTTTGCCAGTCTGTTTGTGAAATATGTTTGTAATTTCTGGCTGCGTATCCCTTGATGTTAGCACAAATAATTTCATCCGGATTTATTAAAATCGCAGTCATATTGTTATAGTCTGATTATTTCATGTCCATGCATTATATTTTGCAAGTCGTCAGTTTTGAGATTGTGTCAGTACTTATTTTGACATCATAAAGTTGAGGAATCTACAATGAATGTTATTTTGAGTTAGTCATTCCCTCATTCCTGCCTTTCAGCCTTTGATTAAACTACTTGATGTTGATATTTCGCTCTGAACGTTACATAGTATAATATATCCATGAGTTTCATGAATGTTTGGAAAGGTTTTTACTTATTACTTTTAATACAAATTACAAGATGGCAAATAAAACAATTATTGTGGCCTCCTGCGTTGTGACAGGGACAATCGAATGGAGGGACAAGAAACTATTGTACTATTATATAAGTATGCGTGTTGCGGGGGTACAAATATCATCAGTTGAGCAAGCATACACAATACATTCATGAATGGGCACTGGTACAAATCTCAGCAATCATACTGCACGAGTCGCTGTGTGTCTTGCTCGATACGGATGGACCCTTAGTCGTGTGAAAGCTCGACATGACCGTGAAGTAGGGTACAAATGTGATTTTATTGCTGAAAATCATGGATGAGTAAGTCTAGATTCACACCACCGGGTGCCAAAATGGGCAACTTCTTTTTGATTGACGTCTTAAGCCATAATAATGACAGTTATAATAATGACAAATATATTTGCAACACAAACATCTTGTGTTTGGTATGAAATTAAAGCACGGCCTATAGATTCAAATTCAGGCTAATGACGCAATCGTTTTTATTTTAGCATTTTTAGTGTCTTAGCTGTTCTCAATGTTGTTAGTTTCAAAATATAAGTCTTTGCTTCTATTTCCAGCTTATTTTGAATCACTTTACCCGCAATGTTATGCTATCTCACAGTGTTTCCAAATTAATGAGGCCTAATGTTGTTTTTACATGCCTGTACGCAACTATTCATATGTCCTTAAGAAAATCAGTGGAGAAGTAATATAATGAGAATACCGGTAACTGCTGCAGCAGAGGGTGATTTAAGGAAGCCCCAACATTCACTACGATATGATAAAGGAAGTAATTGACATCAAAATCGCTCCTTTGATTGCCTATTCTTTTGCATGTAAAAGACACCCGATAGCCACTTTTCAAGTGCTTCATTCTCTGCGAAAAATCAGTTGATAAGGATTTTGAAAGCAGATTCCAAAAGATTAGAACGTTCTCTAACATACGAGTGTCACATTTCTCTTATCGACTAATTAATTACTTAGAAACAAGGCATGGTTCCTTCCTAGAAAACTTCTGAAACCATCGAGCTGGCGTATCAATAAACAGGAGTCATGCCCATTCAAACAGTTTTAAACAATGGGATTGATACCCAACATGACTACTGTTCTTTGTTCGCCAAAACTATAAGAAGCTAGTAATTCCATTTCATTCATACGCGTTTACATCACTTTCAAAAAATCCCGCGTCAATTCAAAGAATAATCTGAATGGGCGCGTTAGTGACGCATGGTTGATTCTTTTCTGTAAAGCCGATCGATGAATAAGTGCATGGCCTCTCTATTGTGGTTGACTGCAATACCACTGAATACATGTAGCGCACACGGTCACACAGCTCTGTGATAGTTTCAAAATAATTTACAACACAATTACGTTCATGGTTCACTGATGTTTTTGGTAGCTGTGCGTAGCTACAGTGGCGGACTGGCGGGTGAAATCCATGGTACAACAAATTTGCAAGGGATTATGGGGCTTCCTTAAATCACCCTCTGCTGCTGCAGTATAGGGGTTTCTTATGTTCTGAGGGTGGAATTGTGAAGTATTATATACTGTTGCCTTCAACAAGGCACGGTTTTAATTAAACAAAATAACCACAAATAATGAAGACCATGGTCTCAATCTACTTGTATTAAATATTTGAACGTTTTCAAAAGAAATAATTATCAGTATGCTGATGTGCCTCTAACTCCAAATATATTACTAACAAGCACCTGATGTGTATGGAGACAGGCATTGACAGTTTTACTTGTACCATGGATGAAGTATCACATCTTGAAATAGACAGGCAGGATATAGCGTTTTATGTACGTTACATGAAATTACAGGTGACATGAAATCACAGGTGACATGAAATTACAGGTGACATGACATGTATGAATACATTTTAATCACGTTTGACCTCGTTTGACTTTTGTATGTATTTATTATATAATTTTATATGTATTCCAGGAGTCAACAGCTTAAATTTGATACCAAACATGATATTTTGTTTATAAGACCAACTATATTTGTCATAAATATAACATTATCGAAAAGGGCGTGGCTTGACGTCATTAAAATAAATTTCTGAATCTAGACATTCCCCCTCATGTAACATTTTCAGCAATAAAAATTGCATTTTAACCTACTTCACGGTCATGTCATAATTGTGAAGATATCCACTTGACTACATACCTGTGCAATTCCTACTGAACTACTATACTCTAGAAATGCAAATATATATCATCAAAGAACATCATTTTCCGATTAATTTGGATATTGGATTCAATAGGAACAAAATGTCTATAGTTTAAAACTTCCCAGGAAAAATATTAATTTCTTTGTTCTAGCATGTTTTCAAATTTTTTATAAATCTAAAATTATCACATTTTTCACAAATATACCGATTATTATTAACACTAGAACGTTATTTATTGAACAAATCACGTATAAATTGTATTCAGTTTGACCTAGGCCCAAGTTTTTGGGAAAATTATATTTTGATCATTTTTCGAAAGATTATAGAGCAACCTTTGAGTTCCTTGAATAAAAACACACCGCAACTACTAGAGCTAACCCGCAACACGCATGTTTTGTTCTTTTTTTGTAATTGAATACAATGATGTAACGATACCATAGGCCGTTTCTAGTCCCTCCATTCGATTGTCCCTGGTTGTGATAAATCTTTAAGCTCACCAGTTTCGATCGTTTTCAGCTTTGTGTTTTTATTCATATGCCGAAATCACAGGTGACGATTTCAAAGCCTTTTGATTTCATATAATGCGCAAATGGTTCGATATTTGGCTCTCTTTGAATGGTACACTTAACATAGCTGCTACGTGCATGCGTGTGATGAGAATTATGATATGCATTGGCGCAGTATAATTGTGTATATTATTGCCTAAGGCAGCTTAATTGATTCAATTCACATTATAGATGAGGTTCGACCGGAGGTTGGAATAAAATGGGATCCTTCGACAAATAGCGAATATACGCCAGAAGACCGTACATCTTATTTTTGCTCATCACCCCTGCCCATCCAAGCACCAAAGATCGCTCTTCGATGAATTCACTATAATTATACACTAGATATTTGTATGCGCTAATCAATTGGAACAGTACAATTAATCAATTCGCTTCCGTGATCTAAATTCGACGACATGCCAATGCCAAAAGGTAATAAAAGTCCACTAAATCAAGTTACACGACTTAAGCTATACGAGTCAAGCAAGACCAAGAACGCTCATACGTTAATAACAATAATAATAATTCTTTCTTATATAACGCAATTACATCAAAAAGAGCTTAAGGCGCTTAACAAAAATTAATTAAAAGCATAAAGCACGGGAGCAACATTTGAAAAACTGGTTCTATAGGGATATAATCAAATAATTATATCCCCTCCGAGGACATGAAAAACACTAAGGGGACATTTTGATGTCCCAATAGACCATTTACCATGAATCTGTCCCTGTACCCCTGTAAGAATGAATTGAATCGTTGTATGTTCACAGATCTATTATTTTCATTATGGGGACAGTGTATATTAGTCATGGGGACAAATTTTGAGTGATTTTAGTACATTCTTTTGATAAATTTATATCTATAAGTGTATATGGCTTCAATAATCAAATGATCAAGTCCCCGTAGACCTAGAAAACCATATAAAGTGCTCAACAAAAGCAAGTCATACACTTTGTTTAGGTCCTTTCGAGTAACTTCAGATTATTTTTTGACCAAACAAACTCGATAGACATTTGGATGAATATTTCCGGCACAATTTGATACCAAAGTTGCCACCTAACAACAAAGATAAACCATGATTCGCACCATTTAAAGAAAATTCATCACTTTTCAAAAGTCACATTTTCAACGCACGCAAGCCGCGAGAAAATGCTGTGCGTGGCATTTGCAACTGCGTTTAGTTTGTGCCTGAGCGAGCGGGCTCTTTGATTGTGAACAGGTAACATGTGGTCCTTTTTTCTCGCGTAGTGTATTGAAAATGTGACTTTTGAAAAGTGACTAATTTTCTTTAAATGGTTATAATCATGGTTTATCTTTGTTGTTAGGTGGCAACTTTGGTATCAAATTGTGCCGGAAAGATTCATCCAAATGTTTATACAGTCTGTTTTGTCAAAAAATAATCGAAAGTTACTCTTAAGGACCTAAACAAAGTGTATGACTTTCTTTTGTTGCACTTTATATAATGTATATGCAGCAATGGAAATACCCACATACCTTTCCACCCGGGGTTGACAGTCCCGGGGTAGACAGTCCCGGGGTAGACAGTCCCGGGGTAGACAGTCCCGGGGTAGACAGTCCCGGGGTAGACAGTCCCGGGGTAGACAGTCCCGGGGTAGACAGTCCCGGGGTAGACAGTCCCGGGGTAGACAGTCCCGGGGTAGACCAACCCTGGGTGGATAGGGTTATGGTTAGGTTATGGTTAGGTTATGGTTAGGTTTAGGGTTAGAAACAGTCCCTGGGTGGACAGTCCCGGGAGTGGAATGTCCCTGGGTTGACAGTCGCGGGGTTGGACAGTCCCTGGGTGGACAGTCCCGGGGTGGAACGTCCCGGAGTGGGACAGTCCTGGGGTTGGACAGTCCCGGGGTTGTTTTAGAATGATCCGGACAGTCCCGGGGCTGTTTTAGAATGATACTATCCTTGTTTTTACCTCCCCGACCACCAACCCCCTGAGTGTTTTAACATATAATTTATAATCAATATAGTTTCCAAGGTGTTTCTTAAACAGTTTTATTGCGGTTTATTCCGTGAGTGCGCTCTATTGTAGTCTACCCAGGTTGGTCCACCCGGGACTGTCTAACCCGGGACTGTCTACCCTGGGTGGAAAATCATGTGGGTATTTTCATCGCTGCATATATTTGGCAGGATACGTGATACAAGAGGAAACTGAATAAATCAAATCATATACTAATGTTTTATATCATGTATTTACAATATTAAAACATACGTTGCCTGATATGGTAAGCTCAATCATATTACTTAGTTATTTTTGATACATTGATTGTTTAATCATAAAACAACTTAGGAGAACATTAGTGATATATTCCGATAATTTTAGACCTCGTTAGTTATCATTGACTGATTGAAAATGCACATTTTGATTGGTGTGTAGAAAATGTTATTGAAATAAAGCCTAAACATTATTTTTTCAGTCTTTTTTAAAGTATTTCAAAACACAAAATGACAAAATCAAACTTATCAAATTAATTTACGTACAATAGTAATTGGCATAAATGTGAAGTGTTTTGCTGTTTCTTGAATTTGTGTAAACATGTTATAAATTTACGATGCACATAGCCCGGGGTAGCCGGGGAGGCTATTTCCGGTCTTCATTAAAAATGAAATTTGCATCAAAAACATTGATCAGACTTGATGTGATGACAAGTCTGGATTATTTCATCAATGAAAATGATCGCTAACCATGATGGTAAACGTTTAAAGGGATAGTCCAGATGAAATCCATACTTGGAAGACATGACACAAGGCGTGTATATTTCAAATGTAGTCACCCAAGCAGGTGACTCAATTTGAAATTCACACTCCGTGTGGGGAAGACTATGGTAATGTCTTTAATAGGGGAAGTATAAATTTAAAATGGAATCTATTCAGATGTTGAAGCCTCATCTGTTGAACTATCAAGATGCGTACGTAACCAACAGCGATTTGAAAATGTTTTATTGAGATATGACGTACCCATGCTATTGCATAATCATTCAGCCTATAGCCAAAATGAGAGTAGAGCGGCATTGTACCGTCTTACGCTCTGATCACGCGTTCACCCATGCATGACTTGCATCAATCACTTGCCTACTTGCATATATAGCATCATTCCAGAAGCAGTGGGAATCTCGCTTGTCGATTCAAAATCTTTCGATGCACACCAAATATCATGAAAATTGAGAACGATTTGGAGGCGTTTGTGGATGAAAAATATATGCCAGTGTGCCTTACGATCAAAAGAATCGGTTAATATCGGTTGAGTTCAAGATTGAGTAATGACCCTTCGGAATAACGAGTAGACGCCACTTGTTTATAGTGGGGAAACTCGCCGATTCGTGTGAAGTGAATGAAGGACTACGAATACAGTAACAAAATTGATTTCCTGCGAATGTAAACGGAATTAGTATTAGGAAATCATTTCTGTATGGTTAGAATGTATCATACTTTATAAAAGCTTCTGCGAGTCAAAACTTGCGAATCCACTGGCTGTGAAATTCACCTTATGGGAGTAGACCTCTTTAAATCAGCGAATGCAAGAGTATCTTGTAAGGAAGTCTAGCGAGCAGTCAGCGCTGGAACGAAATCCCTTTCACTTTAATAGCGTGCATTTAGACAATAACGAATTCGATAGCTTCACTTCTGTTATTCTTCTTTTGTTTATTCAAACAGTTAACTGAGAACTTATTCAACATATGAAGAACGGCAATCATGGTAACAGTAAAAATGGAGTTACTCGGTATTATTGCAATTTTGGTTGCCATGAGCACTGTGAATTCACACCGTGACGATCTGCATCTTACCATCCTGCATACTACTGATGTTAGCTCCCGTTTTGAGCAGTTCGATTCAAGTGGCAATAACTGTACAGAGACACTCGCTGAGATGGGGGAATGTTATGGAGGAGTTCCTCGTCGGGGTACAGCCATCAATCAAGTCCGGGAGGAGCGAGATGATATTAACGTACTGTTATTGGATGCCGGGGATCAGTTTATAGGAACGTGGTATAATGTCTTCAGAGGAAGAGCTACATCGTATTTTATGAATAGACTGGGATATGATGTAATGGTAAGTAAAAGGAACGTCAAAATGCCACCGCTCTACTCAGTGGCGTGCCGCAATGGCGTGCCGAAGTCAATAATTTCAGAATCCCGTAAGGATATGTGTTTTGAAATCACCATCCAAAAAGGGTGGCGACGTTACATTTTTAGTGATGAATCATCCATCTCTCTCTATCAACTCAACCACTAAATATGGTAGAGCAATGGTTTA
Source organism: Ophiura sarsii (assembly GCA_035610835.1). Taxonomy (NCBI): domain Eukaryota; kingdom Metazoa; phylum Echinodermata; class Ophiuroidea; order Amphilepidida; family Ophiuridae; genus Ophiura; species Ophiura sarsii. The sequence continues at coordinate 108,313,828 of CM069441.1, read as the reverse complement.
TGTGTCATGTGAAAGCCCATTAATCTAGCTACATTGTGTGAATGACTCAGGTATTCCTATCACTGTTTGGCTGAGATATGGTTGATTATATTTCGAAAGTCAAGGATGGCGGCGTTGGCGTAGCGCTGTGTACAAACTCTATGGGGAATATGGAAAATGTTTCCACTTCTACGTTCAATTTACAATAACTCCTGATCCCCGTATGGTACAAACATGATCTTGGCCTCATTTTAAAGATTGTTTTATATTCTACAAGTGTAAGTGTAACAACTGTTCAGTTTGGATTGTACTTGGCTTTCTCCCTATTCGTTACACAGTGCACTTGACCTAATTCATCGGTTTTATATAAATGACTTTAACCAAAAAAAAGTATTCAACCGATTGATAGCAAAAGTATACATTTTTGGAAAGCTCTCATTAAGAAGAATTCAAAAATGCAGTTTAAATCAGGATAGGGTGCATACCCAACAACAATATTTGTAAGCTCTAAAGAAACATGAAACTGTAAACGTTCGGGCTCATTCACTTCCCGATATATTATATCTCAACAACAAAACCCTTGACAACCATTGTGTTCCGATGGGTAATTTTATGAGGAACTCCAATATTCACAGTAAATTATGATTGGGATAGGTATAAAAATATTATTGAGCTTTAATCAAAATATGAATATTTCTTTATTTTTTTAACATTGTTTAATCTTAATTCCAATAGCATATTTGTAAATACTTTGTATGAGGTAGACCAAGTACTCGTAGTTATTGCGATATGCTAATTCGAATGTACAAATCTGGAAATGCAACGCGAAGGGTGGCGAGTTCAAAACACATGGCCAAAACCACTTAAAATGACACTTGAGATCTGTATCAGCTTACAAGGTAGGCTACGCTATACCTGTTGACATATGCATCACCTTTCCTTAGAATTAATCATTCAATATCATTTTTATTATTTATCAGACCTTTTCTATAATCAGTATCGTTAACGTAATCATTATCGTTATTGGATTTATTATTCAACAGACCTTTGGAAATCTTGAATTTTCCAACGGACCCGATGACGATCTTATTGCTTTCTTACAAGATATCAATTTTGATATAGTCAGTGCTAATCTAAATGCAACTCTTGAGCCAGTGCTGGAAAGTCTCTTCAACAAAAGCACAATTAAGATTATCGATGATCAACCAGTTGGAATACTTGGATACTCTCATGAACAGCTAAACACAATTTCACTTGTTGGTAAGTTCAAATGTGAAGTTACGGTATAATTTCTTCAAAAATAGCCGGAAATATGAACGCCTAAATAATAGGAAGTGTTTTTCAATCACCACTTTTTCGGATATTTCATGGTATTTGTGTTACATTTCAATGTAACGCTAAGTTGTTTTGCTTTCAAACGATACCACATTCATAGTAAATCATGTGCCGAATTCAAAGAAGAACTCTTCTATCTTCTGTTAAATGAAGTGCTGCAAGGAAATCCTGCCATGGAACTTTAGCGCTCATATACGTAGCATTATTATTATAAAGACCACATCTGTAGGTTAAAGTTTGTAAAAGTGCCGCTTTAAGACAAAACGGATTAAGAAAGAAAAAGATCACCTGTATGGACGTCGCTATATTGATCGAAGCTATGATTAAATAGTTACGAAATTTCAACATCTCTGTTTCTTGTATTTATTTTTTCGATTTATGCATTGAATTCCTGCGTTGCGTGATTACGTGCAGCGACCTGTTGCTGATGAGGCGGTTTTAGTAACGATGAAGTCATTATTTTGGGTATGGCTATCCCATCAGCACTTTCGACACACACAACCAGGCGCGAATTTCTAATGATCACAGGTTGGGGATGTTCAGTTTAAATTCGTTTTATTGAATAATATAGTTCTGTGTTCAATTAAACTGGTCAGTATAAATTAGATAATTAACTTCCTACCATATAATGCTTGGTCTCGTGAATAGCACGGTATTCCTTTAACAACTGCGGTGCATGCTCTATTGACTTTTGAACATATTTAATAATAGTCATATTGTTATGATCCTGGCACATTCATATAGACCACCCCGGGACCTCTCCATATTCTCAAGCAAGTAGCTGAGCACTGACAACCAATGATCATGATGATTGCTTCCATTCTGGTATCATTGGAAAGAAGAACTTGACACATATGCTTTCATAGATGTGCAATACACTACGAACGAAATATAGCTAGCTGATTTCATAAATAATCCGGACTTTTAAAGGGTTTATATTCGTTAACCTGCAGCAAGCCTTGTCTAGGCCTATGTGAGGATCGTTTCAAATTTACAAATACCTGCGCCTCAAGATGGCAATGAGAGATAAAAGAACACAGATCCGATTGGACACATCTTATGACACATTTTACATTTTCGGGAAAAGTGTACTTTAGGTCCCAGATTCTGGACTGTGCTAGTATCGTTCGATACTGGATCACCTAGTACCGACCTATACTAGTACAAGTCAGTGTTCCAGTATCGGACGATACTGCCACATATGAAATGTTCCAGTATCGGGCGATACTGGAACACAATAATGTACCAGTATCATTCAATACTGCGAGAAATCCCTACTGGTAACATGTGTACTAGTATCGCCCGATACTAGAACATAAACATGTTCAAGTATCGCTCGATACTGGAACAATCGACCGATATTCATGATACTGGAACAGTGAAATCGTAGCAGTATCGAGCGATACTTAACAACTTTTATGTTCCGTTATTGAACGATACTTGTAGGCCTATACCAGTATTTGGGACCTAAAGTACACTTTTTCACAAACCCTCCTGATCCATCTGAGGTATAAAATAACATACCTGGATCTTCCTGTGAGAATACTCTATTGAATTCTCCGCAAAATGGTCCAAAAATATAATTGGTGGACCGTCCAATAAACTGTGGTTAGGAAATATACTTCATTGCAGTCTGTTTAAATTGTTATCTTTGAGACAAAGAACCTCACTTACAACATGTTCATCTCAAAACATGGTAATTAAATCTATCTTCTGATCATGTCTTAACTAAAATCGAGGAAAACACTTTCATTTTTACTGAGCCAATTCGTGTTTTATGTCAACATATTTCACTTGTATTTTAGGCAATGCCGTCTTCACTGATATAGTAGAAGCTGTTCAGGCGGAAGTGGATAAGCTGACATCCCAGGGAATTGACAAGATTATAGCAATTAGTCATCAATGGGGATCTATTGATAGGGATATAGAGGTGGCGCGAAAGGTTAAAGGCATTGACATCATAGTAGGAGGAGGTCAAAACCATTTTCAATATTCAGGTGAGCACATCTCGTTTGTTTTGGCAGGAAAATTACCAAACGTCCGTCCTCCTGCATGTTTACGAGTATTGCATTATGCATTAAATGACAAATCATATTACACTGTACATGTAGCTCCATACACTGTGGATGTGATCACATTATCTAGTCTACGCATTGAACGTAACACGGCGCATCGTCTATCTACAAAAGCTGCGTGACAACATGACCTACAACATGTAATTGCAGTCTACAGTGTTCATGCGATCATATCATCTGGAGCTATCTGGTCTTCATAGTTGATCCGTTATTCCCATGAACATATGAACACAACGTCTTCACAGAGCACGTGTGATGAAATCTTCAATTAATCAGGCCTTTCATCAGAGGACAGGCGTGGCAGTCCATGATAGTTTAGGGGTATCGTGTGGTCCACCGTTCCGTGCCTAATCATGACCATCACAAGATGACTGCCCCTCCATTCCCCCAATCAGTATTTATTCTGAAGAAAAGCAGCGAACTTGTAACCCAGTAAAGGTCTATTCCATTTGAAATTCATACACCCCCGGTGAAAGACATTACCTTGATCTTCTACACAGGGAGTGTAGATTTCAAATGGAGTCGCCCATGCAGCATGTAGCCCCATTTTAAATTCACACTCCCTGTGGGGAGGATTGGGTAATGTCTTCCATGGGGTATATCGATTTCAAAAGCAATAGTCCAATGTAGTCGAGCCCCTATCATTAGCTTCAAACATCCGACTGTTTGGTCTGACGATATTGATGTTATTACCTCGTTCAGTTGCTTGTCTTTTTCAGGATGTCCGCCTGATACAGAGATTGCCTTGGATGACTATCCCTTAGTGATCAACCCAGACGACGATCCAGATGGCACAGTTCTGATCATACACGGAACAGTATATGCCAAATATCTTGGACGATTAAATGTTGTCTTTGACGAAGAAGGCCGGGTGTCAGAATGGTACGGTAACCCGATTCTGTTGAACCATCGAGTAGAACAAGGTAAATGTGACAGTATACTAATATTTTGCTAATACAAAGTGTTTCCGCTCACTGTACATACTGTAACTTCATGTCAGACTTTGGTGAAACTACTTCATTGGTATAATATTAAAGAGAAACCAATCTTTCTCAAAAAATTACAGTTTTTCAGACATAAGAATACATGTTAAACTACTGGATTGTTTGATTGCTAGAGCCGTTATCTATTTTGTTAGGCCTGGTCTGCTTTTAAACGGCATTCATTATCCTGAAATGATATATCTTACTATATTGTACTATAGTTTGATCAGTTCCAAATTGGCGAAGCCTCGATATATCATTACAGCAGCGAATGAATACAGGAAAACGCTGACGCACATGAAGGCAACAAACGCACTGTGCATCATATGCAAGACGGCTAAAACCGCGTGTGTGTGGCCATAATCTCGCGCGTACACTTGGATTACTTTTGTGCGCGGAGAGATAAAAACCGAATATTGCTCGCAAATTTGGAACTGATTAAACTATAGCCTTCACTCGTGTCATGGAGATGGAAGGATTAATACAAAAATAGGTCACTTATATGTATATATTTGCAACAATTTGAAATGCATTTTAGTAATAAAATGAATTAGATAATATTTTAAGTTGTGTTCGTTACTAATAACGGTCAGCCATGGAAATAAATGGTAGCAGAATAGCACCATTCAATGTTCAAGCAATACAGATGTGGTTTATGGATTCAGATGTTCATCAGTTTAAAAACTTAAAGGTATATTATGTGATCTTTCCAGGGAACGCCCTCAACATCGAAAAAAAATAGAAAGCAGATTTTCTTGCAGATTTACATTTCTGATCATAAATCATGCATACATTCCAAGTTACAGGGCGATACGATTCTTAATTACTTCAAAATCATGGTTTTAGAGTGAAAATAAACTGTCGGAATTCCGACAGTTTATATTTTTCACTCTAAATTCACTCTAAAACCATGATTTTGAGGTAATTAGGAATCGTATCGCTCTGTAACTTGGAATGTATGTATGATTTATGATCGGAAATGTAAATCTGCAAGAAAATCTACTTTCTAAAAAAAATAATGAATAGAGGGCGCTCTCTGGAAAAGATCACATAATATGCCTTTAACTTCACACTTTCCACGCGGCAGTCGTCTGCAGACGACAGTTCCAAAATGTCACAACATGTCTCAAAGATGTCAACATTATTACATTTCACCGCCATATTTGGAATCACCGTGAGAGATGGATTAAAATAAGTACAAGCATGCTTAGTGTTGGTTCAGTAATTCTTGAGATAGATTTTGAAAGCTGGGAAAGGGTTCTGAAAAATCTGTTTAAATCTAATAGCCGCGTGGGAAGTGTCAAGGTGTAAATACATATCAATTCTGCGATAACACACAACACAATGGCTAATAACGGGCCAATCGTCTGCAAATCATTTTAGATCCAGAGCTCCTCGCCGAAATAGTGGAATATCGCAAAGGCATCCTATCAATAACTGATAGGCTTGTTGGAACATCAAGAGTTCATTTGCAAGGTGGTCCTAGAGGTGACCTGACTTGTCGACGAAAAGAATGCAATCTTGGAAACCTCTTAACGGATGCTATGGTTTGGTATTGGGTGACCACCTATAGTGACACCGAGTGGAACAATCTAGCCATAGCTATTCAGAACATAGGCGCCATTCGAAATTCTATTGGAAGAGGTTAGTTTATATACAACCATAATTTTATTTTATGAAGTGTAAATGTGTATGAAATTTCCAAGGTTGTTAATGTTACTGGAAAAAGAATCCACAGATATTTTGACTTAAAACAATTGGTTAGAAACTTGGGAATAGTTATACCGTCCATGACATTACGTAGCTGTTAATGGTGTATGGCGTAACCGTTGATCAAATATCATATAATCTGTACCCATTTTTTGATTCGCCTTTATTGTTTATCTCATTGTATATAATTCCTGCTAAAATTCCCATAATGATATTCAAAATGCTTATTCTCCCCTCAGGTCCTATTCTTTTCCATGAAATAACTGACGTCCTTCCATTTGGTGGCACAGTAGACGCCGTTGAATTAGAAGGAAGGTACATCCGGGAAATGCTGGAACATTCTGTGTCTGGTTACCCGACCTCGGGAGCGTTCTTACAAGTATCAGGTCAGAACACAATAATCCGAGGGCATAATGCGAAAGTGGCACTATGCCCTATCTGAAATCAATAGCTGCCACTTATTATTTAAAGGGTTGTTCATATGCTGGGCAATCGATAAAAACTACATGTAACTGAGAGCAGCTATTTCAAATACGATCCTTTTGTTCAGATACCAGTGGTAATGGGAAAAGTCACTATCTGTAACAGTTGCCATCACCTATGGCCATGTTATACACTTCTTCTGGTGCGATCAGATATTGTGAACCCTTGTCAACTTTAACCTAAACATGGCAGTCGTTGTAGAAGACCCCTTGTTGCTTTAAACCTTAGCTCTGATTATAGTTTTCATGAACTATACAGCTCTTTCAATCTGATAATCATTATCCTTTCGCGTGAAAAATAAGCTATTGCATATAGATTTCTGTTGTAGAATACCGACTGAAAGATTTAACAATAATTAAGTTATATAATAGGCTATTCGTTTCTCTCGTGTACAGGTATTCGGGTTACTTTTGACGTTTCAAGGGACCCGTATGACACCCGAGTAGTTGAAGTGTCAGTACTTTGTACCGAGTGCAAGATTCCCAAATATGTGGCACTCGAAGATGATAAGATGTACCGGGTTGCCACTCCATCGTTTATACTCTCTGGCGGTGACGGCTACCAAGTACTGCGTGACAATGCACGTAATCGCACCACAGGTAACCGATATTTCTGCATGAAAAAAACAAACATTTTAAAACATAAGTATCGCCATGATAGGTCATGAAATTTTCCATGCAGCCACACTGAAATACTGACTAAACTTGAGCAAGCGATGGTTTATAGTAGCTTACTAGCTTATAAAGATGAAGTTAATGTTAAAACCCTTTCTGATAAATAGAACGCCTATAGCAAACACAGACATACTTTGAAATACGTTCAAATAATTTGTCTGTATCTCAAAAATGAAACAACTCATATAATCAAGTTTGGTATCATTTTAAAGCTTAAAGTCCACTATATCTTGAAGGATAGATAGCAGGGACAATACACATATGATAGGAGACAATCTCAAAGGTCAAAGGTTAAACCCTAAAATTAATTTGGATCCGAAAGGTGTTTGTTTTTAAAGATTAACGTCTCATTGTATATTAACAAAAAACAGCACTTTTAACTCTCTAACCTTCCGACACTAAATGACTGCAAAACACAACAGCTATCCGATCTGGGAGCTCCCTTATTGCGCCATCATGGTAATCGTGAGACGCTACATTACCTATGACGTATCAGAAGTAGTTTAGTGGAGAGCGCGCCTGGCGTAGACAGCGGTCTTTGACTTAGAACTCTCACCACCAGCAGCTTGGGTTTCATTCCTGTCCAAGGTCATTCTTCTTTTGGTCAAAATTTGTTTGACCCATTTCGCCCCGTGATACAATAGTTTTATTCCCATAAACATCAAGTATCCTCTATCTCTGGCAGCCTCGTTTTGGATTTGTATTCATGTTGTTTCGATCGCCTTGTATTATACTTCCTTCTTCCTTCTGATATCCAAGAAGTGTCGTAATGAAGCCGGGTTCTCTTCCTTCAGTTTCTATTAACACATTGTGAATCCATCCATCATGTCCATCCACCTGTTTTTCGTTGGATAGCTTCACTGGCATTTTGGTTTAATCCTCCTACGTATTTATTTGTTAGAGATCTTCTTAATATGTTACATTTAAGATGTCCAGTATTTTGGTATTCACTGCATTTATCTTCAATGTTTCACGTTCCTCTTATAATAGAACTGACATTTGTGCAGCTTCATTACAGTGGCGGCACCAGCATCATTAATTTGGGGAGGGGGAAAAAGGGGGTGCAAGAAACAATTCAAGGGGGCAAGAATTAAAAAATGTTTTTGCCATTTTACGCTAAAACTGTCAAGTTTGGTCTAAGTTTCAACTAATTTGGTAAGCAAATTGCAAAATTGCAAAATTTGGTCTAATTAAACCTAGTAATATGGTGATAAAATGTGCGCGCAGCACGCCAAAATTTGATATTATATGCTTAAATTATCAAATTTGAACAAATTTGAACCTTTTTGAATTTTGTTTGTGGGTGCGGGCAAACTGGGGGGGGGGCAGGAAGCAGGAAATATGTTTAGGGGGGGAAATGCCCCCTGTGGCGCTGCCACTGCTTCAGTTACTTTCTTATAATGTTCCGCATTTTGTGTAATCAGTGCAGTGTGCTTCGGTACAGGAATGCGTTCGGCTTGAGGGCGTGCTATTCAATGACGCACATAGAAAAGCGGAGCCGTAAGCTGTAGGATTTCTATAATGACGCACTGTCGTCAATGTTTGCGCGGCGTCACGGCAGTCTGTCTCTGCTTCTTGGATGACGAATAAGTTCGATATCTCAATTGTCAATAGCGGGGGATCTTGAGAACGGGACTCCGTTTTCAAGGAAACGTCCTCCCGTTACAACAAGTTTCAAGATTGAAAAAATTGCCGATTTTTGGGAGATATAATGTTTAAAATTTCATCACTATTCAATACTATATAAGGCTCATATTATTTAACGTAAAAATAGACACACTCATCACTGTTCCGAAGCAGACTGGTAAATTCATATGCTGCGCGTAGTTGGAAAATCCTGTTCTGTGTGTTTTCTGAACCTCCAAATACGTTAAAATGAACAATGTTGGGGTGTGTACGTTTCGACAATGAGCTGTTGTATGAGTCAACATGTTTTTAGGTGATGATCTCAGTACTGATCCGGGGTAGGCCTACTGAACTGAATTTCCGACGCTGGTGGTACTGGCGGCGGATATAGTGTTGCCTGTCTGTTGTTCCCTTGAGTTGTTCAACATACATAATGAGCTAAAAAAACACTACATCTCTGTTCATGGTGGCGGTTCCCTTATAATCTCAATTGCTTCTTTCACCCATCATTTATCTTAACCGTCGTTTGTATTAATTTTTTATTTCCGTTTATAATGCATACATTTTTCTTTATTTTATCAGGGGCGGTGGTGACCGATATTCTCGCCGATTGCATTGAGAAATTCAGCCCAATTTATACCGGTATTGAGGGGCGCATCAAGGTTTTATAATTCAGTTCTACGCGTGGTATGTGCTTCATCAACCATCGTCAAGATTTTTCCAACCATATTACCATAACCATGAAAAATGTCATAATTATATCGTGGTTGGCGATATTGGATGATATAATAAATAAACACGAATATCAAAATTAAATAACATTTTCAATGTTAAATTATAAAGTTGATTGAGTATGACTATTAAAAGCTGAATGCTTATACAGGCCTATGAACGTCCATGTCTTACAAATGTTATCTTGATGGGCTTATGAAACGAAACGAAACGAAATACAAATGAAATACGGTGAATCAAAAGAATGACAAAGAAATGCTTGCAAGCACTTCTTAAAATAGTGGCTAGAATAATGGGGCCCGTTTCTCATTTTATCACTTTCAAATAGGCCAATATGTAACCATGTCACTTCACTTACTCGCTGAGTGGCCTGATGAAGATTTTAGGCTCATGCGTCTCCTGAATTATACTTTCTTTTAAGGAAGAATGGCAGTGGATGGTAGAATGGTAGACGAGGCATGACGATTAGAGGGCTTAGAAGCAAAGTGCTCGCCCGGGCCCCTCCCTATGCCAGTTCCAAATATAAAACGGCCTTTTTCATGCTGGCAAGACACCTTGCCCAGCCCCCCTCCAAACAATTAAACATTGAAGACCCTTATCGTAGCGGGGCACGATAAGTCAGGCCTACAGATAGAAAGATTTCTGTATGGATCGAGAAATCTTGCAAAACACCGCGCCGTATTGGCAACCCTGTCTACGAATCTTTAAAACTACAGATTGATACTTCGATCGGCCAACCAAATATTGTTTAGTGCGCTTAAATGTGCATAATGAAATATACGCTTGTAGCTGCGCGACAAAAGTTTCGCAATAATAAAATAATAAGCCGTGGATCACTGCGTACTTGATTTTAAAACGCGAGTTTCCATTTAAGCCCCTTATAGGCCAGGAGCCCAAACAGTTTAATCAGTTGAGAAGGTGCAAAAGGTTTGATGGTCAGTAAGTCAGTAAGTCAGTTGAGGGCAAAAAATCAACAATTTGTGTTGCTGCCGGGTCGCATCCTGTACGGGGGCCTTGGGGTCACGATATAGGGGGCCAAAATGTGTTTAATCAGCCGGAAAGGTACATGGACAAAACTTGCTGGATATGATTCCTTAGAGGGTAGGCCTACTTGTAACAACGGTAGCAATGACAGCAACTTTTGCCTGTACGGGGCCCAAAATATGGTTTTAATCAGCCGAAGACCTACACGGATGAAACTTTTGGCATTGGAACACTTGCACATTTAAGGGTATACAAAAATACCAATGACAGCAACTTTTGCCTGTCCGGGGCCCCAAATATGGTTTTAATCAGCCAAAGACGTACGTGGATGAAACTTTTGGCATTGAAACAATTACACATTAGGGTATACAAATATACCAATGACAGCAACTTTTGCCTGTACGAGGCCCCAGACAGTAGCCCCAAATATGTGTGTAGGCCTATATCCTGTCATAGAATAGTTCCAATTCAAAAAGATTCACCCATGTACCTTTTCGCCTGAATACATCAGTTGGGGATGTGGGGCCCTTTAAGGCCACTGTCCAGGGCTTCATACAGGAAAAATGTGCTGTCATTGATGTTTCTGTATATCCTAACATGTTATACTTCGTATTCAAAAAGATTCGTCCATGTATCTATTTGGCTGAATAAATCAGTTTGGACATGCGGAGCCCTTTGGGGCTACTGTCTGGGGCCCCGTACAGGTAAAAGTTGCTGTCATTGGTCATTTTGTATATCCTAACATGCATAAGTTCCAATGCAAAAAGATTCATCCATGTACCTCTTCGGCTGAATAAATCAGTTGGGGCATTTGGACCCCTTTGGGGCTACTGTCTGGAGCTCCGTACAGGTACAAGTTGCTGTAGTGTATTTGGTATTTTTTATATCCTACACGGCTGTTTGACTGTCCGATGATATAATTAAAATTATGGAATAAAAAAAGATTACATAGTGGCCCATTTATGGTTTGACCTGGTGTAGGTAGCGCTAATGAATAATAATAATAATAATAATATAATTTATATAGCGCCTAATATCCATTTACAAAGAAATGTTCAATGGCGCTGTAGAGTCAAGTGCTATGCACTGTATGCTTTCGAGAAGAGATGAGTTTTTAGTTTCTTCTTAAAAATGTTGACATTCGGGGATGACTTAATGTCCAGTGGTAATGAGTTCCATAGAACAGGTGCAGCTGATGAAAAGCAACGGCGACCGTACGTAGCGAGTTTCCATCGTGGTACTTCAAGGAGTAGTTTGTTGTTGGAGCGAAGGTTGCGGCATGTACGTCGATAATGGACAAGATCTGCAAGATATTGTGGAGCAAGTCCGTTTAAGGCTTTATAAGTTAGGAGCAAGATCTTGAACTCAATTCTGGATGATATTGGCAGCCAATGAAGCTGCTTGAGTGCAGGAGTGATATGGTCGAACTTTTTTGTGCGGGTAATGATTCTAGCGGCCGTATTGTGTGCACGTTGAAGAAGATGTAGATGAGTATCTGGGATACCATACAACAAGGAATTACCATAGTCAAGTTTTGATGAAACAATAGCATGAACAATAGTAGAACATGACTCGTTAGTGAGGTACTTTCTTATATGACCAATTTTCCTGAGAAAGAAGTAAATTGAACGGCACGTAGACGAGACATGTTGATGGAAAGAGAAAGTATCATCAAAAGTAACACCAATATTCCTGGCCTGTTTGGCAGGCGTAACCAGTATACGGTGAAAGTTTCACGAAAAATGTTCGAGCCCTTTTTAAATTATCGGCATTTCCTACTTTACACACATTTTACATGTAACTCTATGGGAAATGTAGCCTTGATCAGGCTTTCTAAAATTTGTATCGGGTTGTAGTAGTCCGGGCTAGTATTATATACCAAACTCATTGTGCATACTGATATTAATAAATAATAACAAGTAGGCCTACTACAAGCTTATTTATTTAGTGCGATAAACTAGTATCCAAACTGCCGCCTCCTTCACTGGCCCACCAATTACTCACTGAACACGCCGGGCGAAGCCCGGTGTTAAAACTGGGGAGTGATCGCCATTGAGTACCATCGCGGGAGAACGAAGTTCGACTGAGGCCGGCCGCTTGCATAGCTCTCAGTTCGTAAATCCTATGTCACTTGTCTTAGCACGCTGTGTTCAGCTTAATAGAGAAGGGGGGATTTTTGGGTGGGATTTCCGTGTTACAGTGTCAGCGCATGGTTACGGACTGCGTCATTTTAAGTAATTTTAGAAGCCTGGTCAAGGCTATGGGAAATGTGGCCGATTTTAGTAAATAATAATATTCAAAGCTCTATTTCTCAGAAATGGCACCAACAAATGTTCCCAAATTTCTACAAAAGATGGCAAGTATATTCAGGTACTTGAATCAGTTCAAACCAGAACCGGGCCAGCAAGTTACGGTGTTCTCAGAATAAAACGGACAAATTATGTGGGATCAAACAGCCGTGCCTATCATGTAATATAAAGTTTTTAAATCAAAAAGATTAACTCAAAACTCAAAATGTGATATAATATCCGGAATAAATGACGTTCGTGTTGAAATCGCAACGAAAAAAACTATTTTTCACAGCGATAGGCTCAAAAGGCTGAATATCCTAAAATGAGCCCACCCCCCCCCCCCCCCCCCCCCATTTGCTTTTTGGGATATTATATCACATTTTGAGTTACGTATTATGTTGGTTTAACCAACCGGTCAATGTTGGTTTAACCAACCGGTCAATCCACGACACATTTGACGGAATAAATGACGTTCGCGTTAAACTCTTTTTCACAGCGTTCTAGGCTCAAAATGCTGAATATCCTAAAATGTGCCCCCGATTTGGTTTTTGAGATATTATATCACATTTTGAGATACGTATAATGTTGGTTTAATGAACCGGTCAATCCGCGACACATTTGATGGAAACCGCAACGAGAAAAAAAATCACAGCGTTCTAGGCTCAAAAGGCTGAATATTCTAAAATATGCCCCTCGATTTGCTTTTTGGGATATTATATCACATTTTGAGTTACGCAAAATGTTGGTTTTACGAACCAGTCAATACGCGAAACATTTGACGGAATAAATGATGTTCGCGTTGAAACTACAACGAAAAAACTCTTTTTCGCAGCGTTCTAGGCCCAAAAGGCTGAATATCCTAATATGTGCCCCTTGATTTGCTTTTTTTGTATTATTTCGGGACACGTTTAATGGTATCCGTCATTTTTTAGGCTAAATTGCCAAGCATTTTTTCTCCATCAAATGTGTTGCGGTTTCACCGGTCATCCAAAAAAAAATTAAAAAGTTATGATATCCACCCGGGATTCCCGAAATGTCTCTGAACATTTAATTCTGAAATTATCCATTACATTCATCAAAATAAAAATAATACAAAATAATAATAAGCCTATTTAAAAAAAAAACCTTGTCGGCTAAATCACGATTACTAGTATATAATGCACATTTAATGATTCATGCTCGCTAAAATGTGATTCTTGGGCAAATCTTCGCCGCGTATTTTTATTTTCGTATCGTATGTATGTAAGCTCTAGTTTCGATAGATATCTAATCTATAATTTGGGTATCGGGTAACGACACAATGTTGAAGGGAATCATTTTAGACCTGAAAATCCTCAGTTTTTATGTCCCACTCACCTTTTTTTGAGACTCAAACTTGTCCTTGAATGTTCTATCTATTCATGACATTGCTATGAAACTAAGAGCTAGCAAAAGTGTTCAGAAAAGTCGCATTGGATCTTTTTATTTTCGACTAGCAAATAAACAACAGTGGTAATACGAAATGATCTTCGTCGGCCATTTAAAAAAATAATAATCACATGCATGGTAAATTTGGTAATTTTGGTTTTTTTTGTGTAAGGCTACCGGATTGAATTTCATCCGAATAATAGATGCATATTGGTCAAGAAACAGGTGAATAATCATTGACTATAACTATCCGCATTCATTAACGTAGGCAAATAACCTTATAAATATATAATAATAATATAAAAATGACAATAAACTCCAACATGTTATGCCAGTGAGAAGAATGGAAGGAAAATGATTGATGAAATACAATAAACACAAACCACATTTTAATTCCATGTAATTCGGGGTCTACTTCTTTATGCGTAGAGTGATAGAGTCAATCGTAGGGGCGCATCAATGTACAACCTAACACACTTTGCTAAATCGCACGCAAACGATTCTGGCCTTATTATTATGCTCCCGGAAGCGAATTTATTAACCGTACACACTCACTGTATAAATGTATTGCTGTACAATGTACATGTGCTATGCGCTTTACTCCGTCAGCTATCAAATGTTGTTTACGGTACCGAACATCGCCTCCCGGAACATATGTACGCAATATCGAACGCGATAATAATACAGCGTGTCCCAAAAAACTGGGTTCAAAAGTTTGCGAGCTTACAACTAAAAAAGTGGGAAACATAAAGAGTTTATATTTAGGGATATTAAACAAAATGTACCTGACCTTAATTGGTTTAACTCTGTCATTATTCCAATATGAAATTTTTGAAATACAATGATTTTGATAGAGCGTGGTCAAAACCCATTTGTCCCACTTTTCAAGAAACACCACGATGTGTTACAATTGCACATTGTTGTGACTTCGTCAATGTTTTGACTTCGCACTCATTCTTTACAAAGACTTTGGCAGTAAATAAACGTACCTTGGTCATATACAAATAATACAGGTTCATTATTTAAATAAACATTCAAAAAATGTTCTTTGTTATAGTCCGAGTTCTTGTTAAGTTCTTTTGGAGAATAAACCCCATGCCTGGAATACTGCACATAGCGCACAGTTTCATGCAACGCACGGATGGTTTATTCCTTAAATCGGGACAAATGGGTTCTTACCACGCTCTATTCAAATATTTGTATTTCAAAAAGTTTACATTGGATGGTCTCCAAATTTACCCAATTAAGGTCAGGTATATTTTGTTTGATATCCTTAAATATAAACTATCCATAATTCCTACTTATTTCGTTATAAGCTCGTAAACTTTTGAACCCAGTCTTTTGGGACACGCTGTATAGCGCTAAGAGCATAACATATTATGGCCTAGATTTTTTTCCCGCCATGGCTTAGCGTGACACCTAAATGTGAAACAGAGACGTGCCTTGGTTACGGGCCCCAAAACACCTTAGTAACGCCTAATTCTAAAATATATTGGACTTCAAAAATATGCTTATGCAGTAGGTATGAATATAATACACAACATGTCAAATTTTCGTCCAACCTTTACCTTTACTTTTTAAAATGTCATAAAAACAAACGAACCACGCTATAAGGCAGTAGGGGAGGGTGGGGCAACTGGACCGGTTAAGAATATTTCATGATATAATAGCTTAAAGCTCGTGTAAATATTTATGGAATTGCTATGAAAATATCACCCATGTAACTGTTTACATATAACATATAATCAATGTTAAAAAATATCCAAACAAAAGGCCAATTACCACTAACTAAAAACTTTACTTGGCACGGTCCAGTTACCCCGTCGTTGGGGCAACTGGTCCTATATGTTCTAACGGTTAGAATACACAGAAATCATTGATTGACAACACGGTAACTAAGCAGTATTTTCTTTACAAACCCATTTCCATATTATTTAACGTGTAAAAATGATACAGGTCTCATGAAACCCATGTTTTATACAGTTTTCGTGGTTAACGTGTAAAAAGCAGTAATACTAATGGTGTACAAAGCAAGCGCAATTTTCGACTGCACGTTTATTAGATAAAACGGTATGAACCTAGTTAAATGTTCACATGGTTGTGATATTTAGACGCCCCATACATTTGTCTATATATACCACTTTCTTTAATGATTTTATTTACTTCATATAATCATCATTTAGTACTTATAATAAACCGTCTTGATATTTAGCCAGCTTTTCATGTTACAGGGGAAGTTAGTCAATATGACAATGATGACCCAGCGGTTGATATACACAAAAAGCAGTGGATAAAATACATAAATCATGATATTTCGTCATAGCAAATACCTTTACAGACACCATTCAAAATATAATAAAGATGTAATTCATAATACCGAGGTTTTAAACCATTCTAAAGCAATTGCATGTCATATTGTAATCCTTCAATATCAGAAATAGTGGTATTAGACCCAAAATGCCCCAAAATGTCTAAGAACATGAAAGAATGTGAATTATTTCATATTCTATTCACATTTCAATACCGAGTCATGTTTTATTGACACTAACAACTCATTTTCAAAATGAATTTTACAATTTTGATTAAGTTTTTGCAGGCGGTCCAATTGCCCCACACCCCTTCGGTCCACTTACCCCAACAAATGACGTAGCACTTTGTCGAGATGAAACGCTATTAAAACACGCCTGTGACGTAATACATTTTACGCCAAAATGTTTTAAAATATACCACTTTTTGTCATAATAATCAATAACTCCAATACATTTCAGAAAAAAAGGCAAAACTGCATTTTTGTTTTTAGCCATAACACAGATTTCTGTAGCCAGTGAGTATCTTTGAATTCGCAAATATTACGGCGTTCGGGTCTTACAAGTAGACGAGTGTCTTTAGATAAGTAAGAAATGGTGTACTTTGTTATTTGCAAATTCATGAACTAATAACTCTACCAAATGAATACCCGTGATAATGATTTAAGTTGAAGCATTCTTTAAATGATAATATTGATTGGAAATCCAAACCATCAATGTCCCAAATTAGCAATAGGCGCCATTTTACGGTCATTTCAACCACAACCTATGGTTTTAATCATATTTCGGAAAGTCCCTAAGCACACTACAATATAGCACCCATCAAATGCAATATGCACCTAGTATCTTAAGACGACTGTACTGCATGTATATATTTACTGTTGCATATCTGTCAATCATATAAAGTACATTAAACATGATCTAAACCCATCTTCATATATCGCCCATACTATCTGTGAATTTTCAATCAGTCACTCAAGGAGTTAGCTTCAAAGATATGGAGAAAAATCACATGTGTAAATACCCTAAAGTTCCAAATGTTTTGGATTGTAGAAGGTAAAGATATATGTCAAGTATCAACAAAAGTCGTATTGTTCAAAAGAAAGCAGTATGCCCATACAATTACAAAAATCCTTCATTTCGGTCCACTTGCCCCACGGTCCACTTGCCCCATATTCCCCTAACTGTACCGTGATAACACAACACATACGGACAAAACCCACTAAAATGGACCTGGCAGAATCATGCTTCCCGAAACACGGTATTCGAGACTATGAGTAGTCATCTCATATTCATTACTTCATGAATAATCGCGATAGCTGCGTATCAAGTGCGCTCCAATAAAATGAATCGTTAGATGAGAACGCGCACGCCGAGCGCAGGTTACTAATAATTGCCCGAAAGTACTGCGCCAAAGTGTTCCATTGTTTTGCTCACTGACCGACCAATCAAATAAACGCCTCACGCCCCTAAACTGAATATTCATTGAATTATGAGGAAACCCGATTAAAGCTTATTTCTGATTGGTTGAATGAGGGGATGACCCGACTCGGACTGTTTCAATAACTAAGAAGGGCAGGGGTGGACAAAATAAACAAAACAACTAATTAATTATTAGCGAGATTATATCGGTACAAATCAACGATTTGGATAAATATGCATCTTTTTCAGTAATGAATGAGAATAATGACTGCTTAACAACTGTTTTCGCGAATTTGTTGTGAAATACTCGGTTGCTGTTATGGTCATTCGGAATTGTCCCTCAGGGGCTGCGCCCCTTCGGGACAATTCCTCAGACCATAACATCAACCTCTTATTTCACAACAAATTCGCGAAAACAGTTGTTACGCAGTAATTATTCTCTAAATAATGGCCGGATTCGTGTACAAATGTTGTTAAAGTTTCGCGCGCTACGCGCGCATCAACTTTAGGATGCAACGTCATTCGTAGAATAAAAAACCCAGCTGTGCATTTTTTAAAACTTTATAGGGTCAAACTGGTGTTCACCGGGGGAAATACCCCCCCCCCCCCCCCCCCCCCTGAAAAGACCCCAGATACACCAATGAGCATACAAGCCAAGTTGGAAGAACCAATTTAAATGGTTAGAGTTTAATGGGGGGAGAGTATCTGGTGCACCTGTGCACATCGTGCACCGAGGCAGCGTCGACTAGTGGATACAGATCAAACGGGGAAAATGCTAATTTCTCTAAATCGGTTTTTGACCATTTTCAAAGGCTCAAACCTCAGGACCAAATCCATTGTAAATGCTATTTTTTTAAATTATTTTCATCGTTAACCATCCGGGCGATGACTGTTAAAAATATTTCAAAATGGTGCACTCCCGGTCACATTTGGTCGTCCGAGAGACGCGTGGCCAGAATTGCCTTTCATCATCGACAATGAATTCCCTTTTTTTGAACATTCTAAAACATTTGCGGAACATAGCATTATTCAGAAAACACTTTCAAAATAGTGGCACCCACCTAAGGGTGGCGCAAAGAATACAAGAAAAAAGAGTAAAATACACAAATAATACAACTAAATACAACTAATACAAGATACAATGATATAGACAAAAGAGAGAAAATAAGTTCATTCCAGTCTAAACTCTATAATCCTTGTTATTAGGGTATCTTTTTCCTTCTTTGAGAAATTTCCTCGTTAAGGGTAGTTTTTGACAGTGGATTTAAACGGAATATTACAACTTATACGTGAGTGCCCCCACCCCGGCTCTACGAGAGAGCTTAGTGCACAAAGGATAAGTAGGCTTATTGTTTGTACCACTTCCTACGCCTTTTATCATCGCATGAATCATTTAATGGAGGATTATTAAAACGTAGCAAAATATTACAAGGACACAAATACATGTAATGCTCGTAAGCTTTTGCAACGGAAAATATATGTGCCTGACGAGTCGGAATTATGGCAACGTTCACGGGAAATATGGATCGGTGAGTTGAGTTCGTTTTTTGTTAACTGTAAATCATGAGTGCATGAGGTAAAACTCACTTTATCATCAGTATGTCTCAGACAGAGAGCAATGATTCAGAGCTAGTCTTTTACGGTAGTAACATAATCATAATAATTTAAAGTAAGTGAAGGGGCTCTAAAATCCATTCGGGTTGGTGTCAACGTAATTTCGGCAGTATCACCAGGCAATGATAATTTGTATGAGCAATTAAAGGGGCTAACTAGCATTTCAGGGTATTTTGAGGCCATTATAGAACCTACAAATAGGGTGTATCCGTAAGGTGACATACTATACACCCTGACACACTTCAGAATTCGGAAACCTTGGCCATGCTTGCGGAGTATAATAACCCCGTGGTTTATTCCGTAAGATTGCCGATTCGGAAGTGTGTCAGCACTCAGCGTGCAGTGTGTCACCTTACGGAAAATACCTTTACAAATAATATGAGCAATAGAGCAACAAACCACTTGGGGGCAATGTTCGTTACCGTAAACAACATTTGATACCTTGACGGAGTAAAGCGCATAGCACATGTACATTGTACAGCAATACATTTATACAGTGTTTCAGGCTATCGAACAGGTCTTATGAACGAAAGGTTACTGGTTCGAATCTCGGTATCGTAGAATTTTGCGTTAAACCTTCTGATATTTTTTCGACATAGGATATAATGTAATGTAAGTACAAGTGCAAAACACTTGTAAACATATGTATATCAGTTTCAATCAAAATGTTGTTTACGGTAAAAATATCGCGACCGGGGTAGGGGGACTAGCGCGAAATACTGGGGCGCTTAAGGCCTACACGGCTCCAAACAAGGAGTTATTATATCATAGGCTAGCGCTAGTAACTCCTTGGTCCAAATAATATTTTTATTAGAAAAAAGTTTCTCAAATAAAATTTGAGGTTCCTTGACTAGAGTTGCGAAAGCAAGAAATAGGTTTAGGAAAGATGTCAAAAATTTGATGTATCCAAAGTTTTGATTAATATTAGAGAAAAAGAGAAATGAAATTGAGAAATGTGGCTTGACCATTTTATTAAGCATAATTTAGAAATTAATTTGAAACCTTACATAACTTAATTGGGCATGCAACAAGTGGTTCAAAATTATTCCATTTAACGCCTAATTAATTAATTACGGGCGTAAATGAATTACACAGCAAACATGTTATCGAATGGCTTGACAGATTTGTGTGGCTAACCAATAACATCTCTCTCTGTGATATAGTGTTTCTTGCATGTTTAATTCATGAGAAAAATACAAAAACACAATTTGTGGTTTTTTTAAATATACCAAATGTTTGGAGGAAAATATTTTAAATACTAAAGGGATATTGAATTATCTGCTTGGATCATTGTTTTAAGCACATCTTTACCTTTAATTTGATACCTTGCAAGTCTTGTTTGGATACACAGTACTACTAAATAATTTCAACGAGTTTGGTCATTAATTAAAAGTAAAGATAAATGTGAACTTTTTCTCAGATAGAATTGTAGACAATAATGGGACGTGGGAACTTCATTTCCTTGTATAAATTTGGTGTTAATACATGTAGCTTGTATATTTTTGCTGGAAATTACAAAAAGCAACTGTTTAATGGATCTCTTTATTATATGCTAATTATATGCAAATAAGGTCGTACCATTTTTTTTCTATGACATTAAATCACCAAGCTGTATTCTATAATTTAATATTGCCTCCTTGTCTTACATGTATCTTTTTGAATTAGAGCGTAATTTTCAATAACATGCACTTTTACAAGGATCATGGTTGAATTTCTATGCAGTCAGCTTGGTCAGTAGTTAAGCAGGCAAATTAATGGCTTGTTTTGTTTCCCGCATACGTGAGCTCATCACTATCTATACAGACATGCACTTCGGGCCCTTTTTTAAGTTCTGTATTTTCGATGTTTACCATTTTTCTTTATCTAATTACCGTTACGTCGTGTTTGGTATCATTTTAAAGGAGAGGGTCTGTTTTAATAACATCCCAATTCAAATTTGAAAAATAATCTATTCTTCATCCAATTATGGCGTGTTTGGTATCATTTTAAACGAGGCAATGGTATGGCGATCCGATATATGAGATACTTTTGTCTCTTACATCAAGTGGAACCAGGATTTACTGACGGGTAGGGGCTCTGTAAAAAGTTACTGGTATAGCAAGGGGTTTGTATTATAATTTTACTTTCTGCTGTATGGGGGGGGGGGGGGGGGGGGGTAGGTAATTTTGATAAACAATTACAAGTCTCAATTTTCCTAGCCGTT
Organism: Ophiura sarsii; assembly: GCA_035610835.1. NCBI lineage: Eukaryota > Metazoa > Echinodermata > Ophiuroidea > Amphilepidida > Ophiuridae > Ophiura > Ophiura sarsii. The sequence continues at coordinate 108,292,004 of CM069441.1, read as the reverse complement.
CAAGTTTGACCGGGGTCGCAAAACGGGATTTATACAAATACGATAAAAAAAAGGATGTAATTTAAATAGCTGTGCCTTAGTCATGCTTAGTCCCAGTCAGTGTCGTCTCGGGGTTGTCCTCGTAATATTACCATATTAATACATGTTTATCGAAGCATAGATGCTTGATAAGGTATAGTATTCGTCTCAGGTTTTATAACGAATTGATAGCTTTGAGTACCCGTAAAATATCAAATGGCCTTGCAAATGTGTCGGTTCAATGACCGGCGACGACAAGTTAGTGAATCGGCTTTAATTCACCGTACCATTTCTTTCTGGCATACTTCTTATGTACTATATTACATTTTTAACCATTTTACCTGTTTAAAGCGTTATGGATGGCAATGGCACCACAGATTCTGGCATGGAATTACGAAAAATAAGGAAGATAATCGACATTTTCGAAAACATGGACACCGATGGCGCGGAGTCAAGGTAAGCTAATTTAGTGCGTCTCTAAATCATACCGGGTGTCCCTAAAAAAGGGTGCACGTGTTTACCCAACTTGTTGACTATGACGTTCTAACATTTGGTGTAAGATGTTTACACATATTGAAAGACTAAACACCTGGCTTTCAGATGCTGCTTATTTCATCGGATTCGGATTTGTCAATCCTGAGATATGGACAATTAACTAGAGCTACCCGGAATTGATGTTGTGCCACAGTTTGAAATGTTTACTCCTAAAATACAACTTCCACTTGTAATAGCCCTTCGCCAGTGTTATGCAAAATAACATTTTTGTATCGAGATTGAATAGGTTAAAATAATAGAATGAGTGCCTGTGTATCCAAGCAGAACTGAATATAAAGATGTTTGTTACATGATTCGAACCAGTCCTTTTGACGAGAGGTTTCACAAACATTTTCAAAACAAGACAGACGTCCATATGGGAGATGGTTTTGCACAAGAATGTTTTTTATTTGTTTATTTATTTTCTACTGAAACCCTGATGAGAGGAGATGGCATCAATCTCTTCGAAACAAATTTGTCGGCAGTTGAAAATCACAGAATGAAATAGTTCCATATTATTTGTTTATATATATATATATATATATATATATATATTCATTTATTTTCCTTTTTTTTATTTTTTTTATTACTGTTAGTAGGGGGTCTCTACCATAACTAATGAACGGTCCCTAATATGGTAGGCAGCGCTAAACTCTGAAATTATAATTGCCCCTTGTAGATGGATTGCTTTGAATCTCTACAATAGCCACTTGGGATGGACATTCCAAAAGCGGCCATGATATAAATTATCATTAAATAATCATTCAAAATGGACATTTAAAGACAATTTATAGGCCTATAATAGTCGCTTTTGGATCAATAATTTCAATAATGTTATCGGCATTATTATATAATTCTCACATAATTCTCATAAATAGTGGTTACATTCAGCTATGACAAAATCATCTTTGAAGGACATATGTATTGAAAAGTTAACCATCATTAGATGTTACTAAATCTGCTTAGTTCGCAAGCTATTATTATAACAAGAGGTGGGTTGAAACCTTCTTTCAATCTCAAAAGAAAGATTAAAGTTGTGATTCTGTTCAATTTAAGTTCTTTGGTGGCTCTGAAAAGTCTCCATTGCAATGTGCGTTATGCAACCAAAGTGTGTCATGAAACTAGCCTACGTCCGTATGCTGTAATTACCTGGCTCAAAATATTTAAAAAAAACTGTTTCGTCATAGGATCTTCAAAGAAAAAATGCTGACAACAAGTTTTTTCGTGGGATCTTCTCAAAGATCGGTGTGTCATAGTTTTTAATTTTAGTTTTAATCAAAATTATTATGGGGATAATGAAAATATTAATGCAAATCAAAAATGACATTGATTTCCTAAAATATTGTAACAGGAGCCATCATATTATGTTTTAATTTGACGAACACCCAAATTTATTCCGCTGTTTGTTGCGAGCTTCCCATGGTAACATGGCAGACCTCTGTATAATGTTTGTCAAATTATCATCTAAAAACCAGTTTTACATCACAAAAGGGAATTTTCTTCGCTTTTTGATATTGATTTTCTTCTAAAGATTTTTGTTTTAATGTAAATCATCATTAGGTAGGTATGGGATTGGTTATGGCTTCGATGCAGTTATAAACCCGTTATTATGTGGGACACGCGTGGATTGGGCCGATGCATTTATTGTGCTAGGGGGCACATTCGCTCTTTCATGATGGGGCATGTTCGCCCATGGGATTTACATGATTAAGATTTTGTATAATTTAAAAATTGTAATTCACCCTGTGTAGCCTATTTGTAATTATAAAAATAGCTATCTGGAATGGGCTATTCCAGATAATATGTGCACACCCCCTATAGCTAAACTATACATTTTCGGAATCATTGTACTCAGCCAAACAATTTGGTATGCATAATGAAAACTAGCCTGCATCTGCTCCAACAAAACTTTGCACGCACCATTTCCCATTGAAACCGTTCCAAAATATACAACGCATTATTTCCTGAATTTGGGGCGAACGGATTATGAAACTAGACACTTGAAGCTTTACTCTCGACTAAATACTGTTACGATTGATGCTAGCATAACGATTTATTTTTTTAAACCCGAAAACCCTCCGATTTTTCCTGTGCGTGAAGTGAAAAATGACAATGTTTTAGCTCTGAATTGACCACCTCCCCCCCCCCCCCCCCCCCCCCCCCCCCCCCCCCCCCCCGTCCTATTACGGTTGGCGTAACTCGAGAGCTGAAGGTCGACGAACTTTTGGACGAATGGATATAAATAGCCTACGAAGCGCTACATTTAAAAAATAAAAATCGCACTAATAGTAATACCAGTTTTCTTATGTTTTGATATGCATGCGTAATAATCTGGAATAATAATCTGCCCAAACGGGGTGTGTGCGTAAAGTGTGTTCATGCATGTAATGGCTGTGTTGGTTGCTATTGTCATTTCGAAGGTCACCTACTCCCTGGTTTTCTGCACACAGACTTTCTAACTTTATCTTTTGCTGGTCATCATCAAAAGGCAAGTTTTCATTATGCTTTTTAGCCTAATTGAAGCCATTTTATTTTTCGGGCCCTTGTATGGCGGCCATTTTGGAATATAAAAAAAGTTCCCGTCATTTTTGAGAGGGTCATAGAAGCTCATATTCTTTTAAAATGGATCTTATTGACAAATTCACCAAGAAACAAATGTAGGAAGAAAATGGTAATCCAAGATTATGACCCTAATAGAGGTAGAGGTTGGCCGAGCGATCTAGCGCGCTGATCGTCGGTCGGGAGTTTTCTATCAATCGTGGGTTCAAGTCGCCTTGAAACCAGGATTCTTTGTTCACCCCAAAAAAGTTCCTATCTAGGTCGGAAATTCTACAATCAAATCTTAATTCAGTCTGTTTCCGTGGTTTAAGCTGATAATCAGATTCAATTGTAGAATTTCTCCTCATTCACTGTGTGTACAACGTGCAGGTCTATACAGTGAGGAACAGTTCGTCGTGATTCGGAGAGTCACGTAAGGTTTCACACCACCAAATAACGTCTGGCCCTACCCCCTTTGAGGCAAAAGTCCAAAACCGGCCCGTTTCTATGCCGAAACGGGAGACCTATTGTAAATTACAGTTTAAAATTAGGGTATTTACTACAAGTTATGGCGAAATTAATATAGTGTGAATTTTGACAGATACATCAGCGTTCTTCAGGTCCAAAAAAATTGATGCAATGATGATTTTTTAATATTTTAACAGAGACATTTGTGTTCAGGTCATTTCCGGTATCTGACGCAATAATCTTAATCAACAATTGCGTGTGACCAGGAAAACTCAACTCGTACTTTTTGAAAAGGCTCTAGCTCAAAATTATGCCGGTTACCCCCCATATATGAGTTGTTGAGTTAGTAGTCATGGCTTTCATCTTCAAGTTGAAACCAAATTTCAAGTTACCAGTTTCTTATAACGTCAAGAAATATCCATTTTAAAAGTGTGCATTTCACGTGTAACCCTATGGGAGATGTATTTAGTGGTGTGCAACCTATACAGAGGGTCAAGGCGCTTTGACCTTCACCCCTGCATTGCTGTCTAAACTGACTTGCCGGCAATGATAACTAGACTTCTAGTTAAAATTGGTTCTAACACATGTTATTACGGCCCGTTCACTTCATTCTCTTAGTATACACATCTGTTTCATCATGAAAGATCCGTCCGTTTGGTTAAATAAGCTACAATCTGACTAATTAAAGTCATTATCTAGTTTTTTTATCTTTTTTTTTTTTTTTTTTTAAAGAAGAAAACCGTATATTCCCTGCCCAAAATAGTTAATTTGAAAAAATATTATGTTTGATTAATGATTTTCTTTTCGAGATATCGACGATTATGTAAATTTTTCTCCATAGAGCTGTGTATAAATGCTCATTTTCTCCACCTCACTGTCTTTTAATGCAAGACCCTGCGACATTAAGACTTCTCGGACACGTGCCATAGACGTAAATGATTACTTTAAACGATTTAAAGTTTATCATGTTTATTTATCGAAATGGCTAAGATATGAGGGTCTAAATTTCGCTAATAGGAACAAAATTTGGAGAAAACCTTTTTTTCTTAAATATCAAAAATATAATTTTAAACGAATTACGCTCTAGTGAGAAGAAAAAAAGATTTGAATACAAGTTTTGCATACTTCCGTAAACTCCCCTCTCAGAACGGCGCGGGGTCTAACATGATCTAAATTGTAATTAAAAAGACATATTTGAAGCAAGAGTTGAACGTAAGCGGTGGGGGGGGGGGGGGGGGGGGGGCATAGGGTATATGGGGATGGGGGGGGGTAAGGGCATGGGGGGGGGGTAAATTGATTAAGCTGTGTCTACTGAATAGGTCAACCTCACAGAATGTCCTTGTAATTTCAATACTTCCATGCAAAATGTTTTACAACAAGTGATTAGCATAGTGCCGTATGCCTTTTTGACGAGGATCATGGTAACCAAAATCTACTTTTCTACTGACATAGCCAATATGGCGCACAATGTCTTTCACTGTTTTTTACCACTTTGAAGTCGTATATTTGATCAAAAAACATAACTACGCATTATGTAAAGTGCAAAAGATTAAGAAAATGAGGCAATAATAAAAAAAAGTGTCTCCTTCAGGTTTCACACCACTAAATAACGTCTGGCCCTACCCCCTTTGAGGCAAAAGTCCAAAACCGGCCCGTTTCTATGCCGAAACGGGAGACCTATTGTAAATTACAGTTTAAAATTAGGGTATTTACTACAAGTTATGGCGAAATTAATATAGTGTGAATTTTGACAGATACATCAGCGTTCTTCAGGTCCAAAAAAATTGATGCAATGATGATTTTTTAATATTTTAACAGAGACATTTGTGTTCAGGTCATTTCCGGTATCTGACGCAATAATCTTAATCAACAATTGCGTGTGACCAGGAAAACTCAACTCGTACTTTTTGAAAAGGCTCTAGCTCAAAATTATGCCGGTTACCCCCCATATATGAGTTGTTGAGTTAGTAGTCATGGCTTTCATCTTCAAGTTGAAACCAAATTTCAAGTTACCAGTTTCTTATAACGTCAAGAAATATCCATTTTAAAAGTGTGCATTTCACGTGTAACCCTATGGGAGATGTATTTAGTGGTGTGCAACCGTAAAGCCGTTAGTCCCGTGTATTCAGACGCTTCTCTCTGAACACGTTAAATAGTTGCAGACCTCATCGTAAAGAGTAGGGGATCATCCCGGGTCTGTTACCTGTACACAAAAACTCATGTCCCTAGGTTTCAGGGGCACTGTACCGTTAATGCCTAGTATGGCGCTGTGTACAGTATAAAAGTATACAGTCATAAACAAGAAGAGTCTTAAAAAATACAAACAGCGCTCAGAAGGAGTGTACATTTAAGGATGAAAAGGAAAAGTGGTGTTGAAAATTTTAAATGTTTAAAAATTTACTTCAGAATTCAAGATGAACATTAAAAATTGCCATTATTGTTGTTTCTAACAAAAACACAGCAAAACTTGATTAAAAACAATATCATCGCTATTTATTGAAAAACGCGCTCTATGCAAATATGGTTCGCGTTATGTATCACGCGTACTGCAGGGGGACACTGTCGGACGTAAAATGCTCGTTGCGGCTCTACGAGCATTTTTGAAGTCTTAATCCTTATAGGTGTAAGTTCATACATGTAATACAATTATAAAAATATAATAATCCCAGTTTTTATCATAATTGAGGGCGCAGCCTCCAACACATCTCTTAGTGCCCCTTTAAGAGAAGTGAAAGGTGTTACCAGTCACACCTTGCAACATGTATGTTAATGGTGTTCCGATATCTGGCCCGGTTTTCAATTTGATGTTTTCTATAATACATGACTAGTTTAGTTTAGTTTTATTTCCAAGTACATGAGGCCATCGGCCCAAATACACAAAATATTGCCACAATTGGCATGATTTACTAAGAGTCATCCTTAACGTATTTGTAATTCACAGTTTGAGTTGGATAACTCCAATAGTTCTTATCATAGAAGCCTCAGGTGACATAATATGTCCATTGAGTACACAAACTGACCGTTACCATGATGGTTTTGGTTTCTCACTGAATCGGGCCTCTGTTTTTTGGTGTATCCTTGACCTTTCATGTAAAATAGAAAACATCAAGTTGAAAAATCGGGCAAGCAATCAGAACGTCTACCTTTAACCACCTTTATCAATAACTCACTGCATTTTGGGCTATAACGCATAAATGGAACATATCAAACATTTCAAACATTTTCAGAGAAATGAGAAAAATATGGAGTTTCTTCTGATATCAAAATATGTTGAGGGGTAAAAAAGGGTGATCCGAACATCCACCTTTAAGAACAGACCTAACACATCAAAGTCATGTAACTTTTTCACTGAACTGCTTCATTTGTTTTGCCATGCTGCTGAGATGCCCGGGTGACCAAATTAGAGGTCCACAAATCTACTTCAACATGTTCAACATTTTCATGCTAAAATATTGTAGTTGTTGATTTTTATTGTTATTATTATTAATTATTATTTTTATGTTTGTTTGGGGGGGGGCTTACTTTTAAATAAAGTAATTACTTAAATTGATGAGTTTAATGAAATTGCTTATAAATATTGCTGAAGTTGATTGAAATAATTCAAATTAATCAATGTATGTATTAATGTATTAATGTATTAATGTATTAATGTATTAATGTAATAATTTATTAATATATTAATGTATTACTTTATTAACTTATACACTTATTAACTTATTAACTTATTAACTTATTAACTTATTAACTAATTAGCTTATTAACTTATTAGCTTATTAACTTATTAACTTATTAACTTATTAACTTATTGACTAATTAGCTTATTAACTTATTAGCTTATTAACTTATTAACTTATTAACTTATTAACTTATTGACTTACTAACTTTAACTATTTATTATTTATTACTTAATTTATTAAGTTAATTAATAATATGATTTTATACATACAGTCCATGAATTTATGAATTAATTAATTCATACATTAATATTAATTAATTTCATTCAAGAACTATTTTAATAATTAATAAACTTAATAATTAATACATTTATTATTTAGTTAATTTATAATTAATATGAATAAATACATTCATTTCATGAATTTATGAATTTATACAACTGGAAAACCTGCTGCAGTTCTGTACTTTGAATGTAATGGTTCCATGAAAATACATTTTATATCGCATTTTGTACACACCCTATACGGTAGTTCACTGGTGACTAGTCATACACAACGTGTATCATGTCTGTCACTATACCAGTTGACCTATTAACCGTATTGGAGTTCACTTTGTGTAGTGTGTTTGACCAAGGAGTTATCATATTAAATAAAGTTAACTATGAACAATTTCTTGGTTTGACAGTACGCTACAGACATTGTATACTGTTTTCGATATTATCCATGGGAGTATGAGTATTGTTCAGATGTGTATAGCATATTGACTGCAAAGTAAAGAAAGAAAGTTCTAATGCAAACTGCTAAATAATGTGGGCTGCTAAGTATCATAGATAATAGTGTTCCATCCATTTTACTTGTAGGCTAAGGACAGTATAGTTTTAACCCGATACACTGATATACAATCCCAAAATTAAAAGTTGATGATTGATGATGGACTTGTTGATATAAAGGTACTAATACATAGTGAGTACTTTGGCCTAGTGCAGTCTACGGATGCCTGTAAAAAGTCCCAGCTGTGCATATATATTATATACCAAAATCAGCCATGTCTACTGATGTGATTAGGTGACAGGGTTGTGTTATAGTAACCCCAAAATAGCAATATTAATAGGCAATCTGGGAAAAAATTAGAAAGAAGCCGATTTCAACTGATAATAGTAGGTACGGGTGTCATTATTCACCAAAAAAAAGTGAGGACAGATAGGGGGTGGGGAATTTTTTTTTCAGGGGGGTCATTGAAACTCGGGGGGTCATTGACCCAAATGTTGTTCAAAGTATGTCGTGTTTGGTATCAAATGAAAGGATATTTAATTTAAAACTTTGATAGTCATGTTCATTTTGACATTTTATCATCCTGTGAAATGTTAACCACGATTGAAGACATGGTGCTGGCTGGTTAACAAGATTCAGCGAGCTCATTACACAGTTTCCAATGTATTAAGAAAACATGAAACTATCATCATACGTTACTACATGTATGTATCAATCAATCTGTATCACATTGTTTTGAGGCTGATGTCAACATATAAGCCCTACAAGTTTAGGCAAAACAAATCACTTGATTATTCCGTTTCCTATTTATGACTTCCAAGTTCTTTTGTTCTATCTGCTCCATTGGAGTAATGTCCCCAGCACACTCCACATGCCAGCTTTCACTGCAGCTATATAATACATTGCTGTTGCAGCAAATTCCTTTTAGAAGAATTTCTGGGGCGATACCTCCGGTAAGCATCTTCAGTCTGAGTTTTTTTGTTGCTATCTAACTCCCACTCTCTTCCATCAACAACTTGGGTTGGCATAGGTATAAACTATGGTCTTCATGGTAGCAGCTTTAAACTAACCTTGTTCCTACATCTCTTTTCACTATGTATCGTATGATAAGGAAACCCCAAAAGCATGAATTTGGCAGAATGCTCAAGGAAACATAAATAAAGCTGGACTTAGACATGAATAACAGCAGGATGCATGATGTTGATGGAGGATGGCTACTTCATCAGGTAAAGTGGACAAACGGTGCAACGATCAAGCCTATATAGTTGATACATGCCAAGTATGTCCGAACAAAATTCAAGGATTCTACTGTAGTGTTTGATGGCTATGGGGGAAGAACAATCAACGAAAGATCATAAGCATATGCGGCGGATGGCTGGAAAGATTTTTCTAGGCTTAGGTGTCACAACATAGCCATATATCATGTGACAGAGAAATCTTCCAGACGTATGAGAAGAACAAAGGAGCTATACTCGAGATTATATCTACAGAATTGACAAGCCACACACCCCTGTTGTTGTTGTTGCCCAAGACACTGATATATTTGTTTTGCTCTGCTATCATCGGTCAAGTAACTGTTCTAATTTGTACTCACAATCAGACGTTGATGGTCTTTATGACATCTATAACCATAGATATCGGTAACCGGGAAGAGTTCCATTTCAAGTATGGCTGGTCTAGAAATGACACTGTTTCATGCATTCATGGACATACATAATGCGCTCTCTACAAGTTCAAATTTCTTGCCAGTGTCATCACTGCATTCACAAGTGATACGTCAAAAATATCCATACAATTCAAACAGCTGAATTAAAGGCAATGTAGATCACATAGCTGTAGGGATGAAAGGGCTCACTATCAGAAGTTGTTCCAAAACAAGCAGCCAAGTGCAAAATTGATCCTGATCGCCTACCATCCACACCAAATGCAGCAAAACAACATTCCCTTCGTGTACATCTCCAAATTAACACCTCCATAAGCCCATTGAAAGAGGATGGGAGTTAGATTGGAACATAAAACTCAGATCGAAGATGCTTACTGGAGCTATCACCTCAGAAAAAAGGAATTTGCTGTAACTGCAAGGAAAGGGAGAGGCAGCGTCAAACTATGAATGTAGCTGCATGAAAGACGGCATTTCATGTGTTTCTGCATGTGGAGTGTGCTGTGGACATTGCTTTAATCATGTTAATGGAGCAGATAGAACATACGAACAGTGGCGTAGCTCAGGGGGGGGCAGGGGGGGCAAATGCCCCCCCTGACGGAAAAAGCCCATTTGAGCCCCCGCCCCCCAGCCCCTCTAAAAAAAAAATTAAAAGGAGAAAAAAAAAGAAAATAGGAAAATAATGATAAAAGACCGAGATTATGGGTGGTTATTTGTGTGTATATTTAGCCCAAATAGTCAAATAAGGCAAAATAGTACGTGTAGTACATGTACTGTGCGATTTTTTTTGACCGTGCGAAATTTTTTGAGCGATTTTTTTTGACCGTGCGAATTTTTTTGAGCCCCCCCCCCCCCCCCCCCCCCCCCCACTTACGTGAAATTTCACGATTTAGTGACTTGGAAAAAATTTGGGGCAACCTTTTACGAAAATTCCAGAAATCTTGCCCCCCCTGAAAAAAATCCCAGCTACGCCACTGCATACGAACTTGGAAGTGATGAAGAGGAAATGGAATAATCAAGCGATTTGTTTCGCCTAAACTTGTAGGGCCTATTATGAGCTTAAGGGCCAGGGAGAGCGAGGAGTGTACGCCCTAGGGGCAGGTTCGCCCACAACATGATTCTCATCACTGCGGCCACTGGTATAATTTAAAGAACCCGCAAATATATTCTGCTGTTTGTTGCAAACTTCCAATAGTAAAATGGCAGACCTCAGTATAATGTTTGTCAAATGATCATCTGAAACCACTTTTACAAAGTGGATTTTCTTCCATTTTTGAGATTGACTTAAAGATATTCGGGGTGGGGCAAGTTCACTATTTTGAGACACCTGTCGTCTTATCCTTAACTAATCCCTTTAAGGCCTTGGATACTGAAGTGTGGTCGTACATGTATGTAGCCAAGATATCAATTTTTCTTTTAATGTCAATAGGTTCATTCAATCTTTAAAATTGACGCCTCCAGGCCATGTTCAAATGAAAATGGGACGAACACTTCCCCTCTCCCCGACCCCTACTGTCAGTTTTGACTTGTAAGTAGTATTTCTGATCAACAAATTGTTACATTTGTACTTAACGTGCCTATACCAATCTTGATATCAGCCTCAAAACAATGTGATACACTTTGATAAATACATAGTAACGTATTATGATAGTTTTCAGGGTTTTTTTAAACATTAGAAACAGTGTAATGAGCTCGCTGATCCCTTGTTAACCAGCACCACGTCTTCTCTATCTAGTGTAACTTTTCACAGGATTATAAAATGACAAAATGAACATGACTATTATTGTTTTAAATTAAATTTCCTTTCATTTGATACCAAACACGATATATTTTGAACAAAATTTGGGTCAATGACCCCCCCGATTTCCAATGGCCCCCTGAAAAAACAATTTCCCCACCCCGTATCTGTCCTCACTTTTTTTTGGTGAATATTGACACCAATACCTACCATTATCAGTTGAAATCAGCTTCTTTCTAATTTTTTCCCAGTGGAATCCTAATTTAGGGATACTATTATAAGAGTTCATTGACAAAAGGTGAACCAACCGAAACCAAGTTTATATGGACGTTTGGCTGGCTTAATCTCACACTGTACTTGGATAGCGCAGTTCATATCAGGGATACAGTGACCTTGCTAGAAATTGAGTTGATCTCTGCACCGAGCGTAATGGACATATACCAGTACAGGCTTCAGAAATGATTTCAGTACAGCGCCTAGGCGCTGAAAAAAAGAACTATACAGGTAATAAATGGGCTTCTAAAAATATATATCCTACCTCAAAATTATAAATTATAAAGTTGTTGAAAAATTCATTTTCTATAATATGAGATATTGCACGCTAGGATCGTGTGATTATTGAGGAAATAACACTCCCAAATGTAAGGTTAGGTCCAATTTTCATTTTCACATTTTTATTTTCTACACGCGGACCCATCTACGGGTACCTTATCGATTACCGGTAGTGCAATAGGGGGATGCATGCGCAGGTTGGACAGTCGGCCGTATTGTTCCGATGGATCAATACGCCACACAACACGCTACCTGTCATACTCTCCCCCGTGTTGAAAAAAAATGTGAAAATGAAATTGTGACTTTACGTTACATCTTGGATTGTCACTTCTTCAATATTCAACCGCTCCTAGCGTGCAATATCTCATATTAAAGAAGATAAATTTCTCAATAACTTCATAATTTAATATTTTAAGGTAGGATTTTTTTTTTTTCGAATTAAAAGTCCATTTATTACCTGTATAGTTGTTTTTTTGATGACTGTAGGGTCATGTTATAAGCTCGCCTCCTCTTTCGTTACACACGGATTTTGGCTTGCGCGACATGATTTTAAATATACACATTTATATATACTAGCGGCGTACCCTCGCTACGCTCGGGTCCCCGCTAGATGGTTCACATTAACTACCTCTGAAACCACATAAACCCCCTTCAACACCCCTAAACCAGGTTGATTTATAACCATATCCATTCTAAAGGCATTATAAACCCCCTATAACCCCCCCCAATCAGAATCAGAATCAGGTTGATTTATAACCATGTCCAACCCCCCTACAATCGCCCCCCCCCCCCCCACCCCCACTGCAACTACACCAACCAACCATTTCCCGCGGCTTCATTAACTCTTAACCCTATCCTAAAACATTTCCCGTGGTTTTTCCCCCCTCCCATGCACACACCCAAACCAGTTTGATTTATAATCCCTTAGATTGTTGTTAAAGTAAAGAAATCAGGTTGTTTCATTAACCCCCGCAAAACGCTAATTGTACCATTATAACCCTAGCCTATCCTAAACCATTTCCCGTGGTTTTACACCGCCCCCTCCCCCCCCCCCCCCCCCCCGCCCTCTCCCCCAACATGACACTGTACACAGGCCTGTAACCATTTCCCGTGTGGCTTCTGCGCCTTGTGGTTGCACACCACTAAATACATCTCCCATAGGGTTACACGTGAAATGCACACTTTTAAAATGGATATTTCTTGACGTTATAAGAAACTGGTAACTTGAAATTTGGTTTCAACTTGAAGATGAAAGCCATGACTACTAACTCAACAACTCATATATGGGGGGTAACCGGCATAATTTTGAGCTAGAGCCTTTTCAAAAAGTACGAGTTGAGTTTTCCTGGTCACACGCAATTGTTGATAAAGATTATTGCGTCAGATACCGGAAATGACCTGAACACAAATGTCTCTGTTAAAACATTAAAAAATCATCATTGCATCAATTTTTTTGGACCTGAAGAACGCTGATGTGTCTGTTAAAATTCACACTATATTAATTTCGCCATAACTTGTAGTAAATACCCTAATTTTAAACTGTAATTTACAATAGGTCTCCCGTTTCGGCATAGAAACGGGCCGGTTTTGGACTTTTGCCTCAAAGGGGGTAGGGCCAGACGTTATTTAGTGGTGTGAAACCTGAAGGAGACACTTTTTTATTATTGCCTCATTTTCTTAATCTTTTGCACTTTACATAATGCGTAGTTATGATTTTGATCAAATATACGACTTCAAAGTGGTAAAAAACAGTGAAAGACATTGTGCGCCATATTGGCTATGTCAGTAGAAAAGTAGATTTTGGTTACCATGATCCTCGTCAAAAAGGCATACGGCACTATGCTAATCACTTGTTGTAAAACATTTTGCATGGAAGTATTGAAATTACAAGGACATTCTGTGAGGTTGACCTATTCAGAAGACACAGCTTAATCAATTTACCCCCCCCCCCCCCCATGCCCTATCCCCCCCCCCATATACCCTATGCCCCCCCCCCCCCCCCCCCCCCCCACCGCTTACGTTCAACTCTTGCTTCAAATATGTCTTTTTAAATACAATTTAGATCATGTTAGACCCCGCGCCGTTCTGAGAGGGGAGTTTACGGAAGTATGCAAAACTTGTATTCAAATCTTTTTTTCTTCTCACTAGAGCGTAATTCGTTTAAAATTATATTTTTGATATTTAAGAAAAAAAGGTTTTCTCCAAATTTTGTTCCTATTAGCGAAATTTAGACCCTCATATCTTAGCCATTTCGATAAATAAACATGATAAACTTTAAATCGTTTAAAGTAATCATTTACGTCTATGGCACGTGTCCGAGAAGTCTTAATGTCGCAGGGTCTTGCATTAAAAGACAGTGGGGTGGAGAAAATGAGCATTTATACACAGCTCTATGGAGAAAAATGTACATAATCGTCGATATCTCGAAAAGAAAATCATTAATCAAACATAATATTTTTTCAAATTAACTTTTTTGGGCAGGGAATATACGGTTTTCTTCTTTAAAAAAAAAAAAAAAAAAAGATAAAAAAACTAGATAATGACTTTAATTAGTCAGATTGTAGCTTATTTAACCAAACGGACGGATCTTTCATGATGAAACAGATGTGTATACTAAGAGAACGAAGTGTACGGGCCGTAATAATATGTGTTAGAACCAATTTTAACTAGAAGTCTAGTTATCATTGCCGGCAAGTCAGTTTAGACAGCAATGCAGGGGTGAAGGTCAAAGCGCCTTGACCCTCTGTATATAGGTTGCACACCACTAAATACATCTCCCATAGGGTTACACGTGAAATGCACACTTTTAAAATGGATATTTCTTGACGTTATAAGAAACTGGTAACTTGAAATTTGGTTTCAACTTGAAGATGAAAGCCATGACTACTAACTCAACAACTCATATATGGGGGGTAACCGGCATAATTTTGAGCTAGAGCCTTTTCAAAAAGTACGAGTTGAGTTTTCCTGGTCACACGCAATTGTTGATAAAGATTATTGCGTCAGATACCGGAAATGACCTGAACACAAATGTCTCTGTTAAAACATTAAAAAATCATCATTGCATCAATTTTTTTGGACCTGAAGAACGCTGATGTGTCTGTCAAAATTCACACTATATTAATTTCGCCATAACTTGTAGTAAATACCCTAATTTTAAACTGTAATTTACAATAGGTCTCCCGTTTCGGCATAGAAACGGGCCGGTTTTGGACTTTTGCCTCAAAGGGGGTAGGGCCAGACGTTATTTAGTGGTGTGAAACCTTGTGTAGGGGTGCGTGTGCCGCGGCAGTGAGACCTTGCGCAAACATGCACGCGACGCGTTACCACGGTAAGATTACGCTGTAGTACGCGCAACGCACAATGTTGTTCAATTCTAGTGGCATTTATGAGCCAAATCTGAGAGGTTTTTTGCTGTTTTTGGAGCGAATTGTTAACCAATTTCACTGAAATAAACTTTAACACCCTTCCCGTTATTTCCTCTATCTTTCATGCGAATTAGGCGCCACTTTGATCACATCTAACGGAGAAATAAGGATAACAAACACACAAATAAACACACAAATAAACACACAAACACACACCGTTTCCAGATTTATAGTAAGATGCTTGTATACCCCCTGAAGTAGGAAAAATATATAATTTCTGAAGGGAAATTGCATGAGTAAACCGAATATGCCATTAAAATTATAGTACGACCAAGGACTAAAATGGTATGATGCACAATGTTCGGAAAAATATCAGAGTTTTGAATTTTTATTTTGAGATCCATATATGAAGAGCTTTGTTGCAAAAGGACCACCAGACCACCCCGACATGTTACTCATTTTGCATTAGTGAATTTGTATTGACAAGTCGATGGAATTAATCAAACTAGTGTATGGCTGTGTTCATTAACTGTTTCTATGACTTGGATTAGTGCATCCATGCACGCCAATTGAGGCAACAACCAATACAAGCCATATTCCACATAATGCATAGCCATCCATGCAATAATGTAAAATGAGTAAAAAAGCAGAAGTGGATGTAGGCCCTTTTGCAAAACAGCTCTTCATATTTTTATACCTACCCCTATCATTATTTACTTTACATAGGCCTATTTGAATTCCTCATGAAATTACCCATCCGATGATATATAATTGTCAAAGGTTACTACGTCGGTAAGGTAATTTTATCGGCTAGTGATCGTGAATATCTCCAATTTTTATTTTATATATTTTTAGAATTTTCAGAAATATTTGTTAAGGATGTACCCATCCCTGATATAAACTGCATTTCTGAATTCCTCTAGTTGTACATGTTTTCCAAAAATGTATACATTTGTTATCGATCATAGGTTGAAAACTTAGTCCATTTTTATAAATCCGGTAAATTGAGGGTGATTAGGTAAAAAGCTGATGATCATGGTCTTATCCATAATTAATTAGTTGTTACAAATAGTTGACAAGTCTGTTGAACCACATACTAAAAGACTAGTTATTGTAAAAATAACAAAGCATGGGATTATCCCCATTGAGTTTGTACAGGCGGCACCCCTTCCGGCGGCACCCCTTCCGGCACCACCCCGGGTTCACAAACTTCAAACAGCTGTATCTCCCCTTCGGTATTAGATATACCAATGCCAATTTGCAGGCAGATAGCTTGTTATAGGGCTTTAAAATGATACAAAATTTGTTGAGATAGCTTTTGTGGTTTTTGAAAATATTTAAGGAATATGACAGCATGAAACTAAAAAGAGTAGACCCTATATTGGGAGGCGAGTTCATAACGCGTGACCCTAGGTGTATATGTACAGTATGTATCAAGAGTTAAATTAGATTGACAATAATACTAAGTTATAACGGAATGAATAGAATTAGACATGTGTAGTGTGCCCAGTCATGCGCGTGCAAAAATAAAACTTAACATTCCCTCCAAAATGTTTTATTTTTAAAGATGAATTATAAAGAGAGCAATTTTTGAGAGATTAAAGGCTAATGACATTCTTGGGATTAAGTTTACTTGAGTGAATCTATTCAAAAATGTTGCGAAGGTTATTTTGAAAGAAAGTAAAAATTGACATATTACACACCATACGGATTGCATTGGCTATATACACTCCCACCCAGAAGTGATCGCGCAGTGATTATATCCTAGAAAATCCCCCGGGGAAAATCCATCTTCTATATGGCTCATTCCATGAAGTTGGGGCATATTATGTGACATCCAAGTGAAATTTTCAAAATGGATATTTTCCAACTCTTTCTTCTTTTTTAGGTTCTACATTAAGTCCAATGTAGAACTTTTATTTTAATGTAACATTTGGTGTAAAATAACCGCACATGTTCAACAGTTGGATGACATTTCCAAAAATCCTGATGCTACATGGACACCATTTCTCATTTCCATATCATTTTCTAATAAAATAGCTTAAGATGTGGGCCAAGTTTCTATACCTCAATTAACTACTTGGAACCACAAATACATGAAAAGAAACCAGATTTGTCTAGGTTGAACATAACTTAACGAACAAGACATCGTAGATTAACTGTTTTATGTAAAAACTCATTGAAAAGTGACTCTTTATTTTGCAATTTGTATAATGAATTTAAATAAAGTACATATCAATATTTGTTTGATGTAAAGTACTCTATAAACCATGCACATTGATTACATTATAGTCATAAAGTAAGTATATGAAGTATTATTTACCTGTATAATGTTATAAAATGCACTACCGATGCTACATGGACACCGCGTCTTGTAACATTGTTAATAATAAGACTATTCATACTGTTACAATTATTTGAGTGTGAATGGTTTGTCTACTTGTTCATCATATCAAGTAGATACACAGAGTGAATTGCTTGAAATTTATCTAAACACTGTTCATGTAGAATTTACCTTTTCTGTGTACTTAAGTATTACGATGCTACATGGACACCGTGCCCTAAAATATTTGGAACAGCTTCTTTTTCAGATCAATAGAGAGGATGTACTATGATGTTAACTTTTTATGCTATAAGCACACGATAAAATTAATAACATGGATTGTAAAACTACAAATTACACAAAAAGATAACCTGCCATGAAGCATAAAACATAATTACCTATGATACACATACACCATTTCTTACAATTACACAATAACAATACACCATTGATCAAAGAAACTTAAGATCATGTCCACTGAAACAAACTTCATGCAGTGTTGTTCTTAAAGTACCCTTTGTGATCTTAGTCTCTTTGCTCGTTTCTGATTGAATCATCCTCTATTATTGATAAAGATTATTGAAAAGTTTGATCACTTAAAAAGTCAGTTTGCAAAAAAATAATTTAATTGCCATGATGGATTTCTTTGGAAAGGTACTAGTTTTTGAAAATGATGGGTTCCTTGTCTTCATCTCCATAAATTCCAGGACGATAGAACTGTCTTCTGAATTAATGTCAAGAACCTGCAAAGCAAAACAAAATAAACCCTATGGCTTAGTATCTTCATGGAACATTGTGTATTGATATTGGAGTAGATTATTTATTCATGTTGCACTTTTTGTGTTGCAGGAAAATATTTATATTAAAATCATGCTGGAGTATTTTATTTATTATTCATTTAACATGAAAAATAATAGCAAAGGATAGAGAACTTAAATGATTTACAATTATTTGTTTTATTTATAGTAAATAAAACTAAAATAAGGGAATGTTTATTGTGAATTCAGTGAAATGCTAATGGAAATGGTGTCCATGTAGCATTGTGTATTAATATATTTCATTAGATATACATCTCTCATAATATGCCTTTTTTTCTGTAAAGTGTAGTAAAATGTAGGCAATGTTTTGAATGTTTTGGGTGATGGATAATTTCGAATGGGGTAATTGTTTTAGTCTAATTAGGCAAATTTTATGAAATGCTACATGGACATGGTGTCCATGTAGCATCGTATTGGTAAGCTATATTATTAGCATTAAAAGAGCAAAAACTAATTCATTATTAACTTCAAAGTTTATTAATGATGTGATTCTACAAAAAAAATACAATTTCAACGAACTATAACGATACCCAATGCAAAATATTGCCCATGCTATGCCCGATGCTACATGGACGCTTAATTATTATGGCGTCCGTGACTCAAAATTAATATCATAACATGAAAAGAAATTCTGATTCAGTGTTTCCCTTTCAATAAAAATGCATTAATAAATACAGACATACAAGCAACATTAAGAAATAATTACAATCGCACTTACCATTCACAAAACTATCCAATGTTTACATTTTGATGCTACATAAAAGTCCCGATGCTACAACGGGACACCAGCGACTGAAACCTTGATAAAACTAGCACACGTGTGGCAAATTCCAAACAAACCTGATAGCTATTGACCTCTATCCTTACAAAAAGAAATATGGAATGTTTTATTTATCTCCAGGGGGGGGATTCCCACAAATTGCATAGGATGTTTATCACGATGCTACATTTTATGGTTAGGACACCATGCACACGGCACGGTATACTTTTTCATGAATATATGGAATGGTCTTCATGAAATTTATTCTCATTTGCAATAGTTTTCAATTGATAAATGCTCTTAATTTTGGAAAATAATAAAAAATGTATGATAGAGAACTACCCCCATTCAGCAATGAAAACTCCCGATGCTACACGTGTATATTTTGTGGACACCGTGCGTAGCATCGGAAAGGCAATTTTCATGTTGCTTGGGTGAAAAATCAGTCCAGCGTGACAAGGTGTTTTGGTCAGTAAACTATGAATACATGTATCTTTTATTAATCAAATCGATTTCCAAGCAATTCTATGATAGTTTTGCTTACATAAAACTCATATTAATTGTTGTGTTTTCAATGTCACGTTTTTTAGCAAAAATGGTCTTGGACACCACCAAATTTTTTATTTTTTTCTTCTTCAAGGAAGGGTCAAATTTTTTTTTTTTTTCATGGCTCAATACTATAACCTAGTACTGTTTTTGGGCACTAAAAAAAATTTGATATACACATAGAGTAAAACAGTTTATAAGCTGCCTAAAGTACCAAATTCTGCTATTTTAACAAATGCCCCAACTTCATGGAATGAGCCATATATGAACATATTATTGAATAATTTCACAAGTAACGATGTTGTATGTGTTCATTATATAAAGACATCAAAAAAGTAACTCGGCTGTTGTAAAAGCACCTATAATTTTAATATTGTTACTCATATTCTAAAAATGAAAATGCCAGGAGACGGAAAATTTAATTACGGTGATTTTGACACCTTGTTTGTTAAAATCGATAAAGTATTGTTGTCGCGGTATGTGCTTACAGATGAAAAGTGCCCATTTTCATTGTTGCAGTAACTCCTATTGATCTCTCTGGTTCAGTGTGAAGATAATAGCGGTTACCATTTTTAGAGCTATTTTTTACTTTAAAAGTCAAGCCACTGGGCAAATTAGGGCATGCGCATGTACTGCACTGTCATGGGTAACATTGTATTTTGTCATATTTCATTTGGGGGAATCAGGGGTGGGGGGCATTGCTTCTGACTGGGGGGCCCACGCCACTGAATATATGAACGACGTTGTATGGGCGGCCATTTGGGTAATTGAATATAGTCTAAAATCGGGGTAAATAAATATAAATAAATTATATTTAAGTAATGAATACTATTAGTAATTTGCAATATGAATATTCACTAGCAATATGAATAATTAATCAATTAATTAGCAATATGAATGATCCAGATTGAACTGAAATGATCCTGGTTACCGAGATGATCCAACGAGTATCCCAAATTAATCACGAATATTCATATTACCAATTTATAATAATCTATATTACAATTAACGTAAAGCCATCGTAATAGTCAACCAAGCCACAGTCAGTCGTTAGCGCTATGCATGAATGCTGCAGCCTTATCTACGTTGATACAAGAATGCGGGAAAGGCTGTATAGTGTATTAAACTCTTCCACAGCTCAATCAATTATAAAGACGTAGCGCAGCTGCATTCTGAACTTGAATGGAGCAACTCTTAGTAAGATATTACTACGCGTGTACATTAAGTATTTATCTATTTGTTGCCACTGAGATGTATTAGTTCAGTTGGCGTAGCGGTGATCAGGGCTCAAATTACATCGCGGCCATCGCAGCCATTGCCGCGATGCCCTCGCATCTGGCCGCGATGCCCTCGAATCAGTAAAAAAATCACGGCCATAATGGCCGTGCCCTATTTTTAACAGTGGCCGTGGTGCCCTTTTGGCTCACGGTTGGGGGTTCCGATAAACTTAACTTTGATCAAATTATTCCAAGTTCAATCCGATTTTGAAAGGTGCAATGTGCTTTTTTACAAAAATGACGATGTGACAGTCCATTCAAGGTGTAAAGTTTTCATCTATCCACCAGAACGCTAATTAACTGTGCATCCATCTCATCAAACAAAAAACTGGGCCCGAAACTTAAACAATGTCAATCACTTACGTAAACCAATTGAAAAATAGTTAATTCACCAGAGCAGAGCTGACATGAATGAGTCACATGACACCATTCCCGTCTCGAAACTTAAAATATTAAAGACATCTCCGATCTCCATCCATCTCAACTGTAAAGTATTTAATAAAAGTCCTAGTGAAGTTTACATGTGAAATTATGGTATAAATAATGTAATATAAAATGGCCTTGGTGCTCTTTCATTCCAATATTGGTTTGGCCTTGGTGCCCCAGGACATGGCCTCGATGCCCTTCAAAATGTGTTATTGTTAAGGCCAAAGTGGCCGTGCCCCTAAATTGATGAAATTTGAGGCCTGGCGGTGATACCACTGAGATGTACATACATTGGCGTAGCGGTAATATAGATGACGTTTTATGAATTAAATTAAATTTATAGGCCTACTACATGTATACAAATGCTCTTTTTATCTCTGAAAAATTACATTGAATTAAGTGCAATTTAATATTAGGGAGCGATCACTATTTACGCCAGGGGGCCGGGGTGGAGGAACTCAGGGGTGGTGGAGAAACTCGGGGGGGGGGGACACGATATTTGATTTGGTCAAAAAGTACAAATATGAAAAATTTTAATTTATACTATACATGTTAATTTATACTATAGGGCCTACAAATGGGTTTTTTCTGACAAATTACCTTTGAATCACTATTTACGCCGGGGGGGGGGGGGGTGGTAAAGGAAATCAGGGGGGGGGACACGAAATGTTTTTTAAACATGAAGGGGGGCGCGAAATTTTATTCTGGCAAGGAGGGGGGACATGAAATTTTGATGGTCAAAGATGAAAAATGTTCGCGGAATCTCACTATAGGGTCACCTTTTCTTTTGTCTTTATTGTTGCATTACAAATAACGTTGTTTTATGAGTTAAACATTGGAAATTTAATTTATACTATACAAATGCTGTTTTTACCGCTGAAAAATTACACGCAATTTATTAGGGAGCGATGACTATTTACGCCAGGGGGTGGGGAAATCAGGGGGGACACGATATTTGATTAGGTCAAAAGTACAAAGATGAAAAATGTTAATTTATACTATACATGTTAATTTATACTATAAGGCCTACAACTCAGGGGGGACACGAAAAAGAAAAAAAAATTGAACATAAAGGGGGGACGCGAAATGTTATTCTGACAAAGAGGGGGGGACATGAAATGTTGATGGTCAAAAGTACAAAGATGTTGTTTTTTTAATTATACTCTCTCTCTATGTCAGATGGCACCAGGTGGTGCTGCTGTGGCCTTCACAAGAGCTCGCCATTTGGTTCGGTTTGATGCACGTCGTGTTGCTTCTATCGTACTTAAACCAGTGATCCTTTTAATGTCATCAGTCCATGATGTTATAGGGCGTCCTCTGCCACGACTACCTTCTACTGCACCTTGCAGAATTAATTTCTCGACACTGTTTTCTCTCCTGGTAATATGACCAAAGTAGCGCAGCTTTCTGATGTTGATGTCCCTCCTTAGTGTGAGCTTTGTTCTAACCTTTTCCAATACCCAGTGATTGCTTCTCTTCTCCCTCCATGAAACTCGTAGGAGTCGCCTATAACACCACATCTCAAATGCATCAACTCGTTTCCTGTCATTCTTTGTCATTGCCCATGACTCACTTCCATATGTGGCGATGGAGAAGATGGTTGCTTTCAGGAAGCGTACCTTGAGATTCATTGATAGCCCTTTGCTCTTCCAGATAGTTGACATATCTTGTAATGTCTTGCGAGCTATTGCCAGTCTACGTTTGATCTCCGTTGAACTGTCACTCTTGGTGTTGATAAGAGATCCTAGGTACTCGAACTGTTGTACAACATCTATCTTCTGTTTATCTAGTGAGAAGTCACCCCTGTGTCCTCTTTGTCCATTACCATTATTTTTGTCTTTTTAGTGTTCAGCAGAAGACCTTTCTTCTCACTTGCTTCTTTTACCCTTTGTAGAAGGTCCATGAGTTCTTTTCGGCTGCTGCATATGAGTGTGGTATCATCAGCATATCCGAATTTCACTCCACCTTCAAAGCTCTCCAATGCTTCTCTCATAATATCTTCAGAATACACATTGAAGAAGCTTGGTGACAATATGCACCCTTGCCGTAATCCTCTTCCTATGCCAAACCATTCTGTATCACCACTTGATGTTCTCACTGCAGATTCTTGGTCTTCATACAGCCTAAAGGTCAAGTCGATGAGGTGTTTTGGGAAACCCATTTTCTTCATGGTCTCCCACATTTCATTGTGGCTGACACAGTCGAAGGCCTTGGAGTAGTCTATGAAGACCATGTACAGGGGGAGTCGATGTATTTTGCACTTCTCCATGATGTTCCTGATGTTGACAGTTTGGTCCCTAGTTCCTCTCCCCTCTCTGAAACCAGCCTGCATAATAGAAATCTCCTGATCTAGCTTTAATTTCATTCTATTTATGATGATCCGGAGCAGCACCTTACTGGCATGT
The DNA here is from genome assembly GCA_035610835.1 of Ophiura sarsii. Classification (NCBI taxonomy): domain Eukaryota; kingdom Metazoa; phylum Echinodermata; class Ophiuroidea; order Amphilepidida; family Ophiuridae; genus Ophiura; species Ophiura sarsii. Next base: position 108,268,128 of record CM069441.1, on the reverse strand, counting down.
GAAATGAGGCTGATGGTGCGATGATTGGAGCATTCCTTCAAATTTCCTTTTTTTTTGGTAGAGGAATGAAGACAGCTCTACACCAGTCTTTCGGCCATTCTTTCTCCTTCCAGAAATAGAAATACAGAGACGCCATAGGAGATCAACACCTTCTTCGCCTGTGGCCTTCCACATTTCTGCAGGTATGCCATCTGTTCTTGGTGACTTTCCATTTTTCATCTGATGTAATGCTTTCTGTACTTCTGATCTCAATGGTGGAGGCTCATCTTCTGTTGATCCATGACTGTATGTGTGTTGAGGTTCCTTTGCGTTATACAGCATGGTGCTATATTCCACCCACCTGCGCGTTATATCCTCTGTCTCTGTGTCAAGGTGTTTCCATTCTCATCATTGATAACATCAGTTCTCGGGGTCCATTTTCCTGTTACATCTTTGATTCTTTTGAACATCTTCTTTGAGTCACCTGCACTGGACTCGAGGTCACCACACTTCTTTTCAATAAAAGCTTTCTTGTCCTCTCTAGCACTCTTGGCAACTTCCTTGTTTAGACGAGACCACTGCTCTTTTTTACCTTTTACTTTGGCCTTTTTCCTCTCATCAGCAAGATCTAATGTGCTCTGTGAGATCTAAACTTGTTTCTTTCTCTGTGTTTTTTTTAGATGTGTGCTTTTTGGCTTCAGATTGGACAATTTCCTTCATGCTCTCCCAAAGCTCATTTGGTGTTTTTTCCTCTTCTTCTGACTGTAAGAGTTTCGAATATCTGTTCCTCACTTCCAGAGTAAATTGTGACGGGATGTCATCAACATCGTATCTGCTTGGTGGCGCACTTGATCTTTTGGCTTTCAACTTCAATCTGAATTTGGCTGCCATTAGTTGGTGGTCACTTCCACAGTCGGCACCTGGTCGTGTCTTCACATTCTGTAGTGATGACCTCCATCTTCTACCAATCATGATATAGTCAATCTAATTTCTCACACCATCACCAGGGCTCTTCCATGTCCACAACCTACGAGGATGATGTTGAAAGATAGTGTTCCCTACAATTAAGTTGTTTGTCATACAGAACTCTTCCAATCTATCACCTCTCTCATTTCTAATTCCAAGTCCATATGTACCAATGTTGGCTGTTTTCGTTACTGATTTTCCCAGCTTAGCATTCCAGTCCCCCATGAGTATAGTCACATCTTTCTTCGGGATGTTATCCAGCACTTCTTGTACCACTTCATAAAACTCTTCTATCACCTCGTCCGATACGTCTGATGTCGGTGCATACACTTGTACAAGAGTCACATTCATAGGCTTCCCTTTCAGACGGAGTGTGATAACTCGTTCGTTCACAGGATTGTATCCAAGAATAGATTTTGCTGTTCTCTTTTCAATGATGAAACCAACTCCTATCCTTTTCCTCCCACTGTCTTTACCGGAATACAGGCAGGTGTTTCCATTGTCCGTAGTAAACCGCCCTTGTCCATGCCACCACAGCTCTGCCACTCCTAGAACTTTTATGTCACATCTTGTCATTTCTCGCTCAACAATTTCCAGCTTTCCAGCTGACATACTGCGCACATTCCACGTCGCTATGTTTGTCAATTTCCTTAGAGGGTTGCTGCTCTTTTCCTCTCTGGGACCATCAAGAGCATGACTTCCAAAAATGAGTTTGGTCGTGCCCCGTCATCACAGCCAGGAGTACTATGAGTAGCATCTCTCTCTCTTCCCCAGTATAAACATTTGTCGTATCTTCAAGCCTGCGGGACCCACCATCCGATACCGTCTTCATTAATTTATTTTGAACTCTCATGTTGGCTAACAAGACCCAATATAGATGTGATGGAGGGCCAGGTCCTTCCACATCCGCAGTAGAGTGCCATTCCAACCTCCTGGTTGTACTAGTCCCTCCTATATGCACAGATCATTTCCTATACATTATACTATACATGTTAATTTATACTATACAAATGCTTTTCTTTCCTCTGAAAAATGACCTTTGACTCACTATTTATGCCAGGGGGGTGGAGGAAATCAGGGGAGGACACGAAATGTTTTTTAAACATGAAAGGGGGGACGCGAAATTGTATTTTATTTTATTCTGGCAAAGAGGGGGGACATAACATTTTGATGGTCAAAAGCACAAAGATGAAAAACGTTCGCGCGATACGTCCGCAGGTCTCCCAAAAATGAAATCTTTTATTGGAAAAGCTTCTTTAGAGCCAAAATGTATATACATCAAACATAGCATAAAATAAGTGTAAAGTCAAATTCTTGAAAAACCTACATACGCCACTGGTTACACACCCTGCATTCTCCATATACCTGCAGGTAAGTTGTTTTGTCAACCTGGTCAATAAGGATGGTGATGTTTCTGTACTATAATAAAAGCAAGGTGTTATCGTGAAGCTTAATTATGTTGATGTTTTTCTAATAATAATGTTCACTTCTTTATACCATACACTATTTATGGCTTTTTGTTGAAATTGGGACTTCACCATCATTTGTACCATCATTAAATAAATAAGGGGGGGGGGGCATGATATTTCTTTTAATACTTGAGTGGGGGGCATGAAACTGTTCTGTGTTCAAGAACGGGGGTGATGAAAATATTGCACCAAAAAGATAAAATATCCTCCTCCCAACCTGCCCCCACCCCTCCCCTGGCGTAAATAGTGATCACTCCCTTAGAGAAATGTACGGCTTTTCAAGAAGCGTGGCGCGGCGGTGGCGGATCCCGACGGTGTTTTTTGTGTTTCCGGTGTGTTGTTACGATACCACCATTATGTGACCAGGAGTCTTGCCATGATATATGCCATATCTTTTCAACATGGCGCCCTCTGCCGTCTTTTAACCCCCGAATGCATATCTTTTTACCTTGATTTTTTTCAAAAATCCAGGTACTCTATCTCTGCCGTTTCTTTCTTGTTTCTATCAAACCCACCTACAAAATGCTTCTTCTCCTACAGTTTACATGCTACAATCACCAAACTTTGTCAGAAGGACCCCCTACTAGACCTTCATAAAAGTTATTCACAGTTTTGGGTCAAAGGTCACACAGGGGTCACTAGGGGTCAAAAGGTGATTTTCACTTAAAACTCATTTGCAATTTAGTGAAATGACCTAGGATCGTCAAAATCATTCAACATATTCCTTATGACCGTACGCATATATAATAGTTTGGTTTTTTAAATCAAAAAATATTTGGGGTCACTAGGGGTCAAAATGTTGATTTTCTAACCATATCACTTAAAATGCTTCTTGTCTCAGAGGAAATGGCTGATGAATGTCAGAATTGGTCAAAAGTTTCCTTGGGTCCATGCACATACAGCGATTTCAGCAATTAAAACTGACGTGTCATGCGGGGTCACTAGGGGTCATTGAACTTTACAGGGGTAAAAGTTTAGACATGCTCCGATTTGGACCGGGTTTGTTGCATCTTGTTTGAATTGATAAGCCAAGAAAATAAGTCAATCATTTTGACCAGGTCAAAGGTCAAGAAGGGGTCACAAAGGGTCATTGAACTTTACAATGGTAAAAGTTAAGACATGCTCCGATTTGGACCGGGTTTGTTGCATCTTGTTTGAATTGATGAGCCAAGAAAATTAGTCAATCATATTGACCAGGTTTAAGGTCAAAAAGGGGTCACTAGGGGTCATTGAACTTTACAGGGGTAAAAGCGAAGACATGCTCCGATTTGGACCGGGTTTGTTGCATCTTGTTTGGATTGATGAGCCAAGAAAATAAGTCAATCATATTGACCAGGTCAAAGGTCAAGAAGGGTCACTAGGGGTCATTGAACTTTACATGGGTAAAACTCAAGACATGCTCTGAATTAGATCGGACCTGTTTTATCTTGTTTGGTTTGATCAGGCAAGAATAAAAGTCAATCATCATAATCAGGTCAAAGGTCAAGAAGAGGTCACTAGGGATCATTTTCTCATAAAAATCAAGGTGCCCTGGTCTCAGACCAGAACTAGATCTAGTTACAGTTCTATTTCTGCCAGTAAAACAGGAATACCAGCCAAGTTGGACCTTTACTGGCCGTATTTACCCCATACTCGATTTCAAACGATTGATATATATTTTGCCGTTTCTGCATGATGTAGTTCGTGCTATCATTTAAAAATGCATTTTGGCAACATTAAATTTGAAAAAAGAACATTTGTTATTATACCTGTACACTACAGCACGACAATACAAACGTGTACAAATGTAATAGTGTAATGTACCAGCCCTGCACCAAGTCTATGGTGTAATACACACAGCGCCCTCACTTGTTCACATTTTCTGGCATGCATGTTCACCATAGGCAGGTGCTTTCGCCCTGGGCACTATTTAGGTCGATAAATTAAAAATATCGTATTTTATCATTGTAGGTGCAACCAACGGATAGGTCCCATTCGTTCATTTAAATACAAAAATATCATCTTTTACATATCTTTTTTCATATTTACAAGCCTAGAGGACTTCGTGCTGTTCCGGAACTACTACAGGGTTACACAAATTGCGCATTGATTTGGTGTAGGGCTCCCACGAGCGCTGAATGCCAGGGTGACGGGCTTGCAGCCTAGTACAAACCCTCGGTCCATGTTTGATATCCTGTTTTTGCTAGAATTCTGAATGTGCACCTCCTTAGTGTTTACAAGGGATGATATGGGGTATGATAAATACAGTCTAGGACAGTTTGTTTATCTGTTTGGCAACTACAAATTTTAAAATAGATCATTTAAAACATACATTTTACACCAAATAAAATATCTTTAAAAAAAAAGAAACCAAAACAAAACAAATCTTTGGGGGGCCTTAGGGTTACGGTGATGTCATCAATATAGGGTGTAAGGATTTCAATGGAGTAGCCCATTAACCCTAACCTCCTAAGTCACATTTTGAAGCTTTTTTTTTCAACGACAAAAACGCGGACTGCGAGACGAACGCTCTACCAGTGCGCCACGGGGGCCAACCATACTCGGACCAGTGTATTGGCCCGACTATGTAGCCTGGGGCCATTATTTCATCGAAAAAGTGCCCCGTCAGCTGGCACAGACAGACTTAACCGTGGACATTTGCGGCATTGAGGATGGTTAGGGTTAATCAAGTTAGAGAAAATAAACGTTTTGCTATTTTCCTCATCAGCAAATCAAGTGATAAAAACTCCAACCAGGATGAGGTAACAGCAGAAACAGAGACTATAGAATTAAGGTACGGCTTGTAACCAGTAACATAATAATAATATACTAAACGATATCAAAAGTCAGAAGATAATGTATAGTTGGGATGACTATTTCTGCTGGCGCATACAGTTTGAAGACATAACACATGGTTTTGGTTTTCAAGTAATTCTTAAGTTAGAATGAGCTTACTTTCCTTGATTAAGAGCATCTACACAGAGAATAATAATTCGTCAAAATGTTGTCTTATTTGACAAATTAAAAACTTGTCATAAGAAATGGCAGGTTTGTGATTCAAAATACATTCTGTAATGGCGCATATTTATTTGCGATGCTAAAAGAACAATTTAGAGTGTTTCTAGTTAATTTTCATCGTTACAAACATTTCCTTGACTGAAATATATTTAACTTTTGATGATAAATTAATGAATTATAATTGAAATGACAAGTTAAATGACTAATTATCAATGAAATGACAAATTAAGATTAGTCATTTAATTGCCATTTAATTTGTCATTCATATCAAATGACTAATTATTGATTATAAATTATTCTTTTAATTTGTCATTCATTCATTCATTCATTCATTTGTCATTGAAAGTTAAATAATTATGAGTCGTGAAAATATTTGTTGAAAATTAATTTATGTTGAAAATTAATTTAAAAAACTACTAATGGTCATTTATCATTAAAAAATAATTGTTTAGCATTTACAAAATATTTCTTAACTGACGAACCTAACACGACAAATGTTTAATTTGTCAAATAAGACCACATTTTTGACGTCATTTTAAACGAAAAAGCACCACCACTTCCTCCAACGCTGGACCGAAATTGAATGTGATCTTTGGTTCGATAATCATATAAGAGTTTTATTGTTATTTTCATCCAAAGTCATATTACCGGCTCGGAAGATAGCGTACCAAGCGGTAAACACTCCGACCAGAACGAGGTAACTGCAGACACAGTCGTGACAGAGACAATGAAATCGAGGTATGGCTCTAAACCAGTAACACTATAAAATCATAACAATCTTATGAAAAGATACGAGAGCTTTTACTTTGTGTTTGATTTCTGTTGAAGTAGTTCTAATATCAAGTAATTCTGAATTTTAAATGAGGGCTCAATTATATTGCAGAGAAGTTCCGATTCATATTTACGGCGAAGCAATCCGCGAATGGATTAGTCCGGAATTCCATGGCTCCATCTATGAAAAGTATATGGAATTCCAGATCAAACTTCAAAAAAAGTATGGAATTCCAGATCAAACTTTAAAAAGTACACACAGAAAACACTATGTAAAAAATTATGTAAATATAGAACTCCATAATTATTATGTAAGAGTTTACATAAAACATGTAATATATACCCAAGCTTGTGTAAATTCCTATGCAAAAGCTTAACACAACTGTTTACATAGTATTATGGAGTTCTATTTTTACACAGATTGTGTATTTTTTACATAATTTGTGTAATATTTTTACATAGTGTTTTCTGTGTGTATGGAATTCCAGATCAAACTATAGGGGTTGGGGGGGGGTCTAGATTGTGAAAAAGTCTGGAGTTCCAAGAACATGTGCCAAAAAGGTATTGAATTCCATTGAAAAATTGGTGGGGAAAAAGTCTGGAATTCCGATGTCCTCTAAAGGGGGTTCATTATAATCTGGAATAGCCCAATGTGCTCTTTGGTGCAGTGGCGTAGCTCGGGGGGGGGGGGGGGGGCAAATGCCCCCCTGACGAAAAAACCCCAATTTAGGCCCCCGCCCCCCCCCCCCCCACCCCCCTAACAAAACAAAAAAGGGGGTGAGAAAAAAGGTAAATAATGAAAAAATTGAGAAAAAACCCGAGGTTAATAGCCAAATAGAAGGAAAAATTGTACAATGTATTACATTTACTGTGCGGGTTTTTTTTGGACTGTGCGATTTTTTTTTTTGGACTGTGCGAAATTTTTTGACCTTAACCCCACCCCCCTTACGTGAAATTCACGAGGTAAGTGACTAGAAAAAAATGTGGGTCAACCTTTTACGAAAATTTTAGAAATCTTGCCCCCCCCCCTGAAAAAATCCTAGCTACGCCACTGCTTTGGTGTGGTATTCATATAGATTGATTGTTTGTTTTTCATCCAAAAGTCCAATTACTGGCTCAGTAGATAGCATACCAAACAATAATTCCTCCGACCATGAGGTAACAGCAGCCCCGGTCATGACAGAGACTATGGAATCGAGGTATTGCTGTAGTATAGTAACCAGTAAGACTATACAATTATTACAATTGTATTAAAAGACACGAGGCATAACACACACCTGGTTTTAGGGTGCTTTTAGAGTATCAGGTAATTCTGAAGTTCAAATGAATCTATACCTTAATATTACAAGGGTGTATACATTCCAATTCATTGTTGACGGTAAAGCACCTCCTTTTCCCCCAATCTTGGATCCAAAATGGAATGGTATAATGCTCTGTCTGATATTAATAAAGTTACAGAAAGCAATACAAATGTGTTGTTATTTCTCCCCACAGCCAGATGACCAACCCTAAAGATAGCTTATCAAACGGTAAAAACTCAAACCAGGATGCGATAACAGCAGAAACAGAGACTGCGGAATTAAGGTATATACGACCGTCACTTGGTCACCAGTAACGCTCAAAAGTATAACTGTATGAAAAAGATACGAGTACACGTTCATTCTGTGTGTTTCTTGTTGCCGTTTGAAGGCATAACATTTACGTTTACGATTCGAGTATTAAGTACTTCCATCCAACCCTGGATCCCAAAAATAATGTTATCTTTGGTTTGATTGTATAAAAATAAAAAATAAAGGTTTTGTTATTTTCACTGTATAAAAAGATAAGGGTACACGTACATTCTGTAGTGTGGCAGTTTAAAGGCATAACGCATGATTTTGGTTTACTTTTACCAAGAAGGTCTGAAGTTGGAATGAGCTTATCTCCACAATGTTACCGAGCGTCTATAAAGTCCATATCTCCCAACCCTGGATCCAATATGTAACGTTATCTTGGGTTCGATTATATTAAAAATAAAACAAATGTTTTGTCATTTTCACATAGAAGCCAGATGACTGTCTCAGAAGATAAAATACCTAGCATATCAATTAACGGTAACGACTCCATCCAGGATGAGGTAACGGCAGAAACAGAGACTACGGAATTAAGGTATACAACCAGCCGTCACTAGTAACACTAAAATCCATATAACTTCAAGATGTATCAAGTTGGTCTGAAAATCCAAGCAGCTTACTTTGCACAATATTACTGATAAGTCCATTTCTCCCAACCCTGGATCCAAAATGTTATGTTATCTTTGGTTTGATATATATAAATTTATAATTAAAGTAAATGTTTGGTTATTTTCACCTAAAAGCCAGAGGACCGGCTCAGAAGATAGCATCACAGGCGGTAAACACTCCAACCAGGACGAGGTAACGGCAGAAACAGAGAATATGGAATTAAGGTACGGGTTGTAACCAGTAACAAAAAATATGAAAATGATTACTTAAAGACAGAAGAGAATGTTTATTTTGGAAGGTTTATGATGCATACAGTTTGAAGACATAACACGTGGGTTTGGTTTATTTTGGGAGAAAACAGAGCATCAAGTAATCCCTCCCGCAATGTTATAGAGCGTGTGCATCATGATGTGTAAGTTCCAACTCATTTTTTAACAAAAAGGCACCTCCACTTCCAACCATGGATCTGAAATTCAATCTGATCTTTGGTTTATAATCATATAGCGATTTATTGTTATTTTCATCCAAAAGTCGAATTACCGGCTTGGAAGATAGCGTACCAAACGGTAAACACTCCGATCAAGATGAGGTTACGGCAGAAACAGACATAGCAGAGACTATCATGACTATGGAATCGAGGTATGACTGTAGTAGAACTATAAAATTATGACAATTGTATACAAAGATGCGTAAGAGCGTAACAAATATATTTTGTATGATTTCTGTTGAAGACATCACACACACCTTGTTTTAGTGTGCTTTTTAGTAATTATTATGAAGTTCAAATGAGCTTAAATCTTCCTCAATATTGAAAGGATGTACAGGTCCCAATTTATTTTTACGGCGAAGCACCTCCTTTTCCCCAACCCTGGATCCAAAATTGAATGGGATGCTCTGTATGATATTAATAAAGTTGCAGGACATGCAGGAAGTCAAACAAATAGTTTGTTATTTATACTCAAAAGCCAGATGATGCACGATAGCATGCCAAACGGTGAAAACTCAAACCAGGTCGGTTGAGATAACAGCAGAAACAGACACGGCGGAGAACGACCGTCACCAGTAACACTCAAATACTAAAATGACTTTATAAAAATATACGTGTATACGTACATTTTGTATGATTGCTGTTGAAGTAAACGCATGTTTTAGTTTACTTTAACGATTATAGTATCAATTAGCATGATTAGGTCTGAAGGTTAGATGAGCTTACATTCTACGGTATTACTGAGCGTCTATAAAGTCCATTTCGCCCAAAAGTTTGATGTTATCGTTGATATTATGTATGAAAATTTGAAGTGTTTTTGTTTGTTATTTTCACCCAAAAGCCAGATGACCGGCCTAGAAGACGGTGGTAAAGACTCAAAGGGTAAAGACTCAAATCAGGGTGTGATAACAGCAGCAACAGGGACTATGGAATTAAGGTACGGCCGTCATCCATAACACTAAAATATTATAACTGTATAAAATGATACGAGAGCACGTACATATTGTGTGATTGTTGTTGCAGTATCAAGTCTAAGTTTAGATGAGCTTTTCCACAATATTACTGAGCGTCTAATATAAGTAGGTCTGAAGTTCAAATGAGCTGATTTCCACAATGTTACTGAGCGTCTATTATAAGTCCATCCCTGGATCCAAAAATGTTATTTTTGGTTTGATTATATGTATAAAGATAAAACCAATGTTTTGTTATTTTCACCTAGAAGCCAGACTTCCGGCTCAGAAGATAGCGTACCAAACGGTAAACACTTCGACCAGTATGAGGGAAGAACAGTCTCAGAATTGAGGTATGGCTGTAACCAGTATAACACTAAAAATGATAACAATTGTTTAGAAAGATACGATCGAGCATGCATGTGCATCTTCGACTATTTCTGTTGGAAGCATAACACGGTTTTACTGTGCCGCATAGAGTATCAAGTAATTCTGATAATCGTGGTTCGGCTCTGAACATTCTTTTAGAGGTAAAATTGTTGACCCTAAAACGATCGATTTAGATGTCAAATTACGACAGGTCCGTTTTAAATAAATGTGCATGTATTCGGTATACAATTTCTCGCATATTTGTAATGCACTACATTTTACCATTTACCTTTTTAAAGAGCTATCTATGGTGATGGCATCAAAAAATCTAACATAGAATCACATATAAGGATGTTAATCGAAAACATGGACCAGGATAATGTGGAAAGCAGGTAAGTTTATAGGTGTCTCTAAATCACAATTGAATTAGAGAGGTTGTAACGCGGTTTCATATAGTCACAAAATAAAATGTACGCAGGACTCAGCTATAAAGGGATAATACGGCACTTCAGTATTACAGATATCTGTTTCAATGTTACTGTGAGACACCTTGTTCATCCCCTAAACCTGGATCACATACTGAAATGGGACCAGATGGTTTACTAGAGAATAATATCTCTCTAATGGGACCTTTAGTTTGATATTCACAAAATTAAATAATATAAAACAATTGTATTGTTATTCTTACCAAAAAGTGAGATGAACGGCGACTCGAAGGATAAGATATCTAACGGTGAACACTCCAATCAGGATGAGTTAGAAGCAGCAGCAGAGCCTATGGAATTGAGGTATGGTTGTAACCAATAACATAATAATATTATGATTCTATTAAAGGCAGTAGAGAATATGTTTAGGATGATTTCGGGTGCCTACTAATTCTAAAGCTAGAATGATCTTACTTTCCTTAATATTGTAGAACGTCTATCATATTCAATTCATTTTTAATGAAAAATCACCTCCAGCTCCTCCAAGCATGGATCCAAAACAGTTGAATGAAATGATACGAGAGCTTGTACAAGCTCATTTGAATTTCAGTGTCAAGTAATTCTGATGTTCAAATGAGCTTGTATCTTCCTCAATATTGCAAGAGTGTATAAGTTTCAATTTATTTTTACGGCGAAGCACCTTCTTTTCCCTAACCCTGGATCCAATATTGAATGTGATGCTGGATATGTTAAAACAGCTACACGAAGTAAATAAATGTTTTGGGGTTGTTTTTATTAACCAAAAGCTGTAGTTACAGATACTATGGATAAAATGAGTCTTATTTTTGACCTCTCTTGATGCCTTTAAAGTAAACTACATTTATAGAAGTATGCCATCGAATCAGCCATCAAAGAATAAATTATTAATTGAATGATTCTATCGGACCAAATAACAAAACGGATAATGTTTGGTGTCTGTCTTATTATAGTCCTGTGGAAGTAAGTGAGATGAACGGCGACTCGAAGGATAAGATATCTAACGGTGAACACTCCAATCAGGATGAGTTAGAAGCAGCAGCAGAATCTATGGAATTGAGGTATGGTTGTAACCAGTAACATAAATATATTATAATTATATTAAAAGGCAGAAGAGAATATGTTTAATGTTTAGGATGATTTCTGGTGCATACTAATTCTAAAGCTAGAATAATCTTACTACACTTAATATTGTAGAACGTCTATCATATTCAATTCATAATATTCATTTGTAATGAATAATCACCTCCAGCTCCTCAAGCCTGGACCAAAAACAGTTGTATGAAATGATACTAGAGCTTGTACAAGCTCATTTAAACTTCAGTGTCAAGTAATTCTGATGCTCAAATGAGCTTATACCTTCCTCAATATTGCAAGAGTGTATAAGTTTCAATTTATTTTTACTGCGAAGCACCTCCTTTTCCCAAGCCTGGATCCAAAATTGAATGTCATGCTGGGTATGTTGAAACAGTTACACGAAGTAAAATAAATGTTTTGTTTTTTTCAACCAAAAGCTGTAATTACAGATACTTTGAATAAAATAATATATAGAACTTATAATAGATAAGCAAATGGGTAAAAGAGGCTTGATACCGAGGTTATAATGTGAAACTCACTATAAACATGCATAAAATGTATGATGCTCATTATAAGGGGTAGCTCAAAGCAAGTTGAGGAGTCAAAGGCGGTATATTTTCCGAAACGCATACCACAAGTGTTGGTATGCAAGGATTCCAAAGATGTATAGTTTGCCTTGTATGCCTATGTAACATACTATCCAGCAAAACGTTTGTGGACCTTTTGCATATCAGAAATGATAGAAACTGCCTATTACCGTCATGATGATAGTATTATCATTATGTGTACAAGGGTTAATTAATGTTAAATTTTAAAATGTAGTAGGCTACGCCACGATGTACACGACATAGAGGCGCAGACAAGTGCATGGGACAAAGTTCTCATAAATGTAGATGTAAACTACAGCACAATGAAATGTTGGTAGATATGTAACCAGACCACGATTTTAGGAATAATTTTGTCTTAATCGGAGCGAGTCTTATTTTTGACCCCTTTCTGACAAAGTGCATGGGACAAAATTCTTATAAATGCAGATGTGAACTACAGCAGGATGAAATTTTGGTAGATATTTAACCAGACCACGATTTCAGGAATAATTTTGTCTTAATCAGAGTGAGTCTTATTTTTGACCCCCTTTTGATGCCTTTAAAGTAAACTACATGTATAGAAGTATGCCATCGAATCAGCCATCAAAGAATAAATTATTAATTGAATGATTCTATCGGGCCAAATAACAAACGGATAATGTTTGGTGTCTGTCTTATTATAGTCCTGTGGAAGTAAGTGAGATAAACGACGACTCGAAGGATAAGATATCTAACGGTGTACACTTCAATCAGGATGAGTTAGAAACAGGAGCAGAGTCTATAGAATTGAGGTATGGTTGTAACCAGTAACATAAAAATATTATAATTATATTAAAAGGCAGAAGAGAATATATATTTAGATGATTTCTCTGGTGGATACTATTTCTAAAGCTATTTTGTAGAACGTCTATTCTGGTGCACACTAATTCTAAAGCTAGAATGAGCTTACTTTCCTTAATATTGTAGAACGTCTATTCTGGTGCATACTAATTCTAAAGCTAAAATAATCTTACTTTCCTTAATATTGTAGAGCGTCTATCATATTCAATTCATTTTTAATGAAAAATCACCTCCAGCTCCTCCAAGCCTGGATCCAAAACAGTTGAATGAAATGATACGAGAGCTTGTTCAAGCTCATTTTGAATTTCAGCGTCAAGTAATGCTGATGTTCAAATGAGCTTATACCTTCCTCAATATTGCAAGAGTGTATAAGTTTCAATTTATTTTAACGGCGAAGCACTTCCTTTTCTCCAACCCTGGATCCAAAATTGATTGTGATATGATGCTGGGTAGGCTATGTTAAAACAGTTACACAAAGTCAAATAACTGTTTTGGTTTCTCAACCAAAAGCTGTAGTTACAGATACTATAGAATTTAGGTATTGTTATAAAAAGAATGAAATATTGATTATGTATAAACAGATAAAATAATATAGAACTTTTAGTAGATAAGCAAGGGGGTAAAAGAGGCTTGATACTCGTACAATGTGTTGGTATGCAAGGATTCCAAAGATATATAGTTTGCCTTGTATGCCTATATCCAATGTTTCGTAACATACATCCAGCAAAACGTTTGTGAACCTTTTCATATAAGAAATGATAGATACGGCCTATTACCGTCATGATGATAGTAGTATCATTATGTGTACAAGGGATAATTAATGTTAAATTTTAAAATGTAGTAGGCTACGCCACGATGTACACGATATAGAGGCGCAGACAAAGTGCATCTGACAAAGTTCTCATAAATGCAGATGTGAACTACAGCAGGATGAAATTTTGGTAGATATTTAACCAGACCACGATTTCAGGAATAATTTTGTCTTAATCAGAGTGAGTCTTATTTTTGACCCCTCTTGATGCCTATAACCCTAACCCACCCGGTGGATTTTCCAACGAAATTTTTTTCAAGCGAAAAAAGCACACACAACAAGAGGTGCCACGCCCCGGGGTTTGAACCCACTACCTCTCGGTTGGCGGGCGGACACTCTACCAACTGCGCCACGGGGGAAGCTGTGCTGGGCGAGTGTATTCGCCCAGCTATATAGCCCGGGGCCATTATTTCAGACAAAAACCTCAGCGCCAGGTGGAACCAGGATGCTGGGAAATGGGATTTCATGGGATCTGGGGCTGTAAGGGTTAAAGTAAACTACATGTATAGAATACATGCCATCAAATCAGCCATCAAAGAATAAATTATTAATTGAATGATTCTATCGGACCAAATAACAAAACGGATAATGTTTGGTGTCCGTCTTATTATAGCCCTGTGGAAGTAAGTGAGATAAACGACGACTCGAAGGATAAGATATCTAACGGTGTACACTTCAATCAGGATGAGTTAGAAACAGGAGCAGAGTCTATAGAATTGAGGTATGGTTGTAACCAGTAACATAAAAATATTATAATTATATTAAAAGGCAGAAGAGAATATATATTTAGGATGATTTCTCTGGTGGATACTATTTCTAGAGCTAGAATGAGCTTATTTTGTAGAACGTCTATTCTGGTGCACACTAATTCTAAAGCTAGAATGAGCTTACTTTCCTTAATATTGTAGAACGTCTATTCTGGTACATACTAATTCTAAAGCTAAAATAATCTTACTTTCCTTAATATTGTAGAACGTCTATCATATTCAATTCATTTTTAATGAAAAATCACCTCCAGCTCCTCCAAGCCTGGATCCAAAACAGTTGAACGAAATGATACGCGAGCTTGTACAAGCTCATTTGAACTTGAGTGTCAAGTAATTCTGATATTCAAATGAGCTTGTACCTTCCTCAATATTGCAAGAGTGTATAAGTTTCAAGTCAATTTTACGGCGAAGCACCTCCTTTTCCCCAACCCTGGATCCAAATTTAAAATATCAAATCAGCCATCAAAGAATAAATTATTAATTGAATGATTCTATCGGACCAAATAACAACACGGATAATGTTTGGTGTCCGTCTTATTATAGCCCTATGAAAGTAAGCTTTGCGGAACCAGACGAAGAACCAGACGAAGAACCGGATATCCAAGAGGATTTTGCGACATCAGTCCGTGATGGAAATGTCAGTGTCTTTAGTGACATGTTGAACAGAAAAGATGAACTAGAACTTGATTTGGAGCACAAAGACGAAAATGGAGATACCGTGTTAAAAATAGCGATACAGGAAGGATATTCCGGTAAGTGAGTGATAGATATTTCTCCATATTATTTTTTTTAAATTTTTTTAATTTATTCAACTGGCTAATAACATCAAAATATAAACAACACAATAAAGGAGGTCTGCTGAGCAGCCAGGGAGCACTGAAAGCACAAAAGAGTACTATCACCACAAGGTGCAGTGTTCCCAACTCAGCAGAGCTCTACAAACACCAGAAAATAAAACATACACAGGTATATATAAATAGACAAAAAATACAAATTACAATAAAGGCAACACACTATACATCATTTTCCTTATAGTGACGTTTAAGATTGGTTTTAAAAACTGGTTTGCTAGATGTGGTGAGAGAGTCTCTAATTGATGATGGAATAGAAGACCATAGAATTGGGAAATTAACGAAGAGGCAACATTTGTAGGCGTCAGTCTTAGGAGTAATGTATTGTTTAAATGCTAGCTCATTGTATCTAGGATTTATCCGCCACCTGCAAAAAAGAAATACACTGGCATTAGTCAAACAAGAACACGCACATGAAACGGAAAGGTAAGTCCTTCTGGTTTTCAAGGTTGTGAGATCCAAAGTTTTGAGTCTGTTTTCATATGATTGCTCCCCCCTACGTTGACAAAGAATCATCCTTGATGCCCGATGCTGGATTTGTTCAAGTTTGACAATATTACATTTTTTATACACATTCCAAACAGGTGAGCAAAAGTCAAGAATCGGTAAAATGAGAGACTGATACAGTTTGAGAAGAATATGAGGGTTTTTGCTACCTGCGACAACTCTGATGAAACCTAACAGTTTATTACACTTTTTGACAATGTTGTTAACATGGCAGTTCCAGGAAAGATCGCTGGAAACTGTCACGCCAAGCAGCTTACGTATTGTCAGTTTACAATGTATCTTGAATATGGGCTATGACATACCGTATGTTATTAAAACTGTATAGGCTTCACAAATGTTAACATGATTATTTATGTGATGATTTAGGTATATTTTGAATGAAGGATGATTGATGAAAAAAATAAAAAAGGAAAAAAGGAAAATCTTATTCTTAATTATTGCCAATATTCAACGTAATTATTTGTAATTGAACAAATAGTAGACACACGTCACCAAGGGCTGGAAGAAAGACGCTTACGCACTCGCAGACGCAATAGCCTCACATCGCCCTCTGAAGCTGGTCATCTGCCAGTTCGCGCGTTGTTTGTTTGTTTGTTTGTTTACACGGTCGGTCCGTACGGACACATGATTGGGTCCTGAAGGGACCAGCCTATTAAGCATGCTGGCTGAATGAAAAGAAAGTTAGAAAATATGGAAGAAAAGAATAAAGTAAAAAGAGCCACTCCCAAAATATAAAGTTAACAATTTGCTGTCAGCCTTCGGACATTAGAAAAGAATAGTCTTGATCCAATCTCATTTGTGTTGGACATTCATATGACAACATTAAAGCTATAATAGGGGTCACGTGCAATGTATGCAAATGAGCTTATCAATATGAATAAATGCAATATCTCATCATTCAAATGGGATATTTTGATACTATATGGTCACGTTAGCCAGTGGCCCAATATCTATATATCTGCCATGTGCACAATACGAGGTCAATGGTCAACTAGGGTTCAAAATATTAAAATTCCTCTTTCCCCAACAACAGGTGGATTTCAGTCATGTTTGATCACAAGAAACTGTGTCCAATTCCGCAACATAAAATTCGTCATGAATGACAGGTCAGCCAACATGGTTACATTGATAACAATCCCACAAAATATTGTGATCCCTTCGTTAAATTCTTCCATGGTTCTGTAGATGGATACTTTGGCTTGGTGAGACGAGGCTATCGACTGCGGAGTACCTCATACGAAATTTGACTGCATTTAAAATAGCTTTCAAAGCCTTATTTCAAATGCCAGTCAGATGTGATGCAATACTACGCTATACTAATCCATCAACATGTTAAATCAAGCCATTCTTCATGCAGTTGCTATGTATGATCCTACATCATTCTTTAAACGTCCCCGTTGAAACCGTGGATACAGGGCTGAAGGGTAGAAAATCCTTAATATCTTCCGATTTATTTTCTTTCTATTATGAGTAATCGATATCAGATGAGCCTTCACAATACATTTATAAGTCTTTCTTTCGTTAACAGTGATTGTCCAACAGCTGCTAAAACACAACGTTAAAGCAGGAGACGCATTGTTGAAGGCTGTAGATGTGGGGTTTATCGAGACTGTCAAGACTATATGTAACCATGTTGCTGAACTATCGGTAAGCTTATCATACTTGTACCTCAGAGAGTTGGCCTATGATATAAATACGTGTAATCTATTTCATTGCTATAGCCAATTAATTCTGTAGGAACGTTATCCACTAAATTTTAACGGATGGATGAGAACTAAAATATTGAATAAAGACGTGTTTTCATGTAAAATAAATAGCATCATCGTATTTGTAAAAAGTACCCTTTATGAAAAAGTGTACGTTAGGTCCTATATTCTGGACTATACTAGTATCAGACGATACTGGAACACCCAGGATCGTTTGATACTGGTACAACGTCATTGTTCTAGTTTTGGACGATAACATGTTCCGGTATCGGGCGATACTGGAACACAATTATGTACCAGTATCGTACGATAATGGGACAAAAAATGTACCAGTATTACTCGATACTGGAACACAATTTGGTGTTCCAGTATCGACCAATACTGGAACAGTCAAATCGTACCAGTATCAAACGATACTGGTAACTTTTATGTTCCAGTATTGAACGATAATGGTATACTATATAGTATATGGGACCTAAGTACCGTAAAACGGGGTGAATAGGGACATGGGGGTGACAAAAATGGGAACAGATTTTTAAATGTCACCCAGCCAGTTTGTGTCCTGTAAAACGGGGTGAATAGGGACATGGGGGCCATGTCCATATTCACCCCGTTTCACAAACTGGCCGGGTGACATTTAAAAAACTCTTCCCATTTTTGTCTCTATTCAACCCATGTCCCTATTCTCCCCGTTTTACGGTACACCGTTTCCCTTTTTACTTTGTAAATCGAGGAATGTGAACATATACATGATTGTAATTATCTTACACAAAAACTATCGTCCAACATAATCAAATACATCTGTCCTCACATATAGACACAGGAGACTCGAACCGCTATTCTAGAGTGCCGCAGCGAAGACGGCGAATTCTATCCTGGAGTGACGCCTATTATATTAGCAGCACAGCGCAATAATTTTACTATCGTCAAGGTATTTAGACATTTATATTAGTTTCAACGAGGCTAATTGATTGGTTGGTTATTTTACATAAACTCCTCATAAATTCTCCGAATTCAATTTTAATAGCCTTCATGACCAATGTTTACAATTTACTTTACCTGATCATATCATCATGCATATAAATAGAATGCTGATATGTTCATCTTTACATCGACACCACATTTGAAGCAATTACTTGATTGTTTAAGGGTCCAGCAACTGCACTGTGAATACAGAAGGGTCTCCAACTGAATGTGACAATGTGCCATTTTAAGTCTGCTTTGAAATAACAATCATTTTAGGTGTTATAAAGAAGAAAATATTGTCAATTTGTAATTTTATCAAAGGAAACAAACATCAGACAAAAAACCAAGTAGTGGGTTGAAGTAATAACCATACACAGCAAGAGACTGACACATGTTGCTGTTTATCAGCCTGCTGGATTACTCGTTACTTCTTGTTTCTTCTTGAGATGTATACAAAAAAAACCTGCTTATCCATGGAGGTTCGTGCTTTGCTGGATGAAGAGCTGGTGCTCGCCAGATTCGTAAATATTTACAGATGGTGCAAGTAAACACACGTATGTGCTGGAAGTTATGGAAGTTACGGTTGATGTTGCGTATAGTAGCTGTCGGAAGCATCCCACGGAGAACTGGCAGTGCCAATTGTTTGAAATTGTCGGACAGAAGTAGTACTTGTATGAGTTAAGCCTTGGTGATATGCTCTGGAAACAGGGTATTTGTGGATCTCCCTTGGCGAAGAGCCGGCATGACAGAAGTTGGAAACGGAATATTAACAAGTTAGTAATGGATTTAAAAAAACACATTGTAGACTGGCCAAAGTGTCTTTTGGTAGTTCCATCCCAGATTCTGTTGCTTTTCAGTAATGCTTTTCAGTAATGCTTTTCAGTAATGCTGGCTGTGTGGTCGTAATTTTCAGTCACGAATATTGCCGCTTGCCGTTGAACTGCCTCTAACGTAGTTATTTGTTGTTTGACGTAAGGGTTCCAAGCTGCAGACGAATACTCGAGCTTTGGACACACAAAGAGTGTGGTATGCAAGGGTCTTAACTGCAGGTGAACATGATGTTACTCCTGAGTACACCAAGTGTTCGCTGAGCGTCTGCCATGTCTGCTGAGATGGTTTGCACATGATCTTTTCCAGTCAAGATGGCTGTTGATGTTCACCCCCAGGTATGTTTTGACGTGACCTCAATGCAGTGGTTGTCGATTGTGTTTTGACGTGACCTCAATGCAGTGATTGTCGACATTATAAGTGTGTCGAAGTGGTTTGGCCTTCCGTGGAAAGGAGATAGTTTGGCATTTTGAGGCGTTGAAGGGACATCTGCCATTTATCGGCCAACTGGGAGATTTTATTTAGGTCATCTGGTAGCCATTGTTGATCGTTGGCGTTGTTAACTTCTGTGCACAAGAGGCTGTCATCAGCAAATAGCCGCAGGGTGGATTTGACATCAGTATTGTTGATATATAATAGTGTGGGATCAAGAACTGAGCCTTGCAGGACTCCTGACTTAACCTTTGCATCTGGAGATTTGGTACCATTTACTACAATACGCATTGCGGTCAGCCAAGAAGTCCTGATTCCAGTTGAGTTTTGCCCCTGATGCCGTCAAGTCAAGTTTGATTTTGAGCCTCCTGTGTGGGATTTCTGTGTTGTAGATAATACATTAATTTTGCGCCGACATCCACTACTCAAAATATGGACCTGTCCACCCATTATCACACCATAATACGGCAACCGAACTATAATATCCATATTTTTTCTCTTTAAAACATCATTGCTATTAAATACTTTACCTCATTTACTGACATATTATTACCTCTCTTCTAAAGACACTTCTGGAAGCCGGTTCGAAAATCCAAGAGAAGAGTGTTATCAATTCTTCTGAGGATTCCACTGACATCCTACAGCAGTCCGTAAGCTTTCTTGAGGTCCATAAAGGCTTGGCCAGTGAGGCATATATTGCACTAGGGAATGTTGATCCTGTGGACAAATCGTTCGTCTTAAGTGCTAAGCTCCAGAAACTCAGTAAGGTAAATCTGCTTGGTAATATAAATAACTGCCCTGTCAATCGATAACAAAAAGTTACAAAAACATATCGATACAAAAATGTGTATGAGTTGTTAAAAGTAAAAGCTGTTGAAACATAATACGAGCTAACCTCTCCCATCACAATATGACCTCACCTCTCCCGTCACAATATGACCTCACCTCTCCCGTCACAATATGACCTCACCTCTCCCGTCACAATATGACCTCACCTCTCCCGTCACAATATGACCTCACCTCACCCATCACAATATGACCTTACCTCTCCCGTCACAATATGACCTCACCTCTCCCATCACAATATGACCTCACCTCTCCCATCACAATATGACGTCACCTCTCCCGTCACAAAATGACCTCACCTCTCCCGTCACAATATGACCTTACCTCTCCCGTCACAATATGACCTCACCTCTCCCATCACAATATGACCTCACCTCTCCCGTCACAATATGACCTCACCTCTCCCGTCACAATATGACCTCACCTCTCCCGTCACAATATGACCTCACCTCTCCCGTTACAATATGACCTCACCTCTCCCGTCACAATATGACCTCACCTCTCCCATCACAATATGACCTCACCTCTCCCGTCACAATATGACCTCACCTCTCCCGTCACAAAATGACCTCACCTCTCCCGTCACAATATGACCTTACCTCTCACGTCACAAAATGACCTAACCTCTCCCATCACAATATGACCTCACCTCTCCCATCACAATATGACCTCACCTCTCCCGTCACAATATGACCTTACCTCTCACGTCACAAAATGACCTAACCTCTCCCATCACAATATGACCTCACCTCTCCCGTTACAATATGACCTCACCTCTCCCGTCACAATATGACCTCACCTCTCCCATCACAATATGACCTCACCTCTCCCGTCACAATATGACCTCACCTCTCCCGTCACAAAATGACCTCACCTCTCCCGTCACAATATGACCTCACCTCTCCCATCACAATATGACCTCACCTCTCCCGTCACAATATGACCTTACCTCTCACGTCACAAAATGACCTAACCTCTCCCATCACAATATGACCTCACCTCTCCCATCACAATATGACCTCACCTCTCCCGTCACAATATGACCTCACCTCTCCCATCACAATATGACGTCACCTTTCCCATCACAATATGACCTTACCTCTCACGTCACAATATGACCTTACCTCTCCCGTCACAATATGACCTTACCTCTCACGTCACAATATGACCTTACCTCTCCCGTCACAATATGACCTTACCTCTCCCATCACAATATGACGTCACCTTTCCCATCACAATATGACCTTACCTCTCCCGTCACAATATGACGTCACCTTTCCCATCACAATATGACCTTACCTCTCCCATCACAATATGACGTCACCTTTCCCATCACAATATGACCTTACCTCTTACGTCACAATATGACCTCACCTCTCCCGTCACAATATGACCTTACCTCTCACGTCACAATATGACCTCACCTCTCCCGTCACAATATGACCTTACCTCTCCCGTCACAATATGACCTCACCTCTCCCATCACAATATGACCTCACCTCTCCCATCACAGTCACCTCTCTCTCTCAAATAAAATGCTAATAACAACGTAGCTCGACTTCATAAATGTCCATTGACACTTAAATAAAGTTCAAAACGTAGTCCTAGTTGCGACTGTAAAATAACCACAAATCAACCCATTTCTAGTCAGAATCACATTAGTGTATTCAAATTGAGCCAAATCTATTAAAAGGCAAGTAATTGTGCGTAAATCTACAAGTCAAGTCGCCCGTTAAAAAATGTCACAACCCTCAACATCAATCCCTAATCATGCGCAGTGAGTGATCGCAAGCGCCCGCCTGTGTCGAACAGTGACCAGGGGATATGTCGGTGCATGCATATCAACAAACGCAGCCGGTTAACAGTTAAAACAATATTCTTCTTTGGTCACGTGGCATATATAAATGCTGGTGTAGCCATAGTCTACGGTCGGCAGCAGCTCTGGTAGCCTCTGTTATGGATTTTCCTGTAACTTGCTTGATGTCGTCTAGCCAATTAGCTGTAGGTCTTCCTCTCCTTCTTCTCCCCTCAACCATGCCCTGGATTATGTCTTTTTGCAAGCATTGGTGTCTGTGATGTGACCGAAATATGACAGCTTTCTGGAGATGACTTCGGCCCGTAGTGATTGTTTTACATCAAGTTTCTCCATGACCCATGCGTTGGTCTTCCTCTCTGTCCATGCTATTCTAAGGATCCTGTGGTAGCACCACATCTCAAAAGCATCTAGCCTCTTTTTGTCTGCCAATCACATTGTCCATGATTCGGAGCCGTAAGTTGCCATTGCAAAGGCTGTGGATCGAAGCAGGCGTACTTTTAATGATGAGGAGAGTTTGCTTTTTCAGAGCTTGGTCATTGACTGAACAGTGCCACGAGCAATTGCAAGTCTTCGTTTAATCTCCTGTGAGCAATCACCTTTGTTGTTGATGGTGGAGCCCAGAAATTCGAAGCTTTTCACTTGTTCTATCATCTCGTCATCCAGAGGGAAAACATCGTCATCATTCTGACTTCCATCAATTACCATGATCATCTTTGTCTTTTTGGTGTTCAGCCTCAGCCCCCTGTCCTCAATTGTGATCTTCACTGATTTCAGAAGGTCTAACAACTCTGCTTTGCTTTTACAGATAAGGGTTGTGTCATCCGCGTATCTTAGGTTGGTTATCCGCCGACTGCCTAAATGATGCCTCCCCGGAGCTCTGTGATGGCATCACACATTATTTGTTCAGCATAGATGTTGAAAAGTTGAGGAGACAAAATGCAGCCCTGTCTGACGCCTCTGCCTATTTGGAACCAGTCTGTGTCGCCTCTGCTGGACCTGACTGCAGACTTTTGGTGTTCATAGAGCTTGCTTGCTTATGAGTTTCACAACGTGGTTTGGGAAACCCATCCCTCTCATTGTGTTCCATAGCTTCTGATGGCAGACGCAGTCAAACGCTTTGCTGTAGTCAATAAAGCACAGATACAGTGGAATTGAGTGACCTCTGCATTTTTTAATGATGTTCCTTATATTTACTATGTGGTCTCTTATGCCTCGTCCAGCTCGAAAACCTGCTTGTTCATCTGCTATTTCGTTTTCAAGCCTTTGTTTCATCCTATTATTGATGATTTTTAGGAGAACTTTGCTGGCGTGGCTGATTAACATCACGGAATGCTCAAACCCCGCACCATCAGGTTAAAAGCTGATGGTGCGGGGCCGGGTTTGAGCATTCCGTGATGTTACCTTTCTTGGGAATAGGGATGACGACTGCTCTTCCCCAATCTGTGGGCCATTGGAATTTTTTCCAGATTTTATCACACAACTTCCACATAATGTTTGCGCCGTCCTCACCAGATGCTTTCCACAGCTCAGCAGGGATATCATCAACACCAGGCGATTTCCCGTTTCTAATTGTACGCATGGCCTGGCGGATTTCAACAAGTAGGGGAGGTGGTTCAGATTCCAAGACATCTGGGTGTTTGGGAATGGGATTATTGCTAGGGTGCATATTAATGGGTCACAGATATTATAACCAACTATTTCTTGTCATTTCAGGAGGATGTTGCTTTCAAGTCGAGTTATTTGGAACTAGCTGATACCTTGAACCAGTTTGGATCAGAAATTATTTCACAAGCAAGAAGTACCGAAGAGGTAAGATATAAACCCCATTATATGTTGATCAAAATTAGATATATATATTCTTAACTGGTGTTTCGATAAGCGCTTATATGCATCAGCCACTCTCTCGATACTGATCTAATATAAATGTTGTGAAATATTTGCAGATATTGACCGTGCTATCTTACGACGGCAAAAATGCTGCCGACAGTGATGAAAAACCTGGGGTGCTACCGAAATTGTCCCGGGCTATTGAGTTTGATCAACGACAGGTAAGGCCTTGAATACTCAATTACTGTATTATTCATATACAATTGTCGCGAGTATCTATATTATGCCCAGATAGTGATAGGAACGGCGAGGTTGATGACAAATGACCACTCGAACCATTAAAGGATCTTAAGATCTCACGCTTCAATCACTGTATGGCATCATATTCTGGAGGTCGATAGTCATACAGTTCCAGCCCGGTTGATTGAAAGCATATTTTTGTCCTTCAGTCCTCTTGGTGAAATATCAAAATTAAAGGTATGTTACCTCAGCACATAATTATTTTTTCTCCTTACCCTTGCAAAATGTCATTGATAAGAGAGGTTCTGTTATAGATGCTGCACTCGATCGAAAAAGAAAGAATTGTTTCCATCGGGATAAACAACATACGTTCCATGGGAACATTTACAGTGAATTGTTGTTTTTATCTTGGAATAAAATCTGCAAAAAAATATTCTTTACGGTACACCTCAACGTAGAATAGAAAACACGATGTGAAAAGTACATGTACTCTTTTTGTTATTTCAGTTCGTTGCACAATCTAACTGTCAGCAGGCTGTCACGGCCAAGTTTTACGGACGTCTCTCCTATATTCGAGACAGGAGTTCAATTTTCAGATTCTTGTTGTTTCTCACCATCCTATTTACCTTCCCCATCCTGTCATTGTCCTACCTGTTTGTACCGAAGAAATGGATCAAAACAAGATTAGAGTGCCCGTAAGTGTTGTAACCTTTGATTTTCGTTCAAAATTATAATTTATAAATTATTTTATTTATAAGACTCTGACAAACTGGCGTGAATTAAATCAACAAAGACCTTAAAGGTTTAGATGTAGAGGGTGATATCCCCTTGAAGCTATATAGTCCGGTCTCGAACCAGATGTAGAAGGACTGAGATATACTATATTCCCCTGGAGCCAGGCCCGTAAGCAGGATTTTTTTTGGGGGGGCGGTTTTTTTGAAAAAGGTACATTGGTACCCAAAATATCGTAAAAGGTTGCTCCCAAAAAAATTCATCTCAGAACATTTTGAGAGTGGGGGGGGGGGGGGGGGGGGGGTAGGACATATTTTAGTCCAAAACGGTCCGAAAAATGCTTTACACAATGGAATGGGTAGCGTTTTCGGAAAATAGGTGTTGGGGCGTTTTCACAAAAAAAGGTACATTAGTAATAAAAAAGATACATTTGTACAAAAAAAAGGTTCATTGGTACAAATAGGACTTTTACAGATTTGCGCCCCCTTCCTGGTTACGGGCCTGCCTGGAGCTATTATAGTCCGGTCTTCACAGTAAAGCATAGGGCACTCATTATACGCAACACTTGTTCCACGCTTCATTCCGTTTAGACGCCGGACTATAGCTCCAGGCACTTTCACAACGGTCACTCTTCACACATTTTAATTTTTCGAAATTTTGGTTCTTTTGAAATACTAATAGTTTGTATTTTCTTGTTTTTCGGTGATATTGTTCGAACAAAATGTATGTCAAATTGCGTATAAAATATTTAAAAAAAACATAAATTCACTTTCAATAATCTATATGATTTCGTGTGCAGCCGTCACACACACACGAAAGTGATTTATCTATGTACTTTTAGGGAATTAAATATTGTTACGCATTCCAAAAAAGATAAAGAAGAAGATCTTCTTACGTCACCATGTCAGTAGGTGTGTTTGTGTGTGTGGAAATGTTACTCGTTTATCACGATCCATGCACGCTCTCGCAGGTTTTCTCCGGGTTCTCCGGTTTCCTCCTGCTTTCAAAATCGGTGTTTAGTTGTGTCTGTTATCAAAAACTTCCTTGACCCAATGGTATTTGGGGAGCTGCATTAAAAATAGTGGATATTACAATCTAAGTGCGGGTAGGGTTGCGCGGGAAGTTCGCAGCACCTTAGTTGATGCGACCTGATTCTGATGATTCACCAGCAGCAAAATTACAGCGCTTTGATCTTCTGCTAAGGCGCTATATAAATGCTGATTATTATTATTATTATTATTATTATTATTATTATTATTATTATTATTATTATTATTATTAAAAGGCGTGGTGTATAAATAGGACCTTTTAGAAGGGTTTGTTTTGATTTCTTTTTTGTTTTTACATTAACAGATATATCAAGTTTACGTTGCACATGTGCTCTGATCTGTGGTTTGTTATACTCATCGCTACTGATGTGTTTTTAAGTGATGGCAGTATAGATGTTGAGTTCGCTGTAGTTAGACCAACCAAGGCCCTGCTATTTTTCTGGATTATTGGTAAATAACCATTAAATTGTTTTATTCAAACCAACCCAAAACTCGGGCCCAAACCCCGCCCGAAAAAGTAACCAGTACTAACTAATTTGTTGGTAAATAATGCAACTTGATAAGCTATATCTAATCATGGCAGGTAGGCAGGGACTTGCCATGTACCTGCCATGATCTTATGGCTCTTATTTTTACTATCCTCTATCTGTCCAAACAACGTTAAGGTTAATATCAGATTTTGTTTTGAAGTTTCAAAGTTACCCACAATGCAGTACAATTTGATTCTTCGGTCGCACTAACGACGGTGTATAATATGATGTTCCTTACTTATTAACTGTACATGGAGAGTGTATAAAATGGATATGCTGGTTTGAGTGGTTTCCCACCGTCATCAGAGTATCCATAAACCAATAAAAAGCTACAAAAATCTGATCAGTATGTAATTAAAAATTACGATTATAAGTAAAACAAGTTCAATGATTTGAAGTCAACGACAAATAATGTATAACCATTTCATTTGATATCTTTAATTTGATTTACTTTAGCCTACGGATGGCAAATATCCAATGCGTTTAGAAAAGGACAGATCACTGTAATCAACCGTAGCAAGTATGTGCAGAACATGATACTGGTGATCATTTTTCTTGTTGGAGTGATCCTGGATATTTTGAGTTTTTCCCAATTTGTAAGTTCCTTCAATATGACATGATTGCATTGTAATTTTGCTTTAACATTGCACTGTTTACGAGGGGACCTTCGGTATTAGGGAGCTGTACATGTGCGTCACCTGTAGAACATGTAGTTCATACGCTGTGCGGCTTATAGCACGGACATTACGGTATTTTCTTTAAAGTAGGAATTTCCCATAGTACAGTTGGTTACTCGCTCCTCCTGTCTTCCGTATTTTACACACGGCCCCTGCGAGGGGGCTCAAATAATGTTTATATTTGGGCCGCCATTTTTAAAGATGGCGTCCATATAGAGGGACGCGGGGACCCAGTCTAGTACAGTTGGTAGGAATTGACCAATGGACTGCCATTATTGATTCATGAATAGCCCATTTATGAGGTGTAATAAAGACCATTAGCAACTTCGATGAAACATTTTTGTTTTATTTCAAATATAATGTACAATTACATGACATCAGTGAAGATAGAGCACCATGGGTTTTCTTATACATTGGAATTATTCCATGATGTTTTGACAATTAATATGTTTAGAGTGCTTGTTCCATTTCGTGTAATTACTGTTGTGATCATGTCCAGAAATGTAATAGTATTGGTTTATTGCTAGTAGTTGATTTAGGAAATTGCAATAGGCCTAACTACTGTAACAGGGGAGGACAAGAGCGACCACTAATAGCCACGGCATTTCGTTTACATTTTTTTGCGATCTCTATTGCGTAATTATAAAACTATTTATAACCGTTAGAAAGAAAGAAAATCCCGAAAAAAATACAGCCATTAACTGCCCAGATCTGGATCACATCTTTTTTTCTCAATTTCAGACCGATACCAGTGTATTGTTGAATGGGGGAATAACAAGCACCACATCAGCTCCAACAAATCGGTATAATACGACCTATAACATGATCACAAATGACACCACCATAATTATCATCACAGCGATGCCAAATTATGGCTCTGCGGATGTCAACGAAACCATTCTCGCGAGGGGGGTTGCCGATATACCTTCAAGTAGGCGGCGCGCGGGTGGAACTGGATCCGTATCCGATGAGAACAACATCGACAGGGGATCTACCTTTACTGATGACATGGATAAAGAAGGCGCGGAGTTTCTTAATTACGACTGGTGGCACCCTCGCTTACTTTCATCCGCCATGTTCTCCATAGCAACGGTCATGGCCTTTATGCGCATGCTCCCCTACATGGTTATAAGTGATTCTCTTGGACCTCTACAAATTTCATTAGGATCGATGATCACCCAGACGGTTCACTTCTTTGTGGTGTTAGTTGTTGTAATATTCTCGATTGCTGTAGGCTTGACCTATCTGTATGCTTACCATGATGCAGTCAGCCTCTTGATATGTAAATCCGTGGATGAACAGGCTAATTACTGTAGAGAAGGATATTTATCAAAGTGAGTAAATCATAACTTTTTTGTCGAACAGAACAAAATCCTCCACCAAATGGTGTTAAAATAAAACCAAATTGAATGCAGGTCATTAAATTAAAAACAGTTCATCAGAAATGAAAGTCGTATTTTTACCAACAAATGTCGTATTTTACCAGTTGTATTGATATTTTATTATTCATACACACTACGAACCAATCAAAAAGCAGGAAAATAAAAACCGCGAAGTGCTTTGAAAGTGTATGATTGCACTCCGCTAGCGCGCCGTAGTGTGCGCACCGCGCGATTTGTTTTGATTCGTTGTTCACGCAGCACGGGTTCGCCGATTTGTACTGCGGGTGATATAGAGCTTGTTTTAAGGGGTTTCATGACACATAGAGCACGCGCATGCCGTTTTCACCTGGTTTTCAACAACTTGAAAATGCTAGCGTATTCCGCTGTATGCGCTTGCAAACACGCGCATTTTGACGAGCGTACTTTTGACGCACTAGCTGACGCGTTTAAAATGTCAAGAACGCACGCATTTATGCGTAAATCATTCGTGCGCGAAAATTCCCGAGTACAAGTATTGACACTTTACACCTATAAACATGATTAATGGTTTACAAAATACACGGTTCTTTTAATACTATCATGACTATGGCGGATGGACGAAGTAGATGATATTTAGTGAGCTGTAGGGCCTATGAGCTATTGATATGATTCTATACTGTCTATGGAGTTCAATAGGGTCGCGGAGTCTATACATTCTTTGTTATTAATAAAGGTCAGTAAATCATGAAAAATATGATCTTTTGCTAAACAAAAGTTTGAAGAGACTTCATTTACTTATTCCACTTCATTAAGTTATTAACACGGGTCGGATACTGTAGGGATGACTGTCCAGTACGGCCACGTTGACATAATTATGTTGACATTTTTACCTCCTTTTATTCAATCAAAATTACTCTTTTACATAATATCTTAATAAACTGAATCAAATCCTGTTTGTAAAACGATCTTAGTGATCCATTTTGCAAACGAAATTTGGAATTGTAAGATAGGCCAATAGATGTGACCTGGTTTTTTACAATTCGAACAAACAAACACTGATTGACCCAAATTTGCGATGGGCCTTCTCATTTAATGAACCCTTCATGTGAGTTGAAAAATCAAGCGTAATTTGTACGCATATTTTTGAGTTATGAGGTTATTAAATCGCCCCAACTTTAAAGTGGCCCCTTAAACCCGATTAAGTTTTACACTTTCACAAAAGAGTGCGGTTTTAAAACAAAACTCAACCTTAACAAAACAAATAAAAAACGAATAATCAAACGAAAACAAAACAAACAAATAGGCCTAAACAAGTAAATAACTAACGAAAACACAAAAGACACGACTGCAAACAAGCAAAAAAATAAATAAACAACACTAATAACAAAATCCCAATATAAATAACAATAACAAGGACGCACTGATTATCTTGAAAAATTGAAATAGGCCCCCATTTTGTTGTTGTTGCAATTAATAAATACCATATCCTTTATGAAATCGCGATTATTTATGGGCCCTGACGAGCCGCCGTCATGTTGAAATATGGAAATGTTATGTAAGGCCTACTGATTGCCCCAAATTCTCAAAAAAGTTTGATTAATGATAATAGGTTGATTACATTTAGAAAAAATAATAAGCTATGGTCCAAAGTATCGTAAATCGATACGTAAAATTATGTTTTAAACTAAACATGCTAAAATCACGAGTTTTCTTTTTTGAACATAAAATGCATTCCAAGTAGACCTATAACAAAACAAAAAAAAGACGTGACTAACAATTGATTTGGGTGTAGGGTGGGAGAAGTCGATGTGACTTGCGAGGCAGGACAGGCATGTGTGTCGGGTGGGGTAGGTAGGGGGTGGGACGGGGTTTGATGACCAATATGAATCGGGTTCGTATTATTTATGATAGGCCTACTCACGGTTGCCGTGCATGTATACAAGAGTGCACATCGCTACTCGGGTCTGAACTTCCTGCTTCCTGCTTTCCCATTACTAGTCATGCACTGGTCATGATAGTAGGCCTATGGTCTATAGGCTAGTTGCAAAACAATTTTTCATATATCATCAAGCAATCGTGTACGCTGGTTTTCGTTGGCAAAAAGGACTCACTTTTCAAAGTATTACGCCAAACATGTCTGAGATCTGAATGGTCCCCTTCGCGGATCACGACATAAACTGCGCGACCTCTGTGTCACCATTAAACGAAACGCACCGTACGCGCGAAGGTTATCTTTTGCTGCATGCGCATCTAACGTGTGTTTACGCTCTAAACATTACACCTAAATTTGCAGGAATTTTCTCATTTAAAGCCAATTATCAGAGAAAGTAAGTTGGTGACCCCATTTTTTTATTTCATTATTTGAAAGAATGTATAAATGCGCAGCACATATTGAAAAAACAAGAAAAGTTGACGAGCAGATTTTGTGGAATCTTCCATTAAAGTCGAATTTTTCCTCATTTCCCATAGAACCATGTAGTATTTTTTGGAAAAAACACCATTTTTGAAACGGATATAGCTCAAAAACTAAGCCCGTTACCCCATTTTTTTATTTTAGATTCGTGATCAGCACCGTTGAGAATACATAATATCAAATTCTTAAGAAAATGTCTACGTTAACTCTATGTGTCATGAAACCCCTTAAACATGTATCATTACGCTACAAGGCCCGCTTAGCAAATTTGAATATTCGCCTTCCATCAAAGCTGGTTGATATATGATATAATTCTCGTGTGCAACCAAGCGGCTGTATTGCAACGCCCATTGAGTAGTTTAAACGCATGAGCGTGGAAATTGCAACGCCCATTGAGTAGTTTAAACGCATGAGCGTGGATGTTATTTGCAACATAGGCCTAATGGAAACTCACCCATGCAGTTAGCAAGAAGTACCGCCTGAATTTAAATAGACAACCAGGCAACCCTCTCGTAGTAATAGATAACAATAGGTTTACCAGAGCGAATTAATAGCGCTCCTAAGCGGGCAATTTATGTCATGTTATTCGACATTAAAGAGGTGCACATTATGCAAGTATGAATGAATTGTACATTTTGGAATTGTATTGTCGTGTATCTATAGGTCAATACGTACGTATTATACGTTAAGCCCACAATTATTCATACCCCTTGAAAAATATGAGTTTTTTGCGATTTTCTCATATCTATACCAGCGGGAGTGGTGGAACTTTCGCTTTACACTAAAGACAATTAGTTTGCAAGTACAAATCAATATATTTGGGCTCAACATATTTTGCATAACAATAGAATTGAACAAGAATTGTGTTTTATGCCTGTCCAAAATTATTCATACCCCATACCAAGTCTCGAGATTGAGGCCAATCTTATTCATAACTGTCATTTAATGTTGATTAGCATCCAAATTGTAAATATTAAGTTATTCTAAAGGTTTATATTTTGACTTTGGAGTTCGTATTTTTGAGTCGGGATTGCCCCTCGTGGGCGTGCCGCCCCCTCGGGGAAATCCCTTGGTACCAAAACAAAGTCAGCGATTTCAAACAAGAACCTTAGAATAGTCCGTACGCAGTCACCAACCTTAAATCAATATCACTATCAGCGCGCGTGTATTGACCTTTTTTAATTTCTCTCGAAACAACACATACGTATTTAGTGACTTATAAATATCCACTTTTCCAAGTTTATACCGTTGAATCGATATGACGTGTTTTTGTATTTGTTTCACTTGATTGATGTCATTTTTGTGTATGTTGTATGCTTTGGTATATCATGAAAAGGATATAAATCAATCAATCAAATCGCTAACTTTGTTTTTATTTCAGCATATTTAATGTGATAGTATTCTTGTACTGGTCTATCTATGGACTTGCGGATAAAGATACACTGTTCTTAGATACACAAGGTACAGTGTTGGAGTTT
Source organism: Ophiura sarsii (assembly GCA_035610835.1). Lineage (NCBI taxonomy): Eukaryota > Metazoa > Echinodermata > Ophiuroidea > Amphilepidida > Ophiuridae > Ophiura > Ophiura sarsii. Next base: position 108,235,116 of record CM069441.1, on the reverse strand, counting down.
GCGGGTCTATTCCTCTACGCGTTCTTCTTCGTCTTAGTTGTATTAGTTATGTTGAACGCCCTGATTGCCGTCATGAGTAATGTATACAATGAGGTGGAGGTGAGTCATATATATCTTATATTCATTACTTCATGAATGATCGCGTTAGCTGCGTACCAAGTGCGTTCCCATGAATTTAATCGTTAGATGAGAACGCGCACGCCGAGCGCAGGTTACTAATAATTGCCCGAAAGTACTGCGCCAAAGTGTTCGATTGTTTTGCTCATTGACCGACCAATCAAATCAAAGCCTCACGCCCCTTAACTGAATATTCAATGAGTAATGAGAAAACACGATTAAAGCTTATTTCTGATTGGTTGAATGATAAAAATGTTAATGAGGGGATGACCTGACTTGGACTGTTTCAATAACTAAGAAGCGGTGGACAAAATAAGCAGAAAACTAATCAATTATTAGCGCGATGATATCGGAACAAATCAACGATTTTGATAAATATGCATCTTTTTCAGTAATGAATGAGAATAATGACTGCTTAACACTGTTTTCGTGAATTTGTTTTGAAATCCTCGGTTGTTGTTCTGGTCATTCGGAATTGTCCCTCAGGGGCTACGCCCCTTCGGGATGATTCCTCAGACCAGAACAAAAACCTCTGATTTCAAAACAAATTCACGAAAACAGTTGTTACGCAGTCATTATTCTCTAAACAGAACCGTAAACCTCAGGTTGGGAATTTGATGTCAGCGCATATTGTCATAGGCGCAGCATTTGTGCGCCAGGACTGGCTTTCTCATTTGATCACGATAGTACTCTATTGTCTTCTTCTGGACAATGAAGTAACTTTACAGGCGCAGCACTTACGCACGCGTATGTATCTTCCGTTTTTCTACGCTTGTGCGTATAATACGCCAGGGCCTCGAATATTGAATGCCCGAGACTGTGATAGTATACAAACTATATCACGAGGATCCAAATTGGACCGAGTGATATAGTTTTACTATTGCACAAGCAAACGGCATTCAATATTTGTTTTATATCATGATATCACATTATTCTTTTCCAGCCATAATGATAGTATACAAATATGTACTGCTCTTGAGGGATCTGGTGGAATCTATTGGGCCCGAGTTGAACTGGTGACCGTGGGGTACTATTTTCCCGAGACCTTCGGTCTCGGGAAAATACGAAAATACCACGGTCTCCAGTTCACCGAGGGGCCCAATAGATTCCACCAGATCCCGAATAGAGAGCAGTAAATATTTGTTTTATATCCTTCATCAATATATTTCTTGTTCATTAATTTGTTAAAAGTAGACTCTCAAGACTGAGCTCAGCCTAGGCCTTACTAGGCTAAGACTAAGCTTTGTTGTACATTTAAGCCTAGGCCTAGGGCCTAGGCAACGAGATTCGAGAAATATAAAATAAAAAAATTACTCACCACCTGGCACTAGTACTGTAGCTGCAATATGTTTCAAAGTCAAAAGCTAACTGTTCAAAAGTTTTAAAAAGTTCCAACTCACGAACTGTTCAATTCAAATTTCATTCGGTTACGGGCACCGGCATAAAACTTAGAAAGCAATAAGACATGTCGAGTACGGCGTTTTCCATTAAAGTGTATAATCGGCGTTGGTTTCCTTGCAAAATTCGCGAAAAACTGACACCCCATATTTTATTTGTTTTTTAGTCTTCTCGCTGTCAATAAATTGAGTCAATTGATTCTCATTTACACGCCGAAACCGTGGAGTTTCACCAGCAGCCGCCCATTGTTGAAACTGTGGTTGTCTGTTTACGTTTGAAGGCTTGTCAATCCTAATTAGTCAACTGTCATAATATTAACATAAAGAGAACTTTGACACGTAAATCGAGGTCATAGGGTAATAGTAGACTATTTCATTCTCCAAATAGTACCTCTCTCCCTCGTCAATAGCATTTTTGTTCTTCTTGCCTAATGGTGAGACTATTTTTGATCATGTGACACACTTTTAACCAATTAATGAACAGGAATATATTGATGAAGGATATAATAAAAACTATCACATGGCCAAATCAAGCCTATCATGATAATAATACCAAATGGCCGCAACTATTTAGTCAGAATTGTATACATTTATTTTTCTTTTGCTCTGTTGGGTTCAACCGTAAACTAAAATTCTTCCCTCAACCATGTCAACGGGTAATATCATTCCCCGACCATGGGACGGAAAACGAATAACGAAAGAATAAATGTCACTCTGTAAACCAGAAAGTCCTGACTAGATGACCAATATATTATCTTTAACTGCCATCAAAAATTTGAAATGTATAAACCAGGGGTGGGCAACCTACGGCCCGCGGGCCGCATGCGGCCCGCCAGTGGGTTTTTTGCGGCCCGCGAGATGTATCAAGAAAAATAAAAAATGAATCTATTTTACAAAGCTGTTTAGCATTTATCGGCACACACGATGTTCTTCAACGTGCGTAGGTATATTTTCCCCATTAATTGTCATGTCAGTGGCATAACCAGAAAAGGGCGAGGGGGTGATCACCACCCCCAATATTGACGTCGTGTAAGATTGACACTGTTGGTTCATTTGACAAGTCGAGGAATCATAGAATTATGATGGTCAAAAGTATAAAGATGAAAAATGTTCACGAGCTACGCGCGCATAATGTGTCACCAAAATGCAATATTATTTAGTAACGGCTTATCTAGAGCCAAAATATACCTCAATCGTGCCAAAAATAAGTGCAAATTCTACAATTTTCGCGCGCTCACGCGCGCATTGCTTGACTCAGAACAATTTTGTCGGTTGATTTTCATTCTTTTCCCGCCCCCCCCCCCCCCCCAATATGAAGAACACCACTGTCATCTGTACTGTATTGAGATATTATATTATTCACATGATATGGTTAAGCACACACAAATCAAAGGTTTGAAATCAACAGTAGGCCATTGCTACAAAATTTGGTTAGGTGCGGCCCAGTCAATTGTTCACTCCTTATATCTGGCCCATTCATTCAAAAAGGTTGCCCACCCCTGGTATAAACTATATTATGTGCAAATCTCTCTTGCTTCAAACAAATTGAATATCATTTAATTTTTTTAAACGCACGGACGGCATAAACATGCATGAATGAGCATGCATCATAAATTGTTTGGTTTCGAAATATTTATGAAATTGGTAGTAGAACGTTGAATGGGATTCGAATGCTAGTATTCTTTCCAGCCCTTTATAATAACCCCCACATTTCTATGTATTTTTCCTTCAATTTGGTGAAGAGCGAGTGAAGGGTATAAACAGAATCTTCAAGATCATACTTTTATTTTACTTACATCGACATGTTTTTATTTTCCAGAAAGAGAGGCGATGGATAGGGTTGTCAAATTTCCCACACTGTAGATACTTATAAACTCCTCACAAAAAGTATCGAAACAGAAATGATCCAATATAGTATGCATTAATCGAAGCATATCACCAAGTGCATAATTTTGTTCTGCGTATTTTTACATCTCGATCGATGAGATACGATGTTGCGGAGCGGAGTTATTGTCATTTCAATGGTCATGGGTCCAGTTTCAAAAGTGACAATCATCCTATAGAAAGAAGTTTGCATTACTGTTTAGAATGAACAGATTCGTGCTTTTTAATAGTGATGAGTGTCACTTTCGAAACTGGGCCCATGGTCATTGAAATGACAATAACTCCGCTCCTCAACATCGTATCTCATCGATCGAGGTGTCAAAATACGCAGAACAAACTTATGCACTCGGTTATTTGCTTCGATTAATGCATACCCTTTCGAGCCGTTATATATTGGATCATTTCTAAGTGTTTCGATACTTTTTGTGAGGAGTTTATATGTCTATCTCTATGCAATCGTGAACTTCCCACACAGATGTTGGTATAGCTTTACAATTTCCGAGATTTTTAATGAAGACATGAATTAAATTAAAGTCATATGGACGATTTGCTACTGTAATGAAGACATGATATGTTTTTATCTTTCAGGAAAATGCAGACATTGAATGGAAATTTGCCTCAACGTCACTGTGGATGCGTTTCCTGCAGGATGGTGACGTAGTGCCACCGCCTTTTAATCTTCTCCCGTCATGGGTTGAGATCAAGCAAGCTGCCGTGTATTTACGTGGATTGTGCAAACTAGAAAGTCAAAAACGTGAAGAAATACAGCCAAATATGCGGAAAATTAGTAACATTAATGGAATCAAGGTATCGTGGCAAATGACGTTTATAGATAAATACTTTTCCTATGGGTAGTCGGATGAGCAAGTCATTGATTGGTGTAAATAACTTTGACAAAAAGTTTGAAACCATTTTTCCCCAAGCCGTCCATGCTCGTCGCTGACAAAAGATATTCTCCTGTTAGATTCACGGAATATTCCACACATCTAGGTCAGAGATTCACACATTCGATACGAATGTCAAAGGTGACAATAGACAACTCCTGGTATAATTGATGATATGTATCCTGGTAGAATTGGCTTCGGCATTATGTTAACCCTTGTCCGTTTGTGATTCTTGTATATATGTTCTCTGAGTAGCAGTGAACCCCCGGGGGGAGGGGGGTACTCACATATATTGGCCATACGGGTATGTGCGGCTGTCAAGGCCCCCTTTTCACGCCTTTCGGCCGCTCCGTAAGACCCCCTTTTCATCCACTGGCAGTTCCATAAGACCCCCTTTTCATCCATTGGCAGTTCCCTTTTACCCCAAATTCAACCAAAAATCATAAAGTGTATGAAAATCTTATGAATTTGAGTTATGTAGCCTCAAATTTGGCCTAAATTCAGTTCATAAGACAAAATTTTGCCTAAAATTCAGTTTATAAGACACAATTTTGTATAAGAATTCAGTTCTCTAAGACCCCAATTTCGGCGACTGTTCAGTTCGGTAAGCCCCTGTTCTGGTGCCCGTTCAGTTCGGTAAGCCCCTGTTTTCAGACTGCCCAGCCGCACACCCCTACCCTCTTCACTATTCGAGTACCCTCCCCGGGAGTGAACCAATTGATTGGCCCATTTTAGAGCTCTTTGCTGTGAGTCATTAGTTTGATTTCTTATAATTCGTGTCATTAACCTTGTTAAAGTCTGTTGGGCTATTGGTCACATTTTGCTCTTATATACACACAAATGTGAAGACGTTTGCGCATGATAGCTTACATCTCTATTGGCAGTGAAATATCATAAGTTTCATTTCAGGTACATAACAAATCTGACAAAAACAAGGACGTTGGTAACGCATCGTACCAGGTATGTAAACAAAGATATAAAATATACGAGGGTCATTCGATAAGTTCTACCTCCTAACCTCCTCCCTCATAACATCGCTAATGGGAATGTCAGCCTCTGACAATGGTCCTAATTATAACTCTGAATCATAGCTACACATTTATAGTAATTTATAAAGGATATCAGTTTCACTTTTGGTCCGATGCGTTCAAAGCCAGAGAGAGACTTTGGACAACGGAAACGGAAGATAAGGTATTATTACATTCAAAATAATTACATGTTTTTTGTGGGGCGCTTTCTCCGTATTGCATGGCAATACAAGAGCACGAGTTGAATACAGTAAATGAAAGACAATGGATGATATATAATACGGTATGTTCATGTATAGATAAGATTGTAAGCAATATTTAACTCTTTAATACGGCTTGCAAATAGTATAATATCAACTTGAACGTTTTGCTATGCCTTTTTAAATGCATACTGGAATTCTGCTAATCGGTCAAATTCGTTGTTACAAGTTATGACATAATAGTGATGCCTAGTATGCAAGTGTCGCGTTCTTGCGCGTCCCCGCGTCCTAGGACCCCTCATTTTCTTGTGGGACGCGTAAGTTTACATATTGAACTTCACTTACGGGTCCCAATAGAAAATGAAGGGGCCCCTTAAATCTGACGATGTATGGACGTGGAAACCTTAAGACATTCTGAAAATTGTCAATCTCCTACATTGTAAATTTGTTAATGTCCGTAAAAGATAAATACAATACAAATCCTTTATTTTTAAAAGTTTTTAAACACATTAAATCGCTTCCGACTTGCTTCCGCAAAAGTTTCAAGCGATTTCCAAAACATTATACAAGTATCTTCTACTGATCAACATGGACACGACAAAGGTACATGAGTTACACGTTCTTACGCTAGTGTGCGTATCTGTGTTAGCGACTGTTTGCGATGAGGGTCACAGTCTCACAGTTCAAATTCAACGATCTCTGTACAAGATCGAGCGTGAACAATGTGTAAGCTACAATGTATCAGCCTACTGAATAACAGCGAAACACGCATGCCGTTAAATCGATTTTCGTACATGCATCGTTGCTGCTGTACACCTTTATCCATGACCATTTGTTTGTTTGTTTGATTGTTTGTTTACACGGTCGGTCCTATAGAGACACGCTTGGGTCCTGAAGGGACCAGACTCAAGCAAATTGCTCGGGCCAGGCTTAAAAAGCCTATATAAGCATGCTGGTTGAATTATTATTAAAAACAGCCACTCCCAACAAATAAAGTTAACAATTTTGCTGCATCGAGGTAAACAATGGCTCCATCTAAGAAAATACGAACATACAAGCCTAGATGGAAGAACCGATTTCAATGGTTAGAGTTCGATATGGAGAAGATGTGGTGCACATCTTGCATGTGCACCGAGGCAGCGTCGAGAAGATTCAAATCAAACAGGAAAATGCGTTCCTTACACAAAAAGGCTGCAGTAATTTCCAGCTCTCTGCGCTGAACTGAACCTTATTTTCTCTAAATCTGTTTTTGACCATTTTTAAAGGCTCAAACTTCAGGACCCTTATATTTCTGCCGGGACCCCTTAAATTTAGTTTTTGCAGTCCTCAAAGGGTCCTGAAAAATGTAATGGGACTCCTCATATTTTTGAGCCAGTGCTACCCCTGCTAGTATGTTAAATCTTTAACATGATAGTCACTTTTAAATTAGTTTTCTGTATGTGCAACCTTCAAAATAGTAAATCGGAAGTCAATAGTAGAAATTCATCTCTTGGGGAGACTTAGAATCGCACCATGTACTCTCCATCCAGACACCAAGATATTTAAAATCTTGAACCTCCTCCAACTTGATATACCCTCATTTGTCTGTCACGGATCCCTTCTGACTGTGGTTATATGACATAAACTTTGTCTTGCCAGCGTTCATTTTCAGACTGATGTCTCAACTCTTTGCAGGAGTTCTTTTAAATTGAGTTTCGCTTGTTTGGTTTCATAATACCCAAATACCGTATTGTATGAATGAATATAATTTCTTTTGTTTCAATCATTAATTTGTTCATTTACATTGTCTTAACCAAAACGTCAAATCAATTTACTTTACACAGCGTGTGATGTCCCGTTTGGTAGAACGTTATGTATCATCCAAAGCCTCGGCAGAAGCTAGTGCAGAGGCAGAGGTAAATGTGACCGATATCAGAGCTCTCAGGAATGATTTGTTGACACTCAAGTAAGTACATACTGAGCATGTATAGTTGTATAGGTAGCTTCTGGTGAAATGGATTGATCACTTCTGACGAAGGCAAGCAAATCGGAAGGTGAAGCTAGGGATGTTTGTTAAAAATTGCCATGGCCATCTCTATGGGTGCGCGATCCTTCACCCAGCAAAATGTGGACAAATATAAAAATGAGAGTAGATCAGAGGGAGACGAAAGGGGGAAGAAGGGAGGGAGGGGAGAGGGAGAGAGGAAGGTAATACAAAAGTATACAATTTATGGCCGATTATTCAGCTGCTACAATTGGTCGTGTCTCTACCATATACCATACCGTATACCGAAACCGTAGTTGTAAATACAACCCCCCCCCCCCCCTCCCCCCCCCCCCCCCGCACCCCACCCCACACACACACCCACACATATAAAAACCTGAATTGATGTAAGAGTTCATCAATTGTAAAATATTACACAGTCTCTCAAGTTTTAAGCTTTTTGTTACAATATTCGCCCCTCAATGTATATACCCAAATTAAAGCTCACTGGACCCCAATATATTTCTGTAAAGGATTGTGACAGTGGAATATTGGATAGAAACGGTGGATAGAAATATCAGGAAAATATTTATCAGGGAGACAAAAAATTCTCCTAATTGCCAGGCTAAGTTTTAAGGCCGCCCTGCAAAACTAGTACGTATAAATGACTTGTACGTAAGCCTTATAAGATGGCACCAACGTATAGTAGTTTGCCTCACTACGTAACGGTACAAGCACCTACTTATTTGGAGCCAATAATCGTAAAGGCAGATGTCCGCGCATTCAATGCATCTTTATAGACTGATCTGGAAGACCAGATCTGTATTTTGAGTCCTTCCTGGAATCGACGCCTCGGGAGGTATTTAACCACCCAACTCACCCCTGTGTAGTAGCCTACGTATTGTGCGCATCATTCAGACGGTGATAAATATCGACCGACGCTATTACTTCACAAAGTTTGAGATTGATTTGACTCCCCCTCTCCCTCCCCGCCCTGTCAAAAAGTCTAGAAACAACCCTGGCTTGACCCCAATCGAAGCAACTTAAAATGTGACTCTTGATTGACCTTTGACTTCAGTGACAAGCACCGACAGGTAACACTCGACTCGCCCTGCGTGTTTGAGGCTCGGGCGGTGTCTGGACTCCGACAATAAGCTGCGGACAAACAGTCGACACGCCGTACATTTTTACACACACAGAATAGTTTGCGTATTAATATAAAAATATTGTATCCTTCAATACAGGTTTGAAATCTACCAACAGCTCAAAGAAACAATAGAGGATATGGGCCGTACTATACTTACAACCGATGGGGTTAAAGTGCAATCTCAGAGCGCCAGTTCAGTATTCACAGCTGCTGACAAAGTCCATTCTATAATAGGTCCTGAAGTTGCAGACGTTTATGAGTTGAAGGCGATACTTAGTGCTGCAATACCCCAAGTTATTGAGGCATTGAAACCAATTCCAACGGCCGAGTGCGAGACCCAAACCATACCGGTAGAGTTCAAGGATGGAGAGATGGATATCTCACTTTATAAAGAACCCCCGATGATGTCAACCAGGTCAAGTCAAACATCACCAGATGTTCATGCGATCTCGATACAGACATCGACTGAGTTCTTGTGTGATGGGGTCTGCCAAACAATACCTCCGCCCATCAAGGAAGATATAGCATTACAGACTCTTTCAGGGATAACAATGACACAGGGCACGCAAGCTGGTGAGAATGATCCTACTGTTAAAATATCTGGTGGTCACCTGGTGCAACCCAAACGTAAACAAAAAGCCGCACTACATTGTTTGACGTCTCAGGTTCAGGAAGAAGTATACGCCCCAACAACCATAGCGCACCTTGCAGAAGGTACATCGCAAACAACTGCAGAGTACCTTACGGATAATGTCTCACAGACGACGCCTTCCGATTCACCCGCGTTGTTAATGGTTGTAATCGATGAACTCCTTGCACAGATTCCCATAGAGCCAGACGTTGATGAGAAAGCGATACAAGCTACGACAAACATTTTGGACACTGATTCTCAAACAAATCCCCCTCCTGACATGGTTGTGGCGGCAATGCAAGCTAATCCCAATATTGACGAATTATCTGTACAGACAGTCAGGGACTACCTGAAGGAAGTTAGCGTGCAAACAATACCAAAGGTGACAAGTGCGCACTCTTCCCAAACCGAAGATGAGTCCTTTTTCGACAAGGTGGTTGCTGGGCTCACCCCGACTTTTTTTACTAGTTCTTCGTCTTCAGCGGATAGATCTATGCATGACGAAATGCCGCAAACCTCAGTTCCGCAAACGCCAACGAAAGGGGAAAGTGCCAAATTAGCAGGAGAAAATCAGGAAAGAAAAGGACTTTTTGGAACTTCCTTTAGTCCTTTCACGTGAAATCTGCTAAGAAATGTCCTGGCTCAAAATTGACTTTACCAGTTTACATTGGCTGTAAGCTGCACATTTGGGCTGCTGTACTATATATACACGTTACAAAATGTACAGAATGTAATTGTTGGTGTATTATTATCCCTTAAAACTATAATCCATACTTACTTTAATTGTGATATTCAAATCCGTTCTTTATTGAATGTTGTAGTAGAAGCCACCGGCCTGACGTCCCAACGGCCATCTTTACGGCCTAAGTAAACTCCATTCCAAATTTTGAGGATATGAACTACATTTTATGAAATCACAGCGATTCTTATACTAAAGGTCCCATCAGCAGTATGCTGGTGTCAAATATAGCTTGACGGTGAATGCGGATTGTTCCGGCTCGAATCATTTTATAGACACGTTTGTTTTGACTTACGCATGAGCATGATGAGAGAGCCCGACGACTTCTATTGTTTGTGTTTTACAGTATCAAATGTGTAGACTTTTTGAAATTACGTTTAACCCTTTCACATGAAATCGGCTCAGTAATGTCCTGGCTCAAAATTGCCTCGACATTGACCGGAGCTGCATTTTTGGGTTATTCTATGTACGCGTTACAAAAAGAGAATGTAATGTTTGGTAGATTGTCACTGGGTTATTTTCCTTGTGATCAATTTGGCTCAATTTATCTAGTAGTCTATTCATTCAATTTGACAATGCAGAATTGTTGTATAATATCCGTAACATAATATAGATTTATTTGTAACAAGTCTCCTCTCTCCTCTATCTGTCTTTCTTTCTCTCTGTGTCCTCCTTATGACAATGTTACAAATCTTACTTAATATATATAAAAAAAATAGGATCCTTTTACTGGCCGGCAATATTGACACAAAGTTGGATATTGTGATTGTCGCTCGGTTAATTATAGATATCTAGATGTATAAGTATTAAGATAATTGGAAGTCTGGTACGTACCTCAAAATACGACTTTTAATAAGGTATTTATTATGTTTTACCAGATAATCGGCATCAACCGCATGTCCATGTATCTTATTCTATAATATTTAATCTCAGTTCTTAACATTAATTCCGTGGTATAGAGTTCTGTTCTGGTTCTAGAACTTGGTTGGTTATCTTCACGAATTGTTGATAGATACGTCTGTCCGAAGGATCCATCCCTTCCCAAAGTAAATTGTAACGCAAAAGGTAGTATCGGAAAAGCTTGGTACGGAACCAAAAAAGGTGGCACTATAATAAATAGAAAGATTACCAAAATACGTTGTGATAATCTTTCCTCATGTGCAAATGATTAATTTTTAAAGCATTCTTGCTTGGATGAATACATAAATAATAAGTTTCGTGGTAAACTTTTATGATATTTCAAAATTATATACATCCGTCATGCTCATCATTTTTATAATATCAATAATGTAGAAACTATTTGGGATCTACTATTTGAAAACTCGGGTCATAGTTTGTGAAATTATGCTTGCCTACATTCTGTAGCTTGAGCTTAATTGTTCCTTCTAATCATCAAATATTGTTGCTTGTACGGAACAATTGTTTTGGATTATAAATGAAAATATCTTAATTTCTCAAGTCATACAAATTACACATTTCAAATATAAATGATTACAAACTTAATAATACAAAACAGCACTTACATGGTCCGCTCAAATTATAAAGCACGTTCAAAAACAAATCTCCAAAGGGTGAGGTCTGCACACTGAAGACATCAGAAGCGTTGGTCCGTTTCTCCCAACAACAAGTATGGTCGACGTTACTGTACCCCCAAGTACAATGTCAAGACTGAATACATTATGTCCTTGCTAGCACAACAAAATCACATTTATTTTCTGAGCACAGCATCCCGGCTTATACAAGTTATTATTCTTGCGCCATGTATATCAAGTCAAACCATGATGTCTGCAGAAACCTAAAACCCTAATTCGGAGTACATGCTATACATGTCTACTCAATGATGGTAAAGTGAGGAATGATTAAATGAACCTAGCCCTACTTCCAAGAGAGGATACAATTCAACAGGTGATAAAATCTACACCTGGTTTTGAAATGATATAATTATATACCATTGATACAGCCACTAAAAGTTTGTTATGACTCTCTAGTCAATAGTCAATCTTAAACCATCCCGAATTTACATATCAATATACCCTCTATAGTTCATCACAATCCATCCTATTGTGTCCACATTTATCCATCTCTGATCCCACTCTGAGTTAACGCCTGGATGAATATCATGTCTTACATAAAATGTTAAGGGTGCGGTCATATTTTATGAGAGTATATTAAGGGAACTGTCAAGATTATAACACATAGGGTTTGAAATAATCATAAATCATTATTTAATATCAGAATGATTTATAAAATGGGTTCTAATGTGACATAGATTGAAACTGGTTATTATACATACTTACTCTAATTGTGATAATTATATCCGGTTTTTTATTGAAGGTTGTAATTGTCAGTGTTTTACAATGCACATCTGTAGACTTTTTCGAATTACATATAACCCTTTCACATGAAATCTGCTCAGAAATGCCCTGGCTCAAAATTGCCTTTACATTGGTCTGAGCGAGGGCTGAGCCGCATTATTGGATTATTCTAGAGAATGTAATTGTTGGTGTAGTATTAAGTCTTCGAACTATTTGGCCATCACGAGACAATGACGTAACTGCGTATTCTACAAATTACAGCACATAACACTCGCGCCTACTCGAGCCGTTGGCGTATACACATGAGGGGCACACCACTTTTAAATACGTCCCACATTGAAATACACGCGTTTCGGCCCTTTTTCAAGACCGTATGTTTACCCCACGTAACAATGATGGAAGTTTTTATTTCGCATGAATGTATTAGATATGTGTTGAATTTTATTTTAAACTTGATTTTTCTTGACCCATCTAGATGAAATTTTTCGCTACGGGCACCTAAACAGCGCCCTCACCATTTTAAACCGATATTTTCGCTTCCTCACTGGTTCCGGCAACGATATCCTTCCGCAGCCTACACTGAAAGCCAAACTGGAGTCAGGGTTACTCTATAAAGGGAGTCCAGCCTACATGTGACTCTATGTCAATATTGACTCTGTTTGGAGAGTCACATGACTCCCTTGGAGAGTCAACATTTACTGACTCCTTTGGAGAGTCATGATGCATGACTCTTCAAGGGAGTCTTGTGACTCTTCAAATGGAGTCAATATTGACATAGAGTCACATGTAGGATGGACTCCCTTTATAGAGTAACCCTGACTCCAGTTTGGCTTTCAGTGTACGGGGGGCTTTAAGGTAATTAGTTCTTTGATGTTTATGTTCTTGCTCAATGTATTTGCATTTACTTAGTGAGCAATCACTTCCCTTCCTTAACCAGTGAGAAATATGCATATATCAATATACATTCAACGGTGTTAAATTAAGGCATCGACTTAATTCAAATAAAATGAATAGGTTTAAATAAATAAAATGTGCAAATTAGCTCATTAGCATAAATAAAATGGTATACACGAGCATCGGTGCTAATTTTTGTACCATTGCAATCATGCTAATAAGCGATTTGTGCATTTTACTCGGCTAATATAAGACCAAGTAAAATATGCAAATTAGCTCCAGAGAGTCAGGATGACTCCTTTGGAGAGTCATGGGCGATGACTCTTTCCGACGGCTAGGATGACTCCTTTGTAGAGTCAGGATGACTCCTTTGGAGAGTCAGGATGACTCCTTTGGAGAGTCAGGATAACTCCTTTGGAGAGTCTCCTGACTCCTTTGGAGAGTCAGGATGACTCCTTTGGAGAATCAGGATGACTCCTTTGAAGAGTCAGGATGACTCCTTTGGGGAGTCATGGCCGATGACTCTTTCCGACGGCTAGGATGACTCCTTTGGGGAGTCAGGACGACTCCTTTGGAGAGTCAAGATGACTCCTTTGAAGAGTCAGGATGACTCCTTTGGAGAGTCATGGCCGATTTACTCCATTTCAAGAGTCACTTGACTCCAGTTTGGCTTTCAGTGTAGGCTCCCGTGCGTATTCGATTCCGACGATTTTTGACCACATTAGCAATGCTAAGGTTCTATTATATCTTTTTCATAAAAAATAAGCAAGATTTACTTCTATTTGCTTCCCCTGGGACGATGATCAAATTGATATAGGTACTATTTCTCCGAACCATACACCAAACGCGTAAGGATTTAGTGTAGTGCCCCATGAGCGTTGAAAGACGGAAGATACATACGCGTGCGTAACAGCTGCGCCTGTTAAGTTACGTCACTGTCCACTGTCCAGAGGAAGCCAAATAAACTGCGCCAATAAAGTATCTAAACACTTACAAATGGTAAGATTTATCGGAACCTGAAATAGTATGCAAAAAAAATAAGTAATTATTTCGATTCACAGTTATCTTCTGCCACTCAAGTGCCCATAAATCCGCCAAACAACATCGTAGCGCAACAAAAGAGGTGTCACAATGCGCAGAAGATAACTGTGAATCGAATTAATTAATCATTTTTTGCATACTATTTCAGGTTTCCGATTAATCTGACCATTTGTAAGTGTTTAGATACTTTATTGGCGCAGTTTAGTTATCGGGATAGTTATAATAATGCATACGTATTCTAGTGGTGATATTTATATCCGTTCTTTATTGAATGTTGTAATAGAGGTTTATCGACCTGACGTCACAACTGCCATCTTTACAGCCTAAGTAAACTCCATTCCAAAATGTCAGGACATGAACTACAACTGAAATCACCAGCGATCCTTTGTTCCTATTGGTCCTATCAGTATGCTGGTGTACTTGAAGGTAAATGCGGATTATTCCGGTGTGATAGTCTCCTGGAGCTATAGTCCGGCGTCCATAGACATACACGAAATGAAGCATGAAACTAGTGAGTTGCTTGTACAGATGAGTGCCCTATACTTTACTGTACAGGTCGGAATGTAGCTACAGGGGATTATATCTCATTATGCACCGGTTCGAATCATGTTACTAACAATTTTGTTATGAGACCGACGAGCTCTATTGTTTGTATTTTACAATAACAACTTGTAGACATTTTGAAATTACGTTCACATGGAATCCGCTCAGAAATGCTCCGGCTCCAAAAAGACATTGCTAACTAATTAGAAAGGTATGGTTTTAGTGGGGAAATGCTATCTATACAAGAAGAAGAAAAAAAGCAGGTAGGCCTACATAAATAGGCTAATCATAATTGCAAAGCTATGTATGAATACATTTAAATATGGGAAATATTCCAAATATAATATTCTTATTTAGAAAAGAGGTGAATGGTTAAGATTATAAAATCTTATAGAATATGTTACAATTTAGAAGAAAATGAATTATATATAATGTGATGTTTTGAAGAATTTACGGATTATGTATGATTTGTGGATGAATCCAATCCACGATAATGTAATGTATAGACATGCGCAATCATATGAAGATGCCAAAATATGTTGTGTAATGTTATTATTTGATTATTTTTTAATCTAAGTTTAAAATACAAAACTTAAAGAACATGAGCTTTGATGAATTAAATGTAGTTAACATGTAACAACTATCAAAAACAATTTTAGAAGAAAACAAGTAGGCTACCAGCAATACATTTTAAGCTTTAAAACATCACAATTTGAAATATATAATATATAAGAGGAGGGAATGATTAAGATTATAGTTGTTTGTATGTGTTAATCTTGAAATATATATTTGATATGATATACAAATGTTGTTATATTATGTAATGCAAATATGCATAGTCGTATGAAAATGCGAAAATTTATAAGAACGTATTTTTGAAGAAAATGTTAATTAATGCTATATCTTTGGTATTTGAAAGTATGATGTGACGTAGACATAATTTGTGACAATGCGAAAATGATGAATGAAATTAAGTTTGATACAGATAAAATATATGAAGACATGATCTGAATCTTCCACACACAGGGAGTGAAGATTTCAAATAGAGCTGCCATTACACTAAGGTAACCCCATTTGAAATTCACACTCTCTGTGGGAAAAAAATAAGGTAATAACGTCTTCCAGTGACTGGAAAAGTCCAATAATAAAGAGTATGTTTCAAATATTTATCTTAAATTATCAACGTGTGCCACAATGCCTTCATTAAAGAGATCCAATAATGATATGATAGATTCTGCCCCTGTTTAGTAGAGTCATCATCTTGGATTCCGTGACCAATTTCTTCCTACCTTAGTTTCTTAGTGAATTTGTCAACTAGAACCATTTTAAGAGAAAATGAGCTCCCATGCACCTCTCAAAAGTGACGGGAATGTTCTTTTATAGCGCAAATTCCAAAATGGCCGCCATACAGGGGCCCAAAAATTCAAATGGCTTTAATTTAGCCAAATTGTTTGGCTGAGCACAAGGATTCCGAAAAAGTATAGTTTGCCATACTACTTCCGATGTTTGGTTAACGAGTTATCGGGTAAAACGTAAAAAGGTCGTTGACCTTTGCATATATATGGGGTCAAAATTTAAACTTGCTCCGATTTTGAAAAACAATATTGTGAATTTTGACCCCAAACATCGGGCCTGTATCCAGAATTAAATCGGGATACAGGCCCTTTTGCAACAAAACAACAACTTCAATGGCTGTTTACAATGAGATGTAGGTCTTTTTGAAGAAAAAAAAGCTTTATTTCCTTGAAACATATGATTGTGACTTATACATTTCTAAATCAAACTTCTTTTTTAAATGATTAAAATAAATGATTTTTTTTGTGTAGTATTTTTTCCCTATGAAAAAAAAGATGGAGTTTTGTTGCAAAAGGGCCTACATCCAAATTTTCAAAAAATGTAAACATGATTTTAATTTTTTTAGAAACTAGCACATTTGAAATTTATTTCAATTTAAATTAGTATGTAGTGTACCTCTTTCATAATCCATTCAGTTTTTCAATTGCTCAACTTGAATATTTAGAAACAGTTTTTTGACTTTTTCTCAATAAGAGCCAAAGTGGATGCAGGCCCTTTTGCAAAAAACCTCTTCATATGTTGAAATAGGGGGTGGGGGTTATGTAACTTTTTATTCATAAATTGTGTAACTTTTTTTAAACTATAAAGATGGTGGTGATTGGAGTGACTTTAGAGGCTTTTTTGGAGTGTAAATGCCTTTTTTTTCTGCGCTTCGCGCATATTTTCTTAAAACCTATTCAAAAACATTTACTACGAGACTACCTCAGGACAGCAAACAATCTCAGACAATTTGTTGGGAAAATATCTATAGGCCTAATCATCAACGGTCGAGAAATTAGATCCACAGGGTGTCTAAAATACGTTAAAAGGCATATTATGTGATCTTTTCTAGGGGGCGACATTCATGATTTTTTTTTAGAAAGTAGATCTTCTTGCAGATTTACATTTATCATAAATCATAAATATATTCTGAGTAACAGAGCGATAGGTACGATTCCTAATTACTTCAAAAATCAAGAGTGATTTTTCTAGAGTGAAAAATAAGTTGGCGCGCAGACCTGATGTTATGTTACAAAATCCAATTTTATGATTTAAAAAATTGTTGTTTATTGCATGCTTTTCACCTCACCTTCTGCTCAGAAAAGTAGAACGTTTCACTGGATTATACGTTTCTGCCCAGAATGGCTAAATTGTTAGGGTTATAAAGACTCACAAAACCACCAAAATGTATAAATATGACAAAACTTCAGGCTCGCTAGCTACGCTCGCCATTACTAATTTCACACAATGAAAATAATTAAGAGACATCATACAATTATTGGCCGTTTAGATAGGGCACAAACAGAATTTGCCAACATATCCGTGAACACAATTCCAAAGGTATAGACAGCCCCCTTTAAAAATTCTCAAACAAGTTGACTCAACTTGTCACATACTTAAAGGTATAGACAGCCCCCTTAAGTATGTGACAAGTTGATTTTTTTTTCGGGGGGGGGGGGGGTTGTGTAAAAAGCTACTGGTTAGCAGGGGGGTCATGTAATTTTCAGTTTCAGCTGTAGGGGGGTTAGGTAATTTTGACATATGAGTCTCGAAGTTGTCCCCCGCCGCCCTCCACCATAAATAATGAACGGTCCCTAACAAAAATCATTTGGACAATGCCCCAGCACCGTCATTTTCCGTCAAAACGGTTTCCGACATACTAAGCCATTATTACACTACAGGTAAAAAGTGAATGTGTAAACATGATTATAAACAATATGTGGTTTAATTTAAACTAGAACTCGTCCAAAATAAGTTTTCAGGGACACCAAGCTATATTTTAAAAATCAGCCCTATCTAGGAGATACTAAAAGATAACAATTAAATTTCCCCTTTCGTTTCCTAGTTCAATGCAGCAATTACAATCTGAAACAGAACGTGAAAGGTCGCGGGTCAAAAGTACAACATAATTTCAACAAATATTTCATCATTGGTTTGAATATAAAAATATTCCTAATAAAACCCAAGTTGTCCATGAATTATACAAATGAAACTTCTTCTAATAAACCATGTGCGACTAATTTCGCCACGTCTGTTTCGGCGCTGAATTCGCGCCGTTCTGACACGTTGAAGCCGCTGGAGAACTTGTTATATTTTTAGTGGCTCTGCGTGGTATTGAGCTTGGGTGTGATTTGGGACTCACTGTCTCTATATTAAGTTGTTTAACCATGTCCTTAACACGTTTTTTAGTTTTGATAATGGAAGAAATGTCCATCGCTTCGGACTTTGCGAGAGTCTGAGTTTCACCATCCCGGAGGTAGTCTCGTGTTGTCTGCATGGATACTTCTGAAAGATCAGGTGGCTTAGTTGTTTGGGAACCGTTTTCTCTCAGTGGTTCTGTTAATGTTTGTATCAAGGCATCTATCAATACCGGTGGTGTCTGTGTCTGTGAGACCATATCAGCAAATTGTTTATTTACAGTCTGCATTGATGTCTCGCTGACATCAGACAGTGGTGTTTGTGACGCACCATCTGAACAGTGCTCCCATGTAGTCTGCAGAGACACCTCATTTACTTGCAATGCGAGTGTCTGTGAAATGCTATTTAACATTTCTTTCATAGTTGTTTGCATCGCTGCTTCATTATGGTCCGGTGGGGCTGAAGTCTGTGATACCATGTCAGCAAAATGTTTCGTTGTTGTCTGCATAGATGTCTCGATGACATCAGGCGGTATTGGTGTCTGCGAAATTCCATTTGAACAGTGTTCCCATGTAGTCTGCAGAGACACCTCATTTACTTGCAATGCGAGTGTCTGTGAAATGCTATCTAACATTTCTGTCATAGTTGTTTGTATCGCTGCTTCATTATGGTCGGGCGGTGCTGAAGTCTGTGAGACTATGTCAGCAAAATGTTTCGTTGTTGTCTGCATAGATGTCTCATTGACATCAGGCGGTATTGGTGTCTGTGAAATTCCATCTGAACAGTGTTCCCATGTAGTCTGCAGAGACACCTCATTTACTTGCAATGCGAGTGTCTGTGAAATGCTATCTAACATTTCTGTCATAGTTTGTATCGCTGCTTCATTATGGTCGGGCGGTGCTGAAGTCTGTGAGACTATGTCAGCAAAATGTTTCGTTGTTGTCTGCATAGATGTCTCATTGACATCAGGCGGTATTGGTGTCTGTGAAATTCCATCTGAACAGTGTTCCCATGTAGTCTGCAGAGACACATCATTTACTTGCAATGCGAGTGTCTGTGAAATGCTATCTAACATTTCTGTCATAGTTTGTATCGCTGCTTCATTATGGTCGGGCGGTGCTGAAGTCTGTGAGACTATGTCAGCAAAATGTTTCGTTGTTGTCTGCATAGATGTCTCATTGACATCAGGCGGTATTGGTGTCTGTGAAATTCCATCTGAACAGTGTTCCCATGTAGTCTGCAGAGACACCTCATTTAATTGCAATTCGAGTGTCTGTGAATTACTATCTAACATTTCTATAACAGTTGTTTGTATCTCTGCCTCAGTGAGGTCCGGCGGAACTGGAGTCTGAGATATGCCATCGACGACATGTTCCCACGTCGTCTGCATAAAGGCTTCACTCGTATCACGATGCGTTGGTGTCTGCGAGGTATTGTCATTATGATGCTCTGGAGTTGTTTGAATTAATGCATCTGCTACCTCAATCGGTGATATCAAATTGTCCGTGCTTGTTTGAGCACACGCCTCGCTAATACTGAGAGTTGTAGTCTGTGACGTAACATCTATAAGATGTTCTCTAGAAATCAGTGGAGATGGAATGTAATAATCCGACTGTGTATACTCTTGTGATCGAGACTTCAAACACGAGAGTACTGTGCGCTTACGTCTTGGGTGCAAAACCGCATCGGACATTCTCACATAGCCGTTCAACTCGTTCTCGACTTGTGTGCTTGTAGTAAATGTTGATGCTTTCACTGTTTGTGAAGCTATGTGTTCCTGTACGGGTGGTGGTGTTGTTTGGCATATTCCATCGGACAAGAACTCCATTGATGTCTGCATGGATGTTTCGCGTAGGTCTGCTGATGTCTGAGATGCCCTGGTTGATAATATTGGAGGCTCTTTCTGTTTCTTTTTCACCTTCACTTTTTCATCTTTGAACTTCACCGGTAGAGTCTGGATCCCTCTTTCAGCTGTTGGGATCGGTTTCAAAGCCTCAATAACTTCAGGGACGGAAACATTGAGTAATTCTTCCAAATCATGTACATATTTGAGATGAGGACCAACCATAGACCATACCTCATCAGCACGTTTGAATACTGAGTTAGCATCGATGGATGTCTTATTCACCTCCTGGCTGCTCAGTATAGTGCGGCCCATATCCTCAATTGTGTTTTCAAGCTTCTGGTAGATTTCAAACCTGTGCATACATAAGAAATGTTAGAATAAAAAGTGTAAGATTAATTTCCGAAGAGTCCTCCGCCTCACCCCACCCCCTAACAAACCTAATTGGCTGGTCGTCCAATATTTCTGTGTCCGATAATTTGATAGTTTGACATTTTTCAATTTGCCCCTAATAGTAGAAGCTAATTTGCATAGACCCCATTCCCATGCTGGGATTTTGGGGACTTTTAGTATGGTGATAAGGGGACCTTACTGAATTTGCCTGCAGTGGAAACAATTCTGTTGGAATTAGTCATGTTTAGTGGTGGGTGTACAGCGTGTCCCAAAAAAACTGGGTTCAAAAGTTGGCGAGCTTATAACTAAAAATGTAGGAAACATGGATAGTTCATATTTAAGGATATCAAACAAAATATACCTGACCTTCATTGCTTAAACTCTGTGACCAATCCAATATAACTTTTTGAAATACAAAGATTTAAATAGAGCATGGTCAGAACCCATTTGTCCCACTTTTCAAGGAACACCCCCATGTGTTGCAATTGCGCATTGTTGTGACTTCATCAAAGTTTTGCCTTTGCATTCATTCTTTCAAAGGCTTGTGTCAGTAAACAAAATTATCTGGGTCATATTGCAATAAAACAAGTTCATTATTTACATAATTAAAACAAAATGTTCTTTGTTACAGTCTTTCGTAGAATAAACTCCATGCCGGGAATACTGCACATAGCGCACAAATAGGTTCTGACCACGCTCTATTCAAATCTTTGTATTTCAAGAAGTTTACATTAGATTTGTCTCCGAAATTACCCAATTAAGGTCAGGTATATGTTGTTTGATATCCTTAAATATAAACTATCCATGTTTCCTACTTATTTCGTTATAAGCTCGCAAACTTTTGAACCCAGTTTTTTGGGACACGCTGTAGGTACCATTTTGACTGGACTATATCGCCAGTTTCTTTTATATAAAGCCTTCACAATATCTATCTGGTTGACTGAATAGAAACCACAACCACAGTCATTTACTTACTTGAGTGATAATAGATCGTTCCTGAGAGCTCTGATATCGGTCACATTTACATCTGCTTCTACGCTGACTTCTCCTGAGGTCTTCGATGATACATAACGATCTACTAAACGGGCGATAACTCGCTGAAATCAATATTATATAAATTGTAATTGGTAATGGTAGAATCATTGTCGTCTTATTTCGTAAATATTCAATGATAAAAATTATAACAGTCAGATAACCCTTT
The DNA here is from genome assembly GCA_035610835.1 of Ophiura sarsii. Classification (NCBI taxonomy): domain Eukaryota; kingdom Metazoa; phylum Echinodermata; class Ophiuroidea; order Amphilepidida; family Ophiuridae; genus Ophiura; species Ophiura sarsii. The sequence continues at coordinate 108,213,203 of CM069441.1, read as the reverse complement.
TTCAGATACTTACATAAGCTTTTGACCTAGGCTAATAAGTAGGGGAAACAAACACCGGATGTTACAAGGCACCTCGAGTTTCCGTTTGCCGTCCACATAGATTAAATAATCCTAATATCACAAATCATCGGTGGCTTTGAACCAGTTTAGATGACACAGGCAATTTTGTAGAGATTTACGGTGTGAACCTATCGGTTTTTTGGGCCATAAAATGTTTCACTTCGGCTAAACATTTTGGAAAAGTGTACTTTAGGTCCCAGATACTGGGTGATACTGTTGGTACACATGCTACCAGTAGTGATTTGTCCAAGATTGAACGATGCTGGTACACAATTGTGTTCCAGTATCGCCCGATACTGGGACATTTTATATGTGCCAGTATCGTTACGATACTGGAACACTGTTTGTGTACCAGTGAGCGATACTGGGAGATCCAGTATCGGACGATACTAGTACAGCCCAGAATCCGGGACCTAATAAAGTACATTTAAATACATTTAAAAACTTATACATACCTGATATTGTAATGTTTCATCTGTCATGTCTGTCTTGGGTTTCTTTCTTCGAAACTGTAACAGAGCGATCGGAATTTATTAGTGACATAACTAACTCACAAAGAAACGAAACGATTACTGAACACGCTGAAAAGGATTTTTTCAACTTTTATAACATACTGCCTTATAAGCTCACAAGGCGTGTTTATTTGGTAATCAGGTGGAAACGGGTCAAATTAGTGGAAATTCCGACCGCTCCGGGCACCTGGACTCGAACCCGGGTCGCTTGCGTGGCAGTCCAGTCCTGGCCGGCCCTATAGTGATTGAGCCAAGGAGTCAGCTTGGAAAATCGTAAGATTTCTCTACGCATATTATAGCCCGCCTGTACGTGCAACAATATCCTGTGACTGAGGAAGCGCACGCTACCAGCCAGCACCTATATAACCTAATCAGTTACAAATTGACAAACCTGTTTACTACAGCTAATTAATGAACCTCGTTGATAGCAGCTCCAAGCAGCGCAGGGTTCCTACGAAGTTATCTATTGAAACAATTCATTTTTCTCGGCAATCTCTCAGTGCCCCTTTTAAAGTGAAGTGTTTTGGAGTGATGAGGGAGGTTAGTGTTAATTAGAAGCCTTAAACTATATACTACCTCATACGTCATTACCTTTGAATCCTTTGGGTTAACCATCTCTTTATTCGTTGGATCGGTCTCTTTCACATCTTCACACGGTTTGCAAATCCCACATATATACTTCACAGCTTTGCTGATATTGGCCGTGGACGGGAGGAGATTGAACGGTGGCGGTACTACGTCTCCCTCCGGTAAAAAACTCATCCACATGGAGGTGGAGGCAAATTTCCATTCGACGTCTGCATTTTCCTGAAAGATGTACACCAAAGGTGGGGTTTTGAGTCTGTTTTCTCTGATAAGGGACCGTTCATTATTTATGGTGGAGGGCGGGTTGGGACAAATTTGAGACTCGTATGTCAAAGTTACCTACCCCCCCCCCCCCCCCCCCCTACAGCTGAAACTGAAAATTACATGACCCCCCCCCCCCTGCTAACCAGTCGTTTTTTACACGCCCCCCCCCCCCCCCCCCCCCCCCCCCCCACCTCCCCATTTTTTGTTGTTGTCACATACAAAGGGGGCTGTCAATTCCTTTGGAATTTTGTTCATGGATACGTTGGCAAATTCTGTTTCGTGCCCTATCTAAATGGGCAATAATTTTATGCCCCTTCTTTTTCGGTTCTTTTCATTGTGTGAAATTAGTAATGGCAAGCGTAGCGAGCCGGAAAATGTGTTATATTTGATACATTTTGGGTGGTTTTGTGAGTCTTTATAACCCAAACAAGTTAGAACATCCTGGGCAGAAACGTATCGTCGTATTAGTGATCCAATGTCAAACATCCTTACGTATGAGCATTGGTGCAAAGCTGAGACGAGGTGAAAAGCATGCAAAAAATTAATTAATTTAATCACAAAATTAGATTTTGTAACATAGGCTAATTAACATGCGTTTATATACCCTGTGGCTCCAATTTCTCGACAGTGAACATTGATGACTATCTGTGGTTTTTCCAACAGATCCTCCGTGGCACAGGAAAGATTTGCTATCCGGAAGTCGTCTCGTAGTAAATGTTTTTGAAGTTGATAGGTTTAAGAACATTTGCGCGAAGCGCAGAAAAAAATGACATTTACACTCCAAAATAGCCTCTAAAATCACCCCAATCACCACCATCTTTATAGTTTAAAAAAAGTTACACAACCCCCCCTGTTTAAGAATAAAAAGTTACATAGCCCCCCCCTATTTCAACATATGAAAGTTACATGACCCCCCTATAGTTTACCTAACCCCCCCCCCCCCCCCCCCCCGCCCCCACCATAAATAATGAACGGTCCCTAAAATATAAACCGCTCAAAAAATGCTTCAGATTTTTTTTTTCAATCGCCTATCTTTCGTCTTCCGTCGATTACCGTATTTTGTTGATGGTCATACTAGTCTGACGATTCTGGAACTGAACATTTGATATCAATCGGACATTTGGTAGGGGAGGGGTACATATCAATAAACGAGGCAAAATCCTAATCGATATCACCATAGCTAGGTCAGTGGCATGTTTGAAACGTTAGATGTAATCCACGGTGGTATCTCTCTGGAACGAGTGTGAGGAATCAGGGTCAAATCAGTACAGTCCGGGATGCGAATTTATTTACCGTAAACAACATTTAGATTGAAACTGAATATACATGTATGTATACAAGTGTTTTGCACTTGTACTTACATTATATATCCTTTGTCGAAAAAATATCAAACAAGGTTTATACGCAAATTTCTACGACACCGGTATTCGAATCAGTAACCTTTCGTTCATGGGCCCTATTCGATAGCCATTAGATCACGAGAAGTTGGCTGACAGCGATTGGAATTTTAATCGATATGATTTTTACGGAATACAGCTAATCTGTTTTAACAATATATTACCGGTGGTTCAAAAAAAAGTTGACCCAAGTTCAAAGTAATTTTTCAACCACATTTATAGTTTCAGAGAATTTGTGTTTACTTGGTCTTGATCAGTAGTAAATTTTGAAATTATCCTGAACAAATGGCGCGTTTAGCTTGTTTAGTTCTTCAGATATGGTTCATTATAGAAAGCATGCACAGAACTGACTTGTCCACGGGAGCGTCATTTAGTTTCTATCTTCAACAACACATGCTCTAGATTCAGAAGTGAAAAGCCCGCCCTAACAAAGTATTCCAATCTCTGTGCTTATGTGCCATTCACGTTCAACAAAGAAACGTAGGTACGTACATGTAAGTAGGTAATGTCATGCACAAGTCAGATGTTTCAGATGTCTCGTTTTTTTTTCTTTTCTCCCTTTTTTCACAAATTTTGTGACCAATCGTGTGTAAGTCCACTTTGTACATTCTATCTCTACTAAAGGACGCTCCCGTGTACAAGGCAGTTTTGTGCATGCTCTCTGTAATGTAATGAACCATATCTGAAGAACCAACCAAGCTAAATTTACCATTTGTTCAGGATAATTTCAAAACTTACTGCTGATCAAGACTAAGTAAACACAAATTCTCTGAAACTGTAAAATTTGGTTGAAAAGTTACCTAGAACTTGAGCTACGATGTTATTATTACGCATTTTAACTAGCTATCCAAATGTTGGTTACGGTTAATTATTCGCGTCCGGCGAACATTTAATATAATAGAATACATTAGTATGGTCTCACCTCCACCTCATTGTATATATTACTCATGACGGCAATAAGAGCGTTCAAGAGAACTAATACAACCAATACGAAGAAAAATCCGTAGATGAATATACCCGCTGTCTCCAACACTTTTGATTGATTGTCCAGGTACAGGTAATCCATTTCTTCCAGTCCAAACATTGACCAATAAAGGTAGATGAACACGAAGAACAAGCTGAAACCAAACCGTAACAAAAACATTACATTTTTCATTGCCAAATCCATGAAACCCTGCTACAAGAATTAATAGCATGTCAGCATTGTCAGACCCTTGTACATGTATATATCATGATATTGATATGAATGAGCCACTTAAGCTTCGTACATGTATAACCAGGGCTCAAAAGTATGATAACAAGCCGGATGCACAAGGCAGTTTCTGGTTGGCATACGAACTTTTCAGTAAGTTCTTATTCTTTGAGGAATTAAAATTCCTCAAAGAAACATTAACAAAATTATCATTGGTGATGACATCTTAAACACGATTATCCATCCCCAATGACAAAGTTGAAGCTCTGATATTGCGACAGTTTTTTTTCTTAGAATAAGCGAGCCACAGGATTTTATGTTCCAAACGGCCTAACTCTGTATCTTATTACATGGGGAATTCAGTAAAAGTCTACCTTTTTTCAACAAAAAAAAATTATTCGCTCCGCAAACAACATTTTAAGGACTTTTTAAAAAACTTTGGGGGGAATTTGAGTACCCCCCCCCCCCCCCCCCCAACTACTAAACTTACTTAGATAGAGTTCCTCGCTGGCACATGTCGTTCTTCTCCACGGAATCGCATACATAATAATCCACTGCGTCGAAATACGCGTACAAATATGTCAATCCAACTGCAAAAGATAAAACTACCACCCCTAACACCAGGAAAAAGTGGGTAGTCCTGGAAACCATTGATCCCAGCGGAATTTGCAGAGGTCCAAGTGAATCACTTATCACCATGTATGGCAGCATGCGCATAAATGCTATGACTGTTGCCACGGAAAACATGGCGGTCGAGATTAGTCGAGGATGCCACCAATCCTGACTGAGAAACTCGAGGTTCTCTCCTTCAATTCTCTCAGATATGCTAACAACGTCGTCATCATTATTAGGTCCTGACAGTATAACAACATTCGTACGCCTACTTAATGGTATAGTGGGAATCCTATGGAGAATTGATTCGCTCATCTCAGAATCATTTGAAGGAAAATCATCAGGCAAGTCGCGTGTACCTCGAGAGACTGTGAAATCGGTTTTATTTTCTGGCGAATAAGGATTAACCGGCGAAGAAAGACGGGATGCTCCGGGTCCTAGGTTCTGTAATTGACAAATATTAACGTTATAAATGATTTGAATTACATTGATTTAACGTAATAAATCCTTTCTCCAATTAATACGGCTGTTGAAACAGTCTATCAATCCAAACAAGATTTGTTAAGCAGCTCAGTATGATCAGAGCATCACTGCACCGATCGCAATTATGGATGTTACGAGTTACTGGCATACAGTAAGTGCTCCAGAATATGATACGGTTGTTGAAACAGACAATCAATCCAAACAAGATTTGTTAAGCAGCTCAGTATGGTCAGAGCATCACTGCCCCAATTGCAATTCCAGATGTCACGAGTTTTACTGTCATACGGTAAGTGGGCCAGAACGATATGGCGGCTCCGAGCATCACTGCGGCAATCACAGGGGTTTTCCCATGGTTAAACAGCGATTAAAATGTGGGAATGTACTTGGCCGATAAATATTATCTGACCGTCACTTTCGCTTACAGATAGGCAAACTCAATTGTATTTCTTGCATCATGATTGTCTAGCAAACCCTCGTTTAACAAAGTATGAACCTGACACAATTAAATATCAACTGGAACCAGTTGACACTATCAACAGAAAAGCAAACAGGAAATCATCTTCTGTGCGACTACTCAAGCCTTTTTCCATGAACCATGGCTTTCTCCAGACCTCTAGTTCGACAGAGACGGACTTGCTTAAAACATAATCTTGAATTGAAGCATTTCTGGCGCATTCTCCGTATGCCAGTAACTCGTGACATCTATCATTGTCTATTGGTGCAGTGATGCTCTGACAATCCTGAGCTGCTTAACAAATCTTGTTTGAATTGATTGACTGTTTCAACACCCGTATCATTCTGGTGTACTTACACCATGCCAGTAACTTTTAACATCCATAATTGCTATTGGTGCAGTGATGCTCTGAGCATACTGAGCTGCTATAACAAATCTTGTTTGGATTGATTGACTGTTTCAACAACCGTATCATTCTGGTGTACTTACACCATGCCAGTAACTTTTAACATCCATAATTGCTATTGGTGCAGTGATGCTCTGAGCATACTGAGCTGCTATAACAAATCTTGTTTGGATTGATTGACTGTTTCAACACCCGTATCATTCTGGTGTACTTACACCATGTCAGTAACTTTTAACATCCATAATTGCTATTGGTGCAGTGATGCTCTGACCATGCTGAGCTGCTATAACAAATCTTGTTTGGATTGATTTACTATTTCAACACAAGTATCATTATGGAACACTTACCGTATGCCAGTAACTTGTGACATCTTGAATTTTGATTGGTGCAGTGATGCTCTGACCATGCTGAGCTGCTATAACAAATCTTGTTTGGATTGATTTACTATTTCAACACAAGTATCATTATGGAACACCTACCGTATGCCAGTAACTTGTGACATGCGATCGGTGCAGATGCTCTAAACAAATCTTGTTTGGATTGATTGACTGTTTCAACAACCGTATCATTCTGGAGCACTTACACCATGTCAGTAACTTTTAACATCCATAATTGCGATCGGTGCAGTGATGCTCTGAGCATACTGAGCTGCTATAACAAATCTTGTTTGGATTGATTGACTGTTTCAACACCCGTATCATTCTGGAGCACTTACACCATGTCAGTAACTCGTAACATCCATAATTGCGATTGGTGCAGTGATGCTCTGACCCCCGCTCTGACCATACTGAGCTGCTTAACAAATCTTGTTTGGATTGATTGTCTGTTTCAACAACCGTATCATTCTGGTGCACTTACCGTATGCCAGTAACATTCAGAATCACGATCGGTGCAGTGATTCTCTGAGAATACTGACTACACCACTATCATCACGATCATTCTGATCATGCTGTAAGCACTTACCGCATGCCAGTAACTCGTGACATCTAGAATTGCTCCCATTAGAAATGTCATCACCAATATTGTATTTCTTATATGCTTGATACGATTGAAATCTGAGATAAGGTTTCTTCTTAACGCGTTCACGATTTGAAGTCCAATACCTGAGGACGGATTGAAAATAGAACCGAAGATAAACTTATTTTCCTCTATTTACATTAGTTGCCATGCAGGCTGGTTATTTCTGTGGATTAGGCCTATTCGGTAATGGTAAAAAATAGTTTTTCTAGACAAAGAAAATCTACAATCGATAGCTTGTGAATGAAATAGTTGATTTCGAGTCGGACTTCAGTCTTATATTGTTTGCAAAATAGTTAACAGTTTAATGACTGTTAGAATGAAAGTTCATCTGTGTTGGTGATAAATAATATGAAGTTAAACTTTCGATCTCAACACAAGAAATAATTACCTGGAATTTTCAGGTGTTACTACTACACCTTTCATCAGCAGACTAATGACTCGACTTGACCTTTTGGAGGTGTGACGTCAGAATCGGGTCATAGACTCTTGGTAATTTGTACCTGCCCCAGTCTTTGTTGAGTGATGGTCAAGTGGTCAAGGAGGCAATTTACATCAGAGCCTATCAACCATCACTCAACAAAGACGGGGGAAGGTACAAATTACCAAGAGTCTATGACCCGATTCTGACGTCACACCTCCAAAAGGTCAAGTCGAGTCATTAGTCTGCTGATGAAAGGTGTAGTAACACCTGAATATTCCAGGTAATTATTTCTTGTGTTGAAATCGAAAGTTTAACTTCATATTATTAGTTTAATGACTGCATATAAGTTGTTTTAATGATAATTTGTGGATAATTTCAACAGTCTAGTACCCATACATTTCAAGAGGGTCCAAGCTCTAGGGGAAATTTACGAACTTTTCTTTGAAACATAACAAATTTACACACATTTAAAGGTCGAAATTACAGAATAAGGCACATGACGAATCCAGGTGACGAATTTAATTTCAACTTGCCTAGTATCCAAACAGTGAGAAAAGCTCTGGAAGGTTTAGCTATAGTGAGAGCTTGGAACGATATACTGTCATCTATCAGTACATCGGCAGTAATGAGAAACACGAATATCAAATCAGAACAGATATGCAATGTAAACTTTATGTACCTGTTAAAAGAAGAAAGAAAAAAATGTGTTAAACTTGGCTTACGAAAATCGGCACGACAATTCTCGTGTTATTATGAAATATATTATAATGAAAATCTTTGTAAATAATTGTATTTTTAAATATTGTATTTAAAATCTGAAATGCCTAGGTTTGTTAGTATAGCACTTCATAGGATCGACACCTTTATCTTTAGCGCATGTTACAGGTAAATATATAATGTATTTTCACTCTCAAATGTTCTGAAAAAGTAACTGGTTATTCTAATTAGTGGTTCAAATGAAAAGCACGCATCCAAATTTCTATCTCACATTTAACTATCATAAAATACCCTTCCAACTTACTAGACTATAGTGAAATCCTTAATTTTAAACCTTAAAAATCTTGAGTTTTAGATCGGGAAATGCCTTCACATTTTTTTTTACTTCCAATTTTTTTTTTGTTCGTATACAGTTTCTACAACTATGCTTTGCATTTTTGGGGGCAAGTTTCATTTTAGGTCCTAAGAGGCAATTAGTGTCATTTACACTGTGGAATAGCGTACTTCATTGATACTATACGATGGCCTTTATTCCACCATGTAATTGATACATGCCTTGGACCAAAAACACACTATTTCCTATTATTTTCAATTACAGAAAGTTTAAAATAAATATTTTAAGATAAAACTTACGGGCACTCTAATTTTGTCTTTAACGATTTCGACGGAATAAACAGGTAGACCAATGACAGTATAGGGAAGGAGAACAGTATGGCGAGAAACAACAAGAACTTGTAGGCAGAACCTCTATCCCGTATGTAAGAGAGCCGTCCGTAAAACTTGGCTAGGACTGCCTGTTGACAGTTGGGTTCCGCAACAAACTGTAAAAAAAAATCCACCCAATGTTAATTTCTTTTTAAATGAACCAACCAAATAAGACCTTTATATGAAGGGTTTTAAGTCCGTAACTACTGCATAAACACGCAATGTTTGAAAAATGGCTAAAGACTTTATACAACGTGTCCCAGAAAACCTGTTACTTTTTGAGGAACTCTTGTTTTCCTTTTTAAATCAGTTAAGCCTATGTATTGTTATCATGTTCACACATTCTGGAAATTATAGATGGTTCAGTTTTTACCGAAGAAAGAATCAGCATGATTAGAAAATATGAGAACATAAGCATTATTGATGACTCCCGACGGTTTTTGTAATAAAAATGAAGGGATCATCCCAGTCTGTATCTGTTCACACATCTAATACGACCTCAATGGAAATAAGAATAAGATAATACGAGGCTCACCATTGTATGAATTCAAATGGAACTAGTGCGGTTCTCGACTTTCGCGGTTCTCGGCTTTCGCGGTTCTCGGCTTTCGCGGTTCTCGGGGTTTATGGTTTTAGATTTTGAACAAAACCTGACTGGGTCCTGTTAGTGAATATATTTGGTTGGTGTCAGAGTATTATGGATGGAATAATGAATGATATTGTAATGCAGTATTATGGCGTATGTTTAGGTGTTGTAGTTGATGTCATGTGTTGAAGCGCATGAAAAGTTTCAAATAATAGAAATACTGCAAGTCACGACTTGCGAATCCCCCCTGGCTGGGAGATCAACACAATGAGGTCAAAGGTCACATAGGGGTCAATTCCCCGTGTACATGTTTCTTTCCTCAAAGTTTGACGTCAATCATGCAACTTTAATGATTTGACCTCAGGATGACCTTTTACCTCAGATGGCCTCTAATTATTTTTGACATGTTCCCCGGTGTTCATTACACTATTTAACCCATTGTTGACTTTGAATTACCTCTAATGCCCGTTGACCTCCGATGACCTCTAATTAATTTAAGACATGTTCCCCGGTGTTCATGTTTCTTTTATCCAAGTTTGATGTCAATCGGGCACTTTTACGATTTGACCTCTGGATGACCTTTGACCTCAGATGACCTAACATTATTTTTGACATGTTCCCCCGGTGTTCATTGCACGATTTAACCCCTTGTGACCTTTGACCTTGGATGACCCCTTATGACCGTTGACCTCGGATGACTTCTAATTAATTTGAGATATGTTCACCCGGTTCATGTTTCTTTTCTCCAAGTTTGACGTCAATCGGGCAACTTTTACGATTTGACCTCTGGATGAACTTTGACCTCAGATGACCTCGGATGACCTCTAATTATTTTTTGAAAAGTTCCCCCGGTGTTCATTGCACAATTTAATCCCTTGTTTAACTTTTGACCTTGGATGACCTTTAATGACCGTTGACCTCGGATGACCTCTAATTAATTTGAAACATGTTCGCCCGGTGTTCATGTTTCTTCCCGTCAAACGTTTCGTTTGATGTCAATCGGGCAACTTTTACGATTTGACCTCTGAATGACCGTTGACCTCTATTTTTTTAAATGTTCATTTCACGATTTAATCCCTTGTTGACCTTTGACCTCGGATGACCTCTAATTAATTTGAAACATGTTCACCCGGTGTTAATGTTTCTTCACGTCAAACGTTTCGTTTGACGTCAATCGGGCAACTTTTACGATTTGACCTCTGAATGACCTTTGACCTCAGATGACCTCTAATTAATTTTTGACATGTTCCCCCGGTGTTCATTGCATGATTTAACCCCTTGTTGAACTTTGACCTTGGATGACCTCTAATGACCGTTGACCTCGGATGACCTCTAATTAATTGAAAGTCAATCGGACAACTTTTATGATTAGACCTCCGCATGACCTTTGACCTCGGATGACCTCTAATTAATTTTTGACATGTTCCCCCTCATTGCACCGTTAATGACCGTTGACCTCGGATGACCTCTAATTTTTTTTAGACGTGTTCACCCGGCGTTAATGTTTCTTTCTCCTTGTTTGACGTCAATCGCGCAACTTTTACGATTTGACCTCTGGATGACCTTGACCTCAGATGACCTCTAATTATTTTTTTGAAATGTCCCTCGGTGTTCATTGCACGATATAACCCCTTGTTTAACTTTGACCTTGGATGACCGCTAATGACCGTTGACCTCGGATGACCTCTAATTTATTTTCGACGTGTTCACCCGGTGTTCATGTTTCTTTTCTCCAAGTTTGAAGTCAATCGAGCAACTTTTACGATTTGACCCCTGGATGACCTTTGACCTTAGATGACCTATGTAAATTAAACTCCAAAAATGTTCACCCGGCGTTCATGTTTCTTTTCTCCAAGTTTGTCATCAATCGGGCAACTTTTACGATTTAACCCCAGGTTGACCTTTGATCTTGGATGACCGCTAATGACCGTTGACCTCGGATGATCTTTAATTAATTTTTGACATGTTCTTCCGGTGTTCATTGCACGATTTGACCCCTTGTTGACCTTTGACCTTGGATGACCGCTAATGACCGTTGACCTCGGATGACCTCTAATTTATTTTCGACGTGTTCACCCGGTATTCATGTTTCTTTTCTCCAAGTTTAAAATGTCAATCGAGCAACTTTTGCGATTTGGCCCCTTGTTGACCTTTGACCGTGGAAGACCTCTAATGACCGTTGACCTCGGATGACCTCTAGTTTATTTTAGACATGTTCCCCGGTGTTCAAGTTTCTTTTTTCCAAGTTTGATGTCAATCGGGCAACTTTTACGATTTGACCTCTGGATGACGTTTCAAACATTGTTTCCCCCGGCAGCCCCCCCCCCCCCCCTCTCATCTCATTTTGCCCAGTCCCCAAAGTATTTCTGAACATTCCTTAATTAATCTTTTGTGTACGTTAGACTTATGAACTATACGTCGTCCATTCCTAAAAATATGATTTGTCAAATGAAAGTCTGAAAGTGTGCAATTGTTTTATGAGAAGAGGCTAACAATGGAAAAAAAAGGCCACCGGCACCCTCAAAATTAGCCTAAAAATCAATATTTTGGTACCCCCGCCCGGTACTTCTTTTAACACCCCGATATATACCCACCCATAAAATGTTCATCGCGCGAAAATGTAATTACCCGAAACATTTTAATCATGCGAAAATGTAATCACACAAAATATACAACTTTTATTCGTACAGTAAATTGTATTAAATATGTTGGTACCCCTGCCCTTTAATAATAACATTGTATAGGCCTATCCCTTCCATGTACCTATCTCTTTATAATTCTTATAAAACCTGTCAATACTCAATTGATTCATCGCGCGAACATTTAATTGCCTGAAAATTTAATCATGCGAAATGTATATTTTATTAAATATTTTGGTACCCTGCCCTGTACCTATATCTTTTAACACCCCGATACCCCATAAAACCTGCTAATTGTTTCATCACGCTAAGATTTAATTGCGCGAAAATTGAATTGCCCGAAAATTAATTCACACAAAAAATGTTATTAAATATTTCGGTACCCCTGCCCGGTACCTATTTCTTATAACACCCCCTATACCCCCCCCCCCTCATAAAATCTGCAGATTGTTTCATCACGCGAACATATAATTGCGCTAAAATGTAATTGTATTAAATATTTTGGTACCCCTGCCCTTTTAATCCTGCGAAAATGTAATCACACAAAAATTACATCATTTATTGGTTGAAGTACATGTATTGTATTTTATTAAATATGTTGTACCTATCTCTTTTAACACCCCCGATAGGCCTACCCCCTTTTAATCATGCGAAATGTCCAACAGGTTCAGAGCAGTTGCCAGTTATATAGAAGCATACATGTAACATGTAGCCGTGCCAGCCGATGTATGGTTTTAATACGGCCATTTTCGGAGTTTCGCAGAATATATGGGTCTATAAACGCCGAGTTCTTCACTCACTTAATCGAATTTAACATTGTTTAACCTTAAATTGAGAAAGGATAACAAATAGGTATTATCTCTTGAGCAGGATGTTTTTCCTGCAATGACGATACAAATGTGAAAATTACCCTCGATTTTTATTCTTTCGGTGCTATAAAATCAAAATTTCATCGGGCGAAGAATTAACAAGTTAATTCACTATTTTGACAAAAACATTTCACTTTTACCGATAAATATACATTTCTCTTCAAAATGATACCAAATTCAGCTATTTTCATTGAAGAAATCTGTCATTATCGCGATTTTAAAACAGTCCTTCAAAAATAAAAAATAAATGCGAAACCACGTTAACTCGATTTTAACGCTGCTGCTGGTAGCTCAAGCGACACAGGCGTGCGTTCAGTGTTACCAATTTAAACTCCCAAACCAAGCCTAAAGCTTCTCTCCCTTACTGTTTGCCAATAGAAAATACATGACGCGGCGCAGGGCCAAAATAAGCCCAATTCCACGATAGCGGTTGCATTGGCAATCCATATCCCTATATAAGTTTGACGTAGGCAAAACGCACTAAAATCTGTACTGAAATCCGACTAAAATCTGCACTGAAATCCAACTAAAAGTAAACATCAACTCCCATGTTGCTCCAAGTTCCAAAGCCAATGTTTGCCTAGCAATGCTGATGTAAATATACTAACGGAAACCACCCACTTGGTTTGGTATGGTTTGGTTTGGTTTGGTTTGGTTTGGTTTGGTTTGGTTTTAGTTTGCTTGAGCAATCTTCGTTTTCAATACTGGTGACCCAGTAATAACCTATTACCTTTCTTTGATCAAATTGAATTGCTCTGGACAGCTTTGGTAGAACATTTTTTCTGCTATTATCCTTCTTACTCTGACCGTCGTATCCTAAGACTGTCAAGATCTGAAAAAGATTAAGTCACAATCAACTATTTCAATCTTACATCTTATTAAAATGCCTGAAAAGGAATTTAATCGAAATGAAATATTGGTTCCAGGTTATTTCTTTCTTATAGCAAAATAAATTGTATATAGGTTATCGCTAATAACGTTTTTATTCCAAAAGAGATTAAATCTAGGCTAAAACGAGTATTTAGTAGTAAAATGATTGAATAAGAATACATTTCTGTAATTGATGAAAGGTGGAAGGACTAATGTCATTTAGTCCAAATTGAGCTTAATAACACTGAGACTATATGAGTCCAATTTTCCTTGATGTTGCTTCATCAGAGAGCTTGGACTTTGGTGGTAAATCCATCCTATACCGTATGAGTTATACATTGTAGTTTGACGTAATTAGCGGAAGACTGCATTCATAAGGAATTCGTTTTGAATTGAAATGATCTGTTTGACTTTGGGTTCATCCTTCATTTTTTTAGTCCAATGTTATGATTCGTTACCTCTTCTGTACTCCGTGCTTGTGAGATGATATCCGATCCAAGCTGGTTTAAGTTTTCTGCGATTTCCAAATAACTAGATTTAAATCCAACATCGATCTGAAATATGATAGAACATTTTGTTGATGAATGTTGAACATTTATTTTAGACAGCTTTTGTTTATTGAGCGATCTTAAAATCTGAGAAAAGCATTGGTTTCAAAGGAAAATATCCACTTCTTCGTCCAAGTTAGGCGATGTTAAGATAGGCTAGGCCGTAAGGACAGCTCATAAGGCTATGCCGTAAGGCTAGGTTAGACTGAACTGTAGGCTACATGTATAATTCAATCAAGGATAGGCCTTGTTTAGCTTAGTTAGGTCATGCCAGAATATATATATGATATTTTAAACTAGGCTAGGATAGGATGTTCGACCAAGCTCAAACCACGCCCACTGCATTAGAATCTATATACTAATTGTCGGTCCCTCGCCTGATTAGATAGTTCAATAATAATTTTACACTCGCGTCCCTCTTCAACTGAAAAAGCGTGGTAATTGCGCCTCTAATACACGAGCTAATTAGATAGTTCAATGCCAGTATTTTCCCGTTTTCAGACATGCGCAGAAAGGGTCACAGATGATAATCCGAAATGTTGAATTTCTTTTACTCGGGTAGCTACTGTTCGGGCACAAATTGTGGTTTTCTGAGTGAGTGATGACATATGGTCTTCACCCAAAATATTTTCATCAGGGATATAGCTACATTTCTGTATATGCGGCCGACTGTTATTCTTAAAGATCGCATGAGTACAAGCATTTTTACGGGACTATACGTCCGACAAATACAAATATTTTACGACATTTTCTAAATGTAAACAAAAACTCTTACACAGATCTTAAAGTGACACTTTCACATTAGTAACATAGATGAACGCGTAGTTTGCTAACGATAAAGAAACTGGTGGTACCATACCAACCGTTCCTGCTGATGCGCGACCGCGTTTATGGCGCGCGCGATTCGGTGCACACGTAATGACGCAGACAAAGTGTGTACGCGTTTGTGGCGCAAACAGTTACATTGTAACGGGGCAGGGTGAAAGCAGGCAGTCCGTACACTCTTAGAAAAAGGGTGCTTCAGGGACAGCCAAGAACCCCCGAAGCACCCTTTTTCTAATAGTGTATACCCCAAAGCCACCTTCTCCTCCTCACCGCACTTCCCTTACTTGATAATCTGGATATAAGGGTACATGGGGCATCTGGATAAACGGAACGTGGGGTATATTATCATGATTATTATAAAGAGTGTCTGGATTATTATGGGCACCCGTGGTATCTGGATTACGGGGTTCACTATAAACACAGAAAGTCTCAAATTACCTGGATATACTATGCGCAGGTGGACCACCTGGTGTCACAGGTGGACCACCTGTGATAACTTACTGAGGCCTTATTTAGAACACAGCAAACATGACAAAGGGAATCTGAAAATCTGAAAAAGTCCTTTTTTGTACCAATGTACCTTTTCTTTTTTACTAATATATATTTGTTTTGAAAACGCCCCCACCCCTATTTTCCGAACAATCCCCCCTTTCCCATTGTGTAAAGCATTTTTTGTGGCCGTTTTGGACCAAAATATGTCCTGACACTAAACGACCGACTATAAAACTATGGAACCCACTATAACGCTCAGAACGTAGGCCTACATAATTACCTGGATGTGCACATGGGCAGTGGCGACACCAGCACCAACATAGTAAAGGAGGAAACGGGGTGGCGGGGCAATAAAAGAATCGAGGGAGACATTTTAAAGCTAATTTTAAGTAACTTTCAGGTTTTACATTAAAATTCAACCTTTTTATTATTTGGGGTACAAAATAGGTAGAGACATGCGCTGACAGGAGGTAATAACTGGGGGTCACGACTGGACACCCCCCCCCCCCCCCCCCCGTTAGTGCCGCCACTACACCTGGGGTAGGTCTACCTGCAGGATCACATGGGGTACCCACCCATGTGTTATAATTAATTAATATTAAGGCAATCCAGATACTCTGAATATTCTAAGTATTCCTACATCTGAATAACCATTCAGGTGTCCTTTTTAATCCACGCAGGCCCTAATAGCCGCATACACAGTTATCACAGGTGCCCTTAATAATCGATTCAAGATAAACCACATACTGTAGTCCAGGGAGGTCCTATATTGGGTCACTTAAATACACAATCTTGATTATTAATGTACATGGGGTGGTACCTGAATAGTCAAGGGCACCATGTGTTATACATGCATGTCGTACATGGATTTCTTAAGGGCACATGGTATATATGGATTATTAAGGGCACTGTGGTACCAATGTCAGTATTAAGGGCACCTAGGATACATGGAGTAACAACGACATTTTAACAATACCCTCATCTTACGTTTTGATGTGACTAACCACCCGCTATAGCTTGTGCCTAGGCTCATGGTGTATTAAGGGCACCATGTCAATTACATTATATCAAGGGCACTTTAGGTACCTGAATTATTTAAGGACATATTTATTTGTATTTATATTTATATAAACATTTATAACGCTTTGATATCGCTCACCTCTGCCTATTGTGGTATGACTATTACTGCCCGCTATCTTCGGCACCCGCGTTTAATTTACTTGAATATCATAAAGTAATAAAGGGCACCTGGGTATCTCGATATAACGGCACACTGCAGTACCTTGATTATGTGGTATCCGGTGCATTATTAAGGGCACCTGTGGTAACTGGATTAGGGGTGGGGCTTAGGCCTATTGGGTCCCAGGTCTCATGGGAGGCCTGCATAGGTATCTGGAAACACAAAGGTATGCCTACCTAGATTAAGGCACACATGTATACCTGGATTATCAAAAGCACCTGCGATATTTGGATTATTTAGGGCCCGTCTGGATTATGTATACATGTAGGACATGTTCTTGATATTGTGTCAAATTTCTTACGATTTGTTTACTTATTCCCCGGTGAAATCTTCGAGCGGGTGCCCGCTAGTAGTCTATAATAGGTTGACCTAAGAAATGATATAATATTGATTTGGGTTAGAAAATGAGATTAAAAACGAAAGAAAAAATATACTGTACCTCACTGAGTTTCTGAAGCTTATCACTTAAAACGAAGGCTTTATCCACGGGATCTACGTTGCCTAATGCAACATAGGCATCACTTGCTAACCCTTGGTATACTTCAATAAACCCGACAGACTGCTGAAGCATATCCGTTGCATTTGTGGATTTCTTTTTGAAACGAAGCTCTCTAATTCTGGAACCAGCATCTATAAGCATCTGCATGAGACAAGAGATTATCAAAATTAATAAACTTGAAGAGTTGACAACATATTTGTTGATTTTTCTGCTCAAAGTCAATATGTTTACATGATATGATATATTTGTATAGGAATACAAACATGAGAGTACAGACACAGACCGGGATGATCACCTGCTCTTTACGGAGGAGTCTGTGACCTTTTAACGTGCTCGGGGATTGCTCTTCCGATGCACGGGACCACCATTTCTACGTGACTTCCGAACCACGGTGCGCCTATGTACATGCCTATTTCAGTCTGCACGGTCTGAAGGAGGCATGGGGACGAGGCTGTGTTGGTGTATCGTATTGAACTCACGCTCAAACGATCCACCAACAGAACTACGGTGCGCAGCATAATGTTATGACGCTCTAACCGACTGCGCCACCTCGCCCCTTAGTGTTTGAACTTTGTAGATTTTAAGCGCAATATTTCCGAAGTTCATGCTCAATTGGGGGTAGGGGTAGCCTATTGTTTACCTCTCAGCTGCTTAGATATGGTTTTGATGATATATTACCTTTACGATGGTGAAATCATTACGTTGTGCTGCTAGTATAAGTGGGGTAATATCTGGATGAAAATCATCGTCTTCACATCGACAATCCAAGATGTCTACTCGACTGTCGCTTGACTATAAATAATATGAATAATACATGTTAATGTTATATCTGTGATTATTTTCGTTACGGTAGCTGACAATACAAAAGGCTATCCCTGGTAATAGGCGATCTTCAATAGATGGTAAGGAAATTCACATCTTTCGCCGTGTTTGGTCTGGCATACTTCAAAATCATGGTTTAAAGAGTGAATATACTGTCCTGCTAGCAGGACAGTATATTTTTCACTCTAAAGCCATATGATTTTGAAGTAATTAGGAATCGTATCGCTCTGTAACTCAGAATAATTTATGATTTATGATCAGAAATGTAAATTTACAAGAAAATCTACATTCTAAAAAAAACCATGAATAGACTGGGCGCCCCTGGGAAGTGCTTGTACCTTGTTTACGTTTTGATGTGTTTTGGTATTTCTGATTTTGTTTTCTGAAAGTATTTCATGGAATTCCACATTTTGAGCGGGCGACGCGCCCATCCATGGTCACCTGTTATTCAACAGGTGTTTTTTACTGAATCAGATTTCACCCTGAGTATCCGTTATTATTATATGGAAAAACACTTTACAATCGATTAATGATTAGTTGATTTCCTAAAAAAAAAGAGTGGGTGTATAGAAATGGAACTGATAATGAGCATCGGAAGACCGCTAAGCATGACCAGAAATGTATCATATTTCCTGGATTATAATACGGATACCAACAAATAAACATTGCATTCGCACAAATAAATAAACATTGCATTCGAACTTATTTAACTTAACGTTTAAGATGACGTGACAATGTCGTTTTTATTCAAATACCAACATTAAATTGTACATAATAATACTACGCTATTATAGGCCTATACTAAGGAACTGTGAAGTGATCACGAAAGTAGATATTGGGAGTGACCATAGAATGGTTAGAGCCAAGATAGTACTAAATAAGAAACTGGCCAGGCTGAATTTCATCAACAATAAGAGAAAGAGCAAGCTGGATGCTGTGAAACTGGCAGAAAGAAAACAAGCATTTCAAATAGAGCTGAAAAACAGATTTGCAGCACTAAGCATTGAAGACTCTGATGTGGATACCAAGTATTCCCTCATCTCCGACACAGTAAAGGAGGTTGCTGAGAAAATAGCACCAAAAGAAAAACAAGCCATACAGAAATCAGAAGAAGACAAGGAAATTGATGAGCTTGATACCAAAAGGAAGAAACTCAAGATAACCGCCAACAAGACAACACAACAAAACAAAGACTACCAGGACACAGTAAAATTGGTAAGGAAGAAGAGAAGGCAGAGGAGCAGGAGAAAGGAAAGAGAACAAATTGAATCCATCTTAGAAAGCGGTAGAGGACCAAAACAGATACTAAAACTAAATAGCAAGGAAACCAGAATAAGACAGATGAAAAAGAAAGATGGAACATCAACAACAAATAAGGGAGAAGTGCTCAACGTCTGCGCAGAGTTCTACCAGGAACTGTACAGCTCCAGGTCTAATCAATTTAAAGAAAACTTCTTGTCACCCGACCAAATGGACATACCTACCATCACAGTTGAAGAAATTGAACTTGCAGTAAAGCAGATGAAGAAAAACAAAGCACCCGGTTTAGACGAGATAACCAGTGATATCATCAAGATCGGAGGTGAGCAAATATACACCCAGCTGGCAAGTCTATACAATCAGATACTTACTGAAAGGAAAATCCCCAAGGAATGGAAGGAAGCAAAGGTCATACTTCTACACAAGAAGGGAGACAAAGAGGACATCAAAAACTACAGGCCAATAAGTCTGCTCTCCCACCCATACAAAATATTTACAAGAATCCTTCAAACCAGAATGAAGAGAGTGCTTGATGAAAACCAACCAAGGGAACAAGCAGGATTCAGACAAGGTTTCTCAACCACTGACCATCTTCAGGCTTTAAGCCAGCTAATTGAAAAGGCCAATGAGTACCAAATAAAGCTCTGCGTCGGATTCATCGACTATGAAAAGGCGTTCGACTCAGTTGAGCATAGTGACCTCTTCCTAGCATTAAGGAAAATAGGAATAAATGAAGGATATGTTCAAATCCTAGAGGATATATACACTGACGCTACAGCGAGGATCCATATCGACGAGGACATCTCAAAACCTTTCAAAATCAGCAGAGGTGTGCGACAAGGCGACACAACCTCTCCAAAGATTTTCACTGCTGCAATGGAAGAGGTGTTCAAGAAGGTAGACATGAAAGAAAGAGGGATACTCATCGATGGAGAGCGGCTAACAGACCTCAGGTTTGCAGATGATGTGGCTTTACTAGCTAACTCAGTGAAGGAATTGGAGGCCCAACTAAACTGTCTGAATACGGAAAGCAGAAAAGTTGGTCTGAAAATGCACAAAGGAAAAACAAAATTCATGACAAATTTCCAAACAAAGGAGTCCATCGAAATTGACAAGGAACCGATAGAAAAGGTAGAAAGTTACAAATATCTTGGCAAGGAAATAAAAATGGAGAACAATACGAGAGAGGAAGTCTTGATAAAAATCAAGGCAGGCTGGAGCTGCTTCGGCAGAAACAAAACCATTCTCTGTGATAAAACCATACCAATAACATTAAGGACAAGGGTTTTCAATCAATGTGTGCTACCTACCATGACATACGGTGCCGAAACTTGGTCAACAACCAAAGAAACTGAACAGAAACTTCTAGTAGCGCAGCGAGCCATGGAAAGGAGGATGTTAAACATAACAATACGAGACAAACAAAAGAACACAACCATTCGTAATAAAACTCAAGTAAAAGACATCATTGAAAAAATCAAGGAAATGAAATGGAGATGGGCAGGACATATCGCGAGACAGAAAGATAATCGGTGGACAATAAGAACAACCGAGTGGCAACCCAGTACAGGCAAAAGGAGAAGAGGCAGACAGAAACAAAGATGGAGAGACGAATTAACCAAATACAGAGGAACGACATGGACAAGAGAAGCACAAGACAGACACAGATGGAAGATGCTGAAAGAGGGCTTCAGCCTACAGAGGCTGAAAAAGCCTAGGTAAAGGTAAAGGTAAATTATAGGCCTACTCCAATATCAAGTTTTAATTGCAGGTAGTAGGTACGGTTTAATGAATGGGTTTTGTCGTATCGCATTAAACAGTAGTCTGTTAACAGCAGTATGTTACAATTATGCATTATCTATTACTGTAGTGAAGAACTGAGCAATTGCATGCTAATGGACATTTAAATGGCCTAAAATGTCCCATGTAAATGTAAAGATGTTCACAGCGGGCAAGCAAATGTGATCCTTGCATTAATTTAGGCCTATAATACAGGGTGAATAAAATAATTGTGCACGGATTAAAACGGCTCTTTGACCTTATATGTGCATTGAACCATGAAACTGTTTAAAACATGATAGTAATCGACTAAAAATTAAGCTGACCCCCCCCCCCCCCCCTTCACCATTCCAATTGGATTCAGACCATTTAGTGAGAAAGATGGCCATCAATAAAGCTCATAGTTACAGATCAACGCAGAGTATTAAATAATATTATATTTTAAATGGCAAGGAAGCTGAAATGTTATTTTAAACATTTAGAAGAAGAAGCAATGGACTCATAATTTGTGAACAATTTCAAGTATTCTCCTTCACAAATTTGACTAACTTTCAAACTAACGTGTATTAGAGATTATCCGTGTTAGTAACGGATTAGCTGCCATCTTGTCGGAAGTAATAACTGCGTTTAAGATTTTCAGAAAGAAGACACACCTGTTTCATGATATGTAACCTAGGCCAATTTGCTAACATGGTTCATGCAATGAATGAATTGGACGTCATGCACCAATTCAGTTAAATGTAGAATTTGGCCGGGTGCGATTCCTCTTTGTAGTCCGTTGCGCATGGCTACATGCGTAGTTGAATACACTATGGTAACATCTCCTAAATGTGTTAAACACTTTTGTGTGAGTATTACCTCGTGTACTACTATGCCAGTATCACAATAAATTACATACACATGCATGTATAGTGAACACTCACTTCATTTCATCATGCAACATTAACTGGTGAAATAGGGGTCAGCTTACAAAACTTGTCACATTTTGCTTGTTTTTCAGTTGAGTAGGCCTACTTTCATTTTCCCCGGATAATAAACTAGATTAAATACGCATTATACCAAAGATTTTCTAGTACAGGGATTATGATCTCTATTGAAATGTCGAATAAGAACTGATACTATGTGTGTTTCATAGCACCTGTATGACATGGCGTGTTTGAATAGAGCGCTGATTAGTATGGGCATTGGTAGTCTCTTGCGACAACAACATGGCCCTTGTAGTGGCTGTTGTGACACAAAACTAACGTTAAAAACGAGATGGCACGGTGAAAGTTTAAATACTTCTAACAATTTCAACATATTAAATTATCACATACATTCACCGTGTCCGATTGATTTTACTATATGTGTGATAATTGTACATAACTTCTCCACCCAGTGTTGTTATAGAACTAAACTCGAACCCACGCGCACAATGGATAATGTGTGCATATTGTTCAGGTCGATACTAATAGATGCAATCGTTCAGGGAACGAGAGTGAATATTTATTGATGACTTGTTGTTGAGTTATTTCATGACAGGGCTAAATACTACACGTTCTTTATCTTGGTTCGAAACACACATAGCTTCAAACGACTTGGCGCACATAAGTATCCCTGTACTAGAAATTCATTGATTATACCATAGGGTCAATGATTATACTAACAACAGCAATGTCATGGTTCAATGCACACATCAAGGTCAAAGGGCCGTTTCAATCTGTGTACAATTTTCTTTGATTCACCCTGTAGGCCCGATTATAATACTAGTCGTTCGCAATACCCTGACTATAGGACTCATATTAGGGCTCAAAATATATAGTTCCTGTTCAATTTTGTCCGTGTTAATTATGACATTTAATCTTATTACATGAGCTTATATGATGACATAATCAACTTTGTGTCATAAAACGTGCGAAAACGTGATTGCAATGCGTGGTGTTGTTATAAGTGATAGAATTTTATGAAATATTCTGAATGGCCATCTTTCGAAACATTTGACCGGGTATGATTAGCCTACATTAAATCGCATTAAATCCTTATAATCCACTAAGCATCAATCAGGCCAGGTACTACATGTACCTGCCACATATAGAGCGTGTTTCTGCTGGGCAAGTTACCGCTAATAAACGCTAAGTTTGCCCAGTAGAAACAGGCAGAACCCGGCAATAATCGGTATTTTTGGTAATCCCAAAAACCTTCACAAACCAGGTTTGGAACCGGCAATAATCGGCAATAATCGGCAATAAACCCAATAGATACAGAAAGGCGATTCTTAGCGGTTTGCTCCGTGAACCGTGGCACGCTGGGTTATACGCATTATTGTGAAGTAATCTTTTTCAGGTGCGGTGGCATTGTTCGGAATTACAAAAGGTCAACTGTCGTGGCCCATAGACTAGGATCGATAAACTTAGCGGTAACTTTTAAAAACTGACCGATTGAAACTTAGCGTTTATTAGCGTTTACTTTTTGCAGTGCCCCAGCAGAAACACGCTCATAGTGATCTAACGAACGGGCTTTGTAATGTAGTGGAGGTATTACCAAAACGATTTACATGATAAATGTAACATGATATTTGTGACACATAAAAATACACATAACACAAAGAGTTCCTCGCCGGTGCTTTAACGTTAGCTAATTAATGATGAGTAACATAAATCTCGTATCAAATACCTTAGATATACATTAAACGAGCAAATGTCTTTCCCGGAATTTGACACCTCATTCATACAAATTGAGTGGACACTTTTAAAGTAATGATTACTTAGTTACCAAATTTAACGGGGGGAAAATTGTTGTACATTTATTTTCTATATGGGGTATCATTGCGTAGTGTGTGTTCACCAGTGACAACTTGAGTGAAACATGTTCAATACAAATCAATGATATCCCTTAGCAAAATAGATTTGCTACATCTTTTTTCATTAGTTCTATCTGGGGACTCAAGGTTGTTGATTTTTTGGCACGCTGTAATTATTGAACTATGACTCAAATGTACTATAATGAAGGTATACATTTTTGGAAAGTATATAAATGGATCAGAGAATCAAAATTTGGCATCAATTTTGACCAAAAATGTTCATTTTTGTTGTTGTAATTTTCTCAAAAAAGTATACTTTTATATGTATTTGATTAATATTTCAATTTCGTTTAGTGTATGTCTTCGATTTCTGATACCGATTACTAATTTTAACACTTTCCATGCGGCAGGCGTCTGCAGAAGACATTCCAAAAGTTCACAAAATGTTTCAAAAATGTCAACATTATTGAACGTCATCACCGTATTTGGTATCACCGTGAGAAATACATTATAAAACAAGTACAAATATGCCTAGTATTGGGTCAGTAATTATTGAGATAAGACTTTGAAAGTTAGGAAAGGGAGTTTCTGACAAATCTGTTTTGTATATGGTAAAAACTAATAGCCGCGTGGAAAGTGTTGAAATAACTAACATAACAGCACAGTCAGGAACTCTTTATGTTCCCCCAAAAATACCTCTAATTCAGCAACATATTTGCAGATTGTTTTAATAGTTTCGACAAATCCAACGTCTACGGCTCGTAACAATGCATCCCCAAGCTGTATGTCGTGTTGCAAAAGCTGATCAACTATAACTGTCAATCGAATATAGAGAGCGGTACATTATTATTAGTTGACGAAAAAAACTGTTCGACGGGCCCGGCCGATCCATTTATCTTAAAAATAATGGTGAGAGAAAAGGATCCACATACATGAATATTGACCTAAATTTGGTGTAGCTTGACAACGAACGTGTGTGGAGGTGTGCCATTTTGAGTGAGAGGTTTTTCGTCGCCTTATCTTACGGAGACTTTTTTCTAGTTTTCTAGTCGTATCCAGACTTTCGTATACATGTACGATGGATGATTTTACGCTAACTGCCATTTTTCGGCAGCCTTTGATATTGATAAAAACCTAAACAGGTATTGTTGGTACGAATAGGGCACTCCCCCTCCTCTCTACGCAACTAGTTTTACGCTTGATTCAGTGGCGTATCCAGAGGATATCCAGCAGGCCATGCCCCCTCCCCCATTGACAAAAGAGTTTTAAAAAATGAGGAAGAGGAGAAGAAGGAGGAAGAAGGGGGAGTTAGGGGAGGAGGAAGAGAGGGGCATAGGCGGCGCAAATGGGGAGGGGTTACGGGGTTACGGGTCACGTCCCCATAATTTTAATGTGGGGGACGTTAAAAACGTTATTCTGGACCTTTTTAGTGTTACTAATGCCAATTTTGCGGGCTTTGCACGTATTAGTTTCAATGTTTCATTATTCAAGCTAAACAAGATGGCGTCAGGAACGTTTTTTCTGAACTATTTTAGTTCAAAAACTGATTTATTTATTTTTTGCTCAATTCGCGCTCATTTTTCCTACAGGTTTCAAAATTAGAATGGGTCTCGAACCACCGTAAATATTCTAAATATTATGTGGGGGACGTTAAAAACTTCATACTGGACCTTAAAAACTGAAAATATTTGCGCGCATTCTTTCTACAGGTTTCAGCATTATAATGGGTCTCGAACCACACCAAATAATGTATTATGTGGGAGCATATGCCAAATGTTGCTTCATGGAATTGTTCTGGACCATTATAGTTCATAAACTAAAAATATTTGCGCGCTTCGCGAACATTTTATATACAGGTTTCAACATTATAATGGATCTCGAACCACCCTATAATTCTTCTTGCTTCAGAATGCTGAATCTTCACGCCGGTATTTACTTTTAATTGATGATAAAATCACTACATTTTTCGTAGGTTTACAACAAATTTATGATTGGTTTCAACATGTTCAATGTTATACAGTTAATTTTTGTTCGTTTCCACCTAGCTCCAACACGACCCTTCGTTACTGCCGTGTCCGTTCTGTCCTTATACCACTTACCGGAATATCCTTCCTGTATCGCTATTCTCAAGACGGTATCTCCATTTTCGTCTTTGTGTTCCAAGTCAAGTCCAAGTTCATCTTTTCGGTTCAACATGTCCATAAAGACATGAATATTTCCCTCACGAATTGATGTTACGAATTCCTCGTGTACGCTGTCAACCTCAGGAACACTGGCTTCTTCGTCATCGTCGTCGAAGTAGTTCCATTTGGCCGACCGCTTAAAAGCCTTTACACCGGTTGCCATCTTATCTTTTGGGATCCTCTTCGGTCTTTTAAATAAAGATAAAGTGGAACTGTATTAATTTGTGACCGTTGTGAATGTGACGCCAGCTGTCAAAAACGTGTCCGTGTGGACGTGCTACCCTTCATATTTTGATATGGAATTCTTACTGGTTAAAATATTCTTTAAAGCAATGGGTGTAGTAAGAAACATGATAATTCCAGTTAGGCCAAGTAACCAAAATAATGTGTTTCTCGACCGGACTTTTTTTTTAAATTCGGTGAGGGAGGCTCTTATTGTTTGTTATTTGTCACAAATGTGTTATTAATTTCTGTGCTAAGTTCCCATTGTTGAAGCTTTTCGTCGATCATAAAAACGGGGAGGCCCTCATTATGTGTTGTTTTTTTCCTCATAATTGCTCTACCTAGACTGGATACGGTATCTTGTGTGGACTGTGTTTATAAATGATACCCAAGCACTTCTTATTATCTCTTTTATCACAACAATTGATGAAACAAAATTAAAGAGGAAATAAGAAAAATAAGAAAAATATTTGACAATCGCAAAAAATTGGGGCGGGGACGATAAACACGTTTATTATTTTACTTGGCCTTATGTAACACTGTCATGACTGTCTAAGGATGTAATTGTCTTTAGCATGTTAATTCTGTTATCCGGCCTTGGCAACATTTAATTCAGCTTATTACGGGTTCTAATAAGTATTAATTTTAAGCATGGTGACACCATGAAAAACAGTAGGCCTACACGAAAGAACCGAGGTTCCAATTGAGGTTCCCATCGAGGTTCTAAAAGACTTTTTTTGGAATGACGTACCAATGCTACTTGCTGGCGGGCTTGCGGGGTCCGTTATACTTGAGTATTTTTCAAAAACAAAATAAAATCATACAGGTCATAATATATCAAATTGTTTTAAACATATTTTAATAACTGCCCTCCTCTAAGGTAGCTCACTCGGCTCACACACCACAGAAAAACACAGTGACGTATCTGGGGTCACTTGTCAGGGGGTAGGTTCAAAAAAATTCGCACGGTCAAAAAATTTCGCAGAGCAGAAATCGCACAGTCACAAATTCGTACAGTCAAAAAGACAGCACGGTCAACAACTAATGGACAATTATGAGAGTTTTCATCAGTTCAACATTTTCTTTTTTAACAACTTGATTCATAAAACCTCTAGCGACGGCCCAGCCCCCCCCCCCCCCCCCGACTGGCAGTAGTTTCCCCCGACTGACAGTAAGAGTCCCCCGATTATTTCAATACCCCCCCCCCCCCGCCCCCCTTGCGCACGCCAATGCACCCAAAACGTCCAGTAAACTTTGATTTCTTTGAAATAAGAAAAATATGTTTCCGTATGAAACATCGAAATTGGAAGGAAATTTTCGATGTTTCATACGGAAACATATTTTTCTTATTTCAAAGAAATCACGTTTTTGTGACCCTTTAAAATTAAATAGTCATCAATGGTGACTATATATTATGTGTACACAACAAGACAATACAAGACAGACAAAACAAGACAAAGGTAGCACTACTGAAACATTTAGTAATTTACATTAAACTTTCTTTTGTTTGCGTCTATTCATGTGAGACTAATGTTGCCAGAAAACCTCACAACATACGCCCTTCCTAAGATGTATCTTTTGTTTGGGATCAAAGTTGTCAAGAAGCATTCAAAACGCTCAAACGAAAATTGTTAGAGCCACCAATTCTAGCATATCCAAATTTCGATGGCACAGAATTCATATTGCAAACCGATGCTAGTCGTACTGGTTTAGGTTTTATCTTGGCCCAAAAGCAGGATGGCAAAGAACGTGTGATATCCTATGGTGGAAGAGCATTACATGATGCGGAAAGAAATTACACTGTTACAGAAATTGAAGCTTTGGCAGTTGTCGAGGGAATCAAGAAATATGCTCCATATTTGCAACATAGTATCAAATTCACTGTTGTAACTGATCATTGCGCTTTGAAATGGCTCTTTGGTATAAACAAAAATACCGGAAGTCGATTAGCGCGATGGGCACTTAAACTGCAGTCATATAAGTTTGATGTAATTCACATTCGTGGACGCCATAATGGTAACGCTGATGCATTAAGTAGAATAGATTATGACAGAATGGATATTTGTACTGATTGCAATCATTCTCATTCCAAAGTCACTGATGCTGTAGAAGTTAATAAGGTAGCCTGGGTAAAGTCGGGATTAGACGAGATGGTGAGCGACATCATACAAAATCCTAGTAATGATGTGAACTCTCGTCCTACAGTAAACGTGGTTAGAAATCTACGATTTCAAAAAGGGAAACGTGTTGAGAATGACAAAGATTCAGTCAAGCCAAATATTCCAAACTTTCCAAATGAGCTCAACTTAGACAAATTCAAACAAGTTTTGTTGACGGATATATTTGCGGGATCAATGTTGCAATATCTGGAAAACGATGAATTGCCAGATAATGCTGTTAAGGCTAGGAATGTAGTTTTACAGGCTGATCAGTACTATGCACACGAAGGGTTGTTGTATCACATTTGGCATACTCCTGCTAAAGGGCACATGCCTGAAAGAAATGTCCATCGTTTGTATATACCCGTGCAATTAATTGATACAGTTCTAAATAACTGTCATGATCACGTGTTAGCCGCACATTTTGGATTTCAGCGAACCTACAATAGAATCCGTCAACGTTACTTTTGGAAATGCATGTATCGTGACGTAGACAACTGGGTCCGTTCATGTATTTCTTGCTCTCAACGAAAAACTCATAGACATAAAGTACTAGCCCCAATGGTAACTATGAAAGTGCCAGGCGCTTTCGAACGAGTAAGTGTTGACATTTTAGGTCCTTTACCTATTACCACTTCAGGTAATCGCTATGTACTCTGTTTTTCAGATCATTGTACTAGATGGCCAATTTTGGTACCATTGAAAGTTACTGATGCGTCAACCATTGCTCGCGCATTCTTTGATTATGTAATTTGTGAACATGGTTGCCCTCAAACCTTGTTGAGCGACAGAGGTCAAAATTTCCTCTCCAAGATTGTATTGGAAGTTTGTCGTATTATGCGCACTCACAAACTGAATACAAGTTCATATCATCCACAATGCAATGCAATTCAGGAACGTTTTAATGCAGTAATTTTGGATACCATTTCACATTATGTCAATGAATACCAAAGCGATTGGGATAAGTACATAACAGCTATACAATTTGCCTATAGAACAACTCCCGCTGAAAATTCAGTCGGATTTAGTCCCTTCTTCTTGTTGTATGGTAGAGAGGCAAGACTTCCGATAGACGTACTTTACACTCCTAGCACAATGCAAATATCCAGATAAGACACTTCGTGAGCACATTCACAATCTGGTATCACAACTCGAAGTATTTAGGGACATTTCAAAACGTCATGCTGAACGTAATCAAGCCAAAATGAAAGAGCGTTTTGATGATCGTGCGCAAGATGTTCCATATCAAGTTGGTGATTCAGTTTGGATTTATATACCTGCATTGCAACAAGGATTGTCACGTAAACTCTCAAAGTTCTGGGCGGGACCCTTTCTACTAGTCGAACAGACTGGTCCTGTAAATTTCAAGGTGCGAAATCTTGAAAACAACAAATTGGTAACATCTACTGTACATGTTAACCGTATGAAATTTGCATATAATAGATTTGTCCGTCCAAGCAATGATACTCCCCCTGTGGATCCTGAAAGTAGAGATCCAATTCCAGGATTAGTTCTAGACGATTGTCCTGATGATATATTTGAACAACTTTTGGCTACCCACGAGTCTGACAAGAATCAGATTCCAATTATTCCAGGTTTGCCTCCTATTCAAGATGAAACTCCAGAATATGTGATAGAGCGTATTCTCAGGGGACGTTTTAAAAAGAAACGTCTTGAGTATTTGATAAAATGGCAGGGCTTCCCAAATTCAAGAAATACTTGGGAACCAGAGACTAACCTAAACGCGGCCGCTTTAGAATCTCTGAAAGCTAACCCAGTCAAAATTACTGGCAAGATGTAAAGCCAGCGGGCAAGAATCATTGCAGGAACAGAGTCTGAAACAGCAAATAAATTAAAAGTGTACAAGTATAGAGAACACAGAGGAAGTATATGAATAAAATTTATAGTCCGTAGGCTGAGATATGTCATGATATGAGTATTACAATTCTTATGACACAAAATGTGTTATTTTGATAAAATTGTTGAATGAGAGCAATTTGTAATTTGGGCAACATTGCCTGAAAGTGTGTGTTCACTTTCGTTAATTTGTATATAGAAATGATTGTTGCAAAGAATTGCACACAATGATATTCTTCATGTAGAAAGTTTGAATTTATATAGTTGAGCAAAAAATGCGGAAATGCAGTATGATCAAATAAGTGTTATATTTATTTGTATCTTTTCGGAAGAGGCATATGTTGTGAGGTTTTCTGGCAACATTAGTCTCACATGAATAGACGCAAACAAAAGAAAGTTTAATGTAAATTACTAAATGTTTCAGTAGTGCTACCTTTGTCTTGTTTTGTCTGTCTTGTATTGTCTTGTTGTGTACACATAATATATAGTCACCATTGATGACTATTTAATTTTAAAGGGTCACAAAAACGTGATTTCTTTGAAATAAGAAAAATATGTTTCCGTATGAAACATCGAAATTGGAAGGAAATTTTCCAATTCTTTTGCGCTTCAACTTTTGATGAAACCTTTAGACGAACACGTTAATCCGAGGATTATGTATGTGTGTGTGTGTTTGTGTTAGGCCATTTAAGGGATCCCGTATGCGTGTTTGTTCAGAAAAATCCCTCTTTACCGTGTGAGCGTAATCACTTGGAATTTTTCGCGTGAATTCCGGGTTAATACGGTCGCAGGTTTCCACAGGTTTGGCGTCGCAGAAGATTAATAATAAATTTATATTTAAGGCCACTCGTTTAAAAATAAAATAACGTTCGCACATAGTTAAAATTATACAACCTGATATTAGATGCCGTCAATTTGGCAGACGGAAACATGGATAAAGCACATGTTAAATTTTGAGACGAAATAAATAATTCGTTTCTATATATGATAAAGATATCAGTTTCTTTTATAAATATTTCACCTAGCATTCTTTAAGTTAAATTGTCAGGTGTCAATTTTGTTAGGAAGGGCGTATGTTGTGACGCTAAATTTATATTTATATTGATATTATTAATATTATTATTAATTCTAGATATTTCCATATCTAGAATTCAGGCCATGATTGACTTGAAATGGCAACACCGTACTTCCGTATTCTGAATCCCATTCAGTCTACGCGCCAATATCTCTGACGAATTCAAGTCGTCGTGCCACGCAGACAACACCTCATGATAAGTTTAGGCCATATAGTTTTCAATTCACACAACAGGAATAGTGAGCTCTGAATTACAGAAGCTCACGATTGATGCGTGTCATGTCATTTCTTTAGGATAGTCTAGATGCTGGGTGCTGTGTTCGTTTATAATATGAGTAAGTGAACTATTTATGATGAATTAATAAAATGTATATATAAATAACTTGGAAGCTATATCCGTTATATTTATTCCGTGTGTTCTGATCCCCTCTCCGCCATGCGAGTATTTTCCCTAAAACCACGTCACAACAGAACCATAGATCCTTGAGAGAGAGAACGTACGTGTACATGTTGGCACACAATGCTGACATCCAATCACATATCAAAATGTTGCTAAAATATCCCTACACTGCCTGACTGCTATAGCTGCAGCTGTGAACTGTATGGCAGAGGCGAATAAATATAAATACCTCTTTGTTCAAATAGTTCGTCCATTGTAAGATGATAGGCCTACATACCCGGAATGTGGGTCATTATAGGGGGTTGGATATTTTACCTTTCCTTAAGTATTAAGGATTTAAACAACCATAACAAACAAACAACAGTTTAAAATAGAAAGGAACCAAAGATATTAGCAGACAAGAGATTAAGAGATTTTTTTTCACTCTGGCGTCTCAGCAGCATGGCAAAACAAATGAAGTAGTTCAGTGAAAGTCCCTCCATGATGATAGATGCCAGCGCCAATCAGAGGGTCATAGATTTATTGCTTAAAACTTTTACATTCGTTTGCTTGGTTCCCACATGAACAGGGGATACTACATGTACAAAGTTACATTCATTTCAAGTATTATATATTACCATTTTACTCTTAATTTACTAAAACCATCAAAGAGAACATTTTAAATCACTGAATATTGTTCGCTTTCCCTATGAACTATAGCATTGAGGACAGTCTGTAACTATATTAACATAGATCCTGCTATAGCTGTATAAAGCAGTCAAGTCACACACTAATACTACACACAGAGTAACCAGTGAGGATCAACAGGTCATAATGTGAGATGTTGGTTTCTAATTGTATCTTGGCGACAGTTTTATCATTATACTCCAATCCTGGCTTGGTCAACTACTAGCCGGCTATATCGGTGAAATATGTAGGGTGTATACGAAATGCAATATAAATGTATCACATTTATCAGTGCACCCCTCGGAACCCCATTCACATGATTAACAAACATGTTTCCGGGTGTGACTGGTAACACCTTTCACCACTCTTACATCACATATCCTTTACCAACCTTCTGAGCGCTGTTTGTCTTTTTTAAGACTCTTCTTGTTAGGCTAGGTTTTGGGTGTTTTGGCAGGGAATTTTTAACCATTATCTAAGACTTCATACAGTCTTCAATGTTAAGATCCTTTAACCATAACGGTAATTATGTCATGGATCACGAGTTATGCCTTCATTATCATGTGAATATCACGATCTGATCAGATCAAACTGCAGCCACTGGCTACTTGAAATGGGATTCAGCATAATATTTTACAGTTGACGTATTCTCATCCAGCGATTTCTCAATTCAGATTTAAAGTGGAGTGAATGAATCTACTAATATAAGGCCATGTGTTTTGAACTCACCACCCAAAAAGGGTGGTGGCGTTGCATTTTTGGTGACGAATCATCCATCTCTCTCTATTAAGTCAATCCTACCTTACAATACATGTAGCTGATATGGAAAAGACTTACATTCATTTTAGTGATTTTGAGAAAACATTAATTTAAGTATAGTGGACTATCATAGATCCTTGATGGTGTGATTGATCTTTTCAAAATATTATTTGTATGATGTCCAACGCCGTGCTACTCGTTTGAGCGTATCAATGCCAGTCATGTTCTTTCTCTGCCGACAGCCAGAACACGCTGCGTAGACAGAACTTCATTCACACTGCTGTTCCCTTATGGAACAGTCTTCCAGACGATATTGTTGGCAACATTTC
The DNA here is from genome assembly GCA_035610835.1 of Ophiura sarsii. Classification (NCBI taxonomy): domain Eukaryota; kingdom Metazoa; phylum Echinodermata; class Ophiuroidea; order Amphilepidida; family Ophiuridae; genus Ophiura; species Ophiura sarsii. Next base: position 108,179,517 of record CM069441.1, on the reverse strand, counting down.
AGCAGATGGAATCCAGGCTTTCAAGTGCCGTGTGCACGGACAACTTCTCTCAAACTCTTAACTTGTCATAGCCTTCATACTCTTTCATGACACCCTTCATTCAAGTCCTTTTAACATCCGACATACATACATGACACATATAATAGCATGGTGGTCACGGGTTAAGTGTAGGTTAATGTTTGGTTGTGGAGATGGTGGAGGTCCTGTAAAGCATGTAGCCAGCTGGGCTGGTGATACGGCCACGCCCCAACAGGTGACAACAGGCAGCTCCTGGTAGATTTATATAGTTCCCAAGATGTTGTGTAGGATCTCTTGATGCCCATCAGACCTCCAGATATTATTTTTCTTTAATTTATATTTTGATGTTGTTCTCTATGTTTGGGCTTTTATCTTATTTTTATGTCACTTTAATTGGCATTTTTTACCTCTGCCCATTAATGTTTCTTGTTTTATGCATCCAGTGAACCAATTGATTGGCCTTTCACAGCTCTCTTTCGAGAGTTACCAGTTTGATTTTTAATCACTCTGGTCATTAACCTTGTCATTAACCAATGTCTGTTGGGCTATTGTTCACATTTGCGCTTTATATACAAAAAAGACAAGAAAAAAGAGATATACACACAGCAGGTATAGTATACCAATCAAATACAGTATGTTTTTCAAATCAATCACTTTTATTATTATCTTATTATATATATTTTTGTCTTCAAAAACCTGGATATAAGCCCTTTTTGCAAAAACAATTGTATGGACGTAAGTCCTTTTGAACAACAACTGTGACTTCTGTATTGAATTACTATGGCATGTAAGGCATTTTGAAACAAATTGGCCACATTGCTGCTAGAAATTAATACCAAAATACTATATAGGCCCTTTTTCAGATTAAGACCTGAGCGCAAGAAAAGTCCATATTTGCTATTTTGAGATACAGGCATTTAAATTGTGTAAAATATTGTAGAAAATTAATAAACGGTGCTATTGTAATGAAAATTGACAATAATAGCGCCCTCTATCATTGATTTTTACTATGAAAGCAGATTTTCTTGCAGATTTGCATTTTTGATCATAAATCATAAAGATCCTCTAAGTTTCAGATCGATATGATTCCTAATTACTTCAAAATCATGGTTTGAAAAAAGATTGTACCGAGCAGTACAATCTATTTTTTTTCTTCAAATTTTAGTCTAAATTCACTCTAAAACTATGATTTTGAGGTTATTAGGAATCGTATAACTGCGAATATATTTATGATTTTATGATCAGAAAAGTAAATCTGCAAGAAAATCTGCTTCCATTTTTTTCGAGGATTGAGGGCGTCCCATGGAAAAGATCACATAATATACCTTTAAGCGATATCGATCAATTTATTGATTTTGGACTTGGTCTTTCTTGCGCTCAGTTTGGAGCCATACAGTCAGCTAGCATGTCACACAAATGGTCGCTATTTTCTTTTTCAGCCAGCGCGAATGACCTCGCTCGGCCAACGGACGTTTTTGCAAGGATGAAAATGAGAAGAGTTTTAAATTTGCTATTTTTGTGTCATTTCAGGTAAAATCTCCACTATAAACTTCTTATTATGGTTGGCAAGGCTTCAATCTTAATTAATACAGGTGATATAAAATGATGTATATGACCTAAAATACTGAAAACAGTATCGCAATTTTTCTGCAAAATTTTCATTGAAAAGTGTCTCCATAAATGTGCCCTATCTCGTTAAAATGGTCACTACCCTCCTGAATATTTCGCAGCAAGTAAAGTGTAGTCTTCGTCTCCGTAAAATGTCAACATTCGGAAGGCTTATTGCTTCAAACGGTCAAGACCAGGAAAATAAGATGAACAGATGATTTTAGTTTGGCAAATTTTGCACATTCTGTCATTCTCTGTGTAGAAAGTCGCGTTACCGATCGATGAACCTAGTGTTCCGTCAAGATAAAGTAAACCAGCCGTGCGTGTGTAGTGTCGCGGGAAACACTTGTATTTCAAATGGATATCCATAACATACCGTATGCTACAGAGAGCATATGGAACCACAGCAAAATTCCGATATTTCCACCAAAACTGTATATTTCATGTGATTATTAAAAGCATATAATCATTATGTACCCTTCTAATCTTTTACTATTATGAAAGATCAATGCTTCAAATTGAAGTCTGTGTTAGAAAATTGATATTCAAATGCTTTAAACGGTCACGACCAGGGTTTTTAATCGCATATCACATAATTATGATAATTTTACCTCTTTTTTAAATCAAGAATTACATCATTTTATACAGTCATAAATGTACAATATATGACATGAATGATAGCAGAAAATGATAAATCAAACAACTGTAAATAAAACAGTCTACATACATATTCTGGTTTTACGAGAAAGCGATCTAAAGTGAGCTCTTTTATTCGGAAAATTTCGGAAATCATCGGAGCTTGCATATTGCAGTTACATCCCGTGAAAAGAATGACCTTGCCGTGCATACCGGGTGGTTCAAAAAAAAGTTGACCCAAGTTCAAAGTAATTTTTCAAACACATTTAAAGTTTCAGAGAATTTGTGTTTACTTAGTCCTAATTAGCAGTAAGTTTCGAAATTATCCTGAAAAGATGGCACGTTTAGCGTGTTTGGTTCTTCAGATATGGTTCATTACAGAAAACATGTACAAAACTGACTTGTCCACGGGAGTGTCATAATACCGTAGTGTTTGTCTTCAACAAAACAGCATGCTCTAGTTTCAGAATTGAAAAGCCCGCCCTGACAAAGTATCCCACCTCTATGCTTATGTGCCATTCACATTCAACAAAGAAACGTTAGGTACGTACATGTAGGTAGGTAATGTCAAGCACCAGACAGATGTTTCAGATCTCTCCTTTTTCTTTTTCTCCTTTTTTTTTACAATTTGTGACCAATCGTGTGTCAGTCCACTTTGTGCATTTCATCTCTATAACATGACTAAAGGACGCTTCCGTGGACAAGGCAGTTTTGAGCATGCTTTCTGTCATGAACCATATCTGAAGAACTATCCAAGATAAACGAGCCATCTTTTCAGGATAATTTCAAAACTTACTGCTGATCAAAACTAAGTAAACACAAATTCTCTAAAACTTTAAATGTGGTTGAAAAATTACCTTGAACTTGGGTCAACTTTTTTATGAACCACCCGGTGTAGAGCGTGACCTGCTGGTTGACTGCGTAGGTTTTATACAAGGTTTCTATAAATGGGTAGTTGGCTGAGAATTATTTTCAAACCGATTATAATGCCATTTAACAATGATCGTAATGATTTTAGCAACATACCGTATATTGTTTATTGACATGTAGGGCCTACAGTAGGCCTACTGATGTAAAAACGGTAGTTACAAAATCTCAAAACTTTGTAATTTTGGTGAATTTATAGAAACCCGGGATAGAAACCCTGTATATAAAACCTGGCTCCAAACTGAGCACAAGAAAGACCCAAGTCCGAAATCAATAAATTGATCGATATCGCTTAATATGACATTTTTCACTAAAAGCTATCCAAAATCAAGCTTAACTCAATTTGGCCAAAAATGGACTTGGGTCTTTCTTGCGCGCAGGTCTTCAGATTAGCTCGTCAATGTAAATGAAGCGACCGTCTAATTCGAAATCGCATCTGTTACATGTTTTAAGATTCCATAGGTCGTTTATTTGCTTAAGGTTGTTCCTATGGCTAATTTTTTATTTGATATTTTAATAGAGCTTGCTGAGCTCCTCAATAATCTGAAATTTGAGATTGATCGGAGCTACGGTTTTCTAGATATGACAATTTTATTTTCAAAAATCCATTTTTAATTCTTTTGTTTTGTATTGTTTTTCGGCCAACAGAGGGCAGTCTATTTTCTTTTGTTTTATATTGGGTTTTTTTGACTTCCTAGGTAAAATGTCTATAAAAATTAATAGTTTTTTTGTTTTTGCTCTAATTATTTATTGAAAACTCCATTAGATTCCCGCAGCACAGGAATTAAGGAGAGTTGTATAGCCAACATATACACCAAGTGGCATTACATTTAGTAAAGTGCATGAACTTCAAAAAATTAATTAAGTGCATTAATTAGCTTAATTTTTTTTATTTTGTTGTTTTTTGCAATTAAGTATAATTAATTATGCAGATGTCTTACAGCCTCCCGCATCACAGGAAACTTTCTAAAAACTATAATTAACAAGCTCCCAAAATTTCAGCTTTGTAGCATTTATACTTTTCTTGTAAAAATTAATTAAACATTTTTGCATATATTAATTATTTTGCTAGGCCAGCTAGGGGGTCAAAAAACAATAAGAAACAAAAGAAATGAACGCTTCAAATATCATATCTAGAAAACCGTAGCTCCGATCAATCTCAAATTTCAGATTATTGTGGAGCTCAGCAAGCTCTATTAAAATATCAAATAAAAAATAAGCCATAGGAACAACCTTAAGATAATAGTTATGAATTACCTTATCCTTAATATCCTGTTAATTGTCCTTTAATCGGATGGATAATATGAAGAGGATTTAAACGTTTCTTCCTGGAAGTACTTCCATGTTCCTAATTAATTAAGCTTATCTTATCCTGTGGTAAGATTGAAATAAGAAACACCTGGAAAGTACGGGGCGACATTTTATGGTTAGGCTGTTCCATCGGGGGGGGGGGGGGGGGGGACTTACCTTTGGAAGTCATGGGATGATCGAACAGTGTATCAAAACGGGGGCATACAGTTAGACGTCTTCATGGCCAATTTAAGATGGTCACAATATAATCTGTCCCCTCAATTATGACCGTAAAATGTGAACATCACTTTCATTTCAATTACGCTCTAGCAAATTGATACAATTAGCCCTTTCAATGTCACAATTTAATTTTTTTTGGACCATTTTGCTGACACTTTACCAGTTAAACGGTGGTCATTGCTTCTTTTATCATAGCAGGATGCCCTATACTTCCCGTGTACACATTTTGAGGAAGCAAAGACTTAGCTGGAATTTTGTCAACGTCACGAACACCTGCATGGGCTAAACCTGTTAAATGGCCAGGTGTTTTGAACTCGCCATCCTTTACCGTTGCATATACAGATTTTTACATTTTACAGCATCTGGGATTCAAATTAGCATATCGCAACAACTACTTGTTCTACCCCATAAAAAGTATATATTTTCTGAAATCCAAATATGCTATTAGAATTTAACTAATGGTAACATGTTGTGATTAAGAATGTTAAATTTTTTTTTTTTTTTAAATCAATTTTTTTCTTCTCTTTTTTCTTTTCTTCATATTTTATAATTTTACTTGCACCCCATATTTTGCATCCTATCCCGATTTAAACGGCATTTTTGAATTCCCCTATTTGAGAGCTTTCCAAAAATGTATAATGTTGCTATCATCGGTTGAATACCTTTTTTGTTATAGTCATGTATGTATGTAAACCGGGATGTAAACCCGATGAATTAGGGCAAGTTAAAGGTATATTATTTGATCTTTTCCAGGGGACGCCCTCAATCCTTGAACAAAAATTGGAAGCAGATTTTCTTGCAGATTTACTTTTCTGATCATAAATCATAAATATTAGTTACAGAGCGATACGATTTCTATAACCTCAAAATCATAGTTTTAGAGTGAATTTAGACTAAAATTTGAAGGAAAAAATAGATTGTACTGCTCGGTACAATCTATTTTCAAACCATGATTTTGAAGTAATTAGGAATCATATCGATCTGAAACTTAGAAGATCTTTATGATTTATGATCAAAAATGCAAATCTGCAAGAAAATCTGCTTTCATAGTAAAAATCAATGATAGAGGGCGCTACTTGGATCATATCACATATTATGCCTTTAACTGTGTAGCGAATAGGGAAAAAGTCAAGGACAGTGCAATCGATTCATGATTACAATTGTTACATAATAGTTGTCACGTTTGTTGAAACAGAATCTTATAGAATATAAAATAATCTATAAAATGAGAGCAAAATCATGTTTTTACCATAAAGGGATGAGGATTTATTGTAAATTGAACGTAGAATTGGGAACATTTTCTATATTCCCCATAGAGATTGTACACAGCGCCGCCACCGCCACACCCCTGACTTTCACAATATAATCAATTATATCTCAGCCAAACAGTTATTGAAATACCTGATTTATTCACACAATGTAGCTAGATAAATAGGCTTTCTCATGACACCTCAACCAGCTCTACCACATTTAGTTCAGGCCCGTAAGAAGGGGGGGGGGCGATGGTGGCGATCGCCCCCCCCCCCCCCTTTAAAAATCTTCCCCGGAAAATTTGTACACAGATGAAGAAAAAAAATGCAATATTCTTTGCTACAAGCTTGTTTAGAGCCAAAATGTACATCGATCGTGCAAAAAATAGGTGCAAATTTGAAATTTTTCGCAAAAACTTCCCGTGATTTTTTTTTGAAAACGCCCCCCTTTGAAAAAAGTGTCTTACGGCCCTGTAGTTGTTGAGTTAATAGAGAGAGATGGGTGATTCGTTACCAAGATGCAACGCCACCACCCCGGCCGCGTAAACATTTGAATGGGCTCACATGTAAAATCAGTTGATTTTTTTTTTGTTTTTTGAAAAATCATTTTATTCTGTGAGTTTTGCTTTATTCCGTGTTAAAACGAAATAAATAAATTTTACAAATGTTTACTAGTAAAAAAAAAAATCGCACCCCGGCCACCACCCTTTTTCAGTGGCGTACCGACCAGGGGGGAAGGGGGGGGGGCAATTCCCCCACCCCCCCCCCCCCCCCCCCCCCACTTACGTAAAATTCACGAGGTGACTGACTGGGAAAACATTTGGGGCAACCTTTTCCGAAAATTTACGCCACTGTCGGGACGACATACTTCTGCCCCCCCCCCCCCCCCCCCCCCCCCCGGCTCACATGCCGCGGTACGCGCCTGCCCTTTTTGGGTGGTGAGTTCAAAACACATGCATTATAGCTGATGAGAGTAACAAATATTGTTATTGTTATTGTATTTATGCAACAAAAAATCAGAGAAGTTACTTCCTTCTGTCGTGGCGGGGCAGTACATGACACTATAAGAGAATGAATCATTTCATTTTATGTCAAAGTAGCAACTTCTCTGATTTAATGGCCATTTCAACCAATGAGGCATCTTGAATTGAGAATACATTACGTTTACGCGCTCCAATTGTCACTAACATGACTAACATGCAGACAGACGCGAGAACTCTCTAAACTTTTGGCCTTTAGGGACCGTTCATTATTTATGGTGGAGGGGGGGTTGAAAAATTACCTAACCCCCCCCCCCCCCCCTAGAGCTGAAACTGAAAATTACATGACCCCCCTGCTAACCAGTAGCTTTTTACACCCCCCCCCCCCCCCCCCCCTTCCCCGAAAAAATCAAATTGTCACATACTTAGGCCTAAGGGGCTGTCTTTACCTTTGGAATTTTGTTCATGGATACGTTTGCAAATTTTGTTTGTGCCCTATCTGAAAGGCCAATAATTTTATGATGCCCCTTCTTTTTATTTTGTGAAATTAGTAATGGCGAGCGTATAGTGAGTCGGAATTTTGTTTTCAAATTTATACATTTTGGGTGGTTTTGTGAGCAGGCCAGGGATAGCACTGGTTCAAAAATGTGAGAGTCCCATGAATTTTTTCAGGACCCCGTAGGACTTCAAAAAACAAATTTAAGGGGTCCCTCAAGAAATTGAGGGGTCCTGAAGTTTGGGTATTTGAAAATTTTACTTATTACGGACAGTTTTAATGAATTCATATTGTGAGCAAAGGATGGATATGTAATTTACAGAATTTCTTAAGGTTTTCATTTCCATACATCGTCAAATTTAAGGGGTCCCTTCAATTTTGATTGGGACCCGCAAGTCTTTCCAATTTGAAACCTGACGCGTCACTACTAGAAAGTGAGAGGTCTAGGACGCGCAGACGCGTCAGAATGCGACCCCTGTTTGTGAGTCTTTATAACCCGAACAAGATAGAACATTCTGAGCAGAAACGTATAATCCAGTGAAACGTTCTACTTTTGTGAGCATTGGTGCAAAGCAGAGATGAGGTGAAAGGCAATGCAATCAATCACATTTTTAAATCATGATATTGGATTTTGTAACATTATACACCCTGTGGCTCTAATGTCTCGACCGTTGATGATTATATAGATGTTTTTCCACCATATCGTCGATGTGCTGTCCAGAAGGCGTCTCATAGTAAAAGTTTTTGAAGTCGATAGGTTTTAAGAAAATATGCGCGAAGCGCAGAAAAAAATGGCATTTACACTCCAAAATAGCCTCTAAAATCACTCCAATCACCACCATCTTTAATAGTTTAAACAAAATTACACAACCCCCCCCCTGTTCAAGAATAAAAAGTTACATAACCCCCCCCCTATTTCAACATATGAAAGTTACATGACCCCCCTACAGTTTACCCCCCCCCCCCCTCCACCATAAATAATGAACGGTCCCTTATGTTGGCAGCATTATGCATGATAACCGAACCTTTTGTTAATTTTACGGCCTCTTAAACCAGTTGAATGCCATAAAGGGTTTGATTTTTTTTCTAAATTTATATTTGTCAGTAATATTACATGCTTAATACGAATTTCATAATGCCCCATAACAATGTTATCACTCGGGGGGGGGGGACGACAATTTATTTAGGTATTGAAAACATAAGTATCCATTGATATCTGTTTGGTATGCGATTAAAGGCAAATAGGCCTAATGATAACTTATTAGCCACTTCATTCCAATACATATGTAGAACTGACAGTTAGGCCTATTTTTATTAAATCATTCCAATTTTATTAATAAACATAAACATTGAAAAGTACAGGGTGACCCAGAAAATGTTGAACCCAAAAATCACAAACTTAAAAAAAATAATTAGAAATGAAAATAAATAAATTAAGCATTCTGTTTTCAGCAGTTATGTAACAATTTATTCAACTTTCTGGAGAACTTTAGATCATGTAAATTGACCTTACCAAACTAAAGATACACTTGATTGTGTGACAGGGGGTGTTTTCGCCCTTTTGTAAAAGTGAAAAAATTGTAACTTGGTTCAGATATGAAACTAAATTCTGTGCTAAGAACGGTGAGTTAAGTAATCTTTTCTTTTGATCTGTATTTATCAAATTAACATTGAACGGGTGTTAGTTGCTTTAAAGTGTTTGTATTGATCTTTAAACAATTCACTTCTGATATACATTACAGTCACAACGAAAGATCCCGATAAAAGTAAAAACAAATCGGAAAGATATGGTTTCAAACAGGCACTTGTTCTGCTCATGTAGCATGAAACCATTTTTTTGCACTTCACTTACACTACAAAACAACACTTCTTACAAAATTACACGTATTTTAAGTTTCGTGTGGCCTATTTTTATGATCTCAAATGTTTCAAAAAGTTAAATGTATGGTGTACATAGCTGGTGAACGAGTTATGCAATATTTTGTTATTTTAATGGTAAAATAAATTATTGAATTTTGTGATTTTTGGGTTCAACATTTTCTGGGTCACCCTGTATACATATAAAGCCAGACTAGAGGATGGATTTGGCAATGGGCCTTTCACCATCATCCGCAGGCATTACACAAAATACATTACAATCAGATACATACAAATGAAAACAAACAAAGCTGGAAATAAACCAATTTAAAACTGTGGGATAAAAGGACCAAAAGGGTCAGGAAAGCCTGTTTTCCATAATAAAAGTATTGCACTAAACATCGATATAAAAATTTGGCAATGAAATGTGCCCAGAAAAACACTCTGAGAGGAGGATATTGCACTGAGTAAGCAAGATATAATTAGTTGATGCTCGATGACCATTGTTTGTCATATTTGGAATAAAAAATAGAATAGACTATAGGAACATGTTATTGCACGCTGACTCAAGGATTTTAACATTTTTGTTGACGCACGTGTCCTAATTTGTTTGCTAATGGAAAGAAGGGGGAAAATGGATTGAAGGGAACTCTTATTTGAATTTGAGATAAGGCCTCTAGAACAAATTTCAACACATATGAGCTTGGTGTCATAACCGGATAACCCTGTTCTCGCAGGTCACTGGCATGGCCGGCGTATTTATTGAGTTTGAGGTCATGAGCAGAATTGATGTTACGCTCGAACGGAATAGTGAGTTCAAAAATAATGATCGACTTTGTGCCTTGATTAACGAGGACAAAATCCGGTCTTTGTTGGGTGGGGAGGATGTCGGGCGGAATTGTGGTCCCGGCAATATTTGTAGCCCCTTGAAGGTCACAGAAAAACTTCCATGAGGGATCACTACATGTAGCATCACTAAGGGTGTCCAGGATTATGCGGGACACTCATTCATTTAAAATGAGAGTGCAAGGTTGATTTGATTTGATAAACATGATAAAACTAAAAGCATATCTTTATTCTACACCGTCGTCCTGTTTTAATGACACACCAAACACTTGCTCCTTATTTTTTTTAAACAAAATCAATGTGTCCAGACTCCAATATTTGTTATGAGACATAATTTCAGGGCCGGATTTACTTTTTTGGGGGACCTGGGCCAGACCGAAATTTGGAAGGCCCCAACTCACCGTGAGGAAACGATGTGCTTTTTAGTGGCTAAGGAGCGAGAGCAATTATAGTAGCCTTGGTTCAAGGCGACTCTATCCTCCACCACCATCCTACCCTTCCCACCCCTCCCCCTTCCATACCCCACCCCACCCCTTCCCCACCAAATCCCATTCCACGGCACCTTACCGCGACCGGTGGCAATTTTCACTGTCCGGCGACCGATATAAGCTTTACACACAGGCAGCCGACTGATAGCTCTACCACATACAGCCGCGTAGCTCTGTTGGCATCGCCTAGAATTCCCATTAATAGTACTGTATTTGAATTCAATTTCTAGAAACACTTCAGCAGGTCAATTATCTACCAACACTCACTCTATTGCAGTCGCCAGATACCGCTGTGTGCTAAATTTGAGGGCCCCACATCCAGCCCTGCATGATGTAAATTACACGTCTTAGACTTTGAATATTTTAAGCTTACCTATAGGGGACCGCGACTGGAGAAGGGGGCGGCTCATACGTAGCCGCCAGGTCTAGGAGCTTCTTCCGAGGCATTTTGTCAGTCTCTTCCTCTATACAATGGTTTTGTCTTAGTTATACTACAAAAGATAAAAGATAAAATAGATTATGCAATTGCAATAAACTTAAACAGTTGACGTTATAGATGAGTTGACGTAATGCCGGGCATTTGGTCGGCAGTTGCCATTGTTCGTTGCCCGGCGGTGCGCGCGCATCCTGTTTTAGGACCCGTGCTTTTAAAACTCGCGCCAAAGCATTATAAAGGACAATAATGCATAGTGGACAGTGTTGTGGTCATATGCTGTTCCCTCAAACATGTAACGACAGTCCAGTCATTTCGCCCGTTGCTTTTGTTAATAAACATTGCTGTCACCCCATACAATCTGTATTTTAAGCAATTTCATTCCCCCGGCGTCACCCCGGGCGTCACTCATTGGGTGATATGACAATTTTGCGATGCCGATATTGAAAAATATATCTCAAATGTTAACTTTGAATATTATAGGTTACCTTGATTGCAATTAACCATCTGAAACAACAGTAATTACGCATTTCAAATAAACTGCTCACAAAAAGTATCGAAACACTTAGAAATGATCCAATATATAACGGCTCGAAAGGGTAGGCCCTATGCATTAATCGAAGCAAATATCCAAGTGCATAATTTTGTTCTGCGTATTTTGACACCTCGATTGTTGAGATACGATGTTGCGGAGCGGAGTTATTGTCATTTCAATGATCGTGGGTCAAGTTTCAAAAGTGACACTCATCCCTATTAAAAAGCACGAATCTGATCATTCTAAACAGTAATGCAAACCTCTTTCTATAGGATGATTGTCACTTTTGAAACTTGACCCACCTGTTGCTATACAAACGAATAGAAAACCAATCGCGAAAGCCGAGAACAGCGAATTAGTGCAATTCCGACGGCTTAACCCTACAGCCCCGTACCCCATGAAATCCCATTTCCCAGCCTGTCGGTTCCACCTGGCGCTGAGGTTTTTGGGTGAAATAATGGCCCCTGGCTACATAGCTTCCCCCGTGGCTCAGTTGGTAGAGCGTTCGCCTGTCAACCGAGAAGAAGTCGTGGGTTCAAACCCCGGGGCGTGGCACCTCTTGTTGTGTGTGCTTTTTTTGCTTGAAAAAAAATTCGTTGGAAAATCAACCGGGAGTGTTAGGGGTCGTCCATAATTTTCGCCATTTTCAGTTACGTACAAAGCGTACGTAAGAGGGGGGAGGGGGTCGAAATATACCCCAACCGTACGTAACTTAAATGGCGATCTTGAGAGGCGGGATTTTTTTTTTTAAAGTACAAAATAAAATAAAATTTCGCCATTTATTACGTACGTAACTCGAGGGGGGGGGTAAAAAGTTACGTACGCTCTGTACGTAAGTGAAAATGGCGATAATTTTGAACGACCCCTTAGGGTTAACCCTAACAGCCCCGTACCCCATGAAATCCCATTTCCCAGCCTGTCGGTTCCACCTGACGCTGAGGTTTTTGGGTGAAATAATGGCCCCGGGCTACATAGCTGGGCGAGTATACTCGCCCAGCATAGCTTCCCCCGTGGCTCAGTTGGTAGAGCGTTCGACTGTCAACCGAGAGGTCGTGGGTTCAAACCCCGGGGCGTGGCACCTCTTGTTGTGTGTGCTTTTTTTGCTTGAACTAAATTTCGTTGGAAAATCCACCGGGAGTGTTAGGGTTAATAAGTTGCAGACTGTCGTATATGAACTTACCTTACCTTTCAATAATTAATAAAGGTCATGATGGTTGCATGCAATAAGGAAACGATGGTGTTATGGTATTCGGCTTGTACCAGATGTACATAAAGCTATAAAGTCGAGATGACTCGTACTGGAGGTTTTCGTCAATGTGGCAAAGATCATGGTCTTGTTAAGTTGTTCGCCGCATTCCATTTACATAACTTCAGGTGATTAACGAATCTATCAGTTCATTTAAATTAGTTTAGCACCCTATTTTCAACAACTGAATGTCAGAAACGATTACAATGCAAATACGGTCTAGGGTTTTAACGTTATGTAAAAAACATAATAAAATTCATTATTGATTTGATTTACTTAGTATTCTTTAAGAATTTAATGTTCGGTAATCAAGCTTGACATTTGACATGATGGCATTTATTGGGTCTGAAGCACTGTTGTACCTTTGAACGCCAATAATACTACAAACTGTAATAGGCAACCTATGGAATTTACGATTTTACGAGTTTTATTCTTCAATAGACGACGATTTTAAAGGTGATGACCCGATCATTCTTTCCCACCAGAATTGAAATTTGGTTGATATGCAATGAAAGCCGAATAATTGAGCGTGTAACTGTAACCGCTTTTAACTTGATTTTCCTTGGATATTCCCCATCTATACAGGCTATCCAAAGAAAGATTTAGTACCCATTAATGCTCAAAATCTGCTTTTTTTTCACCATGACGATTGATTAAATTAGGATCAACAATTAATTAACTTGGGTATACTACTTCTAGCCATCAACCACATACTTCATCATTTAATAGCTAATGAAGTCCATCCAATCTTAACAATATAGAATTCAGTGATCACTCAAGTGTAACGATTATCTCCCTTCAAATTCAATAACTAGTCGTTAATAAGTTGATTAGCCATAAGAGTTAGAAAGAGGAGGGAACAAAATCGAGAAATAATGTAATATAAATAATTTACTTTTTAAATAAGTTGCCCTTCACTATTAGCCAAAACTGGTCAAATGTCATAAAATGACATAGCAATCAAAATGTATGGTGAAAGTATAGTTTTCATCGTGGGATCCAGTACTTTTGCTTTGTTAACATACCTTAATCCAAGATGGCCGTCAAAATGGCCGCCAAAAACTGTGAAATTCCATAAATTTGCATATATAAACCAACATGTAGGCCTAGGCCTATAGTTTTAACAATGGGATGTATGTGTTAGACCACTAGAAAGTAGAAACTCATATCTAGTATTTTTACATTGTTAGCATACTTCAAATCCCAGATGGCCACCAAAATGGCCATTGTATCAGGGGTCGCATTCTGACGCGTCTGCGCGTCCTAGACCTCTCACTTTCTAATAGTGACGCGTCAGGTTTCAAATTGGAAAGACTTGCGGGTCCCGATCAAAATTGAAGGGACCCCTTAAATTTGACGATGTGTGGAAATGGAAACCTTAAGAAATTCTGTAAATTACATATCCATCCTTTGCTCACAATATAAATCCATTAAAAACTGCCCGTAAAAAAGTAATTTTTTAAATACCCAAACTTCAGGACCCCTCATTTTCTTGGGGGACCCCTTAAATTTGTTTTTTGAAGTCCTACGGGGTCCTGAAAAATGTCATGGGACCTCTCACATTTTGGATCCAGTGCTATCCCTGTTGTAAATGTAAAAATAGTCTACAAGAGTGTATAATAATCCAAAATAGATATTGTAAGAGTATAATATTGCATCACATTCACCAAAAGCATAAGTTGATGTTAATGACCTACAACAATTGTTTTGTATTGTAAATGACCATACTGTGTAATACCAATACCCCAAAATCTAATGGGACAGCATTCACTATACGAGGGTCGTTCAATAAATAATGAAAGTGATCATGGTATTGGATGCATGAGTGAATCTATTGAGAGATAATGTGATCAATTCAAAGTATGAACCTTTGTCTTTCAATCAATACACTTTTGGATTGTTGGATACCTTTGTTTATGTAACATCATTAACATAAACACAATAGGTTTCAGACACTGACTGAAATCTGTCAATTATTTGGCTGGATATGTAATATGTTGAATATGGGTTGATTGATACATTTGCATATATCTCGGCAATGCAAGCATAAAAACAGATAACACTTGGCACATAATAGTTAGAACACACACTTATCTCTGTTTAACACTCTTTTTTAGATCTGAATTTCTTAATACAAACAAGAAGATGAGACCATCTCAAATACGCTTTTATTTAGCAAAATCCGCAATAATATACCTTAGAAAACAACAAAGGATAAAGAACAATGGAGGGATTATAATTTAGTAAATTGTTGTGGGATGTAAAGCAATAATAGTGGGGATTTCAAGAGGAGCTGTTCATAAAATTTCCTCACACCATGGAAATTATGTGACGATTACTTTAACAATGCATATCTAGTAGCTCTAAAGATAACAGTAATAAGAGAGGTTGTGGCAGCCATCTTTGATTGATACATTCATGTATATCTTCATTTTGACTATCACAATATTTATACACATTGATTTAAGCATTTTTCATTATTTCTGGCACAGTAAGCTTTTATCTGGTAAATTTCATGATTTTAGCCATTTTTGTCTAAGTTCTAAATGATCTGCCGTCTGCGCATGCGTATATTTTCTGCAGTTTTCATGCGAATAAGTTCAGATAATTAGTTAGCTATCATATTAGGACTCTGTTTCATGACGGTGTAATTCTTATTATAATCATTGTACCATGACCAATTTAGTCTCAATGTAAAGCCCAATTATTTATTATGATATCCTGAAAATATGAGATCAATCCGATGAAAAATAAGAAAACTAGCGTACTTTGTGTAAACCATGTCATTTACTGGCGTTATTTTGAACGCAGTTGACCAAATGTCAGCGCGGGAGGTCAAAAAAGTTAGGCCAAATAGGTAGTCGTTAACGGGAAAAATACCAAAATTGTCTGCGCTACGCGCAAGTAAATACTGCAGTATTGACATTTCTGTAACAAATTATATTTGTAAAAACATTGTGCCGACAGCAGAATTTGTTAAACAAGATGTGGCTAACCAGTGTCCACAATTTTTACTTGAGAACTGTTGATAAGGGTGATCGTCAACAGGGTTAAATACACATTTCCACGCGATACACGTGATTTTGAAATTTCTGAGCGTGGGGTCGAAAAAGTTAGGCCAAATAAGTAGTCGTTAACAGGAAAAATACCAAAATTGTCTGCGCTACGCGCAAGTAAATACTGCAATATTTACATTTCTATAACAAATTATACCGATTTCAGCACGCTCCGCGCGTGTCTTTGTGAAAACAACGTGCAGACAGCAGGATTTGTTATACAAAATGTGACTAACCAGTGTCCACAATTTTTACTTCAGAACTGTTGGTAAGGGTGATCAACAACAGGATACAAATTTTTGCCCGCTACGCGTGATTCGAGGCGTGATTTTGAACTATTTTTTTTACATTTTGTACTAGCAAGTTGACCAAATTTTTCGTTCTCCGCGCATATCTTTGTGAAAGTATTGTGTAGATAGAAGGACTTGTACGTATACAAAGAATAACTTTTTACAATTGAAAAAAAGAAACCGTTTTTAAAAAGGCTATAACATGATAAATACAAATCACCGAAAAATACAATTCGGAGGCTTGAAAGATATGTTTCAAGTGAATTTGAAATGTTGCAAATTGATTGCCAGCTATAGGGCCTACACAGTTCTGACTGTAGTAAGCGTCATAGAACTGTTAAAGGGGGTCAGAAAAGTTTGTCAATTTGTAAAGGGGGGGTCAAAAAAGTTTAGACACCGACAATTTTTTTTGGGCCAACCCCCCCCCCCCCCCCCCAACCAAAGTATTTCTGAACACTCCCTAAGCATGCTGGCTGAATTAAATGAAAGATGGAAGAAAAGAATGACGAAGAGCCACTTACAAGAAATAAAGTTAACAATTATGCTGAGAAAAGAATAGTCTTTATCCAATCTCATTTGAATAATTTGAAGAATTATAGGTTTACCCACGCTGCTATATCATAAATATCTGTATAGGCATATACACAGATACAGGGTGAGTCAGAATGGAAGTTAACTTCGCAGGTTTTTTTCCTAGCTGGTACGTATAGAGAGAGACCTTCCGTGTTTTTGGGTAGGGCTATTCCAGATAATATGTGCACACCATCTGAATAGGGGTAATTTGTAATTTCTGAAAATTCACGGATTTCCGAGAGCAAATTCTAGAAGTATCTGGATATCCGGTCAAAATTAATCGGGGGAAAATCTGGATTTCCGAACCCCTCTTTAGGTTTAGGGAGAGTTTGTGCAGAAAAGAAATTGTCTGGATATCCGGTGATCATTCAAACCGAAAAAAAGTCTGGATTTCCGAGCCCCTCTATAGGGAGAGTTTATGCAGAATATATAGGCCTATTGTCTGGATTTCCAGTGATCAATGGAACAGAAAAAAGTCTGGATTTCCGATGATCATTCAAACCTAAAAAGTGCGGAAATCCGAACCCCTCTATATTAAGGGGGTGTGCACATATTATTTGGAATATCCCATTAGTTAAGTGCCCTCACAAAAGTGTTTGCAACACGGTTCGGACCCAACCGACCCTCAACCCTCCTCATTCAATACAACCTGATGAATGACCTCCAAATTGGTATACATTATTTGAAATGTTAAGATTACTTGAAAACAATTATGTGAATATTATAGCCAAGAGTTATTTGAATAGAGTTTAGGGGTTACTTCCAAGATGGCCGCTAATACCAAACACGGAAGGTCTCTAATAGAGTACACGTATAGGCTTATATGCTGTGAAAACTATATGATTTCATATTACTAAATAGTTGAAACCTTCTCTTTCACAGTAATTTTGAATTTTCCAAATCGATGACATATATAGTGCAGTGGTGAGGATTCTTCTATATTTCCATTAAAATGTCACAAAAAATGTGTTAAATGATAAAGCTTTGAAATTCTCACAAAAATTGAACTAAACTCAACTATTTTATTTATGTTATAAACTCCTTTATATGAGGCCGAGGAGATAAAGATAAGAGTCAAAAGTAATACTCGTGTCCGCTATCCATTTTCAATTAAGTATGAATACGTTTTAGCTGTTTTTGCTTTTACGAGGAGGAATACCATTTATGTGATGCAGTCGACGTATACGATGGCAATACAAAATAACACTGTCATGTGGTCAACAGGTCAAAAAGTGGTTTCAGCGTGTTTTCTTTGCAAGACGCGTGCGCATTTCTTCAAAATGGTATCATGGATATATTTTGAATTGTCAAATATACTATATAATAGGCCTATATCTGATCTATACTTCTTATGATAATGGTTACATATTTGTAATGATTTTATCAAATTGGGTCCAAATCATCTTGACTCACCCTGTATAGCACGGCTGTGTGACTTGGACAAAAGAGGAGCAGGAAACATAACGCGATCGACCTCGTTTAAAATTAAATCCCTATTTCTATTCAAATTTACAACATATCCGACATAACAGACTGTGGTCCTGCATACATTTTTGCTTATAAATATATTTCTATCTGAGAGAAATTCACTTAATCTTACATGTAGACGCTCTGGAGCAGTGTTGATTGGACACGTAATGTGTTAAATATCAAGTGAATGTGGAGAAACGTGTAGCTTCAATCAGTAATATACAGTCTTGATATTATGTAACTATTTTGCTAAATTAAATTTGATCGGAATTGCAGTAACTATCAAAACTCAATGTTCCGGTTATATGCGGGTAATCAAAGTATTCACAAATTGTAGCTAAATGAAAACAAGTCACAAAACCCCATGTTCAATATGAGCGCCCCATGCAGACTCCTATTCCTATATTATATAAAAGACAATCTTTTTATAAGCAAATCATACTCTTCCACAACTATCAATCGGTCCATATACTTTAGTTTAACACGGTATAGCTTTTCATTGGATCGCAATGAGCGAGTACAAACTCATCATGATTATACTATTCCTATACCATATCACGATCCCACAACGCTACAAATCACCTATTCAAAAGTCCCGCGTACATGCATTATGTTGTCGGCAAACTGATTGCTCAAAAGTATTCGATACCGAAGTGCTTCCTTGTCTCTTTATTCCAAAGGTATAGTGACTTCACCACATAGAATATAATGCAACGCTGTTCCCTAAGATTCAGCCCTCGTTTGGGAAGGGATGCTATAAACAATCTCAATCAACTAAAACAGGGTCCCAAAATGACAAACAGTTTTAAAGTAAATATAAACAAACAAACAAACAATAGACTTACCTAAACCAGTGACAGTTAAGAATAAATGTCACTGCCTAAACGCATCCAAAGCGATATGATGTATCCTATTCCTATGGATCACCATGTGCATGAATGACTCGACTTAATATCAACAGGCCTATTTGTCTTCGGTCCATTGATTTTTTACTTCTTAGAACTTCATAGTGGTTGGAATCACAAATTGTTTCCACCGTCTGTGTTGGAATCAGGGCTGGTTGGATTATGCAGTGTGAGCTATTGACATTAAAGGGACACGGAGATTTTGGCGATAAAAAGAAAATAGTTTCAGAAGAGATAGGTCCCGAGATAGGTTTAAATTCAGGGATAGAAATAAGACCCGCCCGCCCGCCCGCCCGCCCGCCCGCCCATAGCGGGTAACTTTCGTGTCGGGCGGGTGAAGATAGACTGGCGGGTAACATTTTTGAAGCTCAGTGTAAGTAACAGTAAGTTCAGGATAATTTCATCATTAGATGATCGTATATGTCATGATGATAGAGGAGATCAGGTTGATAGGAGATTAAAGCGAGTATTGGATTGATGAACATGATGAATACGAGGAGCTGTTACGGGCTAGGGTTACACTTTCAGTGGAACATCGTACAATAAAGACAAAAACATGTAATTGACTGGCTAGTTGAAAAAAATCTGAAGTTCCACCCCTGTATAATAGAACTCGTAATGAAACGTAATATTTCATAGGACAAGTTTTGGTTGAAGTAATGGCGCTAGATATACATGTACATTCTGGTGAAACATTAGAGTGTCATAAAACCACAAGTATAAGGCCTATACAATTAATTAATTGGTAACTATTTAGTCTATTGTAAGCAAGTATCCTGACATGACTAAGGTCTATAATACTATAAGAATAAGTCCTTCTTTTTTTTTACAAAATACTCGGTAACATGTGTTAAAACAGCCATAATTTGCTAGCACTTCCTTGATAATTTATTTTTTAAATCTTGACTTTGGCAATTGAACTACATAGGCCTATTTACCATAACACTAAACAAATTGAGGTTTTGTTTTAGCACGTTACCTGATTATGATTTTGCATTCTGAAAAAGAGAAGCAAAAGAAATTCTCAGTAAACAAAACAATATTATGGGGCGCGTAATATCAGTCGCGTATCATTTCGCGGGGGCATCCGGTGTCGGAACGCAAGGACAAAGTGGCCAAAATGTTAAGGGTCCTGGGCCGCCCAAATGGGGCCATAAAGGGCCCACGTGGGGCCCATGCATACGTGTTGGGCTGGGGGAGCGTGTGTGGTCTAGTGGATAGATCGCAGGTCTCACAACACAAAGGTTGTGAGTTCGAGCCCCGCTACGGCCAACATGTTTGTATCCTTGGGCAAGGTACTTAGTCTCAATTGCCTCGTGGTTCAGAAATCAAGAAATGGTGGTCTCGTGCATCGGAAGAGCAAAAGCCGAGCACGTTAAGAGGTCATTCCTTCGTAAAGAGCAGGAGCGTCATATGGGTGGGGGACAGGGGACACGTCCCCTCCCCCCTTTTCAAAGTGTGGGGGGGGGGCATAATAGCAGATCCCCCCCCCCCCCCCCCCCCCCCCCCCCCCCCCCCCCACTGTTTTGAATAACCCTGAGGCTGAAAGTGTCTAATTATGATGACGATGATGAGTGATGATGATGCCCCCTCAAAAGTAGCAATTTTGTGCGCGGATTAGTTTCAATGTTTAATTATTCAAGCTTAACAATATGGTTTCAGAAACGTTTTCTGGACCATTTTAGTGAAAAAAATCAATTTTTGCCCGATTCGTGCGAGTTGGCAATGTTTTCTATTCAAGCTATAAAAAGATGGCTTAAGGAACGTTTTTCTGGACCATAAAAAACTGACAGTTTAAACATGATGGCTCAGGAACATTTTCTGGAGCTTTTTAGTGTTAAAATAGTCATATAGCCATGTAGCGCGGAATGGTTTCAATGTTTATTCAGGCTTTATAAAATAACGTTTTCTGGACCATTTTTTGCGCGTTTCGAGCGAATTGGTTTCATTGTTTTATTTCAAGCTTAAAAAAAATGGCTTCATGAACGTTTTTCCGGACCAATTTAGTGTTAAATAACATTGCGCGCTACGCACAAATTATTTTCAATGTTTTATTATTCAAGCTTAACAAGATTGCTTCAGGAACGTTTTCAGGATCATTTCAGTGTAAAATAGCGCTCGTGTTTTTTTATTCAAGCTTAACAAGATGGCTTCAGGAACGGGTTTCTGGACCATTTTAGTGTTAACATAACCAATTTTTGCACGCTACACGCATGTTAGTTGGGGTGTTTATTTATTATTCAAGCTTAACAAGATGGATTCAGGAACGTTTTTCTAAACATTTCTTTTTACAATATCAATTTTTTAAACGCTCAGCGTGAATTATTTTTACTACTTTGTTATTAAATTGGAACAAGATAGCTTCAGAAACGTTTTCTGTACCTTTTTAGTATTAAAATAGGCATTTTTTGCGCACTAGCAAATTAGTTTCACTGTTTAATTATCAGTAAAGCTTAACAACATAGCTTCAGGAATGGTTTTTTAAAACTTTCTTTTTACAATAGCCAATAGTTTCGCGCTCCGCGCGAATCCTTTTTATGCGCATTTCAAAACCCTTACACCATATTGCTTGCTTTTGCAAAATTGAAGGGGAAACAAAATCCAATTTTGGATGATATTGATAATAAGCCAATATTGGTTGGAAATGAAATGAAGGCTTTTCAATGAAATTTTGGTCAAAAGTACACACCAAATCGCACCAAATGGGTTCGAAAATTGAAGAGAAAAAAATCAAATTCTGAGGGGGGCACATACCCCCCCCCCCCCCCCTCAGACGCCCCCCCCCCCCCCCCCCCCGAACTTTTAGACCATTCTATACTTCAAGAATATATCAAGAATGTATCAGTATACGCTCAACTTCTTTCGTGCATTGACAAAATATATATATATATTTATTGGAAATGAAGAAGTGGCTTTTCGATAAAATGTTGGTCAAAAGTATACACCAGATCGTACCAAATGAGTTCCAAAATTGAAATTTTTTCTACTTCTAAGGGGGGAACAAACAAAAATGTTCCCCCCTCAGACACCCCCTGTCCGAGCATAACTCGGAGGGCGGTGATGGCACAGCTTGGATGGTACCTGATCAATTTCATTTTTTTTGGGCCCCACCCCTAAACTTTCTGGATCCGCGCCTGGGGCCCCCCCCCCCCCCCCCACACACTTTTGAAAACGGGATGACGCCCTTGGTAAAGAGTATGGGATCATCCCGGTCTGTTGCTGTACATACAGTACTATGTCACAGGGCAGGGGTTGCACAGTTAACACGTCCTGTGTATTTAAAGCCCCAAGTATACCGTAGTCTTCAAAATTTGAAGTTGGCGGTACACTTTAAAAACTGGAAGAAGGAGGGATCATCCAAGCAAGGGGCGCACATGCCATCAAGGGCCAGGAGGGGACTAGCCCGCTCGGGTTTGTGCAAAACCCGTGGGCCTGGGGCGAGTCGGGTCCTGTAGCCAGGGTTGCACAAAGTGCGGGAGCAGGGTGCACCGCTCCCCCCCCCCCCCCCCCCCTGATGCCCCCAAATGAAATGACAAACTCTGTATTCTCACGGTCGCAATGATGTCACAGAATGGAATACTGGCACCTGATTGGGCAATTACGGGCAATTACGGCTGCTCCAAGTTAGCCTGGAGTGATGGGTGAAGTATACAAAATCACACTTTATTGCAAACTTGCTCTTTTTTAAGATTTTCTTTGTTCAAAATATTACCAATAATAATGTTCTAATGTATGGTCAAAAACAATTTATAAAAGACATATTTCCCAGCACCCCAGACACACTCCATGCTGTTCTTCACCCAGTTATGTAGGTACGCCAAATTCAGCAACCGCGACCGTGAGAATACCTGTGTATACTAGAAAAAATAGTCAGATATGCCCCCTCCCCCCCCCCCCCCCCCCCCCCCCCCCCCCCCCCCCCCCAACCAAAAACAAATTGAAGACCCTAGTTACGCTACTGCTCACCGGCTATTACAACATGCAAACTCATCATTCAAACCTATCTTGTCGCCTTAAAGCCCAGTGATATCGCCCCCGGGGATGTTCCCGAGTGGTTCCCGATCAGTGTGTCCTCTGTCTCACTGCACCAGGAGCATTTGATGCAAGACAATCTCATTAGTGCGAGCACGGCGCTATAGCAACAAAAGTGCCCGTATGTTAAATAAATGACCAACTTGTGTACGTCGCCATTTTCTTCGATGAAGTATTTTCAACTTTACAATGTGAAGTCTACATTGACTTTTTTTGTCGATTTAGCGTAACTTCAGAAACTGAAAACTTCAGCCATTACATTTTTGAGGGGAAGCGTTGTCGTTGCCAAATATATGACAACTTCGAAATTGCAGTTCTTCCTGTAAAAACAGAAAATCTGCAAACAATCGGATGGTCTAAAATTAAAGCTTATTTTTTAAACACACATGCCATGCACAATGTAAATAACAACATAGGGAGTTTCACTTTAGATTTCTAATCAAATTGTATTATCAGTCAAGATGGTATATATGCACCAGTTTAACGTACCAGTATAGTTTGCAGTATCAAATATGGACAGGGCAAAGGTAAGCTAAAAAAATAATCAGTTCATCTGCTCTTTTAGTTTTACTCTTGGACCATGTCGAGCTGATGTTTTTCTTTTTGTGTGCTAGAGTACCATGCAGGTGTGTCATACTCTAGTTTTGGTTGTACAAGTGAAAGGTAGAGTCGCGATTTTAATGTCAACAGTACATGATTTAAAGTTGCGTCGGATGACTCCCAGCACCTTTTTAGCTCTAGAGTTAAAAGGTTAAATGCCAATATTAATATGGGAGTTCCATTTTTGGTCACTGCCAACGGTGATGCCCAAGTAGGGGTGACTAGAAGTTACTTGTAGAATATTATCGCATAACTTGTATGGTGATTTCTTAGATGTGAAGTGCATGGTAAATTGGTAAAACATTTGTCCGTGTTAAAGGCCATTTGCTAGTCGGATCCCCATTTGGAGAGGTCTTTTGGAAGGTTTTGGGCCCATATATCCGAATTTATTTCCCGGTAAATTAGTGCGTCGTCAGCGAATAAGCGTACCTTGGTGCCATGGCATTGGAGATACAGTCAGGCATATTGTTAATGTAAATTAGGAAACATAGAATTAGGAAACATACAATACATGCTGTGCATGCATACACTTTGATTCAGTGACATGATAGAAGTTAGAACTTTATGTTTCACTGTGGAGCGCCTTCAGTCAGATAGGCAACAAACAACCTTAACATTGCTCACATAGCCTATCATATAACATACCTATCTCACTGAAATATGGCCAATTAAATCATTAATGTTTGTAAATTATAACTCAAATGTAAATATAGGTCAAGAAATGCGTATTGTTTCAAGATAAATTGGAAAAATCAATTCATGCTAAAATGGTGATGTGTGAATAATGGAACGACCTTGTAGGGGAGTGCTTGTGAGCATATCAACATTTGCGCAAGTGCATTGATATAATTTGTAATTTTTTTAAGAAACAAAACATACAAATTTATATTGACCTAATTCATACAGACAATGCAAATAAAAATGTATAATTTTGTGCATACTTCTCTTTAACAGCAAATAAAAACATGCATGGACGAGCTGCGTGAACAACGAATCAACACAACAAAGTGCATGGTCACAATTTTAGTATTGTACCATACTTGATTGTATCGGCCATTTGAAATGCAACATTTGGCAGAAAACCATGTTAAGAATGGACAATAAGTTCCAAATGAGTAAATGAAGGTTTTCAAAACAAAAGAAAACAATAAGAAATCTTTTGTTTGGTTTTATCTCGAAATCAATATTTGCGACGTCCGACTCATTCTGCTTGATCACGTCACCTATCTGTTGCATTCAATGTTTAAACTATTTTTATTCCCTATCAGATGACCGACACTCCTCTGCTTAGCTGCAGTAAGACGCGTGGTCTTCCTGGATTACCACCGTTACCTATGGCAGTAGCAAATCAACCCTCGGACCTCTATCAGGTAAGATTTAGAAGCAGGATTTTATTTTAGTTGATTATTTACAAATGGGCAAATTAAGCCTTACCTGGGACGCCAGAGGTATTATCTTTGGAGGATCATCTACATTGCATCAAACAACCTAGGCTAGTATAATAAGGTCCGAAAACTGTTTTATATAATTCTAATTCAGAACTGTGAGTTCTTTTTCGATCAACTTTTTTGGATCAAAAACATTACCCCTGTGAGAACTACCTGCGGATTGGTTGAAATTTAGGAAGCCAAATATTGTGCGAATCAGAGACATTGTTAGAATAATTACATTTCTCAAGGAATTTCTAGCATAAAATATTCATAAGCAAAATTTTAATTGGTTATCAAGATGATATTATTATGTAACTGACCAATGGGAATTCTAGTACGAAAAACAGGCAGTGCCCGTGGGTTAGGGTACTGTATAGATTCACAATCATCACCACAACATTGTTCAAACCCAGTACAACTCAAAGGCTTTCATCTCAGCTGTCATAGGTATAGGCCACCCTAAGGGATGCACCATTTGATTTTCAGGGGGGTGTAGGAAGTTGGGTTCGGGGGGATTTATTCTTTTTGCCGCCGTAAGGGGGGGATTTTGTTTTTTACTCATAAAGGGGGGGGCTTTTTTTTTTTGCCTGTATAGAGGGGGATGTTTCTTTCTCAAACACTTCCTACCCCCACCCCTGGAAATCTAATGGTGCGTCCCTAAGGAGTACCTTTTCCCTCTCCGATAGTTCTTATTAATCTTAAATTCTTGAAGTAATAACTACAGAAATTTTGACTCTCTGTGCCTTCAGTCAAGTTGCCAACAATATCTGCCTACAGTATTCTCTATTTAAGGCTCTTTTTGTTAGTTAAATACTTCATGTATTCTTTGTTTGTAAATTACAGATTGTATTGAAGCATAGTGAGCATCCACCCATCATGCAATCTACTTCCTGGACCCAGGCAGCACCCTTCAAAGAACAGAAATTTCACCGCACACCTAGCGAATCCATCGCTAACAACTACACTCCTAGTGCCAGTGAGCTCAAGATACGTTCTCTGCCACGGCCGAATGGTATGCAACGCTCCCATACACAACCACAGATGTCGAGAAAAAGGAGCCATTCTCGTATCCTTTTTTGATTGCATTTTTTAAACTTGTTTTGGGGCTGAGGAAGGGAGGCAATATTTATACTGCCATTTTTTCAGTGCACTGCATGCTGATAGTTATGCAGATATTCCCTTGAAGGTCATATTGTGCACAATTGGACAAGCATGTTGACAGATTGGCACAGACATTTTGGGGGATTGGGTGGAGGGGGAAAGTAAAAATTACATTAAAATGGAATCCATTGTTCATAAAGGACCAATTTTACCATTAAATGTCCCATTTATCCAAGCTTAAATTTATACTTTAGATGGGAACACTTGTTTGAACACCCTAACTTAATAACGATCAACTAATTTGTACAAATAATAAGGTGTTAGGTTACTTACAATTTTACAAAATGAAATTATATTATTTTTACTTTTTGCGTCAGCTTGCGCAATATCACCTGCGTCCTGCACAGTATTTATAGCACACATGCTTCAAGAAAAGTTTGGAAATCAAAATTAAAGTTTTATATGTATGTATATTATTATAGTAGAGTAGTACTTCATACTTTGATGAAATAGCACCTGAAGCAATTTGACATACATTTCTTTAACTAACTAATCAATAGCTACAAAATCACCACGCTCGCCTACAAATGGAGAAGTGCCACCTCTCATATCACCAAGAGCCAAGACGTTTGTCGGAAAATCCAAGCAGCAGGCTAATGGGTAAGTGTTTTAAAATTACATGTAGCGTGATCATTAGGATTTATATTTGGTATTAAATACTGAATGTCAATAAGGCCAAAAATGGATTGCTTGAAATCGACCTCAACTTAATCGAAAAATGGGTCAATAATGAGAGTTCAGAAATTCAGAAAAAGCTCAGAACCAATTTCATTTTATAAAATGAGAAATCTCATGTGTGTTTTGTTTTTGTTTGTTTTTGGAAGGGGGGGGGGGGGGGGTCCTGAAAATATGAGTCGACAATCATTGTTTATTGTCAATGTAAACAGTTTGGCAGCAATTTTCATTCTTTCGTAAGCTTCATACAAATTGAAATCATAATTGTATCCAAATATTTGCATGGTTGTTTATTTTGAGAATTCTAATATCTGGAAACTTCCTTTAGAAAACAATGACTGCCATTTTAATATTCATTTTGATAAATCATTATAATTATTTCTTTTTGATGCTCCCTGTACAGGCACTTGCAACTGGTTCCCAGTAGACCATTGACTCCAATTGAACAGATGAGAATCATCATCCACAGAGAGCAGGTGGAAGATGAAGACCAGGGGGAACCATCAGACAGGGATATGGAGGTTAGCATGTTTCTCTGAATCTAGGATTTCTAACCCTACTTTGAAGGATGCACTTCTTTTTAGTTTTTGCTGTTCACACTTGATTAATATTTTGCTTTAAGGTTAAGTGTGGCTGTTAAGACTTAAATCTATACACAGTTTCATCTTATCTTAGGCAGGGCTGGAACTTCAGATTATTTTCAACCAGCCAGTCAGGCAGGTAACTGAATACCTGCCCGACAGAAATAACACCAGCCAGTGTAACTCACTTACCCTGTGAGTTTGAACATTTTTACCCGTCAGTGGTTTTGTATCTTCACCTGCGTGACGCAAAAGTTACCAGCTATGGGCGGGTGAGGCGAGCAGGTGCTATTTCCAGGCCCGATCTTGTGGCCAGTTAAAATTATCTGTGACTTATATTGGAGAAATTGTGAGAACATCGCTATCATCAATGGAATTACTCAATTATTTGTTTGCTGTTGAACATGGTGCTTTTTGTGTTATACTTCCAGCTTTTCATAGCTAAGATAGTTCTTATTTTCATGGTTTGGGATGATGAATTTACCATGCTTACTCAGCATAAAAACCCTGCACAAAGTTGGATGTGATAAGTGTCAGGGTTTTTCATCTTATTTTTGGTTGTACCTTTTTTTTTTCATTTTTCATTTTTCTTATTTTTAACATGATGGAATGATTTTAAACTGAGATAACATTAAAAGTATATCATTTTGAATGATAAAAGAAGCTCTTCCATTCCAAAATCAATTGAGCTTAAAATGCAATTTTGTTTTCCATATTCAATATGCACCTTTTTCTTCAGAGAGAACAGGCAACAGCCATAGCGATCAAGCACTAGAAAACAAATGTTGAGAATCAAGTTAACACTACATTGAAAGTACAGTTGTATCATTTAACATTTTTCTAACGTCTCCTTTTTGTTTATCAGCGATACAACTATTACATCACCAAGGGTATCAGCTCGTCCATGCTAGCCTCACCGCCAGCAAACATGATGGACAAGGTCAGAGGTCATATCCCATCCAATCTTCTAGAGGCACAAAACTTGTACAGACTGAAGGAGCAAACGGAACAAGAGATCAGAGATGATTTTGATTTCAGTTCACGCAAAGCAATAAGTGAGACATTTCTTTTTATAATTTAAAATAAATTGTGTTAAAAATTATGTAATATCATTATAATCTAATGCACCGTATTTTTTCGAATTACCTTTTTAAATAAATCTTACAGATATACTTTTTTAGTTTATGAATATAACATAGACCATGTCCCATTATGATTTAAGTTGCTGGAAACTGAATGAGCAACTTACAGATGCATTGAAACACAGCAATGCAATCTTCCAATTTGAGAACCAAAATGCGGTTTGATAGGAATTTGTTGAATATAATATTTCACTTACTTCAAATTTGTATCAAACAGTTGACTACATCCTGAAGGATCCTACTGAAAAAGAACGCTTACACATCAACTGGATACCGCGACCATTCCCAAAACGGAGTATTAGAGCACCAGTACCGTGGCACGATTCATACGGCATCAACAAAGACATAAACAGTGCGCATCTGTTTATCACAAATGTCATGATGCTTGAACTGCAGAATCTGTGGTATGACAGGTAAGAAAATGAAGTTCAATTGAAGTCAAAGTTACTGTAAAACCACCTAATTTTGCGAGGGATTTAATTTTATGAATTTTGCGAAATTGACAATTTGCCATCAAAAGTAACAGTAACATTTCCAGATTAGCGAAATAAAATGCCCGCTAAAATAGCAGTAATTCTAAATCCGTGAAATTATAGTGTTTTACAGTATTCTAATCTCATTACACAACAATCTTTTATGCTCTGCTTCTGAAAAGTAAAAGCCACCATTCCTTTAACCTATACTATGCAGTGGATATTGCATTAAGATATTTAATATACTCATGTGCACCATCGAGCATTACGCTCGTAATGCAAAAAAAATGGGTTTTTTTAGTTTTTTTATTCTGAAATATTGATACATAAACAAATGTTGATTTACTCTTATACCTTTAATTATAACCATGCAAGGTTTTACATGAAACCGAATGTTACTTTGTCTTTATGTGACCAGTCACATCAAAAAGGACATGTTGTTTGGCAAAACCAGTTTTGAGATAGAGGCCAGTATATTTGGTGAAAAATAAAGAAAATAATAGACAAAAATATGCTTCTTCAAATCATATCTTGTGATTTCAAAGTCTGATTACCTTCAACATGGTAGCATTTCAACACTTAAAATTTGCTCTTTCAAGTCATACCATTACTCAGATTTGACTCAGGCCTCCAACATGTCCATTTTGGGTCACATATTGTGTTTTATTATGCCAATACTTTTTACTGCACTTTTATTTAGTATGATGCATTCATGTGTATATTCATTCTCTTTCTTGTAATGTAATTTGTATAGCGCTTTATGATCCATTCGATGTAAGGTGCTATACAGACTGTAACAAAAAAAGTTATACAATCGCAATTTTATTTTTAATTCAATGTTAAAATCATGCAATGTCAAAATCTCTTACACTCTGTGTTAAGTTCCGTTTTGGCTACCAGAATCATTTTATTTGGTCTTTTTAACTACTTGCGTTTAACAGTTATGACCAATCTACTAAGTCGTCTAGAAATCGGGTTGGGCCACTTTCACAATAATATCATACAATATTGCTTGTACAAATTAAATGATTAGGGTATCATGCAAGGAACATTAGAGAGAACAATATAATTCTTTTTTCAAATAGTTTTATTTCATTTGAATAAATAAATTCATAAAAGAAATAAATAATATTTGTAAAGACCTAACCGTCTTTGTAATACTTTTAACCACTTGAAACGAACCATTGTTGTCTAACAAGAGCGCTTTCACTGCTATGTTCCTGGTTCGATTCCATTCATATTCATCCCAGTGATTTTACCATTAATTAACCCAAAGTGGCCCAGGTGATTTCATGACTACTTTAGACAATTGATCATATCTCTGCTTACCGACCATCGATTGTTATGAAACAAAGCTTATTCAAAGCTAAGAAAATTCCCCTCGCAGGCCATTAAAATTCGCAACAGAAATTCCACGGGAGATATTTTAAATATTTTTTCAAAACTGTATAACTTTTTTTGTTACAGCCTGTACTATAAACGCCTGTTATTACTATTATTATTATTCATACAGATTCTGCAAATGCAGATTTGTGAGACTCAGTGAATTGCTATCAGCAGAGTTGCCATTGCTACCAGAAGAGTTTGAGGAGTTAGTCAAGAAACAGTGTGCTGAGGCTAGGAAAGAACTACAGACAACGTAAGTCATCTGTACATAAGGCGTAGAAAGAATAAAACCTGTTCTGGGCGTCTTTGTTTTAATTTGTTCATTTTGTAAAAATTCTCAAAAATGTTCAAAAAAATTATGAATTTCGTCAAAACATTTTGATTTTTTTTCTTCAAAAATCTAAAATCCAAGAAATATGAGTTGATCTGGCCAGTAGAACAGGTTATTTACTATGGGCGTAAACAAGCAATTCACAACACTTTGCCGTCACAAGACCTAAAACTGGTGCAGATCATTCTTGACATACGGCCATGTGTTATGAACTCGCCACCCTTAGCGTTACATTACAAATATTATGAATGTTTACACCAATTGAGTTTCAAATCGGAATATCTCCACAACTATCAACCTTAAACTAGCAAAGGTATACATTTTTGGAAAGCTGAAGGCATAAGCAATCTAAATATACACATTTCAACTCATTATACAGGGTGACCTTGAAATTATACAGGGTGGAAAAAATAAATTCCGGATAAAAAGTGGGTTACTTAATGCATTGCTTATTACTAACTTACAGTAATAAACTGAAAGTAAACAATATGTATTTGGTTAGAGGATGGGTGAAGCCTACTGACCATGGAGAAAGAAAAATCACAGTTGCTTGTTAATCTCAGAATACAGGGTGTTCCAAATTATGGTAATTTTTTTTTACAATTCAACCTATTTTGAACTGAAACATTTTAGCCCTAACCCTAACTGAAAAAGTAAGTCCATATTTGGATTCCTCATCAAATTCCCTTTCAGAAAATGTATACTTTGACTATGATAGGATAAGTAATTAAAAAATTACAGCAATTTTTAGATTTTAAAGACATCCGCATTACTTAATACAGTGTTCAATATGAAAACGGGTAGTTTCGTAAGTAAAAGTTCGTATTTTATAGACTAAACCGATCATAAAGAGTTCAAAATGATTAAAAACAATTAGCAGAATTGTTTAGCTGTAAATTAAGACCAAAACCAAGGTTGTAGCCCCTGTAGTACTTAAGTAGTAGTAGATTGCACACGCGAAACGCGGCGTTCCCATAGAGTTTGTGTGTACCGCATCCCCCCCCCCCCCCCCCCCCCCCCTCCGCATCCCCCCTCGTCCACCTCGACTGTTCGCACTTCAATCAACCATAACTTTGTTAATTGAGAAGCTATGTTGTTCATATTTACAGGTTTGTTAGTGGTATTAATTAGCTTTTAAATGAGACCAAAAACATGACTATAGCATTTTGTTTTGCTGAGATATGATGAATTAAACAGATCACAATTTGAAAATCCGTAACGACACCACCATTTTTGGGTGGCGAGTTCAAAACGCATGGCCATACACCAATCAATGTCACACACTGTTGGCCACTGTAGATTTGGAAATAAAAATGTGACATGGTATAATTATTTTACAATACAAGGTACTTTTAATTATCATGAACAAATTACGAATACTTTCATGGTTTTACTGGTATGTGCCCCAGTTGGGGTTCAAGGTAAATTGAAATTGAAATTTCATCTAGATTTTTATCTGTAATAAAGAAAATGTGAATGTGATGGAGTTCACAAATATTGTATATAAAAATTGAGTAATGCTAGTTTAGGGGGGAAAAGAACACATGTTCTACAGGCAAACAGACCTTTTTTGGAGGGAGGAGTTTATGAACATTTTGGTGAATTTTCAAAAAGTAAATCAAAATGTTCAACAATTTTTTTCTTTTTTTTAATTTAAAGAAAAGATCACATTTTTCCAAAAAAATCAAAACATTTAAAATTGTGAGAGAAAAAAATGGGACGGTCATGCCTGTAGAACAGGTGTTGTTTATCGCCTTAACACATAATTTACAGTGATAGATTTCAGCATATTCTAACACCTATTTCTTGCTCCCCTGTCTTTCAGATGGATCCCAATGTGTGCCGATATATTCATGGCCAAAAAAGATCTGTGGGCTTTCCTTGTACCACAGAATGACAATGAATCAACGCAGAGAGTGCAGGAATTCTTTGCCTGTGTGTCCGCATTGATGTCTATTCAGTTGAGGAGCATGGTCATAAACTCATTGGCAGATTTCTTGGAGTTCTTTAAGATTCATAAGGTATGGAATGTAAAGATCCATGGGGTACCCTAATCCTTGCGGGCACTCTTCAGACTATAGTTTGATCAGCTCTACATTTGCAAAGCCTCCTCACAGCAGCAAATGAATACCGAAGGATGCGGGCGCTCATCAAGGCAACAAGCGCACTGTTTGTCACGCATGACGTGCGACCCAAACCGTGTGCTTGGATTACTTTTGCGTGCGGAGAGTTGGAACTGATTAAACTAGAGACATGTGTAAATCATTTCGGTGAGGTCATGGTATGATTCACGTTGGTCCATTCCATACTTTAATGTCAGTGCTGTATGTGTTAAAGTAGGCCCTACCAGACATTCCAAGTAACCTGTATATGGAATAATCAGTAGGGATACATTTTGCGTTCAATTCCACCGACACATTTGTGTTTCACATGGTCAGTCCTCAGTCAAGTCTAGTACAAGCCAGCTTTTTGAAGGTTGATCTTTATTATCCAAATCGTATACAAGCCTGTATTGTAATGAAATGTAAACCAAGTTTCACTAGTTTAATAATAATTTATTCCATTCTACAGACTGGAAATGATTTTGAGAATGAGTACAAGGAGCTGCAATATGTGATGCCGCAAGTGATGATCATCAAACTGAAGGTGGAGGAACCGCGTATCGTCTTTGACCCGCCCTTCAGGAATTGCAGAGATATCATCCTCAGGTGCTTCTCGGAGATCATCGACAGTGCTGAAGGACTTCAAAGGGTAAGCCAACAAAAAATAAACTATTCTACGGGCCTGACCGACCTTTTTTATTTTATTTTTTGTTGTTGAAATTTCTTTATTTTTATTGTTGAAAATCACCAACATTTTCAACAACAAAAATACACACAAAACTGCCAGCCTAATCATACCTAAGAGGTCTGTTTGCCCGTAGGGTGTGTTGTTGTTTTTTGTCGCCAAAAGAAGGTCTTTGTGTTTTAAAGATAGTAATAATTTGTGCAAAATGTTAAATGTTGCATAAAACTATGCCTGCTTTAAAAGGTGACTATTGAGACAAAGGATTGTAAAGGCCCTTGCAATGAAAACATAGTTTTTGGCCGTAGATCACTGTTAGTTATGAAAGTTTGGATTTATCTTTTAGTTCCTCAGCATCATCAAGGAGAGGTAAACCAAGTCTCCCAATTCCATCATGAAATACTGTAAACGCTGACATTTTTGTGGTGGTTTTATTTTCGCCCTTTTCGCGCAAAATATTTTCCGCGAAAATGATAACATGCGAAAATATTGTTTTCAGCATTCATGCAATGCATCCATAAGGTCGCCCGCACAAAAAAACAATTCACGAAATGTCTATGATATCAAAATGCGCGAAAATATCTTTACGCAAAAATATTGGCTTTTACAGTATATCGGTATGTGAACAGCCTTTCCTATGATCAAACTCATTCAAACCAAACCTTCACCCAATAACCCGTAAGTTTCAAAATGAGATTCAGTTAAACATTATCTTTTATTTCCTTGTATGCCATAGGTGGAATGTGCAATATTTCCTCAGATGCAAAAGCAAAGACTGCTACTGAGAGCGGTCAAGGTAGAGGAGCCACTGGTGACAGAGTTTATAGATCAAGCCATGGAGATATTTAAAAGTAACACAGTTGGACCTACAAGGTATGGATGTCAGTTACAATCATTTAGAATTTTGTTTATTAAGATTGGGAGGGAAAAGGGAGCGGTACTCAGTATGAATTACACTATATGAAAAATGCTACTAAGTGTGATTGCCTTTTCCTCTGGCCATCAATTACCCTTCTCTAGTTCAATCAGTGAGAAATTGGCGAGAAATATTTTCGTTTTTTATATCTCCGCGCGCAAAAGTAATCCAAGCGTACGTTCGTGGTCATGGCCACACACGCACACGATTTTGGCCCCACACACATGTCATGCATGAGATGTACAGTGTGCTTGTTGCCTTCATGTTCTCCTGCGTCCTTCTGTATTCATTTCGAACTGATCCAACTCTATGCCTTTTTTTTTTAAAGAAGTGCCACAATGGCTCAACATTTGTGGGAAACATTTCTGTTGAATTTGCCAAGTTTAGGTATACAAATTGATTTCAATTTTTTATACTAGGGATTTATATACATGTCAACAGGGGTTTAGGTGGGATTTGAGTATGTGGATGTGTGAATGGGGAAAGACACCTTTTAGCAAAGTAACGGTTGCATAGCATTTCGACTTACTGATGGCCTTGATGCTCTTGATCATTAGCAAAAACACAATTTTTGAAATAATGATTCTTTCAAAAATTGAATTTCCAGACCTACCTGCCTTTAAAAAGTTGCTGCTTTTTACATGCTTCTTGTTCAGCAATTTCACTGGGTTAATTTCTCGATGGTGAAAAAACAAAATTATGGCCAAAATGTGTGCTCGCGCAGTGGTTTGGGCAATAAAACAATGACATTTTCAACATTTTTCACTCTTGAGAAAAATCTTGATGGGTAAAAATCAAAAGTGAAGGGTATTTCACCCTTTGTATAGGGTGAGTAAAAACACTGTTGATTACATGTTCTTCACATTGTTCTTCTTCAGTTTTGTTTCGATGAACATATCAGCAACAAGTTAGCCTTCATATACTTTTTCTTCCAGATACCTGAATACCTACAAGAAGTATAATGATCTTTTGAACACCAAGGCTGACGCCGACGTCACAAACTTCCTAAAAGAGACACACTCCCTAATGGGATTCATACAGAAGATTGCCAGCTATCAGCAGTTGAAAGACGAGATTGCACTCCTACGTATCTCTGTTCCACTCAGTATGTTTTGTCTGGATTGTAGACAGCTCAATGGTGATCTGTGTAGCAGGGCACAAAAGCTGAAGGAGAGACTGGTCGTGTTTGAGGTGGAGGAAAATAGGGTGCTAAATAAAGGGTAATAAAACAATTTTAAGTTATATTATTTAATTCTCCCTCCCCCAGTCCAGTCCTTACCCCAGTTTTTTTGAGTATTTCAAAATCACCTTGAAAGTCCCAGTCCTTTCTCTCCCCCCCCCCCCCCCTTCATTCCTCCAGTCAGTAATACCCACTTCAGTTTTTGTTTTCTGAAATTATCTCAGGCTCAGTACATCTCTTCCTCCCCCCCCCCCCCCCCCCAAGTTGTAGTTGCAGTTATTAATGACAAACCAAGCCACCCAAGTGTACACACATCCTATTACCTAATACTGTTTTGATAAAACAATGAATATACAAAGGCCATGTGGGGGAAATATTTTACAGATCAACCAACCCATTTTTTTCCTTCAAATTTGAGATTTAAAAAAATTAACATTTTAAACAATTTTTTATTTGATTTTTCTTCAATGTTTATCAATATTTCGAACTAAAAAAAACCCGCCAACCATTTTCTACGCCTTGTGCTATTTGATATCTTTACTCCCTACTTATTTCTCATCAATTATTCATTATAAGGCCAAGAAAAAAAGATATGTCTCGCAAACTCATGCGTCTCCCATAAGTATGTGGAGTCGCTTTTGCCACATAGCCATACCCCATGAGCCCAGTTTTGGGCCTTTTTCTTCTTTTA
Source organism: Ophiura sarsii (assembly GCA_035610835.1). Classification (NCBI taxonomy): domain Eukaryota; kingdom Metazoa; phylum Echinodermata; class Ophiuroidea; order Amphilepidida; family Ophiuridae; genus Ophiura; species Ophiura sarsii. Next base: position 108,142,991 of record CM069441.1, on the reverse strand, counting down.
GTTGTCAAAAAAAAATTATAGCTCCACAAGGGCAACAAACAAAGTAGGCCAAATAAAAAATAAAAAAAGAATTTCCGTATTGATCATAGCTATTTTTTCTATTAAAAAATTGCATGTAGCATAGCTATTTTCTCAAATGTATGCGAGACAGACCTTTTCTTTGGCCTTATTCAAACTAAATGTTCTCTTATCTGTATGACTACCTTTCCAACCTACAGTATCTGTAAGCGATACGACGAGATAGCAGACCATCTGGGAGAGACTCCAACCAGCACTGCAGAGATTGTAGCCCTAGGGGAATACTTGAAAGAGTCCAGCGAGGTGACTGTGTTTAAACTCAAGAATGAGATAGATGAAGCGGCCAATAGACTTATGTTTCTGTTGGACTATGCCAACTTGCCATGTAAGTCATAGAATAACAGACTGGATTTTTGCTACATTTACACTTCCTACGCAGTAGGCGTCTGCAGACGACATTCCAAAACATTACACAATTTTTCAAAACTGTCAAAATTATCGAATTTCATTACTATATTTGGAATCACCTTGAGAAATGCATTGAAATAAGTACAAACATGCCTAGTATTGGTTCAGTAATCCTTGTGATACACTTTGGAAATTGGGAACGGTTTCTGAAATGTCTGTTTTATATAGGGTAAAACTAGAAGCGCGTGGAAAGGGTTTACTTCTTTTTTTCATATCGTAACAGTGAATAAATAGAGAAGTAAAATGTGCAGCATTTTCCATTTAAAGAATCAAAATCTCACATATATGTTTTAGATTTGCCAAACATAAAACATTATTTGCGCAAAAATAATCACTTTCATACATTGTTTGAAATAGAGACGAAAAACATTTGATGGGCAATGGAATTATTTAACTACACAGTCATATCTTGGGATGAATGGCCTAATATGCTGGTTTTCAAGGTCTGGCAATAGTGTACGTGCGTGCATCATATACAAGAGGCACTTTTATCGTTAATGCATGTCTGAAACCTAAAGTGTACTTTATCCCAAGGTTTTATTGGAATGGGTAAAAATAGATCATCGTACTATTATAGTATCTTCATTTTTAAATAGGCAACAATTGTAGAATGTAATGAGTGTATAATGTAAAAGAAACCCACCTAATGTGCATCCATGATTAAAATTGTGAGTCATCAGATGCACCATTCTCTTTTCAACTCGTTTTGTGCCTCGCTTTGAGCTCAACCGCACCAATGCTAGTACAAATTATTGGAAATGTAGCTTCCCTCTTGATAAACAGTAATTTTCATAAATATTTGTTGTGTGATCAACTTGTCTTATATTTGTTTTTCATCTCCTTCACCACATTTCAGATGAAGACATCAAACTGAACAGCACTGTGTTCCACTGGCCGGACCACATCCAGACTGTGTTCGAGGTGTGCAAGAACCGTATGATGACCAGACGTGAACAGGCCGAGGACGATGTCAAGAAGAAGGTCCAGAGGTTTGAAGAGAAACTCAATGAGTACCAGAAGGAGGTGGACTCCTTCCGCAAGAAGGAGGTGAGTGGGGTTATACTAGGGAGTTTTGGGTGTATTTTTGGGTGGGGTTGGGGAGAACCTCCTTGCCTTACTTACAGAGATGGTCCTGTTCATAGGTAACAGAAGTAAGGGGACAGGGATCACATCCCCCTAAAATTGCACATAAGGGATGTCCCCGCCCCCTTTAAAAAATTACAGGTGATGTGTATTAAACCGCCCCCTTTAAAAAATTACAGGTGATGTGTATTAAATTGGGCTAGTGTTAACATTGCCCATTACCCAAATAAGTTAAAATGCCATTTAAGCTTGTAAAGCACAATTTGTCACACAAGATTGCTTCAGAAACGTTTTTCTAGACTATACGTTTCAACATTTTTTTAAATATTTTTTTAAATATTTTTTCTTCCGCCGCCACTGTACTCCCCAGTAAGTTAAAGGATTGCAAAAATGCTGATTCTTTTTATGTTTAATTCAATGCAGTATATGATTTTAAATTAAATCATAATGTATAATACTCATTGTAAATACCCGGTTTCTTTTTATTATCAGCATGGGATGTACTGTGCATAAACAATTTCTGAGAATTAGGCTAATGTCTTTGATCAGCTTTTAAAACTGTAAAAACAGATTGCTCCCTTGGCACCATTGTATAATTAGGTTTGTTCCTGTGCATGTCTTAGTAAATATTGATGGATTGACATATTATACCATTTAGTATTGCATGGATCTGTTAATGATTTTACCAGTGTATGTTGTTGTAAATGCATGATTATAATATTCTTTCTTTGCATGACGTAAATCACATGTTTATATGCATCTTCTTTCATTGTCTTCATTCACATATATAGCCACGTGGAAAGGTAATGATAGTTTGCATTGCAATATTGATGTTGTATGGGTGATATATGTTCAAGAGGTCATTCACACACTAGTCATTTTCATAATCCCTACCCACCTTTTGTTGATTGTGTCCAAATGTGAGTCAACCGCTTCCCAATATGACTCTTCCATCCCCTTACCCCCCCCCCCACACCTTCCCCCACCCCAAAAAAAGTAAGAAGAAAGAAAATATAAATAAAACAATATCAAATTTTGAAAGTATCATTTAAATTTCTTCTATACAAGAAATGTTTTCTCCATTGCCATTTTATTTTACCCTAAATCTACATTTTATCTGGTTATTTTCACGCTCATATCCAGCAACTAATAATTGGTAGTGAATGATCCTTTGACAATGCACTTTTGTTTTGTGGAGTGAAAATATTCTCAAGTTTCTTGGTTTTTGCACAGCAGAAGTGTTGGTGTTATTGATGTATTAATATTAAAATCTGTTATGTCACATACTATCTTTATATGACACATCTTGTTAAAAGTTCACAGCAATTCGTTTATGTAATTAGTGTCCAGTAAATTATGTGTTAGCACTTTGTTTTTGTCCAATTCTTCAACACATGCACTCGTTAATTAATTAGAAATGTGAAATCATTTCCTTGTATTATTATAATTCAAGGACATCGTATGATACCTCTGAAAAGTTTGAAGTGAAAAGAAGTTTCGATCGACTATATCAATGAGAGTGTAAAAGCTGTGAAGATATTAGTAATGAAGCAATTAACGCTTCGAAACAGTGTATGAGTCATTTGTCATTGAATGACTTAGTAAATATCCTGAAATATGGGACAAGTTCCATAAATCATAGATGTGTTAAAGGGGCACTAACTCACTGATTCCTTTTTTAATTAGGACCAAATTTAACACTTTTATTTTATTTTTTCCATCTGATTTGTATCAAAATAAGAAAGCAATATGAATAGATCTACAAAGACAACAAAATTGAAGTAAAAACCGAAAAAATAGCAACAAAACAGACCATAGCACTTGGTCTATAAATAAGATCAATCCAATAAGTAAGAGGTTATCTAGAAACTGTATGTCTTGCTTTGTTCAGAGGTATAATTTGCATCTATAAGTTCACATCAAAATACATATTGAAGATGGTCAAAATTGCATGATAGAAAGCCAAGTTTTAAATTTTGACATTGAATATAAATAGATGAAAATCTTATATGATTGTTTATACAATGTAGTCTATAGAAAACAAGACATTTAAGTTGATATATTTATATTAACTCGACCCAAAACCACTACATCATTTAAAATCATTAAAAAAAAACAATCTTGCCAGAAAATATTGTTATCTGCCAAAAAGTAATACCACATTTTGAAATATGACCATATCTTTTATTACAATCTTTTCCCAAACAGATGCTAAGCATGGACGAGATGACATCCAACGTTAACAAACTAAACGAGTTACAGAATCTGTTGGAGGCTGCCACAGAGGAACTAGAAGGGCTGAATGCAGAGGAACAATTGCTAGAATGGGAAGCTACAGAATTCCCTATACTACAGCTCATGTTTGCCTCAAAGATTCCCTATGATTCACTATGGAATACCGCCCTCAACTTTCATACCAAGTATGAGGTCTGGCTCAATGGTTAGTATATTAATATAGCACTTCTGATTGGCATATGTAAAAGATTGGTATTGTAGAAGTCAAGTCCCAAATCTCTTTGGCCAAGTAAAAGTTAAGTCACACATTATTTTGTCCACTTGTAAGCATTAAGGCAAATTGAGGGCGCTAACAGCTTTCTGTCAGGACAGACCCAGAGGATGCCAGGTACAGGCTCGTTCACGGATATTCAATGTAAAATTGTGTACACGAGGTTACGTGATTCAGCGAATGGGACGAAATAATACTGAGTCCAGGGGTTAAAATACTTTTCTGGCTATGAGGGCTATTTTGAGCAAAATCTGCCAAAAATCGCCATTAGTACATTTTGCCATAGGCCAGAATTTTTTCATTGGGCTATTTTGTGAAAACTGGGGGCTAATCGCCTTTCACCCCCGTCTGTATTGAGCCCTGATACTGACACTGGAGTTGGTTATCCAACTCCGGCGATTTTAGGATGAAATAATTTAGTTCCAACGTGTGATGAATTTTCTGGGGTCATATAATCAGAATTCATTTTTACATTGATACCAACAGTGATTCCAAATTTACAGCCATTATGGACAGACCAGTCTCAAACGAAGGCAATCTTTATTTTTAATAGCACATTTGCCCATGATTTATTTAGGCTTACTCAATGCGTCAATGGCATTTTTAAAAATTGCATGGGGTATCTCTACTAGAACTAGCTTCTGACTTACTTTGGCAACAAGCCATTTGTTTTCTCCTCTTTTCCAAGTCAAGTCACAAGTCATTTTTTGCAAGTCAAAGTCAAGTCGCAAGTAAGTGCTAGGACAGCTAGGTAGTTGCAAATCATGTCACAAGTCACAAAAAACAGTGACTCAAGTCCGACTCATCCCAGTCACAAGTTTACAACTCTGTTGTGAAGTATATTATATAGTCAATACGATGTATGAGACAATAGTTTCAAATCTGCAAACAAATATTGGGTTTTTAAATATCTTTGCTATTAAACAGGAATCCCACTAGGTAGACATGTTTAGAAATATGAATATCATGCTCATGGGACTTTCATTTTATAATTTAATAATGATCTTTGACAACTGGTACTGGATTTCATAATCAGCTTTGGAATTTTGTCTGTCTTTATATAGAATTCTACGGAGTGTAATAGACAAAAAGGCAAGCTCACACTCTTAGTTAAACATGTTTCCCTGCATTTGGGGTGCGACTGTAGTCTATAAAAGCTCTTACATTTTTGTGCAATGTTAATGAATGAAATAATAACCTATTGACACAGTGAATAAATCTACATAACATACTTTAATTGATCTCTTTACACAGGTCCGTTCCAAGAATTGAACGCAGAGAAAATTCAAGATGAGGTAGACGGTATGTTCCGTACCATGTACAAACTTGCCCGTAGCTTTGGAGATCAGCCTGGTCCACAACGTATTGCTAACAATGTCAAGGGCAAGATAGATAAGTTCAAAGCTCATCTGCCAATGTTAGGAGTAGTGTGTAACCCTGGTATCAGAGACAGACATTGGGAAAGGGTAAGTTGAAGGTATAAAGGGAAAAGGTTAACCACATGCAAGATTTTTTTTGGAATTTTTCAATAATACCTCTTGGGCGTGTCAAGTCCGGTATAAACTTAACATGAAGCATAGGGTATCTCATTGTTTAAAAATATTCATTATTTTGCTGGATATGTGTTTAAGCCAAAAAAAGGGTTATCAATATCAAGCTGATTTAGCCCAGTAAAGATACTGGGGGAGAGACTTGACCTAAGCTTTGAAACGTGTTAGGCACAAAGATCGACAAAGCATTGAAAACAATTGCTTTCCTGTCACATGCAGGGGCAAAAACGATCAACACAATTTTATAATGGGAGGTTTAGGATTGACTGAGGGCATAACAATTATGGGCAATCGTGTGGAGCTTAGGTGGTTATGGTGAGCAGTCCATATTCAATATTGTCTGATAATTATGATACCTTTGACAACATTCCATACAATTATTTGTTTGCTTATAGTTCTTAGCTGTTTTTGCTATATATGATGGTCTTATTATATATAGGCTGTACCATATTTGGAGTCGTGTATGGTCGCCGCAATTGGTAGATATCTTGTGATTATGATATTTCAATTTTATTTCTTTAAACCATGACCCTAGACTTTCATTTTATGGTCATTCATTAAAGGGCAATTAATTCAAGGTTTAGATAGAATAATAATATGTCATTGATGCAAATTGTTCATGTTTTTTAATCTGTAAACTGTTCATGTATTACTGGATGGATGAATCATCTTTCAGGAAGTAAGTTAATAGTGGACAGATGTAGCTGTGTTCCCCCTATAATATGCTTATATGCATACCTTACCATAAGTCTACCGTACCCGATGAAGGCCGATTGCCGAAAATGTGTACAATAAATTATATATTATCACAGCATTTTTCCACTTTTGACTTCATTTATTTGATATTATTTAATGCCGACGCAGCTTCTTTGTTATATTTTACCATAAGTCTATTTGTATTAAATGCCAAATTCATGTTTTCCTCTCAAATATACTCCCTAACCTGTGCCCTCATCTCAACATTGCTCCAATTATTGTATACCTGTATTTAGCCATAGACCCTGAAGATAATTTTTTTGGAGGTTTTTAAAAATATTTTTCTAATTTTTCAATAATACCTCATGGGCGTGTCAAGTCCGGTATAAATTAAAACGAAAAGCATACGGTATCTCATTGTTTAAAAATGTTCATTATTTTGCTGGATATGTGTTTAAGCCCAAAAAGGGTTATCAATATCAAGCTGATTTAGCCCAGTAAAGATTCTGGGGAAGATACTTGACCTAAGCTTTGAAACGTGTTAGGCACAAAGATCGGTAAAGCATTGAAAACAATTGCTTTCCTGTCACATGCAGGGGCAAAAACGATCAACACAATTTTATAATGGGAGGTTTAGGATTGACTGAGGGCATACAAATTAAGGGCGATCATGTGGAGCTTAGGTGGTTATAGTGAGCAGTCCACATTCCATATTGTCTGATAATTATGATACCTTTGATAACATTCCATACAATGATTTAGTTGCTTCGATTGTTTTCTCTATCTAGATGAGTGAAGTGGTTGGATTCCAGCTGAAGCCCGAGCCTGAGACATCTCTATTCCAGATGTTGGAGCTGGGTCTTGCCAAACACTTGGACAAGTAAGCTTATTAGATTTTTTTTTTTAAAAAAACTTAAATTGCCTTTATACTGCTTTTGACATATGTTGACTTAACTCCCATGCTCACCAGTTGGCAAGCTTAGAATTAAGATAAAGTAAATTGATATGACATAGTATAAGGCAAAACAATCAAATGAGGTCGGGTCGGTCGATCGTGTGTGTGTATTTATTTTCTCAAAAATATTACTGACATAGGCTGTTGGGGTTCATGTCAAGACAAAATTGGTAAATATTTTGACAATTTAGGTAAAATTTAAATCTTAAAAAGGGTCGATCGCACGGGGCAACACAACAACAAAATTAGCCTACTGCTTGGTGATTCCACATAGCTTTGTATTTTTACGAAAATGGAAACCGTATTTGCAAATTTTGTCTTCTCATATGTTTGTAAATTATTAAAATAATTTTTGATCTGTTCATTGTTAGACTTGAAGAAATTGGTGGAGCAGCGGCCAAGGAGTATTCCCTGGAGAAAGCCATGGAAAAGATGAAGCTGGAATGGGAAGAAGTGAACTTTGAATTCTCACCTTACAGAGACACGGTAAGAAACAAGTTTTGGACAAAATGATTGACAACAAATAAATATTTTGATGACAACATTTGTTGTTAATACCATTACTATGAAAAATAACACTCTGGATTTCACAAGTTATCACCAATTAATTGATACCAAGACAACAGCAGATAGATATTCATCTCTATCATTATCATTGTTCCCATGACCTTGCAGATGACATTCCTAGATCCAACATAGATAGCTGCAAAAGGTCATTTATACCATTAACAATCTGCCAATGGAAAGTTCTTCCTCCTTGTATACAAGGAACAGAAAAACAGAACAGCTTATAAAAGCATTAAAGAGGTTTTCCACAATCTTGGTGCCAACTCATCATTATAATTGTAACTGATAACCACTGTTGATGCCTTAACACCTTTTGTTTGTTCGTATTGCTATTTCAGGGTGTGTCCATCTTATGTAGTATTGATGAGATTCAACTGCTGCTAGATGACCATATCGTCAAAGTACAGACCATGAGAGGATCACCTTTCATCAAACCATTTGAACAAGAAATGAAGGTAGGAGGTTGTTTTAATCAAAGATTTTGTTCAGGAAATGTTGTCCAAATGTTACAAAGGTTATATATATCTGTAGCAAATCCCATCAGATCCTTTCATATATAAGGTCATGTATGCACTTGTGGTGCATCAAAAAGAATTGAAAGAAATATTAATGCCCCAAAATACTCCTATATTGAGGACTAAATTGTTATTATATGTTTACACTTAAACATTTTGATCATCACCTTGAGCAAAAATTGTTGCAAGTTGGAAATGTAAAATGATTATACTTTGTTAGAAATTGGTATAAATCTATCTATTGATATCGGTATATTGTTACAGATGGCATTACATGGGGAATATAATTTCCATTTAATTGTTTCATGTTAATGGCATAAGTTGGTATGTACTCTGTTTTATAAGGAAGGGCGTGGTGATGAAAGAGATGAAATTGTTTGAACTATATAACTGTGATTATGACATCTATATGGACTACTTACATTCCTTTTCATTGTTTACATATTTCGTAGGAATGGGAAGAGAAACTGGTTACAATGCAAGACATCCTAGATGAGTGGTTGAAATGCCAGGCCACCTGGCTCTACCTAGAACCCATCTTCAGCTCAGAGGATATCATGGCGCAGATGCCTGAGGAAGGCAGGAAGTTTGGCATTGTGGACAGCTACTGGAGAGACATTATGACAGAATCGGTAAGCTGGACATTTGGTGTAATACTGTCATAATGATAGGGATGAAATTCAAGCTATTTCATGCGAGCGTGTTTTATTGTTGTTTGTGCATCAGCATCCAGAACAACTAAGCATGCATGTGTGTGACGATTTCACGATTGACCAATCAGAACACACGGTCAGTTTTTGAAAGCGTCCGGTACGCACTTCTGGGTTTACGCATATACTCATGACGCCATAATTCCATTGTTGGAATTATGTCCATAGCATTATGACGCTGACTATACCTGTGAGTAAGATATTCATGAACAGATTAAGACTCATCACCGTTCGACCGATTATATCCCCTATTGAATTTATGTTATAGGTTGTGATTTCATGAATAATCTTACTCTTAGGTAGAACCGTCAGTTTTTGGTCATTCAGTAAAGGACAATTAAGTCACTGTTTAGACAGAATAATAATATAACTAATGATGCAATTGTTCATGTTTTTTTAATCTGAAAACTTTTTATGTATTACTGGATGGATGAATCTTCTTTCAGGAAGTAAGTTAATAATGGACAAATGTATTTGTGTTCCCCCATAATATGCTTGCTTATATACCTTACCATATAAGTCTATTTGTATTAAATGCAGAATTCATGTTTCCGCTCAAATTTACTTCCTCATCTCAACATTGCCTCTCCAATTATTGTATACCTGTATTTAGCCATAGACCCTGAAGATGATTTAGCTGTGTCATGTCTTCACTATTCTGTCATCAAAACCTTGTATGTTTTTCCGGCTGTTCAGCATGTATAAAGTAAAACTGCCCAACGGTTATGTATAAGAAGTGTTGTTTTCTACTTGTTAAAGGGCAAGAGCTCTTAAAAAGGGTTGATAGATGTGTTTGTAGCACTTGAACATGTATAAAGCAACCCTTCCTGTGCATAACCATTGGGAAGTTTTACTTTATACATGCAGAATGGAGAAACAAAGTTTTGACAGAACAGCCACGATATAACTGCTAATTTTCCTTATTTGTGGTACTCGATTATTTGATAGCTTTGAGTATATGCCAGTCATTTCTATCAGCGTTATTTTAATTTCTATGTTCTGTTTTGATAAATGTGTAGTAATCAAGCAAAATCAGTCATAAAGTTAAGGTTTCAACAATAGTTAATTGAATCAATCATCTAATAATATTACATTGCATTGAGAAACCCATTTCATTTAGGCTATTATTAAAGGTAGATGTTCCGATTTTCAACTTGAAGTTTTCTATTCTACATGAAAGGTCATCCTTAACAAAGTCGTGTTCCAAAGTTTGAGTTGCATAGCTCTAATGGTTCTTATTTTAGATGCACAAGATGCTGTGAACTGTACCCATTGAGTAGTACACAAACTATATCGGTGGTTACCACCATTCGCGGTAATTCGACGTTATTACATCGATTTCTCCGATTATACCGATTTAGGCCGTCAAATTTCAGTATGGTGGTGAGAAAAATACGAGCTTTCATATGATATGAAAATCTCCGTATGTTTGAAATAATTCTGTGTTACGAAAATGTGATCGGGTCATCTACCTTTAATTCCTTTTTGATGCAAAAATATTGACAACCAAGGGATTCTGAAGAGCAAAATGAAACAAAGGAATCTTTACTATGTTTACCAATACCTCAGATTCTAAATTTGTAGCTGGTTTTGATCTCATCATAAATTTGATATTAATTTGTTGAAGCTGCCCACGGTGCAATTCTAATTCCCAGTATTTTAACCGAAATGACATGTTTCCAGATTTGTGAAATATTTTGCTGACAATTTTTGTTCACAGATAAAAGACACTCAAGTCCTAGCTTGCACAAATCAAGCCAATATGTTAGGTAGATTGAAGGAGTCCAACGAGCTTCTTGAAGATATCCAGAAAGGTCTCAACGAGTACCTGGAGAAAAAGAGATTGTATTTCCCACGGTAAGTACAAGATGTCTGTTTGTACATCTTCTGAATTTGATCTTTCACCATGGGTTGAGCAAGAAAAAAAAATAAGACAACATTCTTTGCTTTAGCTTGATAGGTGTTTAGACCTGGATGAAGTAGAAATTCACATCGACATCTGAGTTCCTTGAACTTTAAATTGTGTTAGTTTGCGTTTACTAGTTTTGAGATTTGGGATGGTCCTCTCAAAGTCTGTGCCATTTTTATGTGCACTGAACCATTGGTCTCGTGTGTATACGCCAGCGCCTCGTGTAGGCGTGTGTGTTTTGTGCTGCAATTAGTAGTACATGCAGTTACGTCACTGTTTCGTGATGGCCAAATAGAATATAGAGTGAAAGTTCATCTGTGTTGGTAATCAAATAATTTGAAATTGATCTTTCATTCTCAACAAAAGATAATAATTACCTAGAATTTTCAGGTGTTGCTACACCTTTCATCAGCAGACTATGACTCAAGCTGAGGGTCTTGACATTTTGGAAATGTGATGTCACATTTACGAAAGGTCAAGACCGTCAGTTCGAGTCCAGGTAATTATTATCTTATGTTGAGAACAAAAGATCAATTTCAACTTATTAAATTAGAGGTTTTAGTCAGGCAACTGGAATTGCTCAATCGTTTGATTTCTAAACTTTGGAGCATTTTTGAGGGATGGGGGGAGGGGAACAACTTATCAGTTGTTTGAATGATCAGGATAGAATCTTTGGCTGCCATGTAGTGGCACTCTAGTGTCTATACCACTTTTAAGTGGTTTAGACACTAGAGGGCCACTCCAGTATCTCTTGTGACTCAACTCAATCTTTAAATAATAACAATTATGATTCCCATCCTCCCACAGATTCTTCTTTCTGTCCAACGACGAGTTACTTGAGATCCTGTCTGAGACAAAGGATCCATTACGTGTGCAGCCTCATCTCAAGAAGTGCTTTGAAGGCGTTGCCAAGCTTGAATTCACTGATCAACAAGAGATCTTAGGCATGATCAGTGCCGAGAAGGAGACCGTACCATTCACTGCCAAGATCTTTCCAGCCAAGGCCAAGGTATTTTGTGTTACTTTTTTACAATTTATACAATTTATACAAGTGATATGATGAAATATTTTATCTTTCCTTTCATGAAATTTTCCTAGGACTAGGAAGTAATGACATTTAAACAATTTGCTAAGTATTTTTGGAGGATGGTTGGGGTTAAACTCATTAACATTTCAGCTATTTTGAAAGATCACAACTATCCAGCACAAAGGGGCCGTAAGCAGGCTTCAAAATAAGTTTTTCTTATGAGTAACCTTCAGAATATCTATGATAGAAAATTATCTCTTTGAGAAACTTGTAATCCTTCCATTTAGTCCGGTATATTGGAGATCTATTTGTTCTTATGAAAATCAAGTATGACTTTTGCAGGATTTTCAAGATCTAGTTCTGATCTAGTTCTGGCTAATCAAAGGGAATATTGTTTCCTAAGAAATCAGCCAACATTATTGTTTATAGTCTGTTAAATAGATATCTGACATTTGAAATGGTTGAAATTGACCAATGTTTTGTCTCTTATAATTGGCCAAATGAATATCACTTAGGCGAATGTTGCTGTTTTTCATCCGTTTCCTTCACACTAAACGGAAGTTTGGTTTTCACTTCATCCCCAGAAAAGTACAACTATTTCTTGGATCAATTTACAATTTATTTGTAGCTGAGGTTCCAAGCTATAACTGTGTGATATTTCATAAGACTGACTTATTTGATAACAAAGTTACATCCCATTTGTGGTGGATGGTCACATATAAAGGGATTGTATTGAGCAAGAGACAAACAATATCCGTCTTTGATCTTGTGTTAACAGGGTATGGTAGAGAAGTGGCTATTACAAGTACAACAGGCAATGATATCAAGTGTACGTCAAGTCATCAAAGAAGGGGTAGAATGCTATCCCAACACACCTCGTAACAGATGGGTACTGGAATGGGCTGGACAGGTGGTGCTATGTGTCACATCTATATTCTGGACCATTGAGGTGGCAAAAGCCATCAGGGAGCCAGGCGGCCTTAAGGTAAGATCATTATAGTCATTGTCAGAATACTTTTAGCATAATTTCAGCATCTGTTGTGCACTTTGCACTAACCATGGCTGTATTCTGGTGCATAATCAGTGACTACGCATTGTACCATCCATGGACTGCCAACTAATTTAACATAATACACGCTCGTTTTTGACTCTGGCAAAGGATTCTAAATACAACTATAGATGGTCAATTGTTGTAAGCAGGGAAGGAAGAGTGCTATTCTCTTGGTAATTCATCAAGGATTTCTGTTGTAGTGTTCCTTGTTATGTACGATGTATTTTACACATGATGCATGCACACATTTTTTCCCTAGTGCAGTTTACCCTTTGCGTGTTGGTATTGCCTGTTATTGTGACATCAGACCAATTTCGTAAGCACACAAGATGAGAACGTGAATTTGTTTTTATCTTCCATTTACAGAAATACTTGGAGCAGAGCAACAGGCAACTATCAGAAATTGTAGACCTTGTGCGTGGCAAGCTTGAGAAAGGCGCGCGTGTCACATTGGGCGCCCTCACTGTCATAGATGTACACGGTAAGGGATATGTGTTTTGTCACTTTGGTCAGATTGGGTACTTTTGAATTTGACAATATGAATGTGACCTAAAATTGGGGTTAAGTTTTTTACAAAATGTGTTTGTGAATCATATAGATTTAGGCTAGTAGGTTTGGGGCTTTTATGTTAAAAGTACAAGATTAAATTATTATCAAAGCTTTGTTTCAAATTATGTGCTTTTATTAAAAGAACCCAAAAGTAATTAAATTGATAGAGAAGAAAATTGAATTCCCTTCAAGATATCAATCTGAATGTTATGTCCTAGCTTGTGTCATAGAATTTGAAGCTAATGGACGCACATCACACGTGGTTAACCTCGCGTAAAGTACGCCCTTGCGTAAAGTACGCGAGTTCAACCTCACCCCCCCCCCCCAAAAAAAAAGGTGCAACGAGCATCTGTGGTTCGCACTACGTAAGATCGACCTCACGGCTCTGATTGGTTAGCAGCACTTTGTGAGTTTTCAAGCATACGCGCGCAGCTGATCGAAGTGCGCCCGCGTATGTCGGACTGTGGCCAGGAGAATATGTGCCGTAGGTCCATTAGAAGAAGCCTAGTTGGCAATGACATATCGATACAATAAAGTCCTCTCGGGTCAACCTTGTACAGTTTGACTAATTCAATAAATACATAGTTCCCCTTCGATGACAAACATGAGTGAGGCATTTGTTTTTTCATGGCCATCAAACACCATGACAGTCAGAAGCACATTTATATATTTATATTTATATTTCATAGCTTGTGATCGGACATTCTGGGAAATAAAAATATCAAAATATGTGCTAATTGTTTTAGTGAAGAAGTTAATTGAATCCAATTGTATAACTGCCACACAACGTGATGTTGAACTGATGAGTGATCCCTCCTATATAATACAGCCCGCGATGTCGTCGCCAATCTCTCGGACATGAATGTTCAGAGTACCAACGACTTCAACTGGATCAGTCAGCTCAGATACTACTGGAACGGCAAGAATGTGGCAGTCAATATGATCACCACAGAGATCGCTTATGGTTATGAGTATCTTGGCAACAGTGGACGTCTTGTCATCACGCCGCTAACTGATAGGTGTTACAGGTACGGTGCAAGAGTTTGTCTGGGAGTCAAGGTATTTTTATTCATATTAAAATGGACATTGTAAGCAATCTTGATCCTGGGTATGACTAATGAAAACTTGTTTGAAATGCCGCCAGATATTTTCAATGTGCATTCAAAAGACCTGCCGACTAGATGTCAGCTATTTAGGCCATGCAACAAATTTGAATTAACAGAGTTCTGATTCAGGTGTTGAAATTCATCTGCTCTTTTGTTAGTCCTTAAATGAGCACAAAACACGAAAACTAATTCACTCTTCATAGGCTTTGCATGTAAATGGTGGCCTACTAAACCGCTCTATTACTCATGTGCTTTTGACTTGATTCATGAAATTTGCAATCTTATAACATATCTGAAAATCAAGTGGGTATCACCAATTTGATTTTTCAGTAAATGCGGCTTAAAATAGGCATAATGATTTTGGCAACTAATTTCCAGTAATCTTGATCGGATGCACAGTAACGGATGCAAAATAATAAAATAGCTCAAATCAACCTGGTTTTTTTTACAAACTTCATGTTCACATTCCAAATAACACATACTTATTACATTCATTACAACATTAGATATTGTGTCAATTTCTCACACTTTTGTTGTTTGATTGAAACTATTGCTGTACTAATTGTTTTTGCCAGAAGTGGAATTGAAAACTGAATTAGCTGTGTTCGCCCTTAATTACTCCTGAATCCTCCCAAATTGCAGAGCTCTTATACAAATGTTGTAGTCCTCAAGATACACAAAGTATTCACGTTTTATTGAAATTAATTTGGTTGGTGTGAAATTAAATAGTTTGAATAAAGTAGAAAAACCTACTATAGTTTAATCAGTTCCAAATTGGGAAAGCCTACTTACAACAGCGAATGAATACAGAAGGATGCAACGTGCATGAAGGCATCAAATGCACTGGGCATAATATGTGTAACGTGTGCGTGCAACAAAAAATGCATGCGTCTGGAAATACTTGCGCAAGAACGCTTGGATTACTTTTGCGCGCGGAGATATAAAACCCGAATATCTCTCGCCAATTTGGAACTGATTAAACTATACATTATGATATAGCCTAGATTAAGAAAAGAGAGTACAATAAGGTAACCAATTGGTATGGCATTTGTAGAGCTGTATATTTATTATCTTACAAATATGATTGGTGAAATTTGTAGCCTCTGTTCTTGCTCATACAAAATATCATTTGCATTTTTGGGGAATAATACAGGAGCTTAAAATCATTATACCCAAAACTTTCAAAATTGGGGTAGTTGAAACTATTATGTGTTGTATTGTATTTATGATATTTTACAATTTATCTGATTTTCTTGTTACTGTTACAGAACTCTGATGGGAGCCCTGAAATTGAATCTTGGCGGTGCCCCTGAAGGCCCAGCTGGAACCGGCAAAACAGAGACAAGCAAAGATTTGGCAAAAGCTGTGGCCAAACAGGTAGGACATGATAATGATGTCATTTGCATTAATGTAACCTCATCTCATAATTATTCATGAATGAATCGTGTCATTTCATTGGCCATTTTCTGCCACAAATACTATTTTCCATGACGAACTCATCCCCAGAGTCTCAAGGAGTAATTCAACTAAATACTACTTGTTTTATATCGGGGAAATGAGCTAATTGCCACTCAACTTTTGAGGTTCAGGGGGCAAGGGGAGTTGTAGGTAATTGAAATACCATACTTACTCATATTTGCAAGAATTATGACACAGCTGTGTAATTCCCATCCAATCAAATCAAACCTTTATTTCTATAAGAAAAAACAATTAATCAAATAGCATAAAATACAAGCAAAATCTTATGGAGGAGCCAATCGGACATGTATTATCGTTATCTCATCATTTATGTTTCGATACAAAAAGCAGTATCTACCTGCAACCTGAAAAGTATGGAAAGCAAATACTGTGACGGTTAGTGAACGTGTTCTGAATTTGTGTTAAAATATAGCCATCCAATATCTGAATTTTGGAAATATAAAATCAACATTTATATCATTGATTCCTCTCTGACAGTGTGTGGTGTTCAACTGCTCAGACGGTTTGGATTACAAAGCCATGGGTAAATTCTTCAAAGGTCTAGCACAAGCCGGAGCGTGGGCATGCTTCGATGAGTTCAATCGTATCGAGCTGGAGGTGCTGTCCGTCGTAGCCCAGCAGATTCAGAGTATCCAGCGTGCCATCCAAGGTCACCTAAAGAAGTTCATGTTTGAAGGAACAGAGTTGACCCTTGACGACACTTGCACTATGTTCATCACCATGAATCCTGGTTATGCCGGGAGATCAGATTTGCCAGATAATCTTAAGGTAAGTGCTGAATGTATATGCACTAGGTTTGTGTGTCTTCTTTTATATTAAAAATAACTATACTTCAATGTCTAAGTGCTATTTTTATAATTCAGTACCATACTCTAATCAAAAAGTTGCCATTTTTTACAGCATCACTTAAACGCTCAGAAAAAAGTAAATCTGTTGGAGCACTAACTCAAATTTTCAAACCATTTGGGGTATATGTTGGTCATTTTGGAAGGATTGTCATTTATATTTGCAAGTAGAACCGATTTTGAAAGTCAAATCCTAAATTTGAACTTATTTGGCAATGCCCAATAATTCCTGTAATAATCATCTAATCATCTCAATTATCTTTCTTCCTAGGTATTATTCCGTACAGTGGCCATGATGGTACCGGATTATGGCCTCATTGGCGAGATCTCCCTCTACTCCATGGGCTTCGTGGAAGCCCGCAGTCTGTCCATCAAGATCGTAGCCACCTACCGTCTTTGCTCGGAGCTGTTGTCTTCGCAACATCATTACGATTACGGCATGAGAGCCGTCAAGTCTGTGCTTACAGCTGCTGGTAATCTCAAACTCAAGTACATGGATGAAAAAGAAGCCATATTGGTGTTGAGAGCCATCAAGGACGTCAATCTACCAAAGTTTTTAGCACAGGTAGGTGTACAGGTTGCCTTCATGACACAAACCCTTGTTGTCATGGTCCAACCCAAGTGGGTGAATCATCATCCCCATCAGTAACCAAGTAGAGCTCTGGGGTCAAGCTTACATAATGCACATTTCACTATTTCATAGTGAGGTTGGCCTCCCAAACTTTAATGTGAGCTCAACCTCAAGTGATCGACTGTCAGTAAATGGTGTATACAGTAAAACCATGGGTATCTGGACATGATGGGACCAAGCATAGGCCGGATAAGTGTAAATACTTGATAAGCGAATTATGTAATTCTGCATTGACTGTCCTGAAGTGCTCAAATTGGGACAATAGAAGGGTAGTGAATGAGGGGTTATTACAGTGACAATGTATTATTTAAGCACTAAACAGCACTATCAATATATAAATACAGCCTTCAAATTTTTCAGAGTGTGAAAATAAGGTGATTAGGCTGCAAGAACTTGTTTTCTTTTGGGATCATTCAGCCGGATAACATATTTATTCGGATAAAAGGGGGTCAGATAACCAACGTTGTAATGTACTTATAGAAAAACAACGAGGAAAACAAATATTGGAAAAAGTTGTGACATAGACGTTGACTTTATATCTGTTTATCATTTGTTTATCCACGTATAGGATGTTCCCTTGTTTGAAGGCATCATCAATGACTTGTTCCCTGGAGTGGTGCTCCCAACACCAGACTATGAGTGTCTATTAGAAGCACTCCATGAAAACATCAAGAAACTCAAGCTTCAACCTACTCCGTGGTTTATTGATAAAATCATACAGGTTAGTGTAAAAACAGTGTTGTTTAATTTTGTCAAATATTTTATCAGAACAGAATCAGATTGAATTTCATTAAGCTGTGACCAATGTGCTACATACTGCAAACATACATCAAGATCATGATTGATTTGAAATGTAATTTGCAATCAAGGGGTGGGGTGAATATTCCATGCAAGCTTGTATTTTGGTCATTGGGTCATTTACTCCTACTAGTGATTTAGTGTATTTGTGTGCATCAAGTGGATGTTTTAGCGTGTTTTCAAAAGTACGAAAGTGACAAGAATTTCCTTATGGGAAAGTTTCCAAAATCTTTGGGAAATTGGCTAAAATCTGAACACTTTTGTGTTAACTTTGGCAGAAATTGATTGGTTTATGTATATCAATGAGCAAATTTTGTACAAAAGTTGGCATACCAATAATAGTAGGTCTACTACAGCATGTCCTTAACAGAATCAAAACACCTCCTGTGTTTGCAATACTGACATTAGGCTGAACAACTCAAGATAAACATAACCCTTGAGGTAACTGCATCAGCCTTTTCTCATCCCAACCATGTCTTTCATTTCACATACCATATTCAGATCTTTGAGATGATGTTGGTGCGTCACGGTTTCATGATAGTGGGTGAGCCAATGGGTGGCAAGACGTGCGCCTACAGAGTCCTGGCTGGTGCTCTCGGGGATCTACATGCAGCCAACCTGATGGATGAACAAACCGTCATATATGAGATCATCAATCCTAAGGCTATCACCATGGGTCAGCTGTATGGCTGCTTTGATCCGGTCTCCCATGAATGGACAGATGGTGAGTGTTTCAAAAAAGAAATTGTTGGCTGAAAAGTGAAATTTTTGTTGGGGGAAAAACATTGAGTCCCTCTCTCTGTACGCATGCTTATGCTTAGGACAGTCTGGAGCGTGACACGTATACTTTGAGTCATAGCTAATTGAATGTTTTCTTGAAAGACTATTAAGTCGGGTATAGTTCAGATGTCGCAGTATGTAATAGCACACATGGATTCCAAGCAGTAGCATGTGACCATGTACATATGTACGGAAATGAAAGGTAGACACACACCAAGTCGGTGCTAGTAATTTGACATCGCTATCATGAGCCAAATAAAACCTTTATATGAAAAGCACAGTTCCTAACACTCTGCAGTCTTGTGCACATATTCTAACTATACTGGTTAATCACGCACTTATAATGGTTTAGCATTATAACATATCAACCTTACCCTATATTCTCTCAGGTGTTCTGGCTAACACGTTCCGTGACCAGGCATCATCCACTACGGAAGACAGAAAGTGGATTCTATTTGATGGCCCTGTGGATGCTGTGTGGATTGAAAACATGAACACTGTACTGGATGATAACAAAAAGGTTTGTACATTATACTCCTATCCTAAAAGCATTTATCTTATCCACAATATATTTTGTCTGTGAAAATTTCCACCAACTATTATATTCAAAGGTGAATCTCATGCTTATTTAAGTAAACAAGTGAAAAGGGTATTTTTTCACAGAAGGGCAAAAGTCACCTGTGCATTGATTGGGGTGTATATAACAGGAAATTCAAGTTTAAAAAAAATAAAAATACTTGTTTAGGGCAAGATAATTGAGGAAGATTTTTTTATTTTAAATGCCTGTAGTTTCACAAAAAAGGTAGTCCACTCTGAAAGTCTATACATTATCTCAATATCAACATTTGAAAACAAGTGCCCCCCGGTGCTTGTTATTGATTAGATATCAATGAATGAACAAGTAAACATATCCCTTGAATGACCATGCTTGAAATATCATCCAACTTGTATTATTATTGTTATTAAACTAAAAAGTTGTAATAATCTCCCAAATGCTTTGCTTATGACTACAAATATGGTTGTTCTATTCTAAATCCCTCTTTGCCAATGACCCCATTTGATTTCTTGCTTTCTTCCGTACAGCTGTGTCTAATGAGTGGTGAGATCATCCAGATGAACGCCACACAGAATCTCATCTTTGAATGTGAAGACCTGGAGCAGGCTTCACCTGCCACAGTCAGTCGTTGCGGTATGATCTACATGGAACCTCATCAGCTTGGATGGAGACCTACTAAAGAATCCTACATGCAGACACTACCTGCGTCTATCACGCAAGAGCACAGGGAGCTTGTAAACGACCTCTTTGAGTGGCTATTTGATCCATGTTTGTGTAAGTCTAGGCTGTGATATGCATTCAGTGATAGTAAAGTTAACTGAGTGTTTCTTATTGGGTGGTAATTTACACCCTTCGGAATTTAGAAACCTTTGGGGAAATTATCCACATGGTAATTGAAGATTTCAAAATTTTGAAGTGTGTCAGCTTAAAAAACAGGCTTAGGAAAATGCCTATAGCAAAAAAGTGTGTGTTTATGTTTAAATAATGGTCACATAAAGAAAGAAAATCAACAAAATTCAGGGTTGTTTACATGAATCAGTCAGATCAAGTGCTCGACCACACGGGAGCAATATACATGATTGTGAGTAAACATATATTCTTTATAAATGACATAATGAAATATTTAAAGGTAGATGTTCTGATTTCTGGCCTGATTTTCAACTTGATGTATTCTATTTGACATGAAAGGTCATCCTCAAAATTGTCGCATTCCAAAGTTTGAGTTGTATAACTCCAGTAGTTCTTATTTTAGAAGCACAAGGTCACAAGACATTTGTCCATTGAGTAGTTCACAAACTGGTTGGTGGTTAACCACCTTTGGCAGTAATTCACCACATTTTAGCCTATAATTTCTAAATGGAACATTTCTGGCCCCTAAGATTTTACAGACATAATGAGAAAAATATGGGATTCTTTTGATATCAAAATATCTTGATGTGAAAAAAAAACATAGCCCCAAAAAAGTGATGGGAATATACACCTTTTTAAATGTTCACACGGTTATGAAATAATCACATGGCATCATTTTCTTAAATGAAGATCACAAATATTATTATTATTTGATTCCTTTAGTGAATGCAATGTGTCAAATCATTCCTAAATATTAGATTTTTAGTATGAACCATATAAAAATATAAAAATTTACAGTGTCATATGACATCAATTGCATCTGTATTACTATTTTACATCCTCAACTTATGAATAAATACCCCGTCATCCATTTCTAATCACAGATTTCATCAGCCATGAATGCAAGTTATTTGTGACAACATCCAATATCCACCTGGCATCATCTTTCATGAACCTCTACTCCTCGCTTATGGATGAGATCAAAAACTCTGGTACTGACGGACATGATACCATGAGCAGTCAGCAGGTAAGTCCAATTCTGACCTTTGACATTGCATAGCTGACCTCTGATGACCTTTGACATCACTTATTTGACTTTTGACCTACTTTTACCTTCTGCAAGTGGTATTTCAGGGAACATATTTCCTGCATTTTATGCTTGACAGCTGTATAATTATATATAACAATTTAATTTATTCCGTTTTCAAGGTAATCTCATACAAAAATCAAAAAGATCAACCCGGTTATGTGTAAAATTGCATAACACATACTTCAAACACCATAAGCAATCAAACGTTTTTTGACATTAGTTAACTTTCACACATTTTGAGAAAAAAAGATGGAAGAAAATAAAAATGGATAGTCGTAGCAGAAACTGTCTAATGATAAACTTCACTTGTGAGTTATTATCTGTAGTATGTGCCTAGATGGGTAACCACAGATGTGGATATAAGACTAAGACAAATGGGACACTGACCTTTGACATGTTTGACAAAATCAGCAGATGTCAGCCAATATAGAAAAGCTTACTTGCACACCTGGTGTATTGTATTGCCATTATTACATGTATGCCTGAAAGAGCCAATTGTAAATAGATGGCAGTTCATTGTATTCTTTAAATCATAATTCTTTGTACATTGCATTTAATCCTGAGCACTACCTGCCTATCTTACAGTGTTATGATTTGTTAAATTACCAAATATGTGACCCGTCACATCAAAATGGACATGTTGGAGTAAAATCTGAGTTATTGGTATTTACTTGAAAGAACACACTTTAAGCTTTGAAATGATAGCATGTTGAAAGTCATCAGACTTTGTAATCACAAGATATACTTGGAAAAAGCAAATTGTTTCTATTATTTTCTTTATATTTCATTAAATATATTGGCCTCTATCTCAAAACTGTGTTTGCCGACAACATGTCCTTTTTGACGCGACTGGTCACATATACTCATTCGAATAACCAATTAAAATATTGCTTCTAAAATATTTCAACCCAATCTTTTTCAAGATACAATCACTCTAACAATGTCTCGGATTGGTGCAACAAATATTGTATCTATCATTTTGACCAACCAGCAGGTAGATCTCAAGGGGTTAACATATAACATTTCTTTGTTTTACAGATAATGCTATGGCTACAAGGCCTGTTCTTATTCTGTCTGGTATGGACTTTGGGTGGGACCATGGACGGGGACAGTCGCAAGAAATTTGACACATTCTTCCGTCTGCTCATCAGCGGTACACATCCTGACCATCCCAAACCAAAGAGCATCAAGATCACTAAGGTTAGTATCAGTATGACAAAGGAAGTGTGTATCCCTAAAGAAATTGTAAATTGATTATTTTTACATCCATACATTTTGCACTCTTACCAATTTTAATTGTTGTTAAATTATAAATGTTTGCATTCTTGAAAGTAGTTAGAACTATAAACTTAAAAATGTGTTTGCTCGGCTACCCTTCAATTTTGGTAATTCACTGTGTAGTTGGGTGTTCTTTAAGTACAAACATTAAAAAGTTAATATTAAAAGGACAGGCATTTTGTTTGAAGGGTGTACTAACGGAAATCCTATAAGCCTGTAAGTAAAGATTCCAACCTTGCAGTGTTAATTTGACATAGCCTTGTTGTATTCAAACATTAGATATAAATTTAGTTGAACCCAGGAAAATATTGACATATCCAAATTGGAGAGCATAGTAACAAACTATAATTATTTAATACATTTTTTTCCTTCTTTTTTTTTGTCCCCTGATAGAGCAACTCTTTCCCAGAACGTGGCATCATATATGACTATTTCTTCCAAAAACAAGCTAGCGGTCAATGGTGTGAATGGTTAGACTACTTGGACAAGGAGAAATGTGTACTACCACCAGGTGCCAAGGTAAGCTAAAAAAGCTGTACACTATAATTATACTGCCGTGATCTACCTCTGTGCAGTGGCGTCAGAGCATGTTCCACCAATCAATGCAATGCAATGTAAGCAATATTTGAGGGATGTGTGGGTGCCTACGCCTATGCATTTGAATCACACATACTATGTCATATAATCTGCGTGTTCAGAAAAATTTGCATTGACAGTCTTGCACAAAAGTATATGATTGCAGTGTAAGTTAAATAACCTTTCCTAGCTTGTGAACTTGTTCTTATATTATTTAACCAACAGATCTGGTTTCAATATATAGCTCTTGACCTATTGATATTCTTTAAACATGGTGACATATTTCTGGGTTGGGATGGGTATTATAAACCATTTTTCTTTTGGGAGACAGTGACATCACTGTGTGATTGCAATGATTTATCATGCCCGCCTACTCAAAGCAATGGCATATACA
Source organism: Ophiura sarsii (assembly GCA_035610835.1). Classification (NCBI taxonomy): domain Eukaryota; kingdom Metazoa; phylum Echinodermata; class Ophiuroidea; order Amphilepidida; family Ophiuridae; genus Ophiura; species Ophiura sarsii. The sequence continues at coordinate 108,119,005 of CM069441.1, read as the reverse complement.
CAATCATATATAATAGCCATGACATGTATATAAGATGTGCCTCAATGCAATACCTATAAGTTGGCATAACTGTCTTGAGGAACCAGAGTAGACCATGGGCAATTACATCTTAATAGGTGTGAAAGCCTCCCATTCTTCAAGTGCAGAGTCGATGATTAGATCAATTTGATAACATGTTATGTGTACTTATTTCATATAGGTGATAGATTTGATAGTCCAGACCAATGACACAGCTAGACAGAACTTCTTCTTGGATACCTACATATATCATGAGATGCCGATCATGTTTGTTGGACCTACTGGTACAGGCAAATCAGCCATCACAAACAGCTACTTGGTACAACTACCCAAAGAATTGTAAGCAGTTTGTCCCAGATCACGATCTTGGGATTTTTACTCTTTTGTTTTTGTTTCAATAAAACATCAATACTAAACCATTCCCACTTCTACAACATTATGAATGCTACAATATTTTGATTGTAGACAATTGTGGTTTGAACTTGTCCAATACATTATTGAATAATTTGTTTCTAATATTTCAAAATACTGTTTTATTGTGTTGTCTTATTGCCTTTCAAATGTTCTCAGTTTGCATGTTGTTACGCTGATTGCTTACTACGGTCACTGAACGATTCAGGTTGTTCCCGATGAAGTGCTTTACATAATTTGTAGTGCAATCGGACGTAATTAAGTCAGCAGCGAGTTGAAAAGCCTACCCATGGCTAAGGATGTCTCATGAAAAAACGACCCACTGGAGCAGCACGTCCCCGTATGCCTTACATACGTGAGTACCCCCCCCCCCCCCCCCCCCCCCGGGCATCAGGTCGCTAGGTCTTAATCGCTGCAGTTGACTTCAATCCAACTCGTGTGTGACTGGTCGTTCGATCGATGAAGTAGCTGTGAGTGATTTGTGTTTCATAGCTTCTCAGTGCACAGTTCTATAACCAATGTATCAATGTCATGTTCACTTTTCAGATATGTACCCAACAACATCAATTTCTCTGCCCGTACATCAGCCAATCAGACTCAAGATATCATAATGTCAAAACTAGACAGGTAAGAGCTGAGACAAGGTCCTTCATTACAACCTGAAATCCAAGACCAAGTTTTGTTTTTCAATTAACCCCATTTGAATCACTAAATGATGTGTCACATGTTACTTTTATTATTGAGTCTGTCTTCTTTTGTAATTTGTATTTCACTTTTAATTTCTATTTGATAATTTTCATTTAAAATATTGTAATTTGGGCAGCAAAAATCACTCATGTACATTTGGCTCTTGAGCAGGTTTAAAGGAAACCTGCCAAGAGATTTAGGAAGTTTTGCCTGAATTTGATCAGGGATTAATAATGCAGGTTTTCCAGTCCAGTGATGATACAATAGATATCCCAGTTCTATTTGTCACAAGGTATTTCGATAAAATAAGGACCTGTATTTTTCCCGCAAATGTTAAAGGATGACAGTAGTGTAGCAAAATAAAATCTCTCGCAAATTGACGAAATTATAAAGAAACTAAACCTTTATTTCCACAGGCGAAGAAAGGGTGTGTACGGACCACCGATGGGTAAGAAATGTGTCATCTTCGTAGACGATCTGAACATGCCAGCGAAGGAGGTCTACGGTGCCCAGCCACCCATTGAATTACTGAGACAATGGATTGATCATGGACATTGGTTTGACAGGAAAGATACATCCAAGCTGGAACTCACTGATGTGGTAAGTTTTGATGACATCTTTTAATTTTAAAACCTTGCATGGTTTTGTTTTGGTTTTAAATTGTTCTGACAATCCGTGGTAAGCTATTTGACATATCCTTGAAACATTTTGCAAAAAACAAAGTTGTATGTTTTCTGTGAGAATTTTCACCACACACTACTGTATAAGCGTAGTAAACTATTGGATAGGGAGTTACACCTAAATGCTGAGAACATTCTTCAATGCACACTCGATCGAGCCTGTGACAAATTGAGAACTGTACAGTAATCTACCGAATACCTCAGAATCAGAGAACTTTGGGCAAGATTCATATGTCAGTGCTTCAGGAGGCCTGATAAAACCTGTCACAGAACTCATCACTGGATGCCAAAACATGAAGCCCAAAATCTAGAGACCAGCCCCCACACACATAGACATTTAATTCTCATTCAGGGTACACGGTTGGAAGAGGAAGAGGAACTCAAGAGAGCCATGCAAAACAATCAAACCTGGAATGCTGGTATGATTCAGGAATGCTACTCAACCAATGAAATGATGTATTACTAAATAACCAACATCTATATAACAACCATATATCACAATTTATCCCCACAGTTGTTGGCATTGGGTATGGGTCCTCCAGGCGGTGGACGCAATGACATCACAGGGCGTTTCACAAGACATTGTAACATCGTCGCCATTGATTCCTTTGATGACGCAACAATGACCCGGATCTTCACGTCCATATCAGATTGGCATTTCAATCAGGGATTTGATGGCGCATTTCTCAGACTGGGCAAGGTAAGCTTTGAAAAGTAGAGATAGCAGTTTAGTTAGAAAAGTAATTTTCTGATTCATAGATTTGTATAGATTTCTAACCTCATGTTATCTTTTCAAATTTGATCCTATGTGTGAATTTAAAAAAACTTTGGAGGTTGTGTGATATTGTAACAAACAGGTGTAACAGTAATTGTCTTTGCCAGAATAGCTAAATGACACCTGATGTGGGAGTTTTGACAGCAGATCAGAGCCATGCCTTAAAAAGTCACAACAAAATTGATTCACTCTCACTCTCATGAAAAAGGTTTAAATATTTATACTATCTTCCATGCAAATCATGACCACTATGAGTAATCTGATATTCCTAAATACTGTTAAATGGAAAGAAAATATTTCAGCTTTTTCTTTTGTCAAAGTCGAACATTACGAACAACATAAAAAAAATTAGAAAATTTAAAATCAAGGTATAATTTTGATGTCATCGCAGCCAACCGTCTGAATTGTCACAACATTACAAATTACGTAGATTAGTAAACAATGCAACGTCAAGGCAGCAGCTAAATCAGCGCCAAGTTGCAACATACAAACAAACAATGAACAAATATTCTTAACCCCCATATTCCCCCCTAGTAGGCAATGTAATTAAAGTGCCTTGCCCAAAGACACAAAAACTTTGGCAACGACGGGCTACAGGGTGAGTCAGAGAGAACGGGCACTTTTTTGGCGAAAGCGCCGCAGAAATATTAGACCTGCATATTCAGATATAAATATAGTGTTGCAAAGAACACATATTTGGCTTTCATTTAAAAATAATAATTTTTGAATTCGAACATTGCGTCATAAAGTTGCAACCATTTGAGTAAACCCGGTATTTTAAAGCCAATCCATGGAATGGGATTAACCCATAGTATTGTTGGTTGCCTGATTCAGAGATTCTGATCAATAAAACTAGTGAACAAACTGAAAAGGCACATGAATGTTGGATACAATATCTTAAAATGACTGGAAATATAGATCTTTGTAATTATGAGTAATAAAAAGCCTGAAATCAAGAAGGAAAAGTAAAAGGTGGCATATACTGATTCAGGAGGTAAACACCATTAGAATACTTTTAGGAATGGTTTTATAATATGACCATTCCGTGGATTTGCTTTAGAATTTGGGGCTTTACTCAAATTAGTGTAACATGATAACGAAATGGTCGTTTTTTAAAAATCTTCTTTTGAATGAAAGCCAAATTGTAGGTTTTGAAAGCGCTACCATTGATTTGGAATATGCTTGCCTACATCTTTTGTGATGCTTTTGTGAATAAAGTGTCCGTTCTTTCTGACTCGCCACGTAGAACTTATGTTCATGAGTCCTGCACTGTTCCACTGAACCACACATGCTTTACAAAAATAACTCCTTATTGATCATGTCATTCACTCTTATCATCAGATCCTGGTACAAAGCACCATGGGCGTCTACAAAGCCGCCATGACCAATTTCCTGCCCACACCTTCCAAATCTCACTACGTGTTCAATCTGCGTGATTTTGCTCGTGTGATCCGTGGTGTACTTCTGGTACCTAAGACTAACCTGTTGGAGGATGACAAGGATAAGCTTATCAGATTGTGGATTCATGAAATCTACAGGGTATTCTATGACAGATTGATTGATGATGCTGACAGGTAATTATTATTGAAGATTCCACAATTCTCAGGTTTGGGCTTACATTTTTCTGTGTATTTTCTTTAAATTGGATTCCAGACTTCCCTGTATTCATGTGTTGTCAAGCAAAAGCATTGACAATATAGATAGAAATCCTATGTACAGCCAAACTCTTTTTTAAATTTATATTTGGCTCTAACTGCAAGTAGTGTGTTTCTACTAAAAAGAAAACAAATCCCCAAATGTATGCAATTTGCTTTGAGTGCAACAATTTGTTATTGACTAACAATACTTCCATGAATTGCATTGATTCAATCTATGGTCATTATTTTCTTGCAGGCAAACATTCTTTGAGGTTGTGAAAGCCCAAACTCAAGACAGTTTCAAACAGAGTATGGATAAGATACTGAGTCACTTGACTCCATCGGGGAAGCTTGTAGACGATAACATCAGGTAGGATATTATTATATTTGGTCTTGTGTGCTATAGTTTAATCAGTTCCAAATTGGCGAGAAATATGTGGTTTGTATCTATCCGCGTGCAAAAGTAATCCAAGTGTATATGCGAGATTTTGGCATACACAGCATCACACATACGATGATGCACCATTAGCGCGCTGTGTTGCGCTATGCGAGTGTTTTGCGCTCTCACGCTCTTCTGAATTCATTTGCTGCTATAAACAGGTTCGATAGTTTGGACTGAAGCTCCAACAGTGTTGCATATTCAAAGTAAGCTAACTCTGCAGTTTGATACAGTACCCTTTATATATTTCATTTGGAAATACCTGCTCAAAGAATTTAAGTACCATATCCTTTCTAATTTTTACCAACAAGTCCACATTAAGGTCCAACAATTGTACATGAAAGCATATGTGTCTGTCCTTAAATTACACATTTTGATTATCTTTTTAAGGAGTCTCTTCTTTGGTGACTACGGCAGTCCAGACTCGGATGCCAAGAACTACGATGAAATCACAAATCTGAAAGAACTGACGGCCACCATGGACTACTACTTAGGAGAGTATAACCTGATCAGCAAAGCCCCAATGTCTTTAGTCATGTTCAAATTTGCAATAGAGCACATATCCAGGGTGGCCCGTGTGCTCAAGCAAGATAATGGACACGCCCTTCTGATTGGCGTCGGAGGCAGCGGTCGTCAGAGCGCCACCAAGCTGGCAACGTTCATGGCTGACTACGAGCTGTTTCAGATTGAGATTACCAAGAATTATACCAGTACTGAGTGGAGGGAGGATTTGAAAAGAGTAAGTAGTCTACTGAATAGGTTTCTCAACAACAAAAATCTGTAATGTCCTGTAAGTATTCTGGGGTCATAGTTGTATGTGTATAATTGATTTACAGCCTTGGAGGAGATTAGAATGGAAAACTATATTAGTAAATTATAGCAGTTTATCATACTAGTTCTACTTTTTCAGAATCAGTAAGGAAATGTATGTGTTTTCCAACAGAGGGATAATTTTGGATAACTGTAACCAAATATCTTACATTATACATATTAAGTGTGTGCATCCGTGTATAAAGAGTATTTTATGCAAGTTTTTGATACCAATGCATTATCTTGATTCACACACTGGGGAAGACCATGACAAAATATTTTGAGAATAGGGTAGCTCTAATTTTCATTATTCCCCTTGAAATCTTCTATCGTGACAGCTCCTGTTAAAAGCCGGAGGCGAGGGCAAGCAAACAGTGTTTCTGTTCAGCGACAATCAGATCAAAGACGAGTCATTTGTAGAGGATATCAACATGATCCTCAACACTGGTGATGTCCCCAATCTGTATGCCGCCGATGAGAAAGCTGAAATTATTGAAAAAATGCAGAATCTTGCAAGGATAGAGGTATGTGATTTTGATCATTCACTGTGTGTGTGTGTGTGGTTAGTGTTTTCAAAAGTCACCATTGAAACTATGTGATAGAGAGTATATTAAACTGTAAAAGTGGAAATTTTTGTGCTACATTTATTGTTGCGCTAAAATCAGCAATATATTCATTTTGGGTGTAGGTCTGTGTACGGAAGCGCAAAGTCACGAAAATAAAAACAGGCAAAATTGTTCAAAATGTGCAAAGCGCTAAAAATCACATGCGCGAACATTTCCACTTTTTATTCAATATTTATTATATTGATTTCAATTTTAGTCGCAATTTGTGACTATTTTACAGTTAGCATAACATGTTTAATTCATTTTTGTCAGATTTACTTACATAAAATATGATTCCCTCTACCACTGCATGACTTGACTATTACTCTATGGATCACAGTATAGTGGTTCTGGTAGAATTCGTCATGTAATCATTACATTGTGACCACCAGTGTAGGAATAGTCAAAACTCAAGTTGTTACACAAGCTCAATGTTATGCTTGTGTGTGTGTCATATGCATGACACACATTTACAATAGTAGACACTCAAGTCAGATGGGACTTTTTGCAAGACAATTCACACACATTTTTGCCTATTTGGTGATAGGTCAAAAAACAAGTATGTGTTGTTTCGAGAGAAATTAGACAAATCAATGCACGCACGCTGATGTTGATGTGTGAATAATGGCACACCCACAGGGGGAGTGCCATTGTGAACATTTCAACATTTGCGCAAGTGCATTGATTTTTCTCATTTTTTTGAGAAACAAAACATACGCATGTATTGACCTAATTCCATACACTCGACTATACAAATCAAAATTCACAAATTAAGCATAATTTTGATCTATGTAAAAACGAATAAAAACATGTAAACAAGTTTGCTAACACCCACAGATTCCTGAACAACAAATCAAAATAAAGCGTGTGGTGCGCACATTGAACGGCGCACATGCAGAGTGCATTAGACACTTTCAATACACTCCACATATTTTAGTTTCTTGCTTTCTGATTGGTTCGACACTACTAAGAGTTTATGAATACTAACCACTATACTTGCATTAACTTATTACAATAAATATTTTGTTAACTCTACAGGGAAGAAAGATCGAAGCCACACCACTTGCCATGTATAATTACTTCATAGAGAAAGTGAAACAGAATCTTCACGTAGTGTTAGCCATGAGTCCCATAGGAGACGCTTTCAGGAATCGTCTCAGAATGTTTCCGTCGCTCATCAACTGTTGCACCATTGATTGGTTCCAGGTCAGTTTCCTAATCTCGTATACAAGTACTTGAAGTGTGTTATCTGTTGTTCCATAAATGGATATCATTGAATCGATATCATTGACACAAGGAAATAAATTAGACTTCTGACACAACATATCGGGGAAATAAATTGGACTTTAGACAATATTTTTATCCATCTGGTTTGATTTTATACAATCTCTGTGAGATCACACTTTTCTGAGCTCAAAAGGAGTGTTATGTTGTATTAGTGTGATGATTCTCTCTAAAAAGATCTACAATGCAAAACTTGGGTAGTTCTCTATGACCTGCTGCTAGGTAATTATTAATCACGCAATTGTTATTGGAATTTTGCATAGATCTAAACAAACAAACAAAAAAGTAAAAAGCAAGCATTTATGCGCAACAGAATTGTTAACAACAATTCATTGTATCGCATTTTATGTTACTTGCAACCAGAACTTGGAAGCACTGTGATGACAGGAGAGCAGTTGGGAAGAATTTGAAATATATCAATATGTATTGATAACAACAGTATGCTATTAATTATGTATTTTAGGCCTGGCCTGAGGACGCCCTGGAGATGGTTGCCAACAAGTTCCTTGAGGATGTCGACCTTGAGGATAATATTAGGAAGGAATGTGTCGCCATGTGTAAACATTTCCATGAGAGTGTCAGGGTTATGTCAGAAGAGTAAGTAGATCCTGCTTCCTTTAAAATAGCATTTTGTCTTCTTTTTTCTGCTTATTTTTCTTTTCTGAGGTGAATTTATTCCAAAAGAATGTTTAATTTTACCCTCCTCTTATTTGATACCCTTTTGGCAAAACATATGTTGACATTTTGTATTCCTAATTTGGATACACATGTTATTATATTGAGAGTATTCTGGTGTAATGTAAACACACAGGGTGGTATGCACAAAACAAACATGTCTAACTTTAGACCTAGTCTAAATGAAGAATAGTTCTCCCAGAAAGGATCTTTTCATACCTAGATCAGCTAATTGCTTATGGACCTGACAATGGGCAATTAAATGTTTGTATTTATTAGTCTAATTGGTGACTCCAATTTTACTTTTTGACTTTGTTAGAGAGTAGACAAGAATAGAATGCTCCTTCCTGAAGGACCATTCTCCACTGAGACTAGGTGTGAAGTTAGACCCTATCCAACTTGTTCTGTGTATACTAATCCCATAGTTCATAAAGTAGCTATATTTAGGACGCAGAACTCTCAGAATTGACAAAAGTGGTTACAGGGGTCCCTTTAATGTTGAATAGGCAAAATTTCAGTTTCTTTATGAGAGGGGGAAAGAAGGGGGTAATTCAGCACAATTTTCCACTATTTCATGCCAGTAAAAGCCATTTAGGAGGCAGCTGCTCTACGACCCAACCCCACTTTCGGGGTGTTATGCCATTAAGAAGGTGTATAAATGGTCACCATTATTAATTTCAAATGATATGTAACATTTTTCGCGGCAGGTTTTTGGACACTTTAAGAAGACACAACTATGTGACGCCAACCTCCTACTTGGAGCTCATCATGACGTTTAAGAAACTACTTGGGCTAAAACGAGATGAGATTATGACCATGAAGAACCGTTATCTTGGAGGTTTAGAAAAGCTGGCATTTGCATCTGGTCAGGTAAGTTTGTTAAAATATAGCCAATATTTTGAACAATTATAATAATTTTCAATGAATTAAATACCTTTCTTCACTTTTAAATTGTATCTTTAAAAATTCAATTTATTTATTCAACAATAACGGTCTCAATTTTTGTTTAACATATACTTGTTTAATTATATATGATGCCATATATTACAATGCAGAATTAGTTGAGAGATTTGAACATTCATTCATTCATTCATTTCATTCATTCATCATGTATTACCATAACATTAAAATCACAAATAACATCAAATTACATCAAAAATCAGTAAGAAACAATCAGATAATTTACAACAACAGAAAAATGAAACGGTTATGGAGGAGACGGCTAGAAGGCCAATAAGGCCTGTAAAGTGCCATCCCCTGAAGCCCAATACAGCCAAATTTGACCAATACAGCCGAACATTTGTTTGCATGTATATTTCTCACTCAAACAGGCACTTCTTGAACAAACATGGCATTGAAATAACTGTGACTAATTTCATTAATCATATTACAGCATGTCTGCAGCAACATCCACATTGAATGTAATGGGAGACCCATGGCCCACAATTTCTTCCATCATTGAACAAAATGAGTAAACATGTTGCCTGTCCCATTCTCCCACCCAGGTTGCAGTGATGCAAGAAGAGTTGACAGCCCTTCAACCTGAGCTAATTAAGACGTCTGCTGAGACAGATGAACTCATGGAGAAGATAGAACAGGATTCAGTAGAAGCAGAGGCACAGAAAGAGGTATGATGACCAAATCGGATCAACCCTTTTTTTTTGAGGGGGGGGGGGGGGGGGTGAAGGATTCCTGATGTTGTACCTCACTTTCAAGTTGGGTTGAAATTCATTTGTATGGAGTATTATAAATGGCAATATTTTGAACTAGAAAACTATTGCAATTTTGCATCAATGATTAAAAGTTCTATCACGATAGACATTTTTGAATACAGGATCTTATTGGGTCTCCACAGCCTCATTATCAACTTTTCTCCATCAGTGCTGTGCGTAACTAGGGTCTACAATTTGGGGGGCATGAGGGGGACAGACCTGTGACCGGGTGGGGGGGGGGCATTAACCAACTATTTTAGTTAATATACATAGGGTTTGTCATTTCATGTTGGGGCATCGAGGGGGGGGGGGGGGGGGGGGAATGCCCTCCTCCCCTCTCTAGTTACACCACTGTTCTCCATCAAAATTAAGATTTTGATATCTCAAAATTGTTATTTTGGTATCAGTTGAATGTCCATTTTTTCCCATTCCCCTTCAACATTTTAGACCTGAGAGATATTTCCTTTAGATGCTACAAGCAAAAAAGTAGGGATTTATTCCCAAACATTATATATCACTCGTGTATAATTGCTGTATGACTTTTTGCTTACCGTATATCATTAGAACCACTGTAGTCATTAAACTTACATTTTTGAATAATGTGCTGTTTACTGCTCATAATTTGGGTTTACTGCATCCTCGCAATTCATGCACCAGCCTTACATACGAAGTATTCATGGAATATTTTTGAAACAAAATGATAAACATTTGATTACTTAGGTGGTTTCAGCAGATGAAGCCGTAGCTAACAAAGCAGCCGGGGCCGCCAAGGCCATCAAGGATGAATGCGAAGGTGATCTAGCAGAAGCTATACCCGCCATGGAGGCTGCCATCTCTGCTCTCAACACACTCAAACCAAGTGATATATCTATGGTGAAAGCTATGAAGGTATGTGCAAGTTATAACACACTGCTAGAATATGTGACCCGTTTTGATCCACTCATCAGGGAGGCAAAATTATGCAACTTTGACAAACTTTCATTAATATTTCTCACAACTTAATCAGTTAGCAAGCTAAATTCTGTACTGTGGAATTCTCCATGAATTCTCCATGTCCTTAGCATATACTCTATTCAGATTTTTGAACAGAAGTCATGACATTTGTCTATTGTACTTACTCATTTAATGAACCTTATTTGATCATGTCACTTCAAAAGCGATGGGAAATGCAGTTTGAGATAGGCAAATAAAGTAAATTGGAAAAGATGTTTCTTGATCGGATCTCTGATAACCTTCAATGAGATATCGATTTAAAGCTTGGAATATGCTCTTGTAACTGATACCAAAGAAAGTATTACCAGATTTGTATCGTATTTTTGAAAATGCTAAAATTCACCTTTTATTGTTTGATTAATTGTATCCTTATTGTAGAATCCACCGGGTGGTGTCAAGCTAGTTATGGAAGCGATCTGCGTCATGCGCAGCGTGAAAGGTGAGAGAAAACCAGATCCATCCGGTAGCGGCAAGATGATTGAAGACTACTGGGGGCCATCTCAGAAGCTGCTGGGTGACATGAAGTTTCTGGAATACTTGAAGACATACGACAAGGATAACATCTCGCCTACTATTATGAAGAAGATCAGGGCCACGTGAGTTGATACAAATATGGTTGGGTTTTTGTGAGGTTTTTTTTTTACAACTGTACTTTAGTAGTATGGATTAGGCATGTGCTGCAGGGATAACCCATATTTCTTTTATAGTGCGTTACATACTAAATAAATGATATTGCAAGATTTGTTTATATCTACATGCAAAAAGAATCCCACAAGGTACGCATGTTAGTTGATAGAAATATGGGTCGCATGCACTTTGCCCCTACTGTGTTTTGCCTCTCTTCAGATGTACTGTACTGTAGTCGACATTGAATTTGTAATGTAATCATGTAACCTTTTTTTGAACTCAGCAAACTATAGTCTGATTAATTATTGAACAAACAACTTTCCTCTAGTGTAAACGCAGCTACGAGATACATGATTGATGTAGCTCTATCGCAGGAATTCTTGTACATATTTTCAAGCTTACACAGCATACAGCTCGAGTCTGCACTCATTACGCAGGACGCAGCACATGCGGCTGGAACTTTACGCAGTACGCCGTTCCTCTATTGTTAGTTCAATTGTTAATTAGACTATAATAGCCTTGTTGCAGTTTCATATTGTATGTAATCTTCATATCTCCCGATCTTAATACTTTCATTTTGAGAAAGAAGTTTATTTAAACATTGGTGCCTGAGGTGATGACAAGCAGCTCCTGGTAGGATTAGTGTCTAGGTTTTTTATTTAGGTTCTCTTGATTGCCATAACCTCCAGATATGTATTTGTTTCTATTTATTTATTATTTTGATGTTATTGTCTGTATAGTATATATGGGCTTTAATCTTAGTTCTTATGTCACTTTCATTGTCTTCTTAACACCTGTCCATTTGTGTTTCTTGTATGTAAGTACTCTGAGTAGCATTGAACCAATTGATTGGGCCATCAAAGCTCTTTGTAGAATCACCTGTTTCATTTGAAATCACTCAGATCATTGACCTTGTTGATGTCTGTTGGGCTATTGTTCACGTTTGCTCTTTGTATACAACAAAACTTTGAGAACAAACTATCTGGTCCAAAATAGGGCCGACCAAAAATGATTACAATTAGGTAGTCCTCGAAAGGCCAGAAATTGAACTGATCTGATGTGGTGACATTCCAAACCATTGTCGACTACACCAGGGAATGTAATAAATTCAAAACTAGATGTTTAATTCCCTGAGAGTTTTGAAGCTTACTTAATTATATCTCATAATAATTAAAATCTTTTTATTTTTCAGATATATTCCTAATCCTGACTTTGAGCCATCTGTTATCCGTAACATCTCTACAGCATGTGAAGGCTTGTGTAAATGGGTCAGAGCTTTAGATGTGTATGACAGGGTGGCTAAGGTAAGTTATGGTTGTGGGTAATTCGAGGTAAATGCTATATTATTAAATGCAGTTTGGAATCAAAATCAAAAATGTGCCAACTATGGAAAGGTCATCTGAGGGTCCAACCTGGGTCAAGGTTGGCAAAAGATCAAATCTCAAAAGCATGCATGTGATCCTTTTGTTGCACTTTATTTAATTTGACAATGTTCGAACTAATTTTCAATATTATATAAGGCTTGCATGTTTTTTATGATATTAAATATACAACAGAGACAAAGTTGTAATTACAATTCCTTCTTGATCCCCCTGCAGGTAGTAGCCCCAAAGAAACTCAAGCTGGCAGGAGCGGAAGCCGAGCTTGGCACGCAGATGGAGAAACTCAACCTCAAGAGAGCCCAACTCAAAGAAGTTACAGACAAACTGCAGGCCCTGCAGGAAGAGTTGGAACTGATGATACAGAAGAAGAAAGACCTGGAGGCCAATATCAAGCTGTGCTCACAGAAACTTGAACGAGCGGAGAAGCTGATTGGTGGACTGGGAGGGGAGAAGGACAGATGGGAAGAGGCAGCGGCTATATTGGGAGAGATCTATATCAAGATTACAGGAGACGTGTTGATATCATCTGGCCAGGTGGCTTACCTGGGTGCATTTACTGTGGACTATAGACTGGTATGTGCATCTGATTGCATTCGTTCATGACGAGCGTGTGTGGTCTAGTGGATAAGACGCCGGTCACACAATGCAAAGGTTGTGAGTTCGAGCCCCATTAGGTCCAACATGTTTGTATCCTTGGGCAAGGTACTTAGTCTCAATTGCTTCGTCGACCCAAGCGATATTTGGGGAGCTGTTAGGATATCAAAATCTAAGTAGTGCTGATAGGCTTGTGCACTTGTCGACTGGTAGCCGCCTAAGTGTAGCGACCAAAGGATTCTGATATCTAAACTGGCAGCGATAATAATTGATTTAAAAAGCGCTTTGGGACTGTGCTTGCATTGTGGAAAGCGCTATATAAGAACGGTAATATTATTATTATTATATTATTATTAGTATTATTATTATGATGTGTATAGAATGTTGTAGTATGATTCATAGATATTTGTCTTGTTAAAACCTGCTTGATCTGATAGTATTACCCCTCTTCTATGGGCTCAGTTAGTTGCCCCGATAGTAAAATAATGAGGTTGGTTAAATACCAAGCAGTTTGGGAATTGGTGTGAGGTTAGAAATCAGAAAAAGTGTAAGTCAGTTCCTTGAACCACTGGTGGTTGCTGGGCTATCCTTTTGACATAAGATTTTAAATGGTGTAATAAAGAGTTGTTATTCCTACAGTTAATTTAAACTCCCTGATGCTTCAATCAGTCCCAAGGTTTGTAACTCTCATTGCATCATTGATGTATTCTGTTGCCTCTTTTCATAAAGAGCATGAAGCCTGTCTGTAACATATTAACCATATCTCCGTGTTCTCTAACCTTTATTAACAGAGGGCAACAGAGGAATGGCAGAAGCTATGTCAGGAGAAAATGATCCCCTGCTCAGACACATTCTCATTGAATTCCACTCTCGGTGAAGCCGTCAAGGTGAGAGCGTGGAATATCGCCGGGTTGCCGGTGGATTCATTCTCTGTGGATAATGGTATCATTGTGGATAACTCTAGGAGGTGGCCACTCATGATTGACCCGCAAGGTTAGTATGACAATTCAAAATCTGTGTTGATAGGAAGTAATCGGAATTTGGGAAGGAAAGAGGACGGGCTATAATAGCTATTTAGTAAGTGATTGCGCCTTCCCTTTAGATCTATTTGGGCATTATCACTGGGTCTTTTGTACTGCACTTTCTCTCTCTTGTTATGATATATGCCAAATTTGCAAGAACATTATTGAAAAGTTGAAAACTTGACAAAAACTATTGGGTTTGGGTATACCATCACTTTCTAGAAAAGTTGGTATATCCACAGGTCAAATTATGGTTTTTCCAGGGGTACATCCCTAACATAGAAAGAATGCAATATCATGTTTCTAAAAGTATGAGGAATCTATTTTGCTTCATTCAGAATCAAGATTGTTTGGATTTAGGTGATACGATACTATTACAGTAATACTGGTGTCTACTATGAATCATAATCATTTAAAATGCAGAATTGAAGTGAGCATCTCATCATAAAGCAGCACACAGGATGATCACATCCCAAAATGTGTCAGTCTTATGATTGTGCAAGCTTTCTGCAGTTCCCATGATATCAGTATTTACAAACCTTATTGCAAGAGATTAGTTTTGGATATGATATTATGTTTATTTTCATCGTATCTTATGCAGGCCAAGCAAACAAGTGGGTAAAGAACATGGAGAAAGCAAATGGACTAGAAATCATTAAACTCTCCGACGCCACTTACGTGAGGACGCTAGAGAATGCCATACAGTTTGGCAAGCCAGTGTTACTGGAGAATGTTGGTGAGGAGTTGGATCCATTGCTGGAGCCAATCCTGCTGAAGCAGACATTTAAACAACAAGGTGTAGAGGTTAGTACAGTCATTTTAAATGTTTTCTCAAACAAATCAGGTTTATTTATTGATTGATGAAACACTTAGTTCCAATAATTCCTATAGTTTGATCAGCTCCAAATTGGTAAAAACCTTCTTATAGCAGTAAATTAGTACCGAAGGGTGTAGGCGTACATGAACGCAACAAACACAATGTGCATCAAATGTTTGACGCATATGTTTGGCAAAATCATGTGCATATTGCCAAAATCTCGCTCGTTCACTTGGTTTGCTTTTGCGTAGAGAGGTAAAAACCACACATTTCTGGCCAATTTGAAACTGATTAAACTATTATGTAGCGTGGTGACATTATCTTACTTTAAAATGTTTTGTATGCCATGTCCAAGCGATTCTGAATCTTGCGGAAATAGTGTACTTTAGGTCGCACATGTGCTTCATGCCTTTGACGGAATTAAATGCATCATTCACGTAACATGGTACACTTTATTTGACAGTGTAGTTGATGCATACCTGGGAGTGGACCTATCATACACTTTGTCTAATCATCCCATAGAACGGAACTGTCAAAATTAACAAATTTATGTTCCTTATTCTAGAATTACTTAACAAAGATTGTACATTATTTATTTAAAACACAAAATGGAATCTGGCAACTTGCCCCATGGTTTATAAGAGTGAAACTTTGTGTGTTTTAATTTATTTTTTCATATTTTTTTCAATTACAGTATTTGAGACTTGGTGAGAACCTGATAGAATACTCTCATGACTTCAAGTTCTACATCACAACACGACTGAGGAATCCACATTACCTACCTGAAGTCTCTGTAAAGGTAAGGTTGTGTCATACGTGACAAAATGTTGTTTGCACAGAAATTAAAAATAAACAAATATGTGACGTGATCAAGCAAAATCTTCCAATCTTTAAGTTACAAACAATTTACCAACTGAGAAAACAATGTAAAACATAAGAATTTGTCACTTCTTTTTACCTATAACTCAAAATCAATATTACCGACATACGACTTATTCCGCTTGATCGCGTCACATAGGTTTTTAAGCATAGCTAATTAACCGGAAGAATTTGTATCTAGAAAAGTTTGTGACAATGGACCAATAGCATTTGTATCTTTGTGACTCGGGGGAGGCTAATATAGATATTATGATATTTATTAAACTCATTTTGTCAAAAATGGTCGATATGCAAGTGGCTAATGTTAAAAGCACTTTAATTTTAGAGGGCACTTTAATCTTAGACATAAATATCTTTCCATTTTTAATATTACCTTTTTCCACCTATCCCATTCCATAGGTTGTGTTAGTCAACTTCATGATCACACCCCTCGGTCTCCAAGACCAGCTTCTCGGAATCGTTGCGGCCAAAGAGAAACCAGAATTGGAAGAGAAGAAGAACCAGCTGATTCTGGAGAGTGCTGCGAATAAGAAACAACTGAAGGAGATTGAGGACAAAATCTTGAAGGTGTTGTCATCATCTGAAGGCAACATCCTTGAGGATGAGACGGCCATCAAAGTGTTGTCATCATCTAAGACATTGTCGGAGGAAATCACTGCTAAACAGGTAAGTTATTAATGAAGGGAGTTGTCTAAAAGAATTGCTATTTGGTTGTGTGGCATTTTTGATCATGGCATAGCTCTCTGTTAATGATCTTAATTACTTGGTTTGTCTAAGCCTTTATGCAAATGCTTTAAAAAAGACAATTTTAAACATTTGTATTCAACCTTTTTAGAAATGTGTAGGGTTTCTCGACGGTCACTTTTATAATGGAAATTTCTATGATTATTCCATTCACTTTGTGCACTTCATTGTTCAAGATTGACTCAGCTCATGTAATGCCTGGCAAACCCTTCTACTGGAATTTATACTCTTCCAAATTCCAACAATAAATTGTTGAATTAGCTTCCTTGAGCAGAGGCAGAGCTGAGATAAACCTTTTCTTTTTTACCTAATGGGCAAACATTACACTGTTTATGGTGATTATTTTGATATCATTTTCAGGTGATCGCTACAGCCACAGAGAAGGAGATTGATGAGACCCGTAATGGCTACAAGCCAGTAGCTGTGCACTCTGCTACACTGTTCTTCTGTATATCTGATCTAGCCAATATCGAGCCTATGTATCAGTATTCACTAGTGTGGTTCATTAACTTGTACTTACAGGTAAGCTTTATATACTAAATGTTCCCATATGTGTTACAATCTACAATCAATTGCAAAAAAGTTCAGCAATTTTTGTTTGTTATGAGTGCATATGTGACCAGTCGCGTCAAAAAGGACATGTTGTCGGCAAACACAGTTTTGAGATAGAGGCCAATATATTTGGTGAAATATAAAGAAAATAATAGAAAAAAATATGCTTCTTCAACTCATATCTTGTGGTTAAAAAGTCAGATCACCTTCAACATGGTATCATTTTCAAGCTTGAAATGTGTTCTTTCAAGTCATGACACTAACTCAGAATTGACTCATACCACCAACATGTCCATTTTGATGTGACGGGTCACATATATGTAACATTGAAGTATTTTCCCCCATTGGTTAAGTAGAACTATGCGAGTTTGCCCTGACCAACGCGGTGCATCTCATTGGCTGATTGTATCATAAGGAATCATGAATTTTACCACCCATATGCTCATATTCAAGCACATGTGCATATAAGGCCTGTGCTGAACTTTTTTGCTGGCAACTGTAGACAATAGAATATTTCAAATTGAGATCGGAAATCTTTGGAAAAACAGGTCATGTGGACTAGGTGCGTAGTGCGTTTTTCGCAACAGTTGATTGCATTCATAGCATTGGTTGTCTGCGTAATGGTTTACTATGTTTACATACACTCGTACACCCGTGAGATATAAAACGTGGAATGAGACTATTTTGGTTTTTTTATCAACAATGGCGTCGACTGGCAAATTCCAAATGTATCGAGCAGAAGGTAAAATGTGAAAGTATAACCCCAAATCGCTTTTATCTCACCGTTTTAATTACTGAAAAACTGCAACATACATCTTTGTGAGGGAGACAATCTATCACCAACACCAGCGCAATCTACCACACGGGCAGACGGGTGAAAACACGTTTGTTTTTCTCCGGCATGTCCAGGGTTTTTTCCTGACTCGCGAGTCATGGAACTGGGTGTCAAAGCACTCGGCTAATCAAAACCATTCGGAATCGTTTATTTTCGGATTTGAAATGGTCTATATCAGGCTTTTGTATCAGCACATACTGGTCTAGTTCATAACAGTAAGCACAAAACTATCCTGTTGGTTTTAAGAAATAAGGATTGATCCCATGGTTACTTTTAAGCCTTAAATTTGTATCATATGCTTCAACAATAATGTGTTGAATTCTTGTGTAGGCATGCTTACTTAAGCACTTAGGTAAACTTATGGATTAGGTTTTGATATAGTTTTTCGTGCATGTGCTCAAAGCATACATGCCTAGAACCATGTTCATTTAAGCATAAGATCAATTATATTGATTACTGTCTACAAAATGTTATTAATATACGTTAATAGATATACTATTAATTTTCCAAAACTGATGATATGGTAACATAGGTTATAATTAGTACAAAATAGAAGGCGTTTTTCAGTAGCATGAATATATGTAATGGCCAATAATAGAATCACACAATAGTTAGATAGTTATATAATCCATAACCCGCCTTTTTCTTTACCAACAGTCCATTCGAAACAGTCGCAAGTCATCGGATCTGGAAGAGAGAATAGGAAACCTGAATAATCACTTCACGAATAGTATCTATAACAATGTGTGCCGATCACTGTTTGAGAAAGATAAATTGCTATTCTCCATTATTCTCTGTATTGGCATCATGACTAGTCAGTAAGTACAGCAATATTTATAATTGAATATTAATAGTCATCTTGTAACGGTAAATTAAGGAGTATATATTTAATCAGTATTATTTATATGGGCCTTCCAAACGGTACAATAAAAGTGCGTATTGAATATTGTGCTTCAAGTTCCCGGATGTGCATCCAATATTAAAAAATTTGCCGTCCAATATTTGTTGTGCTGCGCAGAAGATGTGCGCATGAGTATAGATGCAGAGAATGTCAGTTCGGGCTAACTTATTAAGTTTTTATCAAACTGTCTGTTATATAAATAATAATATTAACATTGAATGTCTTATTTTCGGGTTATACAAGAATGTATTGCACTCGCTATGAAAATATTGCACTCGTCTCCGACTCGTGCAATATTTGTATAGCTCGTGCAATATATTCTTGTATCACCCTCAAAGCCATACAATATTTTATAAGTATATGGACTTTAGTAGAACAAACCTTATAGAAACAAATTGGGGCTTATTCCTCAATATAAAACTGTTAACTTGAAATTTGGCGTCATTCTCATGATACTTGTCGTCATTCTCATTGAACTTGTCTTTCTCATGAGACTTGTTGTCATTCTCATGAGACTTGTCGTCATTCTCATGAGACTTGTCATCATTCTCATGAGACTTGTCATCATTCTCATGAAGCATGTCGTCATTCTCATAAAACTTGTCATTCTCATGAAACTCATTCTCATGAAACTATAGTCGTCATTCTCATGAAACAAGTCATCATTCTCATGAAACTTGTCATGAAACTAGTCGTCATTCTCAAGAAACTTGTCATCATTCTTATGAAAATTGTCGTCATTCTCATGAAAATAGTCGTCATTCTCATAAAAATTGTCGTCATTCTCATGAATCTTAATTTGTGATGCATCACGTAATATGGCACATCTTGTCAGCCAGGAACAAACATGGAACTGCACATTTCAAGGGCTTCATATCCATTGTTGATCCAAAGCATTTTATTCAAACTTTGGTACATATCACCAAATATACCAAATATTTTAAAATTGTAATCCACATTTTCTGTAAACTTGATATCACTTTTGATACTCTTAGATTTACAATTGTTGGGGTTTTGTAAAGATCTCCTATCTTTATTTCTTTTTTTGCTATAATTTGTTGAGCACCTGTAGGACAAATGAATATAATTGTTGTTCTTATTTTCTATTCAATTAATATAGGGGCGAGATTGATGACTCGGAGTGGAGGTTTGTGCTGACTGGTGGTGTAGGCATGGAAAACCCGCATCCTAACCCATGTCCCGACTGGGCCACGGATAAATCATGGGCAGAAATTGTACGTGCATCCACAAATCTGACAACCCTACCAGAATTTTATGAACGTAAGTATTTTTAATTTGATAGACAATGCTCACTAAATGATTCTTGTTTCATCATCCATCATTTGTGTTGTGATCAAGCCAATTGAGTCGGAAGTCGCAAATATTGATTATGAGATATAACCAAACAAAGGATAGAATTTCTATTGTTTTGAAAGTAATTTTCCATTCTTAATGGGGTTTTCCACAAAATGTTGCATTGCACACAACCAGTACGATCAAGGAGAAAACAAATCTACTTCAGATCACATTGTATTTAGCTACTGAGTAAGGATAATCTGTATTTTGGTGAAGTCTCTTTTTCAAGAATTTTTTTAATTTTTTATATGATATAGAAAATATTTGGTAAGCATAATGTAATTTTTTAGTTTTATTAAAATTACTGCTGGGCGTAAGTGATGTTACAAAAAGATGTGCTTATATATGGGCGTAAGTGATGTTACAAAAAGATTTGCTTATATAATGATTTTATATTTTCAAAATTCTCATTTATAACAGATTTTAAAGAAAATCACAAACAGTGGAAGAAAGTTTACGACTCTGGCACTCCGCATGAAGCGACTTACCCTAAGCCGTATAATACCTTAGAAGGCATGACTAAGCTTGTCGTCTTGAGAACACTCAGACCGGACAAAATGGTCCCTGCAATCCAGCAATATATAGTTGACAATCTGGGTCAATCCTACATTGAACCACCGACCTTTGACCTTGCCGGCAGTTTTGCCGATTCGCACTGCTGTGCCCCGTTGATCTTTGTCCTCTCTCCCGGTGCTGACCCCATGGCTGGTCTGCTCAAGTTTGCCGATGATAAAGGACAGGGAGGGAGTAAAATCCAGACGATCTCGCTCGGTCAGGGACAAGGACCGATAGCGGAGAAGATGATAGAAAGCGCCCTCAAGGAGGGTACATGGGTGGTGTTGCAGAACTGCCATCTTGCGACAAGCTGGATGCCAAAACTGGAGAAGATATGCGAGGAAGTGATCGTACCTGAGA
Organism: Ophiura sarsii; assembly: GCA_035610835.1. Classification (NCBI taxonomy): domain Eukaryota; kingdom Metazoa; phylum Echinodermata; class Ophiuroidea; order Amphilepidida; family Ophiuridae; genus Ophiura; species Ophiura sarsii. The sequence continues at coordinate 108,097,655 of CM069441.1, read as the reverse complement.
ATACCCACAAAGAGTTTAGGCTGTGGTTGACTAGTTATCCATCAGAAGCATTCCCTGTGTCCATCTTGCAGAATGGTAGGTTGAATTGTATGATATTATGGCTTCATCAAATGTGAACAGTCACATCAAAAAGGGTTTTTGTTGTTTCATGCAAAATTGTAATTTGTAAGTTTTAAAATGACACCTCGCTTAATACATTTGGTCAATGTATTCAATTTGTATGTGAAATATAAGATGGAAATTAATTTTTATTTTGTTGGGTTTTTTTTTACATGCTTTACTTTCTCAATATCTTAAAAGGCATGCTACCGATAGAGGGCCCCTTTTGTCACATATACTGTAAAAGCCAATATTTTCGCTTACAGATATTTTCGCGCATTTTGATATCATAGACATTTCGCGATTTATTTTTTTGCGGGGGACTTTCTGGATGCACTGTATGAATGTTAAAAACAATATTTTTGTGTGTTATAATTTTCGCCCAAAAAAAAGAAATCTGTGAAAAGCGCGAAAATAAAACCACCGCAAAAATTTCAGCTTTTACAGTAATCTGATTAACATTATATATGATAAGAGCACTTTATACTTTCATCAGCAGAATGATGACTCGCTTTTTAGGACATGTGACCTGTGGAATGCGGGATACAGTTAAACATGTTTCTCTACTCTAACATTTTTCAGGTGTAAAGATGACCAATGAGCCTCCAAAGGGATTAAGAGCTAATCTGATGAGATCATATCTCACCGATCCTATATCTGATCCAGAATTCTTTGAGAGCTGTAAGAAGGTAAGCGTCAAGAATTTGCTACAAACACAATAATGTTAATTCAATAGATTTAATCCGCAATGCAGCAACCATTATGCAGCAGTAGCAGGGGTCGCATTCTGACCCGTCTGCGTCTCCTAGACCTCTCACTTTCTAATAGTGATGCGTCAGGTTTCAAATTGGAAAGACTTGCGGGTCCCGATCAAAATTGAAGGAACCCCTTAAATTTGACGATGTATGGAAATGGAAACCTTAAGAAATTCTGTAAATTACATATCCATCCTTTGCTCACAATATAAATTCATTAAAACTGCCCGTAAAAAAGTAAACATTCTAAATACCCTAACTTCAGGACCCCTCAATTTCTTGGGGGACCCCTTAATTTATTTTTTTTTTAGTCCTACGGGGTCCATAAAAATGTCATGGAACCTCTCACATTTTTGATCCAGTGCTATCCCAGTTATTACTGCAGTGCGCATCGATTTTCCAATTTATCTTAAAAACACACCACTTACGCATTTGTGATGTGATCAAGCAAAAATAGTCAGAAATATTGATTGATTGAATACTCTGAATATTAGATATTCTTTAACTTCAGACTGATTTTGCTTGATTACATCACATTTATTGACCTTTAAATACACGCATTAAACCTGAATTGTATTTTGTGTTTCAGCCTCAAGAATGGAGGAAGCTGTTGTTTGGACTTTGTTTCTTCCACGCGTTGGCGCAAGAGAGGAGAAAGTTTGGTCCTCTTGGCTGGAACATCCCATATGAGTTCAACGAGTCAGACATGAGAATCAGTATGAGACAAATATTGGTAAGATAACAGGAATTGGTTTCAGTGTCAGTTTAATAAAGACATAATGTGCAATCTTCTTTTATTGAATGCCCTCTATCTTTGATTTCCCCCTTCTAAATGCAATAATAACAATTCTGAGGTGAAAATAAGTAGGATTGATTTAGTACCAATACAGTTACACTATGTAGGGATTATGCATGCATAAGTAACAGATACCTTTTGTAATGATAGTTTTTGAGAACTTGTTCTCTCTACATCATCATCAACAGAGGGATATAACCCCCCTCCCCTCGATCTTATGACCTCATTTTTTTGGGTGGTCACATGTCAACAGATCATCATAGATGACAGACAGGTTATAAATAATACACGGTTTGTTGGTTGTATCCTTTCTAGATGTTCCTGAATGAGTATGACGACATACCATTTGATGCTCTGACATATCTGACGGGAGAGTGCAATTACGGAGGCCGTGTGACAGATGACAAAGACAGACGACTCCTGCTCTCTCTGCTGTCCAAATTCTATACAGATGATTTGATTGATACACCTAGATATAAGTAAGTGATACCTAACTGTTAGCTAGATTATATTCCATAACATATCGATGGAGGTATGACAGTCTCCTAAAGTTATGAGCTCAACCAGTAGAGGCAAGACTACATTTGCATAATTCTGTTCAGTAACTATACTATATTTACTCACATATGTATCATCAATCTTTCTACCGGTGTGTATACGGCAGCGCCTTGAGTAGGCACAGGTGTTTATGTGCAGCAATTAGTAAAGGACACAGTTACATCACTGTCTTGTGTAAGATATATTATAGGCTAGACCAGAAGTGGGGAAATCTGCTACTCTAAAAGATTGAAATACATTCTTAGGTGCATATTGGGGCAACCATAGATCAACTATGATGTCATTTCGAACTTTATTTCTCAACTAGTTTCTCAAATAATGTCTTCAAAAAGGGTCAAATGTGCAACCCATTTGTCGTTATTGGTTAGAAATATCAAAGGTATCGAAAATAATGGATCCATGAATTATATAGTTGCACTTCAACAACTCCCCCATACCTTATAGTAGCAAAACATTTTTAATTTGAGATAAATCACACTACTATGGAAACCAGCATGCCGTTCAAACCTAAACATGTGAATAATGTGTCTACGCGAGTAAAGTATTCAATATTTTGGAATTCAAAATTCAGTTCCTCAACTGGGATTTGAACCCAGGACCTCCCAAACGCTCTACCAACTGAGCTAACGATCCAGGACAATTGGTATTGAAGCGTTATAAATGCATCTAAAGGCTTAGGGTTCAAATTCATATATTTCTCCCACTTCTTCTTCAAGTATGATGATGAATTTCAAACATGAAATCAAAGTTACTAAGTTCATGAAGTGGAAGTGATTCTAGTAATTAATCTGTTTCAAACCTATTTCAACTGATTTTCTTGCAGCTTTTCAGATAGTGGTGACTATTTCTGTCCTGATCATGTTCCTTATCAAGGATACATAGATTACATCCGTAGTCTGCCCATAATTCCACATCCTGAAGTGTTCGGTCTCCATGAGAACGCAGACATCACAAAAGACAACCAAGAGACACAAACGGTAAACTATATGTTATGTGATTTTGATATTCATTAATTGTTTTGTAACACATAGTAACTTATAATATATAGATGTGTTTGTGGTGATTACAATTTTATTTTTATTTTTCAAAAAATTATTTTATTAAGTAAACAATTTTATTTTTAGCATTCTCAAATAATTTGAAATTAACAGCTGTTTCAATACCTGATAACTCAATAAGAATGTTGACAGTCATCACAATAAGTAACTGACCAGGTAATAAACATGCTGATAACTCTAAAAGTATAACTCCTACATAAACATATTTAATTATAAAGTTGTTGAGAAATTTATCTTCTTGAATTTGAGATATTACATGCCAAGAATGGTTGATTAATAAGTAAGTTATGATCCCAAACGTTAGGACAAGTCTGATTTTCATTTTAACATTTGCCAAAGCGACTGTTGTTTATACATTATCAAAATTTGCAAAATGTTTCGCCCAATTTTTGGACTTGCAACTGTGAAAAACATGTGAAAACTCCCATTGTGTGTATAAATATGATAATATGAGTACGCAGAGGAATCCCATGGGCAAATATTCTTTTCGATGGTACCATATCAAGGATGTAAAAGGGCTATATTTTGACCATTTTGGTGATGATGCAATCTGAAATTTGCTGACTTAATTTGTATTGTTTGTTGCCAACTGCATGTGACGTCAATCTGGGCCGACCTATAGCTTCTCTCCTCAACTATTGTCTCTTAACTTGACTCTTGTATCTCTTCTTTGTTCCAGTTATTTGATGGTATACTCTTAACTTTACCAAGACAATCAGGAGGAGCTGGCAAATCACCTCAAGAAACCATTCAAGAGCTGGCCACGGATATCCTGTCAAAACTACCGGCAGATTACAACATTGAATTTGTAAGTATTGTGGTAGTATAATGATGATATTATCTCCTGTATGTAGCTATACATATGGATTATTATGCACTATAAACCTGTCAAAAAAGTTGGGAATTTCTTTTCTCAATTGCCTTAATTTTGTGTATTTTGTTATATGTTCATAGTGAGTTGTACATCAATGGAAAGCTGATGTGCTTATTTTCCCAACGATATCACATTTGTAGTAATCACATATTTTAATACTCACTCAGCCACTTGTTTGAGAATATAGGGAGGTCTCATTCTCAATGTGCCAACATCACCACTAGTTTGTGCTCAAAAGTCAATAGTGCATCAGTATGTCAATGTAACACTACATTGAACAGACGACAGAGTATTGAGTCTTTTGAGCGCAAAATATTGCTGAATTTGGCCCATTTTGATTGAGACCTCCTCATATTCACAATCAGGTGGCTAAGCACTGTAACAAGTGATTGCTACAAATTGTGTATTGTTGGAAAGAGGAACAAATCAGCTGTACATTGATATGTAAAGCAATAAGATTTTTAATTATTTTTTAAATTGCAAATGTCATAGCAGATTTGTGGCATGTATCATTTTAAAGGTTAATACTAATCTAACCAAACTGATGACGGAATAATATTAGCTGTCTGCTTTCGCAGTGTTCTTTATAAGAGAAGGCAATCTCAAATTGTAGCTTTCAAACATCCTCTTTGGTAATACGGATGAGGAAGATTATTTACTTGTTGCATAAAATTATTTACCAAGCTGTACATTTTGGGTATTGAGTAGATTGATCATTCTGGGTTGTCAATTTTATTGAACAAGTACTGAGATGTGTGTATCATAAATCATTCATTATACAGGGTGTCCCAGAATGATTTATACTGTGTTTGAAAAAACTAAAAATATAAAAACAGCATTGCAGTCCCAATATAATGCCTGCAATATAATAGTGAACATGTTTCCTACTAACTCATTGTCAATTTGAACAAAATATCTTATATTTGGCATGACATTTTTTTCACTTTCAGTATATTTCAATTGATAAAACTTACACCAAACTTAACAACTGGCGCTTAAGAAAGTATGGTACAAATCACACAAGCTGAGCACTTCACTCACAGCATTCAAATATTGCTTCATAAAACATCGCAAATGGTTGATATCTATTAACTTGGTAGTGGAAATTAAGAGAAGACACATCAAATTACCTGCATATCATTTAAATTGAGCTTTGTTTCTCAAAAGATTCCATAATTTCTGTCAAAAAGTCTGATTTTTAAAATTCAAATGTCATAAGAAAAATAAGTTCATGTTAGAATTATAAGCACTCTGACCAATATAGCAATGGTATTCCTAGCTAAATAAATACATCTTTCCTGGTATAAATAATTCTGGGACACATTATTACTCAGTATTTTTGTACTTTTTTTGTATCTAAAAAAATTTAAAAAATTTAAATTAATAAACTGTACGCAATCAACAGGTAATGGAGAAGTACCCAGTCTCGTATGCCGAGTCCATGAACACCGTCCTGCGACAAGAACTGATCCGTTTCAACCGTCTGACCGCGGTGGTACGCAGCAGTCTGCAGAACATCCTGAAGGCCATCAAGGGTCTGGTGGTGATGTCATCGGAGCTTGAGGACGTCTTTGACAGCATGTTGATCGGTAGAGTTCCAGCCATGTGGGCTGCAAAGTCCTATCCATCTCTGAAGCCTGCTGGTGGATACATAACAGATTTATTGGCGAGGTAGGATGTGTGGAAATTTGCTTTGATTTATTGTTTGAGGTATAACATTGGGAGTGTGCAATTGAATCCCATGGAAAATATTTGGATACTTCAATTTGTTTGACTAAAAGATCTTGGGATTTAAAAAAGGAGCAATCTTTCATCACTGTTTCCCCAATCTGTCCTCCATCTTGTAAATAGGTAAGGTCCTAACTCCATTCTGTGTATAACATGCTTTGGCTATAATAATTGCCATGAAGTTATGACAACAAATTAATCAATTGATCAATCTGTCAACTTATCAATTAATCAATTTATCAATACATCAATTTGGGATTTATGTATGTGTGCACACCAAAATATGAGCAACTTAAACACACAGAAGGGAATCGCATGTAAACCTGCTAGTTCCAAGAGATTCTGAATGAGACAAACTATCACAGAAATTTTCGTTGTGCTTTTTCATGTACCTCAACACTCACATTTATGTGTATATTTTTTTCTTCTATATCAAATGCCACCTACAATATTGGAAACAAATTCTTCATAATTGATGATGTGATTTAATCAGAACAGGGCATCCATAACAATAATGTATCCTGGAAACTGCTGTTGAAGACTAATTGATCTCAAAAAGGGCATGGGAGAGAGGGTCAGTGTTGACACGTTACCGTTCAATGACTACTTTCTTCAGTAATTGTATTAACTTATTCATGAGCAACTGATTGTTGCTATAAGTAATGAAACATAATGGAAATTATTGTGATTCCTTTTTTTTTTATCTCAAAATTAATATCCAACTGATTTCCTTTGCACATGTATTATTGGAAAATTGGACAAGAAATTAAAGTTGAGTTTATATTCCGAAAAATGTGAGCGATCATGTTAAACTACCATAAATCCTCATGAATCACTTCAGTAATTGTATTCGATGATTTCGATCTTACAGGTTGAAATTTCTCCAAGACTGGATAGACACCGGTGCACCCAATGCATTCTGGGTATCAGGATTCTATTTTACACAATCGTTCCTTACTGGTAAGTCATATCACTATTACACCTGAAGTGTGTGTGGAGGAGTGCATATTTCAGCTTTGAATACTTACGACAGCGGTACATGATATGTAGGTTCCTCTTTTAACATGGAGAACCAGTAGAGGCAGCATCAGTGCGTATTTCAGTGATAGAGGCTTCATTGACGCACCAATGGCAAGATTCTGTTTTGATCGTGCAAGTACAGCATTTAGAGTCACGCAGATGATTATAAGATGCATTCACTGGAATGCTCCTATGTCACATTCATTCTTTACATGGGATGACATAAAGTACAATACATAACTGTATAGGATTCAATGCCACCAAATCTATTAACTATCACTCGGTTATGTGAAATGTTGTTTTTAAAAAAAAGTGTATTTTTTTTGCAACTTTGTGGCGTATCCTTGGCGTAATTTCATGCATTCTTACACTAAGGATAAACCAACTTTGTTGAGATGGCTCAGTATCATCTGACACAGGATCTTTTTATCAAAAGTAAAATTAGAATGAAGCCAAGTGCAAGCATTATTGGTGCCAGCTTCACCCCTACACTCATTTTACAATTATACATTTATTTCAAAGGTCTGTTTCGGACAGCTGCAGTCATTTCCAAAGTGTGTTGCTGTGACTGGTGATTTAGAGAATCCATTACTTCAATCTAACCCTATTCAAATACATATCCCTGCCTTGTAATGCCAGTGTAAAAATATGCATCTATTACCCAAAATAATTGTGGTGGTTAATTTGTAGTGAAATGCCAAGATTTTGTTAATTAGTATTGAAATAAACATATTGTGTACCAAATTGTTGAGCGCAATTAGTGGCAAGCACATCAGGTTTTGGAGGTATAAAGTAATATTTTCACAATTTGAATGATTTTTCTAATTGACTAACATATTCCTTTCTATTTACTTCTTTTTGTTTATCCATTGCAGGTGTTAGTCAGAACTACGCTCGTAAATATCAGATTCCAATAGACCATCTTGGTTTTGAGTTTGATGTAACAAGTTATGAGGAGCAAGTGGATCATAAACCTGAAGACGGAGCATATGTCTATGTAAGTATGCACACATTATGTGGCATTATAGTATTACCAAAACAAAATAGGCGGGTTACAAAAGTATGTCACCGTGATATTTTGACAATCATTTCCGACTGAAGTACAAACGTTACGTCATTGTGTATGCCAAAGATAACCCATCATCTTTTGAATGTGTGAGTACATATGTCAGTGCATTGAAATAATGCGCACATTAATTCCAATTCAATTATTCAATGCTAGACCATCACATTGAAACCATGCACAAGATTACAACTTTCATTATAGGGTGCTATAAATATGCTTTGGGCCCTCCCCCACCCTACACAAATTGAAACATTTAAAATTCAACAGAGAAAATAAAGACAGACATTTAAATTGTGAATCATAGGTTAAAAAGGAGGGTGGTCTTGTTCTTTCCAGCTAAAACCCTTGAAGCATTTTGTATTTTAAAAGCTATGCCCACAGGTCACTGAGCAGTTTTACTTTATACATGCTGGAGGTCCATATAACATACAAGGTTTTGACAGAACAGCTACGTTAGTATCAATCATCAAATGAATGCCTGTCTTGTATTCTCATTTCATCATTCATTTCTTTCTTTTTATGTAAATAGGGTATTTTCATAGAAGGTGCTCGATGGGACCGTGACACTATGGTGATCAGTGAATCCAGTCCCAAGATCCTCTTTGACACCATCCCGATCACGTGGCTCAAACCCGGTGTTAAAAACAACTTCAAACCCATGCCTACATACACCTGTCCAGTCTACAAGACCAGTGCCAGGAGAGGGACATTGTCCACTACGGGTCACTCAACTAACTTTGTCATGTTAATGGAATTACCATCCGATAAACCGCAGAGTCATTGGATTAACAGAGGTGTGGCGGCGCTGTGTCAACTGGATGACTAAATAAACAAAAATACACCACTATTGTACGAGTTATATGTATGTAATGACGATGATAATGATAAAAGGTGAAATTTCACCTTGTTTTACAATTTGGTAGTCTTGACTGTTTGAGGTGTGACACTGACATGCAAGCATGATTTGAAATGATATTGTCATTATGCAGATAACATTGAAATGTTGTGTTTCATCTTTAAAAAGAAATGTTCTACTATAATGTATCCAGTATCTTAGTTTATCTGCACACAGACCAAAAAGTTTGTTTTCAGTATCTAAGTTTATCTGCACACAGACCAAAAAGATTCCGCCCAGTACACCTAGCTATAGATATATGAACATTATGTATCTCCCCTATCACACATATACCCAACCCGCACTTGTGCTACGCTTCTCTTGAGTTTGAATGCAGCTATGGTAGGTCAATGCTGCTTTTGTACTGAACAAACTGTAGCCTGTTGTGTTTTATTGGGAGTAATTTTGAGCAATACAATGTTACCTTTATGTTTGGAGGCTCGTGTAACCATCATATGATTCAACTAATGTTCAGATATTCCTTACATATACTGCTTTTAACTGACAGAGGCTTAATTTAGTTATAAATAGATGATAAAGTAAATATACTATTACCATACTAATATTTACAATTCTGCAATACTTGTAATTATAATACTTTGTAAAAAAAATATGTGTATGAGATATTGAAAGAAATTACCAATTGATATCCTGTCAATTGTAAATATCGTCCTTGAATCTTGATTGGTTTCCTTCTTTTTACTCTGTATATGATATAAATTATTGAGGGAATTGTGTCATGAAAATAAACATAAATTGTTAAGCTATGCACTTTTTGTTGTTGTTAGTTTCATACTTTGATGAAATCTTTCTACCAATTTGTGTAAGTTATTCCTTGCCATTTTAAAAAGTGCTCTTCTTGAAGTAAATTAGTGAATAGTATTCCATTACTAGCCAAATCTTAACAAAATAGTGTGATTTGTTATAAAAATGATATCTAACAATGCATTGCAGCAAAGTTTATCTCAAGGATTACTGAATAAATACTAGGCATGTTTGTACTAATTTCAATGCATTACACATGGTAATTCTGAATATGGTAACGAAATTCAACAATTTTGATATTTTTGAAACATTTTGTGAAATTTTGGAATGTCGTCTGCAGATGCTGGCCGCGTGGAAAGTGTTAAGGTTAATCTGAGGCCTCAGGAATCTCAACTAACGTTTAACACTATTATATAACTTTCAAGTAATCATCCTATTCATAGGTTTTGCCTTTCTGGTTTACTTAAGTATCTTGATCTTGATTTATCACAATTTTAGAAAAGTTTTTCATTCTAATCCGTCCATGTAATATGTTCTTCCATCTAATGAAACCTTTATTACATTAGATTATATTGCAACTATTTTCGTATTCCGTTAAATTAATATAATAATAAAACCAGGGATCATATTCCTCCCTTGGATTATTTCTTTATTTTTTGTATCAAATATTAATAATTAATATTGTATATAAATTGTGTGCTTCATGTGTACATTTCTGTATTATATAAAGTTTCAACCCACCTTGAATATGTAATATATTATCTATCCAAAGAATTGTTACGGTTATTATTGATGTGAAGTTATTGATTGAGGAAACCAAAGTTTTTTAGGTACATCCGTCCAAAAAGGCTTATCTGAAACATGTACAAGCATTTACTACAGTCATCACAACAAGTAACTGACCAGGTAATAAATGTGCTGATAACTCTAAAAGGATATCTCCTACATAAACATATTAAATTATAAACATGTTGAGAAAATTCTCTTCTTGAATTTGAGATATTACACGCTAAGAATAGCTGATTATTAGGGAAGTTGCAATCCCAAATGTACAGTCAAGTCTGATTTTCATATTCACATTTTCATTTTTAACACGTGTACTCAGACCGGCAAATTATTGATTACTGGTAGTGGTAGTGCCAATTCACCCGTCGATGTCCTGGTTGTTGGATAGTCGGCCGGTGGCATTGGTACGGTTGATCAATACGGCACACACGCTTTACCTGTCATACACTCCCCGTGTTGAAAAGAAAATGTTAAAATGAAAATCAGACTTGCCCTAACGTTTGGGATCGTAACTTTCTTATTAATCAACCATTCTTAGCGTGTAATATCTCAAATTCAAGAAGAGAAATTTCTCAACAACTCTATAATTAAATATGTTTATGTAGAAGTTATACTTTTAGAGTTATCAGCATGTTTATTACCTGGTCAGTTACTTGTTGTGATGACTGTATATCATTCATTCCCTTGATTGCGGGTTAATGTGAGGGCGCATATATTTTTTTTGTGAAGATTTTGTTCACAGATCTATTATTTTGTCTTTAAAATAATCAAAACACTTTGAATGTTCATCTATTGTATTTTAGTGATGAAAACAAGGTGTCAATTTCATTTCTTATCATAAAATTGTAAACTGTCTGGGGTCACTATTCAAAATAGAATTAAAAGTTAAGTTAGGGGTATGAATCTTGTAGAGTATACAGGAATTACCATTTAATTTCCAGACAAAAGTTTGAAAACTCTCTGCCAAAATGTCATAAGTTGGGATGTTTTTTATTTATTTTTCATTCATTAGTTCATTCAATTAATTTGGCTTATAACAAACGAAAATACCTTTTACATAATCGATGTGTGCCTTTTATAGTTAGTCCTGTATGCAGGTCTGGGCTTGATTGGTGGTCAGCTGGCATGTTGGGTGGTGTTTTGTTTTTGCTTTGATTGTTTTTTTGGTTGTTTTCCCCCTTTTTCTAGCAAGTTGAACTCATTATGCCAATTGAACTTGGATTCCCAGATAATGCTATTAACTAGGATTTGACATGATTTCAAAATGTTATCTCTGATAATGTATCTTATCATTGAAATGTTTTTACATGCACCCTTTATTATTAAGGTGGTGACCCTGGCAAATCCATTTATCCCATCAAAATTGAGATTTGAGAATCAAAAGAAAGTCTATATTTTCTCATTAATTCTGCAAACCTTTAAGCTTGAAAGATGTTTCATTAAGAAGCTATAACTGAGGGAGGGTGCAGGTATACAACTTTTCGAGGTATGTTTGCTTCTCATCATAAAACCCTTTGGGCCAATTTAACTCACATTTTGAAATATGATAGTATTTGTAATGTCTCTTCACATAGAATAGTAAACACCATGCGAAATCTTTGATTCCATACGTCAGCTGTTTATAAATTGTAAATATGTAATTGTATCTCGTTGGACAACAATAAAGTCGATGGAAACTTCACAAAATACTTTGCGTAATGAGTGTTTTTGCTTCTCCATGTCATTCTCCAAAGAGGTACATTTTCTCTATATTGGCAGTTTGTGGCAGGTGAAAAATTACCTCAAGACACAATAGCACGACAAACTTCTTCATTGCCCATTTAACATGCCCCCACGAATTTGAATTTGATACGGCTACAGGGTGTCCGTAAACATCAATCTCATTAAATGTTCAGATTTTGCATTAATGTTTATATAAACTGCTCAGAAAAGTTTGTAAATTTGTTTTCAATCGCTAATTTTTTGAATATTTCGTGATATATTCATATTATGTTTCATATCAATGAAAAGCTGATGCTTGCCAACGATACCTCATTCGTAGTAATCACATGTTTCAATGCTTAGTCACCTGCTTGTAAATGTGGGGCGGTCTCATTAAAAATGTGCCAAATTTACCCCTTTTTATGGATGTCTGGCTTTCAACTTCAAGATAGTATTGAATTTCTTTTCAGATTTCGTGATACGGCAGCCATTCTAAAGATTTTAATGAAGTTAAGTGATTTTGAATAAAATCCATCCAGAGTGAAAACAAATTTGCAAAGTTTGTCATTTAAGCATTCGTCAACAAAAAATGACAACAAAAATCACCTGAAGTTTAAAGGTAGATGACCCGATTTTCAACTTGATGTTTTCTATTTGACATGAAAGGTCATCCTTAAAATTGTTGCATTCCGAAGTTTGAGTTGCATAACTCCAATGGTTCTATTTTTAGAAGCGCAAGGTCAAAAGACATGTGCCTATTGAGTAGTACACAGACTGGCTGGTGGTTAACCACCTTTGGCAGTAATTCACCACATTTTAGCCTATAACTTCCAAATGAAACATTTCTGGCCCCTAATATTTTACAGACATAATGAGAAAAATATGGGGATTCTTCTGATACCAAAATATGTGAAAAAAAAATCATAGCTCAAAAAAAGTGATCGGGTCATATACCTTTAATCAAGTATTTGAAAGTAAGTTTAGCCATATTGAAGCCCATTACCATCAATATCAGGCATACTTAGTACATAAAATGAGTAATAGGACTTTTTTCCGCAAACATGCACTCTTCTCAAAAAAGCTGCGTAATGCTTGCTATGATCAGTCATTGTAGGCCTATAGAATAGATGTACGAAGTAAATATTAAATTTGCAATCAAACAAAGCAGGGGCGTATTGTTTAAGAATGGGACCTTCGGTTTAGTCTTGCTATCGGTTTTTAATTTTTAATGGCTTGTTCCCCCTCCAAGGCCTTGTGTTTCTGAGCCCTCGACTTATTGATAAAATAAACTTCAGGTCCATATTGAAGGAATGTATCCTGCCTGAGTGCAGAGTGGCGTAAACGTAGGAAATCTTATGGGGTTCCCATAGTATCCAAATCTTAAAGGGTTCCCATAGTATCCAAATCGCCCCTAAATAAGATAATTTACAGATGACTAGATAATTGCGACATCATTTACAGATGACGTGATTATTGACTAGCTATTATTGCGACATAATTTACATATGACGTGATTATTGACTTGATAATTGCGACATCATTTACATATGACGTGATTATTGACTTGATAATTGCGACATCATTTACAGATGACGTGATTGTTGAGATGACGTGATTATTGACTAGACAATTGTGACATAATTTACAGATAACGTGATTATTGACTAGATAATTGCGACATCATTTACAGATGACGTGATTATTGACTAAATAATTGCGACATCATATACATATGACATGATTATTGACTTGATAATTGTGACATAATTTACATATGACATGATCATTGACTAAATAATTGCGACATCATTTACAGATGACGTGATTATTGACTTGATTATTGCGACATCATTTACAGATGACGTGATTATTGACTTGATTATTGCAACATAATTTACAGATGACGTGATTATTGACTAGATAATTGCAACATAATTTACATATGACATGATTATGACTAGATAATTGCGACATAATTTACAGATGACGTGATTATTGACTAGATAATTGCAACATCATTTATATATGACATGATTATTGACTAGACAATTGTGACATAATTTACAGATTACGTGATTATTGACTTGATAATTGTGACATAATTTACATATGACATGATCATTGACTAAATAATTGCGACATCATTTACAGATGACGTGATTATTGACTTGATTATTGCGACATCATTTACAGATGACGTGATTATTGACTTGATAATTGCGATATAATTTACAGATGACGTGATTATTGACTAGATAATTGCAACATCATTTACATATGACGTGATTATTGACTAGATAATTGCAACATAATTTACAGATGACGTGATTATTGACTAGATAATTGCGACATACTTTACAGATGACATGATTATTGACTAGATAATTGCGACATCATTTACAGATGACGTGATTATTGACTAAATAATTGCGACATCATTTACAGATGACGTGATTATTGACTAGACAATTGTGACATAATTTACAGATGACGTGATTATTGACTAGATAATTGCAACATCATTTACATATGATGTGATTATGACTAGATAATTGCGACATAATTTACAGATGACATGATTATTCACTAGATAATTGCGAAATCATTTACAGATGACATGATTATTGACTAGATAATTGCGCCATCATTTACAGATGACGTGATTATTGACTAAATAATTGCGACATCATTTACAGATGACGTGATTATTGACTAGATAATTGCGACATCATTTACAGATGACGTGATTATTGACTAAATAATTGCGACATCATTTACAGATGACGTGATTATTGACTAGATAATTGCAACATCATTTACAGATGACATGATTATTGACTAGATAATTGCAACATAATTTACAGATGACATGATTATTGACTAGATAATTGCGACATCATTTACAGATGACATGATTATTGACTAGATAATTGCGACATCATTTACAGATGACGTGATTATTGACTTGATAATTGCGACATCATTTACAGATGACGTGATTATTGACTAGATAATTGCGACATCATTTACAGATGACGTGATTATTGACTAGACAATTGTGACATAATTTACAGATTACGTGATTATTGACTTGATAATTGTGACATAATTTACATATGACATGATCATTGAATAAATAATTGCAACATCATTTACAGATGACGTGATTATTGACTTGATTATTGCGACATCATTTACAGATTACGTGATTATTGGCTTGATAATTGCGATATAATTTACAGATGACGTGATTATTGACTTGATAATTGCGATATAATTTACAGATGACGTGATTATTGACTAGATAATTGCAACATCATTTACATATGACGTGATTATGACTAGATAATTGCGACATAATTTACAGATGACGTGATTATTGACTAAATAATTGTGACATAATTTACAGATTACGTGATTATTGACTTGATAATTGTGACATAATTTACATATGACATGATCATTGACTAAATAATTGCGACATCATTTACAGATGACGTGATTATTGACTTGATTATTGCGACATCATTTACAGATGACGTGATTATTGACTTGATATTTGCGATATAATTTACAGATGACGTGATTATTGACTAAATAATTGCAACATCATTTACAGATGACGTGATTATTGACTAGATAATTGCAACATAATTTACAGATGACGTGATTATTGACTAGATAATTGCGACATAATTTACAGATGACATGATTATTGACTAGATAATTGCGACATCATTTACAGATGACATGATTATTGACTAGATAATTGCGACATCATTTACAGATGACGTGATTATTGACTAGACAATTGTGACATAATTTACAGATGACGTGATTATTGACTAGATAATTGCGACATCATTTACAGATGACATGATTATTGACTAGATAATTGCGACATCATTTACAGATGACGTGATTATTGACTAGACAATTGTGACATAATTTACAGATGACGTGATTATTGACTAGATAATTGCAACATCATTTACATATGACGTGATTATTGACTAGACAATTGTGACATAATTTACAGATGACATGATTATTGACTAGATAATTGTGACATAATTTACATATGACGTGATTATGACTTGATAATTGCGACATAATTTACAGATGACGTGATTATTGACTAGATAATTGCGACATAATTTACAGATGACGTGATTATTGACTAGATAATTGCGACATCATTTACAGATGACGTGATTATTGACTAAATAATTGCAACATCATTTACAGATGACGTGATTATTGACTAGATAATTGCGACATCATTTACAGATGATGTGATTATTGACTCAATAATTGCGACATCATTTACAGATGACATGATTATTGACTAGACAATTGTGACATAATTTACAGATTACGTGATTATTGACTTGATAATTGTGACATAATTTACATATGACATGATCATTGACTAAATAATTGCGACATCATTTACAGATGACGTGATTATTGACTTGATTATTGCGACATCATTTACAGATTACGTGATTATTGACTTGATAATTGCGATATAATTTACAGATGACGTGAATATTGACTAGATAATTGCAACATCATTTACATATGACGTGATTATGACTAGATAATTGCGACATCATTTACAGATGACGTGATTATTGACTTGATTATTGCGACATCATTTACAGATTACGTGATTATTGACTTGATAATTGCGATATAATTTACAGATGATGTGATTATTGACTAGATAATTGCAACATCATTTACATATGACGTGATTATGACTAGATAATTGCGACATAATTTACAGATGACGTGATTATTGACTAGATAATTGCGACATCATTTACAGATGACGTGATTATTGACTAAATAATTGCGACATCATTTACAGATGACGTGATTATTGACTAGACAATTGTGACATAATTAACAGATTACGTGATTATTGACTTGATAATTGCGATATAATTTACAGATGACGTGATTATTGACTAGATAATTGCAACATCATTTACATATGACGTGATTATGACTAGATAATTGCGACATCATTTACAGATGACGTGATTATTAACTAGATAATTGCGACATCATTTACAGATGACGTGATTATTGACTAAATAATTGCAACATCATTTACAGATGACGTGATTATTGACTAGACAATTGTGACATAATTAACAGATTACGTGATTATTGACTTGATAATTGCGACATCATTTACGGATGACGTGATTATTGACTAGATAATTGTGACATATTTACAGATGATGTGATCATTGACTAGATAATTGTGACATCATTTACAGATGACATGATTATTGACTAGATAATTGCGACATCATTTACATCATATGACATGATTATTGACTAAATTGTGACATAATTTACATATGACATGATTATTGACTAAATAATTGCGACACAATTTACAGATGACGTGATTATTGACTTGATTATTGCGACACAATTTACAGATGACGTGATTATTGACTTGATTATTGCGACATCATTTACAGATGACGTGATTATTGACTTGATTATTGCGACATAATTTACAGATGACGTGATTATTGACTAGATAATTGCAACATAATTTACATATGACATGATTATGACTAGATAATTGCGACATAATTTACAGATGACGTGATTATTGACTAGATAATTGCAACATCATTTACATATGACATGATTATTGACTAGACAATTGTGACATAATTTACAGATTACGTGATTATTGACTTGATAATTGTGACATAATTTACATATGACATGATCATTGACTAAATAATTGCGATATAATTTACAGATGACGTGATTATTGACTAGATAATTGTGACATTTACAATTGACGTGATTATTGACTAGATAATTGCAACATTTACATATGACGTGATTATTGACTAGATAATTGCAACATAATTTACAGATGACGTGATTATTGACTAGATAATTGCGACATACTTTACAGATGACATGATTATTGACTAGATAATTGCGACATCATTTACAGATGACGTGATTATTGACTAAATAATTGCGACATCATTTACAGATGACGTGATTATTGACTAGACAATTGTGACATAATTTACAGATGACGTGATTATTGACTAGATAATTGCAACATCATTTACATATGACATGATTATGACTAGATAATTGCGACATAATTTACAAATGACATGATTATTCACTAGATAATTGCGACATCATTTACAGATGACATGATTATTGACTAGATAATTGCGCCATCATTTACAGATGACGTGATTATTGACTAAATAATTGCGACATCATTTACAGATGACGTGATTATTGACTAGATAATTGCAACATCATTTACAGATGACGTGATTATTGACTAGATATTTGCAACATAATTTACAGATGACATGATTATTGACTAGATAATTGCGACATCATTTACAGATGACGTGATTATTGACTAGATAATTGCAACATCATTTACATATGACGTGATTATTGACTAGACAATTGTGACATAATTTACAGATGACATGATTATTGACTAGATAATTGTGACATAATTTACATATGACGTGATTATGACTTGATAATTGCGACATAATTTACAGATGACGTGATTATTGACTAGATAATTGCGACATAATTTACAGATGACGTGATTATTGACTAGATAATTGCGACATCATTTACAGATGACGTGATTATTGACTAAATAATTGCAACATCATTTACAGATGACGTGATTATTGACTAGATAATTGCGACATCATTTACAGATGACGTGATTATTGACTAAATAATTGCGACATCATTTACAGATGACGTGATTATTGACTAGACAATTGTGACATAATTTACAGATTACGTGATTATTGACTTGATAATTGTGACATAATTTACATATGACATGATCATTGACTAAATAATTGCGACATCATTTACAGATGACGTGATTATTGACTTGATTATTGCGACATCATTTACAGATTATGTGATTATTGACTTGATAATTGCGATATAATTTACAGATGACGTGAATATTGACTAGATAATTGCAACATCATTTACATATGATGTGATTATGACTAGATAATTGCGACATCATTTACAGATGACGTGATTATTGACTTGATTATTGCGACATCATTTACAGATTACGTGATTATTGACTTGATAATTGCGATATAATTTACAGATGACGTTATTATTGACTAGATAATTGCAACATCATTTACATATGACGTGATTATGACTAAATAATTGCGACATAATTTACAGATGACGTGATTATTGACTAGATAATTGCGACATCATTTACAGATGACGTGATTATTGACTAAATAATTGCGACATTTACAGATGACGTGATTATTGACTAGACAATTGTGACATAATTAACAGATTACGTGATTATTGACTTGATAATTGCGATATAATTTACAGATGATGTGATTATTGACTAGATAATTGCAACATCATTTACATATGACGTGATTATGACTAGATAATTGCGACATAATTTACAGATGAAGTGATTATTGACTAGATAATTGCGACATCATTTACAGATGACGTGATTATTGACTAAATAATTGCGACATCATTTACAGATAACGTGATTATTGACTAGACAATTGTGACATAATTAACAGATTACGTGATTATTGACTTGATAATTGCGACATCATTTACAGATGACGTGATTATTGACTAGATAATTGTGACATATTTACAGATGATGTGATCATTGACTAGGTAATTGTGACATCATTTACAGATGACATGATTATTGACTAGATAATTGCGACATCATTTACATCATATGACATGATTATTGACTAGATTGTGACATAATTTACATATGACATGATTATTGACTAAATAATTGCGACACAATTTACAGATGACGTGATTATGACTAGACAATTGTGATATAATTTACAGATTACGTGATTATTGACTTGATAATTGCGACATAATTTACAGATGATGTGATTATTGACTAGATAATTGCGACATAATTTACAGATGATGTGATTATTGACTAGATAATTGTGACATTTACATATGACATGATTATTGACTTAATAATTGCGACATCATTTACAGATGACGTGATTATTGACTAGACAATTGTGACATAATTTACAGATAACGTGATTATTAACTTGATAATTGCGACATAATTTACAGATAACGTGATTATTAACTAGATAATTGCGACATCATTTACAGATGACGTGATTATTGACTAGATAATTGTGACTTCATTTACAGATGACGTGATTATTGACTAGATAATTGTGACATTTACAATTGACGTGATTATTGACTAGATAATTGTGACATCATTTACAGATGACGTGATTATTGACAAGATTATTGCGACATAATTTACAGATGATGTGATTATTGACTTGATAATTGCGACATCATTTACAGATGACGTGATTATTGACTAGATAATTGCAACATCATTTACATATGACATGATTATTGACTAAATAATTGCGACACAGATGACGTGATTATTGACTAGATAATTGCAGCATCATTTACAGATGACGGGATTATTGACTAGATAATTGCGATATCATTTACAGGTGACGTGATTATTGACTAGATAATTGCGACATCATTTACAGATGACGTGATTATTGACTAAATAATTGCGACATCATTTACAGATGACGTGATTATTGACTTGATTATTGCGACATCATTTACAGATGACGTGATTATTGACTTGATTATTGCGACATAATTTACAGATGACGTGATTATTGACTAGATAATTGCAACATAATTTACAGATAACGTGATTATTAACTAGATAATTGCGACATCATTTACAGATGACGTGATTATTGACTAGATAATTGTGACTTCATTTACAGATGACGTGATTATTGACTAGATAATTGTGACATTTACAATTGACGTGATTATTGACTAGATAATTGTGACATCATTTACAGATGACGTGATTATTGACAAGATTATTGCGACATAATTTACAGATGATGTGATTATTGACTTGATAATTGCGACATCATTTACAGATGACGTAATTATTGACTAGATAATTGCAACATCATTTACATATGACATGATTATTGACTAAATAATTGCGACACAGATGACGTGATGATGACTAGATAATTGCGACATAATTTACAGATGACATGATTATTGACTAGATAATTGCGACATCATTTACAGATGACATGATTATTGACTAGATAATTGCGACATCATTTACAGATGACGTGATTATTGACTAAATAATTGCGACATCATTTACAGATGACGTGATTATTGACTAGATAATTGCGACATCATTTACAGATGACGTGATTATTGACTAAATAATTGCGACATCATTTACAGATGACGTGTTTATTGACTAGACAATTGTGACATAATTTACAGATTACGTGATTATTGACTTGATAATTGCGACATAATTTACAGATGATGTGATTATTGACTAGATAATTGTGACATTTACATATGACATGATTATTGACTTAATAATTGCGACATCATTTACAGATGACGTGATTATTGACTAGACAATTGTGGCATAATTTACAGATAACGTGATTATTGACTTGATAATTGCGACATGATTTACAGATGACGTGATTATTGACTAGATAATTGCGACATCATTTACAGATGACGTGATTATTGACTAGATAATTGTGACATCATTTACAGATGACGTGATTATTGACTAGATAATTGTGACATCATTTACAGATGACGTGATTATTGACAAGATTATTGCGACATAACTTACAGATGACGTGATTATTGACTTGATAATTGCGACATCATTTACAGATGACATGATTATTGACTAGATAATTGCAACATCATTTACATATGACATGATTATTGACTTGATAATTGCGACATCATTTACAGATGACGTGATTATTGACTTGATTATTGCGACATCATTTACAGATGACGTGATTATTGACTTGATAATTGCGACATCATTTACAGATGACGTGATTATTGACTAAATAATTGCGACATCATTTACAGATGACGTGATTATTGACTAGATAATTGCGACATCATTTACAGGTGACATGATTATTGACTAGATAATTGCGACATCATTTACAGATGACGTGATTATTGACGAGTTTTTGCAAGTTATTCGGGCTGATAGCACTTACTCTGATATACTTGGTGTCTACTGAAGATAGCAACTTACTCTGATAGACTTGTTATCTACTTAAGATAGCAACTTACACTGATAGACTTGCTATCACTGAAGATAGCAATTTACTCTGACAGACTTGTTGTACTGAAGATAACAACTTACTCTGATAGACTTGCTATCTACTGCAAATAGCAACTTATTCTGATAGATTTACTCTGATATACTTGGTGTCTACTGAAGATAGCAACTTACACTGATAGACTTGTTATCTACTTAAGATAGCAACTTACACTGATAGACTTGCTATCACTGAAGATAGCAATTTACTCTGATAGACTTGTTGTACTGAAGATAACAACTTACTCTGATAGACTTGTTGTACTGAAGATAACAACTTACTCTGATAGACTTACTATCTATTGAAGATAGCAACTTACTCTGGTAGACTTGTAATCTACTGAATAGCAACTTACTCTGATAGACTTGCTATCTACCAAAGATAGCAACTTACTCTGATAGACTTGTTATCTACTGAAGATAGCAACTTACTCTGATAGATTTGCTATCTACTGAAGATAGCAACTTACTCTCATGACTTGCTATCTACTTAAGATAGCAATATTCTCATAGACTTGCTATATACTGAAGCTATCATGTTTAGCAACTAACTCTTATAGACTTGGTATCAACTGAAGATAGCAATTTACTATGATAGACTTGCTAAGCACAGAACGTACAGATTCCTGTCCCACGCCACTTTCATTGGCTTTTTTTACCAGCCCAATTGTGTTTACTTGTATTTTTGATTATTTTCTGAGTTGCAGTGAACCAATTGATTGGCCTATCAGAGCTCTCTGTTGAGAGTTACCCGTTTGATTTGTAATCACTCAGTTCATTAACTTTGTTAATGTCTGTTGGGCTTTTGTTCACATTAGCTCTTTATATACAAAAAACACACCCTCCAACCTGGTCCTACCACTGACTGTACTCGGAGTTCACGGGTTACCGTACATGAGTGTTCATTAAGATGGCGCGGCAAGGTAGCATACGAGCTGCATTAGGCCTATCATGATACAGACAGCCGGAATAACTCGCAAAAAAGTTGTCAACACGTCAATAATCACGTCATCTGTAAATTATGTCGAATATCGCAATTATCTAGTCAATAATCACGTAATCTATTAATTATGTCGCAATTATCTAGTCAATAATCACGTCATCTGTAAATTATGTCGCAATTATCTAGTCAATAACACGTCATCTGTAAATTATGTCGCAATTATCTTCTCAATAATCACCAGTCATGCCATCATCTGGTTAACTCGTAATGACCCTTCAGGGCCACCGTACACATAGTGTATTTTTATTTGTGTTTTTTTAGAGGCCACCCGCTGGGGTTAAACTGGTGATGGAGGCAATGTGCCTCTTGCTGGGAAGGGAAAGTAGTAAAAAAATAGATCCGCATAGCGGCCTGAAAGTTGACGGTTTTTGGCATTCATCTAGGACACTTCTTGATGACCGGAATTTATTGGACTATCTGAATATGTATGATAAGGATAACATCCCTCCTGACGCCATGAAGATGATACGAGACAAGTGAGTCAATCCTACTAGTCGCGCTTCTTTGCTCAAACACTATCAGTGTCGCTTATAGTCTTTGATACACGCAACCCGCTCCCTAACTCAAGGTTAAGCAGCCGCTAAAGTTGAGTGTGCTCCTTGGGAGGGGGGGGGGGGCAGTCACTTTCCGACGCCGCATGACTCCGAATCTAGCGGTTTGCCGGTGAGAGGCTAACACGGCGTCATAGGTCTAAAGTAAGGTATAAAATGGGGGTAATTCCAGCACACACCAGTATGGATGCAGATTTGCTGCTGCTGCTGCTGCTGCTGGGGAGGGCATGAGGGGCGACAGGCCTGTGATCAGGGCGGACATAATCAACTATTTCTGTTAATAAAGAGTTGTCATTTCGTTTGGGGGCATCAGGGGGAGAGCCTCGTGCGGCCCGGGGAGGGTAAAAGACCCCCTTCCCCCAGTCTGTTACGCCTGTAATCCTGGCCCGTAACTGCATATAAAAACAGTGTCGGTAGATATCTACATCTAAATTTTGCATTCCTCAGATAATAATTGATACAACTAGGCGGGTAAAATTTATTTTATTTCATTTTATTTCATTTCACCTTAGGTGTAGGCCTAATCGTATCGTTTTTTAAAGATATTGCTTGTATGGAAAGTTTTTCGATGTACCATTGTATTTTATCGTCAAATCCATGATTTGTGTTATGATCATCTGATACGATTATTAATCGTCTCAGAGTGATCAGTGTAAATAAAAATCATTAGACAAAAAATAGCCAAATCTTCCATGCTATAGGAAACGATAGTAAATGTATTTCAACCAACAATATTGATGGCTCAGGGGGTGCAATTACTTTGTGTTGCTACTCCCATAATATTTTTAAATATTGTTCATAACAAAACACGCCTTACCTAAAAATGGTATAAGTTGTGTTTTGTTATGATGGAAAAAAAATGTTGATTTATAGATTGCCTGATGGATCAGATTTTATTTATTTTCCCCTAAGATACATTCCTGACCCTCATTTTCAACCGGATCGTGTCGTATGGATCTCCACTGTTTGCGATGTGTTGTGTAAATGGATCATAGCTTTGGAGGCATATGACAGAGCAACCCAAGGGAGAGCGCAGGTAAGACGCCAGTCCAACTCACCATCAAACCAGGCCCGTAGCCAGGGGTGGGGGGGGGGGGGGGGGGGGGGGGGGTCGAGGGGTTCGATCGAACCCCCTAAATTTTTCAACGGTAAAAAAAAAGAAGTCGTTTTTATAAATAAATGAATTTTTTTTGTAAAAAATTGTTTAAAACCCTACGAAATGACCATTATATGTTCACTGAGCTGCTTTTTGGACTGTGCGATTTCATGACAGTGCGAAATTTTGTGACCGTGCGATTTTATTTTGACCTAACCCCCCCCCCCCCCCCCCCCCCCACACTTACGTAAAATTTTGGGCAACCTTTTACGAAAATTTTAGAAATCGAACCCCCTAATTGAAAAGGCTGGCTACGGGCCTGCAAACTACTAGCATACAAAAACAGTAAGTGGTCCCTGTGGTCAGGGGCGCATCTGGGGTCTTTGTCAGGGGTTTATAGAGCGGGGCAAAGGGTATTTTCCCCGGTGAACGCCAGTTCGACCCGATTACGTAACAGAATGGTGCAGCTGGGTTGTTTATTCCACCGAAGTGAAGTCGCATCCTAACATTTTAACAACATATTTACTCGAGTACGTAGAACAATTACAGACTGCGCCAATGTCCAACTTGTTTATATTCAAATAGTCGCCGCGCGCTGTTCAATTTTCGTTAGAATCCTCACCATGAAAACTTCCCTTTAAGGTATATTTTTCTTTTTAAGTAAACCGGCTTCTAATAATGATTTTCGGGTAAGCTTTAGAATACCCTACCATTTCCTAGACAAATGCGCGAAAGGGCAAATTGTCATTTAGGCTAGGTTGTTAAACTTAAATCTCTTCTCTTCTCCAAGTTTCTTTCGATCACTTCTTTCCACTTATATATTTTCACTTCCTTATCAACTATCTACACTATTCTTTTCCTTCCCCTCTCCCCTTCCTCCCCTTCCTCCCCTTCGGTTTTCTCTTTCCTTTTCCCTTTCCCTTTCCTTCCCTTTTTATCTTTCTCTTCAGTCCCTTTCTTTCCCTTCCCTTTCCCTTCTCTCTCTTCCCTTTCTTCTTCCCTTCCCCATGGAGATACTGCCTGTGGTACTATCACTGTTAAATTATGTCAAAAGGGGCTGTCATTTCGGTAGGGGGCGAGGTCCCAATCCTGGGGGTCATACTCATACTCTCTTAAATCAAAAGATGGAAAAGTCAATCTTTAAGAGTAATGGACTCTATCGATGGAGGATAGGGTGGCCATGGGGCCGAAATATATTTTCTTTATACTTTCATATTTGAAAGACCTTTATGAAACTAACATTATCTGGAAATATTTTTGAAAAATAATCCTTGTTACCATGGCAATAGTCAAAATAGCATTTTCGGGTGATTATTGACATTTTGACATTTTTAATCGCTCAAATTGTCATATTTTGAACGCAGCATCTGTTCATCATAAAAGGTCATCTATAGGTTCAATTAATTACAATGTATTGAACTATGGTAAGTTTATCAATTTCATGGTGAAAACCCCTTTAATCATGTTAATATTGAAGTGCTTATAGACA
Organism: Ophiura sarsii; assembly: GCA_035610835.1. NCBI lineage: Eukaryota > Metazoa > Echinodermata > Ophiuroidea > Amphilepidida > Ophiuridae > Ophiura > Ophiura sarsii. The sequence continues at coordinate 108,071,136 of CM069441.1, read as the reverse complement.
CTGAAATGCTGAAAGCCTTTTTTCTGGTAATTGCGTGTGTGAACACTCTCTAAATTTTGTTTTCTCTTCTGTGTAAAATGCGTCAACCAAATTCTATGAACAACCCCAAAGTATTGACCTCTTTTGTTTTCTATTATACGATTGATAATATAACAGGGAAAGGAAGATGAGACATTTGCTAGCAAAGCAATGGGAACCAAGACCATGACTTACAAGGATTATTATAGTGACGCACTAAAACGGGCTATCAACTCTCTCAAACCAAAGGATATCTCTTTAGTAAAATCTATGCGTGTAAGTACTTGATTTACCCACAGGGACAAACTATTGTACTACGAGGGTCATTCAATAAGTTCTACCTCCTACCTCATAACTTTGCTATTATACAAGCCAGTCGTATATTCCACAATTGAAGCTCTGAATCTTATCTACAAAATCATAGTAGATTGGTCTGAATACTCATTTTACTTTTCTGAATATGCAGTAAGAACCAAACTTCCATTTAGTGCGACGGAAACGGGTAAAAACAGCCAAAAGTCTCCTAAATGCTATTCATTCGGTCAATTCTAAGAGACAAAATGTACCTATCGGTCAACTACAATCGTTCTAAGTTACAAATATCAACACAAGTGACTGATTTCTTGGCGGAAAATGCCCTCTAATTAGCCAAAACCAGACCAGGACAGCCATCAATGTTAACCCTACCCTAGAGAACTGCTGCAAAGTCACATTTGCTTTTCTAGGAACTAAGAGATTTTCATTATACAGGACTAAATGGATATATTTCAAGTCTCTCGAACCGCGAAGATCATATTTTTCTATCGCTGACTATCTGATTAACTATTCAAAATTGTATATATGGACAACTAATAAAGTTACTATCATGTTAAGATTTAAAATTCGAAGCATCACTGTTGCTTGACTTGTAACAAGTCACATTTGACTAAATACCAGTGCAGTATTCCAGTAGGCTAAAGGCGTGTCTATACATTCGAGTTGATATACTATTTGCAAGCTACAAAGGTACAATCTGATTTATACATGATAGTATTAGCATTATATTCAGAAATCATCCATTGTTTTCTATTTTCAGTGTTTAAATCGGGCGGTTACCGGTTATACCTAATCATACAACACGGAGAGAAAAAAAAAACAACATGTATTTATCTTTGGGGTAATTTTCCGTGTCCGTTGTCCAAAATCTCTCTCTGGCTTTGATTGCATCATGACAAAAGTGTAGCTATGAAGTGTCGTGTAGCTATGATTCAGAGCTACAATCGATGAGGCTGACATTCATATTAGCGATGTTATGAGTGAGGAGGTAGAACTTATTGAATTGACCCTCGTATTATAAGTATGCGTGTTGCGGGTAACAATATCATCACTTGAGCCGGGCACACATCATGAATGGGCACTGGTGTACAAATCTCAGTAATCATCTGATCATAGAGCGTGTTTCCACTGGGCACTGCAAAGTAAAAGCTGATGTGCCCTGACTCCAAACATATTACTAACAAACACCTGATGTTAATGGAGACAGGCAGGCATTGATGAAGTTAACTGTTTTATTTGTACCATGGAGTTAGTATTACATCTTCAAATTGACAGGCAGGATATGGCGTTGTATTGGTCGTGACATGAAATTACAGGTGACATGACCTATGAATACATTTTATGTTAATACTTGCATTTTAATCACATTTGACCTCTTTTGACTTAACTACATCTGTATATAATGGTTATTATTATCCTTTTATAATATTCCAGGAGTTAACCACTTTAATTTAATACCAAACTTGACAGGCTTATAAGACAGACTATTTATCATAATTATTACATTATCGAGAAAAATGGCCACGATGGATTCTGAATCTAGACATCTTCATGTATCATTTTCAGTAATACAATTGCATTTGTACCCTACTTAACGGTCATGTCATAATTGTGAAGATATCCACTTGACTACCTGTGCAATTCCTACTGAACTACTACATGTATACTCTAGAAATAAAATGCAACTATATATAAATTATCATCAAAGAACATCATTGTCCGATTTATTTGGCTAATGGAATCAATATGATTAACAAAAAGTCTATAGTTAGAACTTTCCAGGAAAATTATCAATTGCTTTGTTCTAGCATGTTTTCATATTTTTTATGACTCTAAAATTATCACATTTTCTGAAATATACCGATTATTATTAACACTAGAACGTTATTTTTTGAACAAATCACGAATTAATTGTATTCAGTTTAACCTAGGCCTAAGTACGATGATATAGTGATACAATGCCATTTTTGTCCCTATCCATTCGATTGTCCCTGATTTACCAAATGTAAAGGGGTCAATTTTGGTCAGGCCTATTCAACAACAAAAAGTCGAAATATGCAAAACATACGACTGCTTTCTTGTCAAGAGAGAGCGAGGGGTTTCAGCCCCTCAAATGGCCGGAGAGGGGCAAAGTCATGGCCAAAGTGGGATTCACACTCATGTTATTGAATTGATCATCTTCGGGTGAAATGCAACGGGATGAAGTGTATTTTGATAAGACGACTTATTATAGGGCTTATCAGCAGCCGACTTTTGAAACCAAATCATGCGGTGTATTTTTAATCAATTCTGTCCTCCATGGGACACTTTCATTTACACGTCCTGTACACTTAGAAATGGGGGGGGGGGGGGTTAAATTCTAAGTCATAGTTTTTCAATGCATAAAAACTATAAAGTTGTATTTTTCTACTTGTTGATTGTTGGGTCTTTTTTTTTGGGGGGGGGGGGGGGGGTGGTCTTGAATATCATTTTGTAATCTGTAACACTAATATTATGTAATTATGAATATATGTAACTATATGTATGCCCTAGGCCTTAATATGCATAGTTGTATGTGAGGTTATCAAATAAAGACTTGCTTGGAGGAAATCAAAACAAAACAACAATTGCAGATATTATTTGTACGTGTTTTTAGGCTCCACCAGCTGGGTTTAAACTAGTGATGGAGGCAGTGTGTATCTTGCTGGGGATCAACAGTAACAGACTACACGATCCGCGAAGCGGCCTGATGGTTGACGACTTTTGGGGGCCATCTAGGATACTTCTTGCTGACCGGAGGTTTTTTGAATATCTGAAGACGTACGACAAGGATAACATCCCATCTCGTGTCATCAAGACGATCAGGGAAAAGTGAGTTTTTTTTATTTTTTAAAGTGAGTTAGAATATATACAGGGTGTCCCAAATAAATGTTAACACTCCGGGCACATAAGATATCTTAAAAGGACAGGCACACACGGGTCTAATCTTGATGTATTATGAAAGCTGAGTAAATAAGCTTTCATTTGCATTTTATTGCGTTCCAATTGGTTATTTAGAACCGGAGCTATGCTTCAGCAAACATGAGGAAGCAAAATCGGCTTGGTCCAATCCTCTCAGTATGAAAGTAAAGCTTTTAAAATGCACCAAGCAAGAATCAACATGATTAAGTCACACTCACACACATCAGTTAATCTCTTCTTTGTTCTTTTCAACGCATTCTTTTGATTCTTTTCAAGCTTAAAAGACATAAATAAATATATCCCACATAAATTATATAGGTATTTTGATTTATGGTTAATTTCAGTGCAATACTAGTTTTATTTCAGTGCAATATTAGTTAATTTATTTAATTGGATGGACCATTTCAACAAAGAACATGAAATGTTTCAATTTCAATTTTAAAGACTGCTTTACTGACAGCTACCCATTGCACATGGAAAAAGAGTGTGTTCCTGTCCTTTTAAGATATCTTATGTGCCCGGAGTGTTAACATTTTTTGGGACACCCTGTATATATATATATATAACTAGTGATCAGTGATGGAGGCAGTGTGTATCTTGATGAATGCAGTAGCATGAAACTCTGAGTAGTAACTCGTCCATTTGACTTTAATTTAATTTATATATAGGCCTATATATATATATATATAATATAATACTAGATTTCGCGGTTCGTGGGTTGGGCGGTTCTCGGGTTGGGGGCTTATGGGATGTGTATATACTCTTAAAATTCAGTTATCACAGGTGCCATTAATATTACAAATCCCCATAATACAGGAACCTCATGTGCCCTTAAATCCAGGTAGGCTACCCCATGTGCATCCACGTATTCAGTACATGTGTTATTAGGGTTAGGGTTTTATATTGGGGTCTAAGTTCTGAGGTCTTTCAGTTTTAGAGTCAGCGAGAGGAGGGGTCGATCGTCATGATCTGTCTGTGCCCAGTATGTTTACGATAGTCACAGCATGGTCACAGCGAGATCGCGCGCGACAAGATTGGATTGACATAGGCCCGCTGTACTAGTATCAAGTGAATGGTGGTAGAAAAGAGGTGTGTGGTGGGGGAGAAAATAAGGACTTGATTTCAAGTCTACCGTAGGCATGCCTAAACATCATATGCATTTAAATCACACATGTTTTCGCACACCGATATCCATGTAACATTCCCAGTTATATAACAGACATCCCATGATTGGCCTAGGGCCTATCCGAATCGCTAGGGATGTAGTGTTAAACTTTAACAACACTGTATATACTTGTACGCTCAAGGTCTGGGTTTGATTCATGGCGCATGCAGACTGAAGCCCCCCACCCTGAAAACTTAGTCAACATCAACAATCCCGAAACGTTCAAGACAAACGTTGCTGATTTCATCAGACGCAACGAAGCACCAACGCAAGACTAAAAGAACAACATATATGCGCACACCATATCATCTCGTTTGGCTTCTGAAGGAGGCGTTGAGATTACCATTCAGATTCAGATTCAGAGAGATTTGACTCTTTTTATCCTGATCATGCATGCATAGTTTAACTCGGGAAAAACCGGGAAAAACACGCCCGAGAGTTAAAGCTATTTGGAGATAAATGTTTGCTCACACCGTCCCTTTATATTTATACATGTCCCTGTAACATTCCCATTTATATAAAAGACATTCCATGATAGGCATGATGAGGGCCCGTTGTGGCCTGCGCGCATATAAGTAGATGGGTCCGCGATGTTGAGGCACTGACATCATACCACAGCAATTCGCAATCACTTTAACAATAACATGTTTAATACATAACGTGTTCCTGGATGAAGGCCTACGGTTTCTACGGTTTACGCTCCCAGTTCCTTTATTAACCCTAACCCGCCATCTGATCCTTTTTTACCTCCTGATCATATGCATATAGTGTAACTCATACAAAAACACGCCCGGGAGTTAAAGTTAATTGGAGTCCTTTTCCTATCCTTGTTAGCCACCGGACGGCTTCCTTTTACACTGTTTAGTAATGTGCCAAAAATCGTTTCGATGGAGTAACTCATTTAATAAATATCAGGCATAATCGAAGGGGAACTTATTTTTGTTGAACTGTGTATATAGTGTGAACCATGAATCCCGAAAACTGTATCCTGTGGCTTTGTAGATCAATTATTGTTGTCTGTCATATTTTAATAATTTCCTTTTATTTATTTTTTAATAATTTCTATTCGGCCAAGGATAATTAAATTGTACAGGCAAGATCAACTCATATTTTTACAAATTGATTATTTTCCCAAAAATTCTAAAAATGTATGGAAATGGGTGACAATTTTTTTTTAAATGAACAATTATTAGAAAATCTGGACAATATTTAAAAAATTCAAATATTTACCAATTTTGAAGAAAAAAAGTGCAATATCAACTGATCCAATCAGACGGGTTAATCAACTACTTGTAGAACAGTGGTTTTTGTGGTTTTATAGTATTATGCATACAACTTTTCTTATTATTAACAGCACGTAGGACATATCAATGTATTCAAATTGCATGCTTTTTTTAATTACAGATACATTCGAGACCCTCTTTTTCATCCAGCTAAAACGATTAGAGTCTCTCTTCCATGGGAAGGGTTACGCAAATGGATCATAGCCTTGGATGCCTACACTCAACAAGTAACCCAAAGCGACAGCAAGGATACATACCGTAGATCATCAGCATTTGGCACCTTTTTTCTGCCTTTTTATCTCTGATATACAGGGCGCCATCTGGCTTTTTAAAAGCCGTTTTGATCGCGAGATCAAACGGTAGTTTAACTTGAGACTAGTCAGAATTTCTGACAATACACCAACAGCCAATTTTGCTCATTATTATGCAGTGAGAATATTTCTTGCAATGCATTAGTAAAGACCTATTATTCTGCACATTGTGTCACTGGAACGATATTGATTGACCAATATCCTTCCAACTTGGTCAGTTGGTTACCTGCCTCTTTAACACATTAAAAGCGTACGTACGAATCCACTAAAAGCGTGTGCCAATACGCCGATGTGTAGCATGCAGAAAATGTAGTCGCGACTTATATTTTTTGAAATATTTTGAAACAACTTTTGGATTTTTTGTTTAGGATTTTTTTTTAAAACAAAAATTGCAATTTTTTGAGATTTCTTTTAGGGAAAAAAAATGTTTGTATTTGTAAAATAAAATGTTAATTGATACTTTTTTTAAATATATTGGTGATTTCATTTTTATTTTTTTGTGTGTTCAGTCAGATTCTCACTGCATAATAATGATAAAATTGGATGGATTTTCGTCGAGCACAATATTTTTAAAACTCATAGCGAGACCTATATATTTGTGTATCACGCTCAATCCATCCAATTTTATATCATTATTATGTTTTGAGGTGTCCAAGTGTGAATGATTTTGGATCCAGATCTACGCCCAAATGTATTGGTCTCGCTATGACTTTATGACTTTTAAAATATTGGGCTCGGCTGCGTCTCGCACAATATTTTTAAAAACTCCAGCTCGACAAATGTGCTTAATCTATCCAATTTGATATCAAACACAGTCTTTAGTTTAGTTTTTTTTAAATATTATCAGAACTACAAGGTTTAATTTTTTAGACAGCAACTGTGCAGATAATTTGTATTATATCAATTTCTCCTTGTGAAATTGTTACAACGGTCTGTTCCTTTCACCAAGCAAATATATTTTATCAAAAGTATTCATTCACCCAGCTGTAGATCAAAAGCTTCTTTCTTTCTAATAAAAAACACATAGCAACTACGAAAACCTTTATCGTTTTATAGCATCATTATATTTATTTTATTTTATATATAATCCATTTCCATTCTACACACATAGACTAAGAAACCAGTCGCTTGCGTAGTCCACATTATAACTGTATATATATATATATTTATGCCTGTAATTACAGCAACACCACTGATGTTCCCCCGTCGCGTTTTGATCATGTCTGCCATGTTTAGCATACTATCTGTACTGAGTGATAGGTGTGATCTAGGAGGAGAGGTAAACCATTGGTGTAAGACATCATAATATACCCCATTACGTGCACATTATTTTTAATTCAATCATTAACTCTGCAAACTTTTAAGCTTGAACGATGTTTCATTAAGAAGCTAGAACTGAGGAAGGGTGGTGACTAGATAATTGTGACATAATTTACAGATGACGTGATTATTGACTAGATAATTGGGACATAATTTACAGATGACGTGATTATTAACTAGATAATTGCGACATCATTTACAGATGACGTGATTATGACTAGATAATTGCGACATCATTTACAGATGAAGTGATTATTGACAAGATTATTGCGACATAATTTACAGATGACGTGATTATTGACAAGATTATTGTGACATCATTTACATATGACGTGATTATTGACTGATAATTGCGACACAAATTACAGATGACGTGATTATTGACTAGATAATTGCGACATTATTTACAGATGACGTGATTAATGACGAGTTTTTGCGAGTTTATTTATTCCGGCTGATAGCAACTTACTCTGATATACCTGGTGTCTACTGAAGATAGCAACTTACTCTGATAGTGATATACTTGCTATCTACTGAAGATGGCAACTTACACTGATAGACTTGCTATCACTAAAGATAGCAATTTACTCTGATAGACTTGCTATCTATGAAGATAGCAACTTATTCTGATAGACTTGCTATCTACTGAAGATAACAACCTACTCTGATATACTTAGTGTCTACTGAAGATAGCAATACTCTCATATATTTTATTCCGGCTGAGAGCAACTTACTCTGATATACTTGGTGTCTTCTGAAAATAGCAACTTACTCTGATATACTTGCTATCTACTGAAGATAGCAACTTACACTGATAGACTTGCTATCACATGATAGCAATTTACTCTGATAGACTTGCTATCTACTGAAGAGAGCAATTTCTGATAGACTTGCTATCTACTGAAGATAACAACCTACTCTGATATACTTGGTGTCTACTGAAGATAGCAATACTCTCATATTTCTTCCGGCTGATAGCAACTTTAATACTCTGATATACTTGCAGTGGCGTAGCTAGGTTCTTCATATTAAGGGGGGGGGGGGGCGAATTTGTTTTTGAGTTTATATCTATTCTTGGCACGATTGAGGTACATTTTGGCTCTAAACAAGCTTGTACCAAAGAATATTGCATTTATGGGACATTTTTTCATCAGTGTGCTTTTGACCATCATAATTCCATGATTTCTCTGGTCAAATGAACCGACAGTGCCAATCTCAACCGACACGACGTTAATATTGGGGGGGGGGGGGGGGGGGATCGCCCCCTCTGACTACGCCACTGAATACTTAGTGTCTACTGAAGTAGCAACTTACTCTGATACTTGCTATCTACTGAAGATAGCAATTTACTCTGATATACTTGCTATCTACTGAAGAGAGCAACTATTCTGATATACTTGGTGTCTACTGAAGATAGCAACTAACTCTGATATACTTGCTATCTACTGAAAATAGCACTGACTTACCCTGATAGAATTGGTGTCTACTGAAGATAGCAACTTACTCTGATAGACTTGCTATACTGAAGATAGCAACTTACTCTGATATACTTGTTATACTGAAGATAGCAACTTATTCTGATAGACTTGGTGTCTACTGAAGATAGCAATACTCTCATATTTCTTCCGGCTGATAGCAACTTACTTTGATATACTTGCAGTGGCGTAGCTAGGTTCTTCATAGGGGGGGGGGGCGAGACAAATTTTGAGTTTATATCTATTCTTGGCACGATTGAGGTACATTTTGGCTCTAAACAAGCTTTTACCAAAGAATATTGCATTTATGGGACATATATGCGAGCGAAACAATTTCATCAGTGTGCTTTTGACCATCATAATTCCATGATTCCTCTAGTTAAATGAACAGACAGTGCCAATCTCAACCGACACGACGTCAATATTGGGGGGGGGGGGGCGATCGCCCCCTCTGGCTACGCCACTGTATACTTGGTGTCTACTGAAGTAGCAACTTACTCTGATACTTGCTATCTACTGAAAAGAGCAACTATTCTGATATACTTGGTGTCTACTGAAGATAGCAACTTACTCTGATATACTTGCTATACTGAAGATAGCAACTTACTCTGATATAGGCCTACTTGTTATACTGAAAATAGCAACTTACCCTGATAGAATTGGTGTCTACTGAAGATAGCAACTTACTCTGATAGACTTGCTATACTGAAGATAGCAACTTACTCTGATATACTTGTTATACTGAAGATAGCAACTTACTCTGATAGACTTGGTGTATACTGAAGATAGCAATACTCTCATATTTCTTCCGGCTGATAGCAACTTACTTACCCCCTCTGGCTACGTCACTGTATACTTGGTGTCTACTGAAGTAGCAATTTATTCTGATAGACTTGCTATCTACTGAAGAGAGCAACTATTCTGATATACTTGGTGTCTACTGAAGATAGCAACTTACTCTGATATACTTGCTATCTACTGAAAATAGCAACTTACCCTGATAGAATTGGTGTCTACTGAAGATAGCAACCTACTCTGATATACTTGCTATACTGAAGATAGCAACTTACTCTGATAGACTTGCTATCTACTGAAAATAGCAACTTACTCTGATAGACTTATCTACTGAATAGCAACTTACTCTGATAGACTTGCTATCTATAGATAGCAAAATTACTCTGATAGACATGTTATCTACTGCAGATAGCAACTTACTCTGATATAGACTTGCTATCTACTGAAGATAGCAACTTACTCTCATAGACTTGCTATCTACTGAAGCTAGCATAGCAACTTACTCTCATGGACTAGTGCTATCTACTGAAGCTAGCATAGATTTAGCAACTTAAGTTATAGACTTTGTATCAACTGAAGATAGCAATTTACTCTGATAGACTTGCTAAGCACAGAACCGTCAGAACGTACAGAACTCCAACCTGGTCCTATACCTACATGAGTGCATCAAGATGGCGCGGCAACGTAGCATACGAGCTGCATTAGGCCTATTATGATCAGACAGCCGGAAATGTCGTCAACTCGTCAATAATCATGCGCGTCATCTGTACTTATGTCGAAAATCGCAATTATCTAGTCAATAATCACGTCATCTGTAAATTATGTCGCATATTATCTAGTCAATAATCACGTCATGTCATCATCTGGTTAACTCGTCATGACCCTTTAGGGCCACCGTATAGCCCTCCTCGTAGGGCCACTATCCAGGGAAATACTATACTAAGATAGAATATAGAAACACTGAGTCAATCGGTTCTCGGATGGGGAGCCATTTTTTCTAGGATTATAGATAGAGTAGTCCTTAAAAGGTAGGACTACATGTAGGCCTACCACCGTACACATTAGTGTCAATTCATGAATATTGCAGATAATATTACGGGGCCAGTATTTTTATTGTGTTTTTTAGAGGCCACCCGCTGGGGTTAAACTAGTGATGGAGGCAATGTGCCTCTTGCTGGGAAGGGAAAGTCGTAAAAACATATTTTTGTCTTATCGAAAACATTACCTCATGGCCCTCGGTTTAATATTCCACATTTCTTCATTAACCTACCTTCACGGCTTTTAGGTGAAAAATGAAAGAGCCTTTTAAGGATACAAACAAACACACATACATAATATGTACGATATTTTATTCAAAAATGACCATAAACAATATATGAGCCACCAAAGCGGCATAAAAATTACATACTATGAATGAACAATTTGGTGAGGCCAGCAAAATGTAGAATTGATTATCTTTGGTGAGACTTAGCTGCGTTCAGACAGGCGGCGTAAATTCGTATAGAGTAAGATCGGACTAACGATTGTCCATGTTAAACTTGCGAGTAGTGACCGTGTGGACAGCACCCGTGTTAACTAATCCGACCTTACTCTGAACCGATTTAATCCTGAGATTTCTCAGGAGTAACGCGCTTAACACGAGCTGCAGTTCGGATTAGCACGCCCGTGGGGGTGCACTTAACACGGTCTCTGGTGTAAATGCGACCTTTCGATGTATAAGGCATAGTAAAAAAAATAACATGTTTCCCGTCCGGACATTTAAAAAAAATAAAAAAATCAAAACTGTATGTGTCTTGAATTAATGAAAGGATTTCTAAATTATTTCAACAAACCAAGATAATATTATACTTGGGCATGATATAGGTCACTCGAGGAGTCAGGTAGGGGTCAATCGATGCTGTTTAGGTGACCCATTAATAATTAAATAAAGCTCTGAAAATTTAAAATAAAAATTTTTCTAGGTCTACATCTTGTAAACCACCATCCGAAAAAAGGCGAAAAATTAGTAAAAAAATGAGAAATTTCTATCTTGAATTCATTTCAAGCGAGATAATCGAATAAAGGAACCGACAATTTGGAAATAACGGAATAAATCGTATGTAACTGGACACCAATGCTTAGCACCAGGCTGCCAAAAACGGGATTCGAAATAATCACAACTCGCGCGGTTGTCAAAAAGGGCAAAGGGTGTACTTCCGAGATTTACTCGTGAGCCCCCTGCGATGGTCGTGTTAACTTTGTCGGAAAACTTAAGAGTAACGTTGTATTTGGTACCGTGTGGACAACTGTCCGGAGTAGAGGGATATTGTGGAATTTTAATTGCTGTAGGGTCTAAATTTACGCCGATCATATATACCTGTCTGAACATGCCTAGAATCTATTTCTAATTTTCCATATGATGTTAGTTCCAATCATAGCACTAATTGAGGTATATTTTGCAACGGGCTTTATAGCAACTCTAATTGATCATGTTGATGTGGAAACCAAGTTTCCTTCCTTAACCCACTGCAGAAGCGGTAGTCAGTGACAGCGGGTGATAATCACGAAAATTAGGATTTTACAATCAAACTGGAATTCTGGAACTTGGTGTTGTAACATTCCTCAATGAAAGCATCAAAGGGGCATGAAACTTCCAAAATGAAACACTTCATGTGCTCATAATCAATAAAAAGAGGTCTGGTTTCCTGAATATCCTGTGAGATACACCCAACCAAATATATAAGTTCCCCCTAGCATATACTAGAATATTTCCACAAATATTTGATGGATTTAAATAATCACGTCATCTGTAAGTTATCTCGTCATCTCGTCAATCATCATGTCATCTATTATCTAGTCAATAAGCACGTCATCTGTAAAATATATCGCAATTATCTAGTCAATAATCAAGTCATCTCTAAATTATCTCGTCATCTCGTCAATTATCACGTCATCTGTAAATTATGTCGCAATTATCTAGTCAATAATCACATCATCTGTAAATTATCTCGCAATTATCTAGTCATTTATCTCGTCATGTCATCATCTGGTTAACTTGTCATGACCCTTCAGGGCCGCCGTATGTAGTTAGACTTGAGCTGAACAAATCGTTATTATGGATTGATTTATTGATTGATTTACCCTCGGATTGGAATAAGTAGAATGAGAATTAAATTCCAAGATTTACATTAGCCATACCTAAGAGTCGATTGTTTGCTCATGCCTATAAATAGTCATGTAGACCTAAACTTCCATGGTTAAATCATGGTTATATATAGGGTAGTACAGCAACGGGCTATATTAACCGACGAAAAGGAAGACTGGTGAGACAGTTGCTCAGTAGCATAGCAATGGGAACCAATACCATGACTGACAAGGATTGTAGTGATGCACTCAGACGGGCTATCAACTCTATCAAACCAAGGGATATCTCTATGGTAAAATCTATGAGTGTAAGTACATTACATGTAGATTTGCAAGAAGTTTCTATAATGGTACTTGGTTTTCCAAATATGTACATTGTATAATATATCTAGTGGTTAATGTCGAAATATACAACAACAACAAAAAGACTGATTTAACATAAATGTTTGTGAATTGTCACTGAGGGAGTGGGACTTGGGCCCATCAGTTGCAGTGCGACGTGGGCATGGGAGAGGGGCAAGGCCACGATCTCCCCCCCCCCCCCCCCCACGATCTCCCCCAACCCCCATAGCTCATATTCTATCTTATTTTGTTCTTTCGGAAATTAATCTGAATAATTCTATACATTTCCCCTTTAAAATGAGCTGATTTATCAATCGGAGAATCATAGAATGCATGCGTTGCTTAACAATTGCAGATATTATATTGTATGTGTTTTAGAATCCACCAGCTGGGGTTAAAATAGTGATGGAGGCAGTGTGTATCTTGCTGGGAATCAAAAGTAACCGAATAAAAGATCCGCACAGCGGCCTGATGGTTCATGATTTTTGGAAGCCATCTAAGAAACTTCTTGCTGATCGGAGGTTTTTGGAATATCTGACGACGTACGACAAGGATAACATACCATCTGATGTCATGAAGACGATCAGGAAAAAGTGAGTTTGGAATATAGTTTGAGATGCATTCAATAAATACCTGCAACCGTTGAAAATCTCTGAACCGTGGCATGTGTCAATAAAATAAACTTATGATATACTTGAACTGTAAGCCTTACCCCTTTCTCACGGAAAAAATCAAACACGTGGGTCATTTTTATCATGTAATTTCAGTACTATGAACATGGTCTCTGGGCACTGAAAATTGACAAGAATCAGCATTGAATCAAGCGCCAATATTGACACTGTTTACTGACACCTAGGGTAGGTGTGGGTAATACCGTATACGGGACCGTAGGTAATACGGGACCGCATCACTGAAATCTTATCTACAGCCGTCTGGCATTACTAGCACTTTTAATAGCGCCCTTTATAGATATATCAAACCCTAGTGAATTGCATGACTATTATCAAAGCTACCGGAAGAATTACCAGCCAGAAAATCACCACAACCTGTCAATTTAAGGAAAAATGCAGTGCACCCATATTTTTGGTCTAATATAAAAATAGTGTTTTCATAGAATATGATGGTAAAGAAAAGGAAAGGGGGCGTGACCTGAATTTTTGCATTATTAAGCATGTTTCAGGTGTTGGTCCAACATGTATTGTGTGTGTGCTTCGCTAGTACAGTGTACATTGGTGTTATAATGCATTGAATGGGAGCTGTGGGTTCACAATTGGTGAAGGTAATATGGGACAGCCAGTATAACGGTATGCAAATGTCTTAAAGGTCCCGTATTACCCACACCTAACCTACTTTTTTTCCTTTTTTTTTGTAGCAATGTCCCTTTTTTGTACCAATGTACTTTATGCATTATTATCTCTTAAATGGATTACTGGACCATTATTTATGGTTTTTTAACAGTTACTCTTTAAATAAAAATGTCAAATAACTTTTCATACCAAAACAATGTCCTCAAAACAATGTCCCGTATTACCTTCACGTGTAGGTAAGATGGGACATTTATGATGACGTCAGTATTTGATCATAAACAGCCAAACCAAACATAGAATGACTCTGGTTTTTTTATTACAATAAAGGTTTATAAAATGTAGATTACAAATAACAATTTTGCTTAAATTTGAGTCAGTTATTTTGTATTTTAATTATGCAAATGTCTTAAAGGTCCCGTATTACCCACACCTACCCTATTACCTATACTTGTAATCACCCAATGTGTGCACTTGTTATTATGCCAATTCTCTTCTTTCTGGATATTTACCCGGGGGGGGGGTACTCACGTATGTCAGGTATACGGGGATGTGCCGCTCCAGTGGGTCGCTTTTTCATGAGACATCCTTAGCCATGGGTAGGCTTTTCAGTGAAAAATCCTTAGACATGGGTCCTGTTTTCGCGATTTTCGCGAAAATTTGCCAAAATTAGGTCATTTTTCGCGAAAATTTGCCAAAATTAGGTCATTTTTCGCGAAAATTTGCCAAAATTAGGTCATTTTTCGCGAAAATTTGCCAAAATTAGGTCTATTTTCGCGAAAAATCACCCTTAGAAATGGGTATGGGTTTTGAATCTCCAGCGGCACACCCCCGACCAAACCCAATCCGAGTACCCCCCCCCCCCCCCCCCCCCCGGGGATATTTAGTACAGCTTTAGCTGAAGACTGGGGGATGTAGTCTAGGGTGCGACAGTACATTTTTGGATATCAACTCTCCCCGCGTCTGCGTGATTACACAAACTTGGTTAAAGTAGTCGAAATACAAGCTCCGCGCGCTGGTGCAATTGACCAATGAAATTCTGTAATTAGCTAATGAATATTTATGAGGTATAGTAATTCCATCTAGAGACAAGATCTATGATCTGCCACAGACAAAACCTGTCGGGGTGTGCCAGCCAGCCAGAAACGCATTGGAGCTAGCTCATCTAATGTGGCTAGCCCATGGAATTATGGAATAACACTCCATCCATCCAGCAACAGTATCATTAAACCTTCAAGCATAATCTCAAGACTCATTTGTTTAGTGACTGATTTCCTGTACATGCTTTCACATTCTTTCCCCTTCTTTTTTATATGATGCCTGGGGTACACTACATTGTATTGTTTTTATGTTATATTTTTTGTTAAGCGCTGTGATCATTTTGGAACATTATTATTTTTATTATTTTCTTTTAAGTGTTAGGACATATTAATGCAGGCATTCTCAACTGGTGGCGCGCGCGCCACTTGTGGCGCATCAAGGCATCCTTAGTGGCGCGAGAGTGGTTCAAATTTGTTTTAAAAAAAATATATCATAGAGCGGCGATAGCCAGATTTCATAGGCCTATCACGGTCGCATAAATACAGCAAATGTTCTCGCGCTACAGTGGTTCAAATTTGTTTTTAAAAAAAAATATCATAGAGCGGCGATAGCCAGATTTCATAGGCCTATCACGGTCGCATAAATACAGCAAATGTTCTCGCGCTACGTGCGCATGTGCCCTCAAAAGAGTAATATTAGTTATTATGCTGTCTACATATAATAATATGTTAAAATAATTTGAAATTTATGTTATAAAGGGAATTTTGCTATTGTAAATTTTAAAAAATGACCAAGTGGAGCTTCAACAAGTTGGTTACTAAAATGTGGCGCATCAGTAAATCTAGTTGAGAAAGCCCGTATTAATGTATTCAAATTACATGCTTTTTAATTGCAGATACATTCAAGACCCTCATTTTCAACCAGCTAAAATGAGGACTATCTCTACAGCTTGTGAAGGGTTGTGCAAATGGATCATAGCCTTAGATGCCTACAATCAGCAAGTAACCCAAAGCGACAGCAAGGATACATAGGATCAAAGATGATAACTTGAAACTAGTCAGAATTTCTGACAATCTGTACACCAACAGCCAATTTTGCTCATTCTTATGTTTTGAGGCAAAGAAGATTTTGAAGACACCACCGCAATCCGGGCGCAATTGCGTTCATTGTTGGAGCTCTTAGTCTTAGGTTCTAGTTTACATCGATGAATAAATTAGTGATCAGTGTTACTTTTTCTTATTTCTAAATCTTAGAGCTTGACAAATGCATCGTTGGAACACCTTAATCTTCTGGTTTTGAGGTGTCAAAGTGTGGATAATATTGATCCAGATTTACACCCAATATGTATATGACTGTATGACTTTTAAAATATTGGGCTCGGCTGCATCTCGCCCAATCTTTTCTAAAAACCTCATAGCTCGGCATATGCTTGTTCTATCCAATTTGATATCAAACACAAGTCTTTAGTCCAATTTTTTAATATCATCAGAACAACACCGTTTTTTTAATATCATCAGAACAACAAAGTTCTTTATACAGCAACTGTGCATATAATTTGAATATATCAATTTCTCCTTGTGAAATTAGAGTAGAGCGGGGCATGAGCGGATCCACTACTACGTATGTTCACATGGTTATATATTCGGGGTATTGGGTAGGCACGATACCACTATATTCACCAAGCAAATATATTCCATCAAAAGTATTCATTAACCCATCTGTTAGATCAGGGGTGGGCAACCTTTTTGAATGAATGGGCCAGATATAAGGAGTGAAAAATTGACTGGGCCGCACCTAACCAAATTTTATAGCAATGACCTTCTGTTGATTTCAAACCTTTGATTCCGAAGACTTTCAAGCAATAGGTGTGTGTGCTTAATAATCTATCTTCACAAAAATGTAATCTCAATACAGTACATATGACAATTAATGGGGAAAATAGACCTACCTGACAGCATTCAATGAGCATGCTTGTTTTTTGTGATGATGTAAAATATATTGGGTGTTTTATTTATTTAATTTTCTTTCTTGAGACATCTCGCGGGCCGTAGGTGCCCATGTTAGATCAAAAGCTACTTTCTTTTAAATAAAAAACACATGGCAACTGCAAACTTTTATCGTTTTATGCATAGCATCATATATTTATTTTATTTTATATATCCATTTCCATTATAGACACCGAGACTTAAGAAACCAGTCACTGGCATATCCACATGATAACTGTATATTTGTGCCTGTAATTACAGCAACACCATTGTAAAATTAAGTTTGTTTGTTCCTCCGGTTTGATCATGTTTGCCATGTTTAGCATACTGTCTGTACTGATCAGTGCGATCTAGGAGGAGAGGTTAACCCTTGGTGTAAGACATTCATAGAGCCAATACCCCATTACGGAATAAAGCTGTATAATACTTTAATCTGTTAATAAAGGATTTTGTGCTAGGTTAATTCGTTCTGTCTTACACCAATGATAAACCGGAGGAGAGGGGGTGGGGGGGGGGGGGTTCTCACTCTACATGGCCATGATATGGGAATATGCCGAAAACATGAGTTGTATCTTACGCAATTTAGTATATAAAATAATAAATTACCCCTATCTGAGTATCAGGTGGGTACATTTTTGGAACTTCAAATGGGTCCCATATACCAGGTTTTCCCAATTTGATTTTATATAAATTTAAATTAAATCATTGACACTAAAAGATTGAGGAAACTTGGAGACAATTTTGTACAACATTGTACATGAATACTGTAAACATGGACAATTTCGCGAAAATACAATACCGCAAATATATTTATTTTGTGTATAAGTCTATAAATTATCAATTTTACAGTAGTTGGTAAGTGATTCAACATATTCACAACTACTGAGTCTTGTCCCAATGATTATCTAACTTGAGCGTGGAGGGGGAGGGGGAGGGGGAGGGAGAGGAAGGGGTGTTTTTGTAGTCATAAGCCAAACATTTATCATCAACGGATATGCCAGTGATGGATCTTTTCACCAGCATTGGACACTGAACTATTCCAAATATATTTCATGAACTTGTGGTTGTAAACTCGCTATACTCTCCCAGCTTTCTATGTGTGGAACTTAGGCGACAAATAAAACCAAAAACCTGTTATACGGGCAAACGGACCTCAGGATGGGTCGGTCGGTCAGATGTTTTTTGTTGTGTTGTTTTTGAGGAAAAAAATCCCCTTCAAAATTACTGTAAAAATCAAACAAATCTGTAAATATCTTGCCGTATTTTAACAAGCCAACAATTTTATTATGGTTGGTATTCAATTTGCATGTGAATTATTTTTTCACCTATTTCTTAAAAAAACTGGGTCGGTCAGGCCCGTAGGACAGGGTTGTTGTTTGTCGCCTTACTAACGATTGCTAAAATCTAAGAATTGCAATTTTCTTTGAAACATGAATTTCCAATTTTGAAAGCCAACTGATTATGAAACAATCAGTGTTTTGAATACATAGTTTATCAAATATATCTGGAATAGTGAATGTCATTACATTATTCTGCATAAAAATAAAATTGAGCAGCTTGTATTTAAAATAAAATATTACAAGCTGCATTAACATAATCATTGTGATTATCATTTATAGAGACCATTTACTGAATACATACCGGTAACATACACCTATGATTGGGAATTCTTTTCCCCAATACCCTATCCTCACCACAGATTGTTATATTTTAAAAATGATACATGCCATATACACAAGGCATTTTTGTGTGTTCAATGGGTCTTATTTCTAGGATTTTGCCATGTTCACCGGAAATATATGTTGTGGTAAATGCTTTAATCCATTTCCCTTTTACTAGCAATATCCAAAAAATACAAACCACCTGAGTATAGGCCAAATCCCACCCTTTTGTGTGAAATAATACAAATTACCCCAATATCGTCCATCCCCGGTGAGTATGGTATTTCATTGTATTAGATTTAATGTATGTTTTACAAATAGAAATAAAAGCATTTTTCAATATAATAATTTTAGCAAATCAATTGCATCGCAAGCAATGCTTATATTAGTTTACAAAGCACCAAGATTAAAACAATTGATAGATATAGATTTATGAAAATCACAGAAATATTAATAAGATAACACCATGATTACTACACCTAACAGTTTATCTACATCTAGATGACCTTTGTACTGAGTAAATTATCTGGTAACTAAGTCTGACACAACATGATTGTATTTATATTGTCTATCATTTATCCTGCCGGTAGATATTTTGTTCCGGGTACACTTTGAACACTTGGCCACAGACAGTACACAGATCCACAGATCTGAAATCTTCACACAAAACATGGGGGGGGGGGGTAAGGACGAATGGAATGGATTCAGGCATAAGTAGACCAGAAAAGTAACTATACAGATATTGCACGCTAGGATCGGGTGATGAGGAAGTGGCACTCAAACATGTAAGGAGAAGTCCGATTTTCATTTTCACATTTTTATTTTCTACACGCAGACCAATCTACGGCTATTGATTACCGGTAGTGCAATTGGGGGATGCATGCGCAGGTTGGACAGTCGGCCGCATTGTTCCGATGGATCAATATGCCACACACACGCTACCTGTCATTCTCTCCCCCGTGTTGAAATGTAAAATGTGAATTTGAAATTGTGACTTTACCTTACATTTTGGATTGTCGCTTCTTAAATATTCAACCGATCCTAGCATGCAATATCTCATATTAAAGAAGATAAATTTCTCAACAACTTTATGATTTAATATTTCTAGGTAGGATATTTATTTATAGAGTTAAAAGTACATTAATTACCTGTATAGTTACTTTTTTTATGACTGTATTGAGCTCTGGCCTGGGGCATCTGTTGTCATAGAACATAGATGGGCCGGGCCTTTAGGTTAAAGAATGCCAAATTGCTCCACAATGGGAGTCTTTGGATGACAGAATTCCTTTATTTTCATAAAAAGGGGGCCTCTTACAGTGAAAAAGTTGCAATTATTTTAAAAAAAGTATGGGTTTTTGGGTAAAACAGTTGTAAAAAGTAGGGGGTCTTTGTGGGATTGTTTAAAAAAAACCACCTTTGAGATTGAGGGTATTATTAGACGACTCAGTGACAGAGCTAGTCTCTAGCTTTTCACACAGTTCTTCATTATAAATAACATCTCTATAATCAACTCCAAATTGGCGAGAGATGCTTTACAGCAGCGAATTAATACAGAAGGGTGCATTACTCTTGCACGCGGAGAGATTTAAAAAAAATGAACAACCCAGAGTGAGTCTTGGTAGCTGTATAAATATGGATGCAGAGATATATGATACTATAACATATAGATATTCAACAGTTTTGATATTATTCTGATTAATACAGGTAAGCTAACAAGTTGTACTGCGACAATTACATAATCTTGATATGGCACATATAAAATATATTGCTGAATATCGGGTGATATGGGCTGATCTCTGGGAATGATGGGAAAAGAGATAAATGCAGGGGGTGCAGAACAAATACTGTTACAATCATTACTGTTTTGTTGTACAGATTGGAATGCGTGTGAATCATAGGTCTAATTACGGCACCAAATATGTGACCAGTCGCGTCAAAAAGGACATGTTGTCGGCAAACACTGATCTGAGATAGAGGCCAATATATTTGGTGAAATATAAAGAAAATTACAGAAATAAATATGCTTCTTCAACTCATATCTTGTCCGATCACCTTCAACATGGTATCATTTTCAAGCTTAAAATGTGTTCTTTCAAGGGATGACAATAACTCAGAATTGACTCATGCCACCAACATGTCCATTTTGATGTGACGGGTCACAAATATGGTCCTAGGTTACCATGAATTACCACATTGTGGTCTAAAATTAGCTTATGTAGTACCACGTTGTGGATGTAAATTACAATGAGGTACGGTATCACATATTGGTCACAATAATGGCATATTATCACAATGTCAGGTTTCCAACATAGCTATAGGCCTACTTTGGAATGTTAAGTGTCCACACAAAATGTCGAACCATATAACACATATTATCGATATCATCACTGTTTAACACTTTTCATCCAAACATGTCTAGTATTATTCAGTAATCCTTGAGATAGACCTTGAAAGTTGGGAGAGGTTTCTGGGTAAACCATTCAAGTTGAGGTACCCATTCAGTGAGGTGTTAATCACAAATCACCGATCTTTCCTCTATCTGTGAAAGGGCAATTGGAGCCCTTAATGAAACCGTATAATGATATATAGTTAAATAGAATTTGATAATATACCAGAGTTATGCATAAGTAACAAAAATTATTAAACAAAACATCTATGAGTAAGCTACAACTAGAGTTGCTAAATTCACTTCCAAATTGCCAACATAGCAAACTGTTGTGCATAGTGCTATACAGTCATCACAACAAGTAACTGACCAGGTAATAAATGTGCTGATAACTCTAAAAGTATAACTCCTACATAAACATATTGAATTATAAACATGTTGAGAAATTTCTCTTCTTGAATTTGAGATATTACACGCTAAGAATGGCTGATTATTAAGGAAGTTACAATCTCAAATGTACTGTCAAGTCTGATTTTCATTTTCACATTTTTATTTTCAACACGGGGACTCAGACCGGCAAATTATTGATTAGTGGTAGTGCCAATTCACCCGTCAATGGCCTGGTTGTTGGATAGTCGACCGGTGGCATTGTTACGGTTGATCAATACGGCACACACGCTTTGGGATCGTAATTTCCTCATTAACCAACCATTCTTAGCGTGTAATATCTCAAATTCAAGAAGAGAAATTTCTCAACAACTTTATAATTAAATATGTTTCTGTAGGAGTTATAACCTTTAGAGTTATCAGCATGTTTATTACCTGGTCAGTTACTTCTTGTGATGACTGTATATGGTTTGACAATGTAATCACATATTAAAAATTCATTGATACAACAAGATACAAAAATAATTTGAATATCTATATACATAGCATAATAGCATAATAAATGCATATTTTATATAATTTAATTCATTATGAACAGATAATATATTCTTGATCAGAATTGGAAACAATTTTAAAATTCATCGACAGAGTACACTTCAAAGGAGCGCAAAATTTGTGGATTTTGAGGCGGTACAACAGAGAACAAATAATACAATTTATACATAAGCAATTCTACTGCGGTGGGATATATTTGGTCCCAATGCTCATAATACAAGAGTAGAAAACTTGCTACTACAAGAATGATCGGAAGTTGTACATATTTCATTGCTCAAAGCTATAAGATATGTGACACACTTATGGAAACTAGAGATATACTCAAGGATTCACTTCAATATGATACAATAGTCCTGTTATGCACCCAGGGCACATTAAACGCCCACCATCACCATTTCCAGGTATATTTCTGTAATGTAATATAAATACCTAAAATAGCATTGTCATGAGCCATGGGTGCCTAATAGCATTACTATTACTATGGTCCTTACAATGACACAGGTGTACTCCATGTCAGTACAAATCAATATTACTGCTGATTCAAACTAAGGTGAAGACTCAGTATGTTAGTTCTTGCCTTTTTTACAGTCACTATCATAGGAAACTGTCAGAATAAATGCATGTATGTATTATTACCAGAAAGGTGCGGCTGTATACAGTGCATTTTTTCGGATCTAGTCTACGGTAATTTGTAGAAAGGAAAGCATTTCAATCAATTACAGAAAATTATAATCAAATATCATAGCAACGGGTTCTGTAGTCAAAACACTTGTACGCTCAGCTCAACTGATGTGTCTAATCAACTGTAATACTCACGATAGACGGGAGCAAAATGCTTCAAAAGACCATAACGACATGATATGCCACATGAGCCTATATGATTGCAATGAAAACCTAATCAGTCTAAATTAATGCAAAGGATCACTGACATTTACAAATGTTTTCTGAACATTCTGCCTACATTCAGGTTTTCATCTAAATCAACAGAGCATGTCTACATGTATATATGGATGTCATTATGGACAATAATAATTTACGCTTGATTAAATTTCTCAAGGTCTGCTGTAATTCATTTCTTAAAAGTCAGTCAATTGTAGAATGAGCTTTTTGTATTAGATTTAATATTGATCAGAATTGAATCAAAATCAGCAGATATTTTGATTGAATGTTGTTAGACACTCCTAAGTGCTACCACCCCCCCCCCCCCCCCCCCCCCCCCGGCAATTTCCAAGAACCATCCACACAGAAAGCATATGCATGGATCAATTCCCTTCATAAGGGTTAATTCTGTGTTCCATAAGATATTTGATTTAAATTCATAGATTTCAAAGCTATACAATCATTGATATTCTTGTGTACACCGTAAATAACCCCACATACTCCAGCAAGACTTTGTGACAATACTGTCTAGAACAATCATGAATTGCATTGTGGGGGATTGACACTGACAACAAAACCATTTGAGTTTCAAAGGGCAATGATCCTGAATAAAAGGCTTGACTGATATTACGATGGCCACCGCACACACCATGGTAAATTTCTGGGGTTATGTATCAAAAAGAGATAAAACCCGTTTAAATCAAAACCACACTTCTTAATTAACTTTGACGGCTAATACAGCCACCGACAAGGTAGCTTTTTTAATGGAATGTGCATACAATTATACATTCTGCCCTGGAATAAAATTTGAGTGAATTTTACGTTTGCCATTGCATTGAAACTGCTAACAATTGAACTATTAATAAAGATTGATCAATTGATTGAACAAATCAATTAATCAATCAATCACTTCCTAATTTGAATTGATATGCAGTATATAGAATCAAGGTAAGCATACGCTTCAGCCAAGCAACATTGGTACATGTATATGAAATATCTAGGTAATAAAATATAAATGTTACACTGCAAAAAGGTACAAAAAAGGCTAGGATATGATATCGGTTCAGCCTCTAGTAAAAATCGATATTTCTCATGTGCTGCACAATCTCATTTTACAAATGTGGGATAATAAGTCAAATTCATAAAAAGTCTTATTTCTGATCTTTGAAACATCTTGTATCCAACCAAAGACTCAAATTCATGAAAATAAAGAGTTACACTACATGTTGAGGCATTTAAGTTTCAATTACTCCATAACTTGACGGTCTGTATTTGATGTAATGAGACAAATTAATGTTCAATAATCCGTAACTTTGGTAAGGAATGTGATATAACATTGACTTAGGTGCAAAAATGTCCCTTAATCTTTATTATCATGATATATATAACTCAATATTTATATTTCCCTCATTGTGCCTCATTAACTCCCGTTGGGTCACATTCAACCGCTCCAAATTCCTTGGCTCCGCCTTCATTAGAGTACATCCCACTTGATTGCCTCAATAAATCAGAAAATCAAATACTTTACAACAGTCTACATGCTTCTCCTTTACAACACAATGAAAATAATTTACTAAACTATACAATTTTATCTAAATATCTATTAAAGAGCACACATAGATATCAGATAGACACACACATATTAATAAACATGACATCACCCCAATAATATAAATTCCCCAATATATATATAGAAATACATAATTTACAGGATTGACAATTTGATTTAAATTACTAGCTTATGTGGCATTTCGCATCATTTTGTGGAGGTTGTATTTAATGAGCCAAGACGAAATGTAATTAATTGTATTAGTAAAGTGTTAAAATTCTATCCTCCAATTGATTAAAAAATAATCTAAAATGCAGACAGACATTAATCTGTATTAAACTTCACCGTGTTAGGAATAATTTATATTAAAACACAATTACATGTTATGAAGAAGAACAACATCATAAAACATTCAAATATGTCATTTTCTCCAACTCTTTTTTCCGTGTGATCCTCTAGTAATGCCTTTAAGTTTTTCCATTAGAGTTTTGCTTGTTTATCTTACTCATGAACATTCTTAATAACTGCTTTGAAAATTGATACAAATCCTTTGAAAAGGAACACAATATACATAAATAAAAGTAATATATTTTTCTTCTATTGTTCAGGTTATCTTGTATGATCTCCCATTTAGAACTTGATTATAATTTTATCAAATTTAAAATGAAGTACTGTAAAAGCTGAAATTTTCGCGGTGGTTTTATTTTTCACGCTTTTCGCTCAAAATGTTTTCCCGCAAAAATTATAACACGCGAAAATATTGTTTTCAACATTCATGCAGTGCATCCAGAAGGTCGCCCGCGAAAAAAACAATTCGCCGAAGGTCTATGATATTAAAATGCGCGAAAATATTGGCTTTTACAGTAATACAAACTACGAGCCATGGATGAACATCAATCCAAGATTTTCCTGTGGGTTGTTTTGGTTAAAAACTCTGGGGACGAGATTTGCCGAACACGTCGTTGAAAAGATAAACTCGCGTTTAGATCATGATCATAATTTTACCAAATCTAGAATGAAGTAATAAAAAGCTATAGATGAACGGTGGGTTTTTTTCTCAAGCAAAAACTCTAGTAAATTAACAGACATTCCAACCACTAGAATTACAGGGCGAGTTAGAAAGAATGGGCACTTTTTTTGGCAAAAAGCACTACAGAAAAATGTCAGGCCTGGTTGAAATATCACCTCATTCTTAAATGTATCCTAATGAAACATTTTCAGTTTGATCTTGAACTCTGGATTTTTTTACTCATATTTCCACAGTTCCATTTATTTTCAGTCATTTTTTTAAGATTTTGGATCCAAAATTCATGCACCGTTTCAGGTGTTTCATCAGTTTCATTGGTACCTAGTGGCATCCCCTAATCAGCCAGCTAAAATGAAAACACTGTCTTATTGTCATTGCGATCCTGTAGATTGGCTTTAAAATAGTAGGCGCTATTAAAAAATCAAATTAAATGAAAGCCAAATATGCGATCTTTCTAGCACTAACATTGGTTTTGAATATGCAGGGCTGATATTTTCATGGCGCTTTTGCGAAAAAAAGTGCCTGTTCTTTCCGACTCGCCCTGTAGGTAAAACCACATATCAGCATATACTACAAAAATATATTTTTATCATCTTGCACATATCTCTCATGTTTTCCCGCTTTCTACCTGAAGTGAAGATAATTTACTTGCACCTCGATTAGCGTCAAATTAAAACCAAGTTAAAGGGGCATTGAGGGATACGTATGGGAGTGCGCCCTCAATTATCCCGGAAATCAGTTTTTTGCATCAAAGTAATACTTAGGCATATACCAACTACCAACTACCATCTGAAACAGTGTACCAACATTCGCCGTTTATCATATAACATTTCATGATTTTCTTAGTTTCGATATGATCATACTGAAACTAAGGTGCTGAATTCGGAAGTTATGCTAAGTTTTACTCACGGACTTTCGCGGCAAATCTCAACCCGGAAGTGCCGTTATTTGCTTAGTTTGGCATGAAGGCGATGTCGGAATTGTATGATATTTTGGATTTGGGCTATGTTCATGATTATCTTTACGTAATTTGCTCATTTAGTATATCGATACATCTCTCAATGCCCCTTTAATGTCACTTCAGCGATCAAACACACACCGGCACACAGCAGCAATGTTGCCAGGTTGCCCGTAAAGGAACATAGCACATCCCCTGATCAGGAGAATGATACTTCAATTCAGCAGTCTGTGAACTAAGCAGCGGATGTCTAAGTTCTTCTCATGTAGCACCGACCGTTTATAGATAAGAAAATATAGCTATCTGGTTACCATGGCTACGAGTCATCTATTTGGGCATCTGATGGCACTCGGGTTTAGTAAACAGTGTAAAGACTTGAACCTGATGAGATAAAGAAAGATGGAAGATAATATAAAACATTTTATTGTGAAAATCATGGAATAAAGTTGAAAATGTCCCCTTTGAAATGGACGACACAGCCTTTTTCCTTCGTTAAATTATGGATCATGGACATAGAATAATATGAGGATGTCTCTATTGCATCATCATTCAGTGGGACATGCTCCAAAGTCACACCACAGTGGTACATGACTGGCGATTATTCCTGTAGAAGTGGTAGCGGTGAAGCTATTGTATCCATGGAGTACTTGTATATATACAGCCAATGCTATAAGCTGCTACTCTAGTGTTTCAAATCTGTGCAAATTGAACCGTCCCATATCACATACTAACACCATCCCATATCATCATTGTGCGATATCCACCTAACTTTTTATCCACATAGTTCTGCCCCAGGATTGCTATCCACTTGACCTATTACGTGCACACCTATGATCAATTTAGCTGTGTTATTGTAATTCTAGCTAATATATCAGAAAAATACCATAAAGCAGCTCATGACACTTACCTGGTTGGATCATCCTTTTCACTAAAGGCTCCCCTATATAATTGAATGACATTGGTTCTTTTCTCGTTTATACCATAACTTAATGTTATCTGGAGGTAAAAACAAAGTAGTATGTGTTACATAAATATTTAAAATAGAGAACAACAGTAATTTTTGAAGACTGATCAAATTAAAATAAATATTGCTTCTCCGGCAAAAAAACCAGATATGTATCTACTAGTCATATTTAAAAAAGAAAGAAAAAAAGTGTACATTAGATTCAAAATAGACGTTTTTAAATGCAATATGCTCCTGCAATAGGCTAAGTCTAACACACGGTTTCAGAGCACAGAAGCAAAACTGTACCAAAATGTTAATCCCACAATACAAGAAGCATTTTTGGCATTGCAACAAATTATGGGCAACAAGTATAATTCAAAAGGTATGTTATTATGTATACTACGCTCATTGCATTACAATTTTGGTGCAACACGGAATTATGGCGCTAAGACTGCTGGCACTAAAACTGCATATTAAATATGCATGAATGTAATGCTGGAAGGCAATGCGATTCAATACACTTAAGATTTGATTCTAACCCACCTGTTTCTCTAGTTGTTCAGGCTTGATGGCTCGCAGCGATTGTAGATGAGAATTGAACTTTTTTAATTTAGTTAGAGGATGCTTTATAAGAACCTCTGTGAAGACAAAAAGAAGATACGGAATAAATGATTAAAAAACGACTCCACAGTATTATATTTATTATTCTCTTCTACAAAGAGTTGATTCAGTACAGGCTTGATAGCGGAGATGATTGTACGGAACAGATTTTGAATGAAAGAACAACCGGCAAACAAGCATTTTCTGCTTTTCACTCAAGATTAATTAAAGTATGACCAAAGCAAAAATCTTTTTTTTAAAAAGTTTTTCAAGGTAAACACAGTAAATATGGTTGAAATGGTATAGATTTCCATTTTCTACAGCCTCTATTTGCAATTAGAGGGGCAGGGAGGCTTGAGTGATGTCATGACATTGTTTCTGCAGGGTCATTCAATGTGTGCAATGTTACATCGCAATCTATTGAACACTCTCATTGGAGGTCACCTCTAAACTGAAAATGGAGTATTACAATCTGCCTCAATATCATCACGTCGGGATATTCAAGTGAAGCGGTTAATCAATGGATTCTGCTATTGACAATGTATAGAAGATCAACACATAAGGTTTATCGCAGATAGAAAAAAAGCCATTGATTATCCTTTTCTGATGCATTGTGGGTTCGCAAAAGGAGCAGATTTACTCCTTTTGCGAACCCACAATGCATCAGAAAAGGATAATCAATGGCTTTTTTTCTATTTACGATAAACCTTATTAGTAGGGAGCATAAAGGTGTATTGACTTTGTGACGTACACAATAAACATACCAGCCCCACCCTACCCCACTTGTTACATCTAATGCTCAGTAATCGCCACTTTTCTTGACCTTTGAACTCACCAACAATAAATCCTAACGATACATCATCAGGTAGACGAATTCTATTGCACACACTTTTGAAAGTACCACCACTGAAAAGACACAAACAAAATACATCATTATATTAACATGAAAGTACCACCACTGAAAAGACACATACAAAATACATCATTATATTAACATGAAAGTTTATACTGGACTGATCACTATTATGATTAGCAATACATCTATGCACTCTCCATTTATGCCGGGCTCACAACGTGATAAATATATATAACCCATATATAGAAGACTGCAATTTGAACATCATGGCCTACTCATAATTCATACACTCTTAGTGGTGTCGAACCAATCAGAAAGCAAGAAACTAAAATATGCGGAGTGCATTGATAGTGTCTAATGCACTCAGCATGTGTGCCGTACAATGCGTACACCACACTCTTTGTTTTGATTCTTTGTTCAGGTATCGCAGGTTCGCCGATTTTCACTATGGGTGTTATCAAACTTGTTAACATGTTTTTATTTGTTTTTACATAGATCAAAATCATTTTCAAGTTGTGAATTTTGATTTGTATAGTATCGTGTTTTAGGTAAATAAATCTGTGTGTTTTTTTTTGAAAAAATTGAAAAATCAATGCACTTGCGCAAATGTTGATATGCTCACAATGCCCTCCCCCTACGGGAACATATTATTAATCACACATCAACATCAGCGCTCGTGCATTTATTTTGATTATTTCTCTCGAAACAACACATATGCATTTATTGACCTATAAATAATGTATAGTTGGAAGAAGAACAGTGATTGAATAATCATATGGTACCTCATACCATTGGATGGAAAAACAATGTATCATGCAAGTTGTTTAAAAAAATGTTTGGTCAAATGTTATCAGCGGTAGAAAGCAAATGTGTGAGATAGTTTTGAAGCTATGTGTACCTAATCACTACGGCTTGGAAGCCCTAACAATTTGTACATACAATATGGTGATTTAAATTTCATTGAATCCACATACCTATATTATATGGATGATTACAAATTAATGCATCCCTGGGAAATAAATGATCGATTACACATTGATTGAGTCATTTTGTTTGACAAATTTGGTACATTACATTGGAGTATTGTAGTCAAAAGATCAATTTGGTGCTGCAAACAGTAGACAAAGTTAAATTGTTGTAACCTTTTCGTCGGTTATGGCATATTTTACCTAAACAAATCGGCAGACAGGAGAATGGCCGCTAAATCGAGGGTGTTTCACTTTTTGTTATATTCACTTATCAATGGAGAATAAAATATGTTTGATACGTATGAATTTTATGGCAGAGATTAAACCATTTGTTGGCCCTTTCTATTTCATTTCATTCAGTATTTGCACGATTGTATTCATTTGTAGATAGATACAAAGGATCCATATAATTCTAAATCTTCAAATACAACGAGACCTATTTTCTCACCCAAATATAATTATTAAGATATAGGTTAGTACTAAACTTAACACTTTCCACGTGGCAGGCAGCCGCAGCCGACATTCCAAAATGTCTACAAATGTTTCAAATATGTCAAAATTACTGAATTTCATTACCATATTAGGAACCACCATGAGAAATGCATTAAAATAAGTACAAACATGACTAGTATTGGTTCAGTAATCCTTCAGATAGACCTTGACATTTGAGAAAGGTTTCTGAAAAATCTGTTTTGTATTTGGTAAAACCAACAGCCGCGTGGAAAGTGTTAAAAGTTGATCCAACAGCAATATATTTAATAATACGGGTATTGGCCACTTTTGGAATTCAACAGAATTTGATTCATGACATCATTAATCAATCACCTACAATTAAATTAATTGAAAGTGAAATTGAAGTTGTATTGTACTTAAAAGTACAATACATGTACTTAAAAGTACAATACATGTACTTAAAAGTACAATACATGTACTTAAAAGTACAATACATGTACTTAAAAGTACAATACATGTACTTAAAAGTACAATATAAAACGTGAATATCAATAATAGCCAGATAGTGCTCAATACTTAGTTAAGTAGAGCTTATTATCAAAATAAAACACTTTTATTTAGCAGTTTGCTACCTTGGGTTTCTCGCTACCGCGATCTTCAGGCAAACTAATTGTTTTCCTTCCATTCAGCGAAGTCAGTGAGAAAAATATTCGCAGTACGCGCGCGCAAGGCATGCTGCGTATACAATTCGCGTAACTGCTCGCGCATAAAACGCATAAAACGCAACTCACTGACATCGCTGAACAGATAAAGAAAACTACGTTTAACATGTTTAACATTATTTTTTTCTCCCATGTCGGCACTTAGAAACTATCTCGCTTCTCTTATTTATCAGATTGTTTTTGTTGTGGTGGAGAATTTCTATTTTCTCGTCGAGGCAGAGGTTACATTGTCCTGAAAAAAATAATGTTAAACATGTTAAACGTAGTTTTCTTTATCTGTTCAGCGATGTCAGTGAGTTGCGTTTTATGCGTTTTATGCGCGAGCAGTTACGCGAATTGTATACGCAGCATGCCTTGCGCGCGCGTACTGCGAATATTTTTCTCACTGACTTCGCTGAATGGAAGGAAAACAATTAGTTTGCCTGAAGATCGCGGTAGCGAGAAACCCAAGGTAGCAAACTGCTAAATAAAAGTGTTTTATTTTGATAAAAGTACAATACATGTACTTAAAAATACAATACAATTACTAAGTGTTATACCAAAGTGTATGCCTGCTCCAAATGATCATCACACTGAAATTAACTTGTGATATGATAAAGTAACACACAAGATTTTATACCAATAACAGGAATATATATTTTAAGAAAAAGCCCTGTTCTATGGGCAGACGGACATCTCAGAAATGACACCAAAAATCCCTAAAATCTGTAAAAATGTGGAAGTTTTATGACAAACATTTCCCAACATTTCAGAAATATGGGTCGGTCAGGCCCGTAGAACAGGATTTTGTTGTTGTTGTCTGAATCAAGATAGAAAACCCATTGTCTTAAGTCTTAGATTCCCTTACCCCATCAATGAACTTTCCTTGTTAAATGTGGTGCAACTTTATTCTTCAAACCACAGTTCATTATATTATAGATATGGTTTGATATGGACATATTAGCTATAACTATACTCTTTGCATTTGTGTCTATAACACTCCGATAGTATACCCCTACTTGTAATGACCTTCAAACGAGGACCAAATGTGGTACTATCCAAATGAGGACCCACCAACCTGGACACACACTGGCACATCGAGGACCAAAATTGGGTGTCAAACCGCCAACTAGACTGTGTGCTATCCAACAGAGGCCTAAATGGTGTATGGGGGGAGAGTATCACCAAAGAGGACCTCGTTTAGATAGCTTTTTAATGTTGTTTGCAATACTTTGCACGTATCAGGGAAACGAGGACGACCGCATCTGGAGGTGTGTCCGCTGTTGGAATGTAAAAAACAGGTGTGCATTCCCCATTTTCAGGTAATTACAGTTACAGATGCAGCATGCCGTATGTGACCCATCACATTAAAATAGAACAGTTGTCTCCAAATACAAAATCAATATTTTAATTTCATGAAACAAACCTATTAAATAAATAGCTTTAAAATGACACCTAACTTATTGATATAACACAGATCTTGTGCAGCTTAAGGTGATAAACTCCTTTTACTTTCTTTACTTGATCTTTTCTGCAAACAACTGGTCTGTTGACTAGAAAGTTACGGGGGCGTACCGTCTGTGAATAATTGAACTTAACAAGGCTCTAAAGTGCTGTTTTTAACATGTTTTGGATGAAAGAAGACTGATGACATTTATTCCATACAACTATAATCAGTGAAGTTATCCATGGGCTAGGAAAATAACACTTTGTGCACTTGTTAGTATTCTGAAGGAGCAGATTTTGTATGACAAAATAGTTCTGCTCAACTGTGCCCAATGTTTGAATAGTTTTGATAATATCCATCAATCCATGAATAATTGGTATAATAAGTTCAAATCACATGGTTCAAAATCGGCCGAGGGTGTAAAATGCAGACAGTGGAAGGTGAGATACATAAACCTACATAATCTGGCTATAATTTGTGATATGTGCGTCCATAAATGTGTTGTTTTACTATTAACACAATGATTGAAAGTCAATATATGCTGTCAGTTGACATATATGTAAACATATTTAGAACCTACTCCTAACACACATTCATGTGCAATGGAAGAAATAAACATGGGTAATGCAGTAAATGCATACACCAGTTACATGTATACAGTCCTCAAAATAAGTAACTGACCCGGTAATAAATATACTCTTTAACTCTTGTAAAGTTGTAATGAAATTTCTTCTCTATAATTTGAGAAATATTAGTTCACAAAAAGATCGGTATTGACAATGATAGAACAAAGTGCAGTTTACATTTCCACACTTCGGTTTTGAACATGCAGGACAGTGTGACAGGTATGTGTATGGGCGGCATCGATCAATTGAAGTATCCTCAAGCCTCATCTTACTATCGACCCGTGAGTTGTCGCTACCAGTTAATCAATAATCTGCCTGTTGCTAGTCCGAGACTATTTGTAGACGAAACAAAAGGTTAAAATGAAAAACTTACTTGGTTTTGGTTTTAGGGACAAAACTGGTTTAATATTCATTCAATCTTCTCATGTAATATCTCAAATTAAAGAGAAGAAATTTCCTTACAACTTAATAATGTAATATTTTTACATAGGAGCTACAGTTTTGGAGTTTAGAGCATATTTCGTATTTATTACCTGGTCAGTTACTTATTTTGAGGACTGTATTGCACATTAATGCACAAAGCACTAATGGCCTGTGAGTGGTATGTCCATTCACTTACACAAGAAATATTAAATACAATGTTGGAAAATAGTTCTTAGATATCTTTACGCCTACAATCCTGGAAAAAAGTCTTGGAACACTTGGTGTGATTAACGGAAAAGTATCACCCCCACACCCCGTACAATTGGGTGAGGGGAGGACACTAAGTATCAATAAATGCTGCACACAATACACAACACGTGTGCTCAGCGTTCCAAGGACTTTTTTTTCCAAGATCATAGTTTAAACTTGTCCCTCTGCCCCCCTGATCAATTGTTTGAACACTTTGTAAGTGTAGTGTGAAATTGTCCCTCTGCTCCCCTGATCAATGTATCATCAAATTATTTGACCACCATTGCAAAATATCTTGTCACATTGGTCAGTGGGTTAGGGGTATATGGAAGGGGAATATTCAAGCAACCATAAACAAGTTTCTAGGCGTTATCCACATAACAAAGGGTATACGAGTAACTTTTCAAACATATTTTTCTAAGATTGTAGAGTCATCAATCGAATAACTGATTAACAAAATGAGAAAAAGCAAACAATGAACAAATTGATCCTGAACAATGACCCCTTATAAACATTATCTATCTTCCCCCCTTTGACTCATTAGCTTATAATCACGAAAAAGTGGTTAAATTACTGGTCTTGCAATACAAATCCAATTCAAAATGCTGCTTGGGTAATAATTTCCTGCTTGTCAACCCTCTATTATGTGGTGAAAATCCCTCAAAACAAATAATAATCTGTGATCATGCAGATCAAACTGCTCATGCATTATCCACAAAACACCTAAGAAAACCTTCCTTGACACAACTCTCTCAACAATTCCACAACCTTGGCACCCGCCATACAAAGGTACAACAAAGGGTACCGGCACCTTCCTATTGAAATCCATTATCCCCTGTGTATGTACAAAGATAGCTATGGCTAGCGTCTACACAGGTTGACTTTATTCAGTATCGGCATGCTAGCGGAGATGATCCATGGTTCGGAACAGAGATTTTGAATGAAGGAAAAGAACAACAAAAATACCGTATTCACATTTGGGGAACGACTGACCTGTGCATGTTTGTGATATATTGTTAATACTAAGGACCCAAATAAGCACTTAAATCAGTAAATTGTGGCCCTTCTGTTGAGCTTATAATAGGGAACAAATTAAAGTGTTACTTGAACTTGATTGTTTGATTGACTGATTATTTGCTATTATTTAATACAAATTTTGCAATTGCTACCAATGTACAGAGTCCATACAGTGTTATATAAGGTACATGGCAGATTGGAAAACTATGGCTGGGAGAGGGAACATGGGGGGGGGGGGGAATTGCACAATTATTTGAGACTGAAGTCATTACTTTTTCAGTCGAACTAAAAAATGCCTATTATGATTTAATTACTCTGTTTGTTACACATATCTGAGGCAGTAGAGCATCAAGTGAAACATAATTAAGCTCATAGCAAATACGTGACAATAACAAGGTATATCATTAGTCCTAACCACACAAGTCATACACCAGTCATGAACTATTTTGTTAACTTTTCTGTGGCTTTTTGATTGAGGGCCTTACCAATGTCTAATTATTTCCTTTCCGCCTAAGAACAATGATTTGAATGCTTTAATGTATTTTTTAATTTCAATCAGGACCATGTATGTGACCCATCACATTAAAATAGCCATGTTGGAGGCCAGAGTCAAATCTGAGTTATTGGTATGACTTGAAAGAGCAGATTTTAAGATTTGAAATGATACCATGTTGAAAGTAATAGGACTTTGTAATTACAAGATATGATTTGAAGAAGCCTATTATTTCTTTCTATTATTTTCTTTATATTTCAGCAAATATATTGGCTATCTCTAAACTATGTCTGCCGACAGCATGGCCTTTTTGATGTGACTAGTCACATATGGGGAAGGGGGCACTTGGGAAAACACTCTAACACTTTCCACACGGCTATTCTTTCTACCATACACAAAACAGATTTTTCAAAAACCTTTCACAATTTTCAAAGTCTATTCCTGACCCATTACTAGGCATGTTTGTACTTATTTCAATGCATCTCTCATGGTGATTCCAAATATGGTAATGAAATTCAATAATGCGGACATTTTTTAAACATTTTGTGAATTTTTGGAATGTCTTCTGCAGCTGCCTGCCGCGTGGAAAGTGTTAAAACATGTAAAAACACCTGTAAACAACCAGTTCAATGTTTTGACCTCACTCTCATTTCTAATTGGGCCTATATATAGGGGGGCACTCAGAAACAGGGCTGTACTTAGTACCTGCCCGCACGCCCATGGCGGGTAACTTTTGCGTCGGGCGGGTAACTTTTCAAATATACACGCCCGACTGGCCGATAAGAATTTTGCTGTTGGTAAATGAAGATTACTTGTTTGGCTGGTAAGTTTACAGTTGGGCTGGTAACTTTTACATGTTACCAGCCCAGCTGGCTGGTTGGAGAAAAAATGAAGGTACACTACCCCTGCTCAGAAACACTGATATACACTTATGAAAAATAATGAAAAACGTAAAAATGAGCAATCTACCAGGTGTCCAAGGTTGTAAGCAATAAGGGTTATTTAACAGGCACTTCTTGTCCAAAAACCTTAAGTGGTTGGTTTTAAAAGTGACAATTGCTGAGCTGAGGATTCTTATAGACTGGATAACAGATGAATGCCGTATGTTTTGTTCCCATAATTTTCCATTTTATCTCACTTTTATAAAAAAAAGTGCCGCGTTGCCATTCATATTTGAATACATCATCCTATATTGTATTATTAAAACCCCAAACTATAGAACATGAGGCAATTGTTATACAGACTGACACATAACAGACAGATGCAGAGCAAACAATAGCAACAAAAATGAAATTATAAACTGAATGTTATACATGACAGGCTATCATAAATCATGCATTATATGCCTACATAATGGAACATAAATCAAACATTATATGCCTACATAATGGAACCAGACAATGCGTTTTCAGTCGATATTCTTTGAATGTTTAATGATATATATAGCGCATTGAACACATTAAAATGGGAATGATAAAGTATAATTATCGGGGAGAAAATATTAATAACTACACTCTTGGTGTCTTTTTTCTTTCATCGACATACATTTTAGGTGTTTTTTTTAAAAGTGCAATCTATAACATTAGTAAAATAGTCCAACATTAGGCGACCAAACCACCCCCCCCCCTAAATTATCTATTTACAGCTATATATTATGCTCCATAACAATAAAGGTATATTTTGAGACACAATGTAATGCATCACATTGATATGTGAAGCCTGCATGACAGGCCTACTGCCACATATGGCAAATATTGTAACTTAATTGATTACTTGTATCAATTTTTTTAATAAGTCTGTGAGAATTCATCCGAATCGTAAAAGTCATCAATCAGAAACTTATATTCGACATCATTGAAGGTTTATGCAAAGCACCACCTGTGGTTGTGTGTTACACATACATGTTTAATGCATCTCTCTGGGCATTATATGAATGACAACGCATGGAAATATCAACAGGGTGTCATAGTAATTCCTTAACTTTATTATCTTTATTATGCTATCCACTAAAGATAAAATAGAACTTATGTATTAGGACAGAACATGTTATCTAATGAAGACAGTACAGGTAATAGAACTTGTGTATCAGAAAATAACTTGAACTCTTGTATTTATGATTACATTTATTATCTGATGTAAAAATTCTTATATACCATGCTATCTTCGGTAGATAGCATTCGTTCTTTACACGTTATTATCTAATATTAACAAAAGTTCTATTCAATGTGCTATCTTCAGTACATAGCATATATTTTGTTTAAGTTATAATACAATAGTTATATTCACTGTACTATCTTCAGTAGATAGCACATGTTCTGTACAAGTTACCATCTGATACAAAAGTTATATTCATTGTGATATCTTCAGTGGATAGCATATATTCTGTTCAAGTTACTGTCTAAAACAAGAGTTTTTTATTCACTATGTTATCTTCATTGTATAGCATAGGTTCTGTTGAAGTTCTTCAGTAGCATATTATGTTCTGTTCAATTTATGTTATGATACACAAGATCTATTCACTGTACTGTCTTCATTAGATAGCATATGTTCTGTTCTAATACATCAGTTCTATTCACTGTGCTATCTTTAGTAGTTAGCATAATGTTCTGTTTAAGTTAATCTCTGATGCAAAAGTTCTATTCGCTTTGCTATCTTCGGTAGATAGTACATGCTCTGTTCAAGTTATTATTATCTGTTAAAAATGTTCTATTCAATGGGCTATCTTCAGTAGATAGCATACCTACAATGGGTTCCTTATATGCTCCAGATTGGATGGTTTGGTAAATATAAGCTATTTGTTTTATGCAAATGTTATATCGTATCGTGATATCTTCAGTAGAAAACATGATGTGTACAGGTGTCCAAAATACTTTGAACCAAAAATAAATAAAAATGTTTTTTCTCATTACGCGAAATCTCTTATGCAGTTCAGGTGGGATTCACAGTAGTTGTGGCTTTTATCTTTGGGCTTTAATGATGGAACAAATCATCATCAAAGTGACATATCATGCCCACTGAAGAGTGTATGATCAATGCACAGACTACTTACCAGTTCATTATGGCAGCATACAGATGAGTTTATACAACAAATTAGTATGAGTTTGACAAATCTGCCATGTTATGTTTATATGAGGTCACTGTTTTGAGAAAAAAATAATCATATAGACTCCCAAGTCACCTCATAGGACCCTGATATCAATGTGAATCCTAATATTTGCATTAAAATGAAGCACATGATACTTTAATGCAATAGTGTATGTATGTACGGCACGATCAAAGATGTATGTCATTCCTGACGCAGCTATGACAAACTGATGTTATTCCCCAGCTTGCAGCTTGAGGTGACATGGAGTTTATAGTACAATACTTACCCATGGTGGTATTTAAAGGGCAGCACCGGACAATGCAGGATCTACCCTCCTTGCCAGGAGAGGGCTTAGAGGTAGAACTGACTATGTCCATTTTGACTTTTTGGACATACACCTGCTGGACATGGCCTGTTTTGCAACATAACTAAAAACACCTTCACCGACATAATCAAAAAAGAGGGGGGGGGGGGGGGGGGGGGTACATAGACATAGACACTTTTTTCCACAGAAAGAAAGTTCATATCCATGTTACTTGTACAATTATCTGGACAAAGTCAAAATGGACATAGTCAGTTCTACCTCTAAGCCCTCATGTTACACCCTGTCTACATTTGATGTGTTGAAGTTACTAATGTTTTGAGAAAGAATACTCACCTAGCATATGGTGACATCTTGAGAGCCAGAGATCTACTGATACAATACCCAGCACCACCAGTGGCAAACCAAAATGATACACGCTTCTACAGGAACAAAACAAACATAATAGCTGTGAGGTTAGATATATTTAAACTACCCGGTATATTGCCTAAAATCAATGTGCACAACATGTTCTATTAAAGCAATATCATGTAATCTTTAACACTTATTTTCTCTCTCTATAATAATTGCTATATGGTGGGTACACAATAATTTGATATGATCATTACAGTTACCGTCATAATCATTCAAATGTCAGTGCACATTTGGAATAATTAATGTCACACAGGGGAAATCTCATCTATAGTTCAATCAGTTCCACATTGGCAAGCCTCCTAACGAGTAACGACAAACAACGAATAAATACAGAAGAGCGTGAATATTGCTCACATTACTCAACTGGCGCACTTTGCATCATTCGCGTGACGTATGCATTGCCAAAATGGCATGTGTTAGGTTGGATATTAATTTTGTGTGCGTAGACATAAAAAATGCATATATCTCATCAGTTTGGAGCTGACTAAACTATACCTTCACACATCATACTCTCACTCAATTTGAATACGGTCCAAAGGGTATCACAACAGAGACTGTACACATCTCACATTCCTTCCTACCATTTGGTTATCTCTATCCATGGCTTCTATAGGATGACTTAGACTAGCACGCCCTAAGTAGACATCTTGCTCATGCTTGTAGTCTTGTAATGTCAGCAGTAGCTGTTTTACATTCAAATAATTATCGTCATCTACTCCACAAAACCACCTGTAAAAATGACAAGAAATAAAATAAAAAGAATAAAAAAAACATAAACCCTCTATTTTTTATGAGCTATATGAATTCAAAGTAATACGGTGAAGAAATGCATTCATACGGTGAAGAAATGCATTCATACGGTGAAGAAATACATTCATACTGTATTGGTGTTATGGTAAATTGTCAGTACAATTAACATTAAAAGTGATCCGAAAATCAATTCTACATTGAAAAGAGCTTAGAGAGAAGAAGACAGCCTTATTGTAATGGAGGATGAAATGGTCACTTAACACTATCCTGAATCCTTCCCGTTTTCACAATTTACAAATGGCCCCTGCAAGGTTGCTCAAATGTGACGACCAAAAAATACAGTTCCAAAAGTACGCATTGATAAGCTGATTAATAAACATGAGCTAATTCATGCCCATCATGTCAAAATGCACCTGTGGTTTCATGTGACGCGATAGGGGCACCCTATTTACCTCCCGCAGCACAGTATGGCATTCGATCGATGCACAAAAATTTAATTGAACAATCAGGTGGTTTTTCTGTTGTTGCTGTGCACAAACATGCTTAGTCTTTGTGGAATTCCACGAAGAGCCGGCACTTTTTGCAGTGTTTTTTCCCGAGTCACTTGATTTGATGCACCATTTTTAAGATGGCGGCCAAAAAGAAGGACACAAGGACCTAGCGTAAACTAACCACCTTTCCCATTGTCAACATCAAATGCGTTAAAAAGAAGTACAGTGAAATTGACCTACTATCTCAGTGAAAATAGCTTATCAATGCTATTTCCCGTGTTGCTAAGCTACAGGTTATCAGAGATTGCATTGTTGAACCCTATCAGGCCGTTATCAACCGGGAACATACAGTATCATAGTATTTTGCTCATTTTAACAGTATCGTACACAGTTTGTCTACATATCATCCATGACATGACACTTCAGGAATATTTTGAAAGACATCCCATGGAAAAAGTGGTAGTGATCACTCCGATATGATTCTTTGTCTGTCACACTTTAGCCAATTGCAAATTACAGTAATTACTTTTCTTCATTACACATCCAAATCCATAATAACACTTTAAGCAGATTAGCCTTATATCAAATTGGTTGGTTTTAATTCATATACATTAGAAATGCCCCTTTTCCATCAATTGGAATATAAAATGAGCAATGCCATTTATGCACACTCAGATATTTACAATTGTCTGCAATTTGCAATTACATACAACATTATAATTGGTATGTGGACCATCAAATTAAACAGTGTGTCACAGCTGAGAATCCTCAGTAATAAAAACAGAAGATGGTTTGATGAGAAGGGACAACTAAATAGGAAGGGGTGCAGAGAGACTAGTTGATCTCCCTTCCTGCATTATTGGGAGTAGGACCATCAGTAGCAGACTTAACTACCATGACTAGTGTTAGACATTACTACATGTACCATGACTGGCAAACCAATTACTTTTTGGCCATTATTCCCAAATTCAACCAATGATGCCTCCTACAGCCACCCCCCCCCCTCCCCCCCCTCCCCCTCCCTCCTATCTCAAAAATATTGCCCTTGCTTGCCATGCCACTATGGGCCATCCGCTTTACAACCAAGAAACACAGGCCCTGAATAATCCTGAATTTTCCATCTGTATCATATCAATATCAATTCCACCATTTATACTATAAGATTCATAGACTGGTCTTCACAATTACTTAAAAACCTGTCCATCATCAACTCATGATCACGGCGATCTGTCTGTCTTGCGTGTAATATTGCAACATACTAATCTCATTTAATCATCCTGGCTTTACATCTCTCTCTACACAACGGTATGATGAGCGCAATATTTAGTGCTGCTCAAGCAATCCCATCAAAAGAAAATGACACAGCCAGGGGGACGGGTATAA
Organism: Ophiura sarsii; assembly: GCA_035610835.1. Lineage (NCBI taxonomy): Eukaryota > Metazoa > Echinodermata > Ophiuroidea > Amphilepidida > Ophiuridae > Ophiura > Ophiura sarsii. The sequence continues at coordinate 108,029,093 of CM069441.1, read as the reverse complement.
TTTTTGACGGGGGGTGTGCCGCTGTAGGTTTCAAAATCCTGACCCACTTTTAGTGATGTTTTTACCTCAATGGCTAATTTGACTTTTGCTCACGATTTGGGACCCATGTTTTGTGTGTTTTTTTGCGATTCAGGCGGGACCCATGTTTAAGGTTTTCCAATGCAAATCATACCCCATATTTAGGGAATTTTTGCTAAAGAGCGACCCCAATAAGAGCGGCACATACCGTATACCTTATAAATGTGAGTACCCCTGCCCCGAGATTTGAAACTACTCATGATTGGATGCAAATCCCATTAAAGAAAGTGATTCGGTAGCAAATAGCCTGGCCTTCTGGTCTGTTCGTAATTGCTTTCATCAATGGCTTACAAACTACAGAAAATAAACATGTTTTATTTAACTGGACTTTTGTTCAATTTGTGTGCCTGGTAACTGTGACTGAATTGTGTGTTTCAAATACCTAGTAAGCAATATATCTAGGAAAGTAAAAGAAGTAATTTGTATTCACTTTTTACTACCTATCAAAGACCTTTTTTGTTCCAGTAAATGCAGATTGATGTGGGTATCACAAAACTACTTTATTTTCTGGTGGCTTATTCTCAAAAAAATGTATAAATGTTAAATGTTCATAGATATTTATGGGTAAATCCCAGCATACTTGTATACAATCCATCCTAAACCGCTTATTTTGCGAGATCTTGAATTTCACGAACCTTAAATAATTGAAAAATTAGGGAAATTAGATCCTTGCAAAAAGAAATAGTTTAACAGTAATTATATGTGACCTTGTAGTGGTACACAATCACATTTTTCTATTAATAAATTGAGTGGTCCACACTCAAAATATAGGCCAGTTGAAAAAATCCACATAACATGCACTTGGCTACTTTTACAATAAAATCCCCCCAAAGCATTTGGCTTTCAAACCATTTGGCTTTTTAACTAAATGGCTCCACGAATCCATTAACTGGAATAAGCCGATTTATCCAAGCTATTAAGACTTACCTTTTCCCTGATTTTAAAAATGTATCATACATAACAGCGTTTTACAACACAGAGCAGCTCTGAAAAGAAGGCAAAGAAAACAAAAACAGATCAAAATAATTGCGTTACAATATGTCTTTTGTGAGCTACTTAAGTGTACAATGCATATTTACCGTACTAATTTAATAGTCCATTAGCTATCAAGCGCTAGCATACATGATTTATTCCATCACCGTCTTAATAATTAATTGGCTTTTTATTAAAAGCATTTACATCTTTTTAGCTATCTCAATTTGGCATTTGATAATCTGGGGTAGTTTTAATGTTATCGGTTATAAGCTTTATTAGTTCTTTCACATGTACAAGCTTCACAAATTTATGAATTGATACTCTATAGATGGTTTACTGTGTGGCGCGCGGCAAAAAGATAGTTGTCACATTTAATCCACTTTATTAAGGAATATTTTCAAACCAATTATGGTTGTTTGTTTTTTTATATCTTATTTTAAAATAAATATGAAAGAGGAGAGAGAAAAGTAGTCAAATAACAACATTCTGTTGTAAAATGTCATTGGGTATATATTTCCATTTCCTGTATATTTTCTTGGGGAAGGATTATTAT